>OY728159.1:241505752-242705752 GCA_963277665.1 Viscum album
GTGCTAGAGACCTTGAGGGTCGATCGAGACCAGGAGTTTATGACTCTAGAGCAGGGTACTCTTTCTGTTATTGTCACGACCCCATCCTCGAGGCCCGTCCCGTGACTACCCCAAACCCGCCTTCCATAGGTCAGGGGCTGGCGACTAGCACCAAGGCATAAATCCCGATAAAAAGGGAAGGCATTTCCTTTGTAATGTAAACAAACACCACAGAGCATGCTAGAAGTAGAAGTAAACACTAAGTAAAAACTGGGTACAACAGTATGTGCGGAAAAGTAAGTGGGCCAGTATACAAGCCCAAACTGAAAGTAAAGTACAACTGGAAGGGAAAACAGAAACTAAAAAGCAAAGTCGCAACGTCGAGCTGTCCACTGGAAATCCCACCTGAAGGGTGAGTACAGATAGCCTCCACAACTCCTCGGGTCCAGCCTTCCTCTCCGAGAACGTCCTGCCCAGTGGTCTACCTCCAGGTACCGTCCTACTCCACAAGCCTCAACCACGATCAGTGTTGTCCATCGTCTGCAACCAACACAACGTAGTGCGGGCATAGCCCGTGCAGGGGTGAGTATAAGCTACTCAGTAGGGACCCCGAGACCCCCGAAGGTCTCCCAGAATCCACAAAGGATAAACCACAAAGGAAAGATACAATCACGAAGTAACATCCGACACTACTTAGGTATATGCCCATACATATACCTAAGTCATCAATTCTCGTTCGGCTCCAACATCCGAGCCTAAGTACAACCTAGTCCACACAGGAAAGAAAAACATAAATCCACACAGGATAGCATAACACAATCCACATAGGAAAGAAAAACAGGTTTTCATCTCACACATGTATACTTCTTCGTATGACGTTAGAGATGATCAGATGTAGCCACTGATTCATCTAATCCGTCAGACCCACAAAGGATCGATAGGTACTATCCCCCGCAATGACCCACACAGGATGGATAGGTAACTAACCCCCGCAAAGACCCACACAGGATCGGACCCACACAGGATCGGTAGCACTGATCCACGTATGATCGCTGAGTGTCGTAGTCGTCACCGTCGAATCCACTGAGGATCTCTGTATAGTCATCTTCGTCATCACAGTCACAAACGCAGCCAGCTCTAGGGTTCCCGTACACAACAAACTCATTCGGGAGGGTCCGCTCCACGATCCGAGAGGCTGATACATCAACTGACACAAAGTCCAGAGTTGATGTATCCAAAAGTTCCATATCATCAACAGGAACTCAGCGTCACAGACGACGCATCAATCGGACGCCCGGTCTCGAAGTTATTGGCTTTTTCGTCCCAGGGGCCCGGTTGGTTTTTAAGTCAAAACAAACCCGACCGTACTCCACCTACATCCAAACCTCAGGCAGAGTAAGCCAAAAGATCTATCTCACTAAGAGGAATCCATAAAAGTCGACGGCATGTCAATTGGACGTCCAGAGCTCAAGATATGAGTGTTTCCGCTCTGAGGGCCCGGTTGGTTTCGTGTACGAACCAACTCGGCTGAACCCAAATTATTCTGAAACCTTGAGTTCAATATACCGAAACGACCGTCTCGATCCAAGGATCGTATCGAAACTGACGGTGCATCGATCGGAGGCCCGTAGCTCAAGTTATGGACATCTGACCGGAAGAGGTTCGGTATTAAGGGGTTCGGGCCCGGTTCGGGCCCGGTTCGACCCGGCCCGATACCCCCAGGGTCGGCCCGAACCGGGTCGACCCAAACCGGGTCCGGGTCCGGCCCTCTTGGGCATGGCCCGGCCCGGCCCGGCTGTCGCGGCCCGGCCCGGCCGGCGCGGCCTGGCCCCGCCTGGGCGCGGAGCGCTGGCCAGGCGCTCGGCCAAACGGCCGAGCCGTTTGAAGGGGGGGGGGGGGGGGGGCGCCTGCCCCCCCTGTCTTTTGTAACAGCGGCCCCCATTATGGGGGGCCGCTTGAGCTGGCCACAGGGGGTTTGTAACCCACGGCCTCCCCTTGTCCGGCCGGCCCGCTCTGGCCAGCCTGCTTCTGCCGCCACGGACCGACGACGGTCGGTCCCCCCCCTGCTCCGACGCCGGCGGCCCAGAACCGGATGCCGGTCACCCTGCTCTGCCACAGACCGGATCCGGATGCGGCCTTGGTTCATCCGGCACGGCGCAACGGCGCTGTGCCCCTCTGCCGCGGCCCCGCTCCAGCCGCGGTGTGTTCGGGTTTCTCCGACGCTGTGCGACGGCGTCGCGTCCCTGTTCGATTTCATGGCGCGATGCGACGACACCGCACATTCCTTGCCACATGATCACGTGCGGTGTGATGGCACCGCGCCATTCCCATTCCAATCCAAATTAGAAAGACAACATAGATAACATAGGAGGGTCGGCCATGTTTTTGCGGTCCGAACCCCTCTCGTTAATCGATAGCAAAAGGTTAAACTCACAAAGAACTTCAAGGTAGTAATCAAGAAATAAAAACGCACATAACCCCTACCTCGTCGAACAAGTTGGGTGAGAATTCGTCGCAGAGATAACCGTCACGGGAAGAGGCATCGCAGAAGGAGACGTCGACCTCCGAGGAATCTGGCGTTCTTCGCGTTCTTCGCGTTCTTCGCGTTCTTCGTGTTCTTTGACGAAGAGGATGAAGATACTCAAGTATCCCTTAGCTTTTCTCCCAAATCTCACATGCAATAAGCCTCCATCCCAAAATAAAATAAGTCCCTTACTTATTTTATTAACACAACATAAGGTTTGAAATTCAAAAGTTTGAATTAAACCACATAATTAAATTACACAAGTTATCTAATTTAATGAAGGGTTATGGAAGGTTAGGGAAGGTGAAGGGGTAGGGTTCATGTGGGCCCCACCGCCCTCATAACCTCCAAATGGAAGTTGGGTGGTTTCCCCCAACTTCCACCCCAAGCTTTAAACCTCTTAGAGTAAATAAAAATTGTAGTTAAATTTTTATTTTAACCTCCACAAAATTTATCAACTTATCTCGAGAAAATGCAACTCTGGAAAAGGTGTTCCTAAGAAATTACTGGCGCTGCAAATCCATTGGTGCCCTCAGAATTCAATTCTGATCACCGGTTCAAGAGTTAGAAATTCCCGCTCGTTCGTTCACTGAACGTATCAGAGATAAACTTCAGATAGAAATTTCGGGCACACCGGGCCTCGGAATCAAGTGCCGTCAGAAACTAAGTTCTTGTAAAATCCCAAAGAAAATTAAGCAAAAATTTTCCTTGAATTTTACAGGTCTTTACATTACTCCCACTTCAGGGCTTTACGTCCCCGTAAAGATACATCATAAGCTAGGGAAGCAAATGTGGGTACTGAGCACGCATCTGAGCCTCCCGCTCCTAAGTTCTCTCCTGGAGATTCCCGTGTTGCCATCTGATGCGCACTAGAGGAATCGACCATCCACGTAGGACCTGCTCCTGTCGATCCTCGATCTCCACTAGGACCTCCGTAAAAGTCGCCCCATCATCAATGTCCAATTCCCCATGGTCAATGATATGCGTCGGGTCGTGCACGTATCTCCTCAACTGAGATACGTGGAAGATGTCGTGCACCCGGTGCAACTGAGGTGGTAGAGCTAGGCAATAAGCTACCTCGCGAATCCTGTTGAGAACCTGGAATGGTCCGATGAAGCGTGGAGACAACTTGCCGCCTCGGCCAAATCTTTGTAACCCACGTCGAGGTGAGACACATAAGAAGACATGGTCACCATCCTCGAACTCTAATGGCCTCTGCCTCCTGTCAGCATAAGACTTCTGCCGGCTCTGAGCTGTCCTCATCTTCTCTTGGATGACCTGGACCTTCCATGTCATGGCCTGGACCATCTCCGGTCCCACAAGTGCTGACTCCCCAGGGTCTTTCCAGCACAAAGGAGATCTAAAATGTCGGTCGTACAATGCCTCGTATGGTTCCATCCCGATGGTGGAGTGGTAGCTGTTGTTATACGCAAACTCTACCAGGGGTAGGTGGTCCTCCTAGCTGTGACCAAGGTCGAGGACACATGCACAGAGCATGTCCTTGAGAGTCTGTATGGTCCTCTCAGTCCGACCATCCGTCTGAGTGTGAAAGGCAGTGCTCAGACGTAGCTGCGTCCCGAACGCCTCCTGCAACCCCTTCCAAATACGGGAAGTAAAGAGAGCATCCCAATCAGAGACGATAGATGATGGAACACCGTGAAGTCGTACAATCTCCTGAACATAGAGACATCCCAAGCTCTCCACTAAGCCATGCTCTTTTATGGGTAAGAAGTGAGCCGACATGGTGAGTCGGTCGACAATCACCCAAATGGTGTCGTGACCCCTGGAAGTGCGTGGAAGTCCAGTCACGAAGTCCATAGATATCCCATCCCACTTCTATTCTGGAACCTCCAAGGGTTGTACCAAGACAGCTGGTACCTGATGCTCTACCTTCACCTCCTGGCAGGTGAGGCACCGAGAAACGAACTCTGCCACATCCTTCTTCATGCCCGGCCACCAGTGTTGTCGTCTGATGTCCTAGTACATCTTTGCCACTCCAGGATATACTGCCAAGGGAGAAGTGTGAAACTCTCTCAGCACCTCTTCCCATAAAGAAACTGGTACCAAGGTACGTCCTCTGAAAAGGATGTTGTGATCTCCTCCTAAGGAGAAACCATCAGGTGCCTGTCCTGAGAATATTTGTGCATGCCACATCTCACAGTCGACGTCCCCACACTGTGCCTCTCTGACCCGCTGTAGTAGTGGAGGAGTGACTATGAGTGACTGAAGGAAAACTGCTCCATCTCTATCCACAAAGGATATCTGCAAAGGGGCTAGCTGCTCTTTAGCCTCCTCAACTAGCTGAATGCTCGTCCTCCTGCTGAGAGAATCAGCTACTACATTCCCCATTCCAGGAGTATAGACTATCTCAAAGTCATAGTCCCGGAGGAACTCAAGTCATCGCCACTGTCTCAGATTCAGGTCCTTATGAGAGAAGATGTACCTGAGACTCTGATGGTCAGAATAAACTGTAAAGCGCTTGCCCATCAGATAGTGTCGCCACATCTTCATAGCGAAGACCACTGCTGCTAACTCCAGGTCATGGGTAGCGTAGTTCTTCTCATGCGGCCTCAACTGTCGTGATCCATAGGCGATCACTACCCGCTCCTTCATCAAAACACATCTGAGTCCGGTCCCTAATGCATCACAGTAGACTACATATCCTACTCCCTCCTCAGGCAACCTCAAGATAGGGGCACTGGTCAATCTCTGTCTCAGCTCCTGGAAGCTCTACTGACATCTGTCTGACCACACAAAGTTTTTACCCTTCTTTGTCAAAGCTGAGAGTGGTGCTGCAACTCTGGAGAATTCTGGCACAAATCTCTGGTAGTATCCAGCTAGTCCCAAGAAACTCCGCACCTCTGTCACGCTCCGGGGTGTCTCCCAAGCTATCACCGCCTCGATCTTCGCAGGATCCACAGAAACTCCCACCTCAGAGATGACGTTCCCCAAGAAGTGGACCTCACTTATCTAGAACTAACACTTTGAGAGCTTACCATAAAGCTGGTGCTCTCAGAGTGTGTCTAGCATAACCCGTAAGTGGTAGGCGTGCTCCTCCTAAGTCATCGAGTAAATCAAAATGTCGTTGATGAATACCACGACAAATCGATCGAGGTATGGCTGAAAGATCCTGTTCATGAGGTCCATGAACACTACTGGAGCATTGGTTACGCCGAATGGCATAACCAAGAACTCATAGTGGTCGTACCGACACCTGAAGGTCGTCTTCTGCACGTCCTCGTCCCAAACTCTGAGCTGATGATAGCCTGACCTGAGGTCTATCTGTGAGAACCACCATGCTCCCTTGAGCTGATTGAAGAGGTCATCAATCCTCGGTAGAGGATACTTTTTCCTCACTGTCACCCGGTTCAGGCGACGATAGTTGACACAAAGTCTCAAGCTCTCATCTGCCTTCTTGGCGAACAAAATCGGGGAAGCCCAGGGTGAAACACTGGGTCGGATGAAACACTTTCCCTGCAAGTCCTCCAACTATACTCGTAGCTCTCAAAGCTCAGCGGGGGCCATCCGATATGCTGGTGTGGATATCGGGGATGTCCCGAGGTACAGATCAATATAAAAGTCTACCTCTCTGCGAGGAGGTAGCCCTGGGACGTCATCGGGGAAAACGTCCACATACTGATCCACCACTGCAGGAAAACCAGGACTCCGCACGTCAACTGCTCCTAGGATGAGGCTAGCCAACTGATGAGTGATGGTTTGTCCTCTCCTCTGTGAGAGTCCATCCTGTGCTGCAAAGGCTCCCTTCTCACCGGTGAAGGTGAACATGCTCATGTCGGTGCGTACACATCGCACCTTGCGCCTAATACAGTCGATCTGAGCATGGACTGTAGATAACCAATCCATGCCTAAGATGACGTCGTAAGGCCTCGACGCCGCTACAAGAAGATCCCAGTAGAATCTCACGACTCCTAGAGTAAGCTCACACTGTCGGCACCAGTGCGTAATCATCAAGTCTGCTCCCGTAAGAGTCTCTAGCCGAAAGGATCGAGCCAACGGCTCTGTCAGAATCTCCGAGCTCCGAACAAGGGCAGTGGCTATGAAAGAATGACTCGCTCCTATGACTATAAGTACTGTAGCAAGGGTGGAATAGACACAGATAGTACCTAAAATCATCTTGGTCGTGCCGTGGTCGTAGGCCTCTGCTGCCTGGAGCTGTGCCTGTCTCTGCCCTCCAGCTCCCTGTGGTTGGGGTGGACCTCCTGGTGGTGGTGGTGGTAGAGCCTCAAAGCGTCACCCACCACCTACTGCTCGGCCAGCTCCTCTGCCTCGTCCTCCTGCTCCCTACGGACCGCCACGGTCGACCATCTACCTCTGCCTGGGTGGTCCCTCAACCGTCTGCTACTCCTCGGCATGGCGGGTCGGGAAGTCACGAGCCATGTGGCCCTACCCGCCACATGAGTAGCACTGCCTACCTCTCGAAAGATTGGCCCTGCGTTTTGTGCCCCGCACAGCTGAGCCAATGTCCTGAGGTTGTCTGCCTGAGGGTCTAGTCTGCTTGGACCCATGAGTCATCCGTCGACTGCCTGCTACAGAAGACTCTACTATGTGCCGCCCTACAGTGGGTCTCGGCGCTGGTAAAGGCTCAGCAAGAAAGCTCTTGATCAAAAGGGTTTTCTCCAGTACTCCTGCCTGTTTTAGAATGCTGAGGGAGATTAGAGATGCCCTGATCTCATGCCTCAATCCCTGATCAAATGTCCGGGCCCGGAAGAATGGGTCCCGTACCATGTCTGTCGAGTAGCGCGAGAGATCGGTAAATCTCGCCGAGTACTGGGCGACCGTCAAGCTTCCCTGCCGCAGTTGAAGAAGCTCCAGGATGCGCACCGCACGGAGGGTGGCTGGGAAGAACTCCGAGCGGAAGAGGCTCTCAAAGTCAGTCCAGAGGAGAGATGCCTCTTCATTCACCTGGAGCATCACGCTCCACCATATACCTGCTGCCGCGTACAGTAGGCTCGCTGCGAGGATCACCATGAGGTCTGCTGGTGTCCTCACTAACCTGAAAACCCGTACCACTACCTCCAGCCAGTCCTCGGCTGCCTGGGGGTCCGTCTCCCCGTGGAACCTGGGTTGTCACTAGTGCTGAAACTCGTGGAGTGCACTATGGCGACATGTATCATCAGCGGCTGGGGCTGGTAGCATCAGTGGCTCGGCGGGTAGCGGTACCACTGGTGCCTCTGCTGTCAAAGGGCCCTGCACCGAGACCTCGTCGCTCGGTGTGCTGTCATCACGCAAAACTCTCGAAACCCTAGCTGGCTGTCGTCGTGGGGCCATCCTGAAAAGAAACAGTTGTGCCATGGTCAACAGTATACCTGGTGAGCTGACATAAAGTAATCACAAAGAAAACTTGAAACACACATGCAATCAATGTTTTCGTGCATTAAGTCGGAAATCAGAAGTCAGGGTCCTGGTGTACGGACACGTCGACCACCGCACCAACACTGGACTCCCTAGACTGATAACCACACCCAATACGCTTAACACTATTGCTTCACATAGAAAAAGATCAGAGTCCAACATTCTACGGTAGAACGGAACTCCTCTGATACCAATTTGTCACGACCCGTCCTCGAGGCTCGTGTCGTGACTACCCCAAGCCTGCCTTCCATAGGCCAGGGGCTGGCGACTAGCACAAAGGCGTAAATACCCGTAAAAAGGGAAGGCATTGCCTTTTTAAAGTAAACAAACACCATAGAGGAATCTTGCAGTAGAAGTAAACACTACGTAAAAACTGGGTACAACAGTAAGTGCGGAAAAGTAAGTGGGCCAGTATACAAACCCAAACTGAAAGTAAAGTAAAACTGGAAAGGAAAACAGAAACTGAAAAGAAAAGCCGCAACGTCGAGCTGTCCAATAGAAATCCCACCTGAAGGGTGAGTACAGATAGCCTCCACAGCTCCTCGGGTCCAGCCGTCCGCTCCAAGAACGTCCCGCCCAGTGGTCTACCTCCAGGTATCGTCCTGCTCCGCAAGCCTCAACCAAGATCAGCGTTGTTCATCGTCTGCAACCAACACAACGTAGTGCGGGCATAGCCCGTGCAGGGGTGAGTATAAGCTACTCAGTAGGGACCCCGAGACCCCCGAAGGTCTCCCAGAATCCACAAAGGATAAACCACAAATGAAAGACACAATCACGAAGTAACATTCGACACTGCTTGGGTATATTCTCATACATATACCTAAGTCATCAATTCTCGTTCGGCTCCAACATCCGAGCCTAAGTACAACCCAGTCCACACAAGAAAGAAATACGTAAATCCACACAGGATAGCACAACACAATCCACATAGGAAAGAAAAACTGGTTTTCAGCTTACACAGGTATACTTATTCGTATGACGATAGAGATGATCAGATGTAGCCACTGATTCATCTAAGTCGTCGGAACCACAAAGGATCGATAGGTACTAACCCCCGCAATCACCCACAAAGGATCGATAGGTAACTAACCCCTGCAAATACCCACACAGGATCGGACCCACACAGGATCTGTAGGCGCTGGCTCACACAGAACCGCTGAGCACTGTCCCACACAGGATCGGACCCACACAGGATCGGTAGCACTGATCCACGTAGGATAGCTGAGTGTTGTAGTCATCGTCGTCGAATCCATTAAGGATCTCTGTACAGTCATCGACGTCGTCACAGTCGCAAACGCAGCCAGCTCTAGGGTTCCCGCACACAACAAGCTCGTTCGGGAGGGTCAGCTCCATGAGTCGAGAGGCTGATACATCTGCTGACACAAATTCCGGAGTTGATGTATCCAAAAGTTTCGTATCATCAACAAGAACTCAGCGTCACAGACGACACGTCAATCGGACGCCCGGTCTGAAAGTTATTGGCTTTTTCGTCCCAGGGCCCCGGTTGGTTTTTAATTCCAAACCAAACTGACCATACTCCACCTGCATCCAAACCTCGGGCAGAGTAAGCCAAAAGATCCATCTCACTAAGAGGAATCCATCAATGTCGACGGCACGTCAATCGGATGTCCGGAGCTCAAGATATGAGTTTTTCCGCTTTGAGGGCCCAGTTGGTTTCATGTACGAACCAACTCAGACGAACCCAAAGTATTCTGAAACCTTGAGTGCGATATACCGAAACGACCGTCTCGATCCAAGTATTTTATCGCAACTGACGGTGCGTCGATCGGAGTCCCTTAGCTCAAGTTATGGACATCTGACCAAAAGAGGCTCATTATTAAGGGGTTCGGGCCCGGTCCGACACGGCCCGATACCCCCAGGGTCAGCCCGAACCGGGTCGACCCGAACCGGGTCCGGGTCCGGACCGCCTGGGTGTGCTGGCCAGGCGCTCAGCCAAACGGCCGAGCCATTTGAGGGGGGGAGGGGGGTCGCCTGCCCACCTGTCTTTTGTAACCGCGACCCCCATTATGGGGGGCCGCTTGAGCTGGCCACCAGGGGTTTGTAACCCCCGGCCTCCCCTTGTCCGGTCGGCCTGCTCTGGCTGGCCGGCTTCTGCCGCCACGGACCGACGACGTCCGGTCCCCCCTGCTCCGACACCGGCGGCCCGGAACCGGCCACCAGTCACCCTGCTCCGCCGCGGCCCAGATCCTGCCGTGGCCTTGGTTCGTCCGGCGCGGCATGACGACACCGTGCCCCTCCGCCGCGGTCCCGCTCCGGCCGCGGTGTCTTCGGGTTTCTCCGACGCGGCGTGACGGTGTCGCGTCCTTGTTCGATTTCACAGTGCAGCGCGACGGTGCCACGCATTCCTTGCCACATGATCCCGCGCGGTGCGACAGCATCACGCCATTCCCGTGCCAATCCAAATTAGAAACACAACATAGATAACAGAGGAGGGTCGGCCGTGTTTGTGCGGTCTGACGCCCTCTCGTTAATCGATAGCAAAAGGTTAAACTCACGAAGAACGTCAAGGTAGTAATCATGAAATAAAAACGCACATAACCCCTACCTCGTCGAACAAGTTGGGTGAGGATTCGTTGCGGAGATAACCGTCGCGAGAAGAGTTGTCGCGGAAGGAGACATCAACCTCCATGGAATCCGGTGTTCTTCACGTTCTTCGCGTTCTTCGTGTTCTTCGACGAAGAGGATGAAGATACTCAATTCTCCCTTAGATTTTATCCCGAATATCCCAATCAACAAGCCTCCAACCCAAAATAAAATAAGTCCCTTACTTATTTTATTAACACAACATGAGGTTTGAAATTCAAAAGTTTGAATTAAACCACATAATTAAATTAGATAAGTTGTCTAATTTAATGAAGGGTTATGGAAGGTTAGGGAAGGTGAAGGGGTAGGGTTCGTGTGGGCCCCACCACCCTCATAACCTCCAAATGGAAGTTGGGTGGTTTCCCCCAACTTCCGCCCCAAGCTTTAAACCACTTAGAGTAAAATAAAAATTGTAGTTAAATTTTTATTTTAACCTCCACAAAATTTATCAACTTCTCTCGAGAAAACGCAACTCCGAAAAAGGTGTTCCTAAGAAATTATCAGTGCTGAGAATCCATCGATTCCCTCAGAATTCGATTCCAAGCATTGGTTCAAGAGTTAGAAATTCCCGCGTGTTCGTTCACTGAACGTACCCGAGCTAAACCTCGGATAGAAATTCCGGGCACACCGGGCCTCGGAATCAAGTGTCGTCAGAAACTGCGTTCTTGTAAAATCCCAAAGAAAATTAAGCAAGAATTTCCCTTGAATTTTACGGGTCTTTACAGTTATGGATTACTCTTCTCACTTTACTGAGCTGCAGCGTTTCACACCTATTCCAGGAGGTGATGAGTTATTCCTTGCGTGAATGTTCTAGTATGGTTTGTGGCACAACATCCGCTCGCATGATAACATTTTTAGGTTGACTTCGATATCATATATCATCAACCAGGTGATGATCACTGAGCATAATCTGAGGGATTCTGGAGTAGTGATCCAGGGAGGTTCAACATCCAGAGTCAGTGTTCCTCCTAATGATAGTAGGAAGCCTTGTAGGGAGTCTGCTCGAGGAGATCAGAGTAAGAGGAATGTATCTTCGGGCAGCCAGGTGGTATGCTACCAATGCGGGAAGAGCGGGAATACTGGGCCTTAGTTCTAGAGAGACCCGATGGAGTGCCGATATTGCGGAAAGATGGGCCATCTTCCGCATTTTTGTCAGATATTCTCACCTACAGCTGGTGGTAGGGGTTCTTCTATGACCCCGTGTTCATGAGATGCGTCGCCAGTTTCTCACCAGTCTGGGAACTGGAGTTCTTCTGGCCATTCGGGCCAAGGGGGAGGTCGCGGCCATGGTGTTCGGTCACTAGGCTACCAGTGACATCAGAGTGGATCGGCTCAGAGTGGTCAGCCAGGGTCACAGGGTCGTGGTACAGGCTGGACATTCACTATGGAGCAGACCCATCAAGAGCAGGATCCCGGACCTTCTACAATTCGAGGTACGATCTTAGTAGCCTTAGTTTTATCTTCAACTCTTTTCAATACTGGTGCTACACATTGATTTATATATATTGCTGCTATGGAGAGCCTTCGGCTCTACATCTTTTCCACTGCCGATACTTTGACTCTAGACACACCGTTGGGGACTAGAATGGTTAGCGTATGTCAGTGCAAAGAGTGCCCTCTTGAGGTTTCAGGGTTTCACTTATTATGGGACCTTTATGTCTTATAGATGATGAGATTTGATGTCATTCTCAGAATGGATCGGTTAGTCCCCTTCTAGGTATTTGTCAATTTCTATCACCGTAGGGTGAGTTTCGTATCACCAGAGGGTGGATCCTTTCTTCGTAGAGGAGAGTGGGATGTCCAGGAAAGTCGAGCAGGACCTGAGCATCATGGGCTAGGGTGAGTTACAGCCCAGATTACTAGTCTTTATCTAGTTGACCAAGTTACTTCATAGTTAGACTTTCCTCAAGTGGTGGATTATTTCAGATATGTCATTCCAGAGGACTTTTCAGGTTTTCCTCCGGATCGTGAGGTAGACTTTTCTATTTAGCTCGTGCCAGGAGCAGCACCGGTGTCCATTCCTCCTTATAGGATAGCTACACCTGAGTTACAGGAGCTCAATAAGCATTAGAAGAGTTACAGGCAAAGGGTTTCATCCGACCCAGTACTTCTCCTTGGGGTTCTCCTATCCTGTTTGGGAAGAAGGTAGATGGTACCCTCAGTCTTTGTTTGGACTATCGGACATTGAACTAGTTGACGGTCAAGAACCGATATCCCTTGTCGAGAATTGATGATCTCTTTGATCAACTTCGAGGAGCCCGAGCATTCTTGAATATTGACTTGAGATCCAGTTATCATTAGTTGCGCATTATACCATTTGATATACCTCTTAAAGCTTTCCGGAGAAGATATAGTCTATACGAGTATATGGTTATGTCGTTTGGTCTCACGAAAGCGCCTGCAGTTTTCATGGCACTGATGAACCGAGTGTTCCATCCATACTTGGATTCCTTCATGGTGGTTTTTGTGGATGAAATCTTGGTGTACTCTCTCACTCGACATGAACATGCTACCCATCTTGAGATCATTCTGAGTACACCGAGAGAGCATCAGTTATATGTTATGATCTCGAAATGCCACTTTTGGATGGATCAAATCCACTTCTTGGGTCATGTTATCTCAGAGACAGGGGTATCAGTAGACCCAGAGAAAGTGAGAGATGTAGTTTCATGGGATAATCCGAAGAATGTATTTGAGGTTCGGAGTTTTCTAGTGCTAGCTAGATACTACAAGGGTTTCATACAAGACTTTTCATGCTTAGCTTCGCCGCTAATAGGTCTGACCAAGAAAGGGGAAAAGTTCTTATGGTCAGATTCCTATGAGTCAGGATTTCAGGAGATGAATGAGAGGTTTACGTTAGCACCAATACTAGTTTTTCCAGAATCGGGAAAGAGCTATACGGTCTACTGTAATGATTCAGGTATCGGGCTGGGAGCTGTGACTATGCAGGGAGATGGAGTCTTTGCATACGGGTCTCGTCAGTTGAGGCCACACGAGAGGAATTACCCGATGCACGATCTGGAGTTGACAGCTGTTGTTCATGCCTTACGATGTTGGAGACATTATCTTCTGGGAGATCACTTTGTGTTTTTTATAGACCATAAGAGTCTCAAGTACATCATTACTCAGTGTGATATGAATTTGAGATAGCACGGGTGGGTCGAGTATATTAAGTCCTTCGACTTTCAGCTTGCCTATACACCAAGAAAGGGAAATGCAGTGTCTGATGCGTTGTTCATAAGAACTCAGATATAGGCAGTTCAGAAGTCTAGCAGTGAGTGGAACCTTATGTCTCTGTTCTCTAAGATGCATTTGGAGGTGCACGATAGACAGGGGAAGACTTTTCTATCTTCTGTAATTGTTACCTCTACACTTCTTGATCGGGTACGGATGAGGCAGCTATCAGACTCATAAGGCCTAGTCCTTTGAGAGAGTGTGTTAGGACAGGACCCTCTTCCTGGATGGATAGTGGGAAAGGATGAGATCTTGCATTTCCAGGGACACATATGGGTGCCAGCAGACATACGTGAGGAGCTGGTGAGGTATTTTCATTCCTCAGTTTGGGCAGTTCATCATGGCGTCACCAAGATGTATCGTGATCTACACCGCCAGTATTGGTGGCCAGGTATGAAGAGAGATGTTTCTGGTTTTTTCATGAGGTGTTCCACTTTTCATCAGGTGAAAGAGGAGCATCAGCGACCATCAGGTCTTTTGCAGCAGTTACCCATTCCAGAGTGGAAGTGGAACGATGTCGTGATGGACTTCGTGACCGGTTTTCCGAGATCATCTCGAGGGAAATATGTTGTTTGGGTTGTCATGGATAGGCTTACAAAGGTTTCTCAATTCTTGCCGATTAAGGAGACCTTTAGTGTTGATGATCTAGGACGGTTGTACATCCGAGAGATTTTACATCTACATGGAGTTCCACACTCTATTTCTTCAGACAGAGATGTGTGTTTTACTTCTCGGTTCTGGAAGGGGCTTCAGAAGGCTTTGTGTACATAGGTACTTTTGAGTATAGCATACCATCCCCAGACAGATGGTCAGTCCGAGCGTACGATTCAGGTGCTTGAGGATATGCTCCGAGCATGAATTCTGGACTTTGGAGGTTCTTGGTAGAAACATATATGTAGAGACCCGAAGCCTGACGTACATAGAATTTACATTACTTTTGCGGAATACTTAGTACATAACAAAAACACACACACACAAGGATCATAATAGTTTAGTGTCTTTGGAAACTCGGAATGTAATCTTCTAATCGTGGTGAAAGATCTTCAATATCTCCCATAAAGATCTTACCTTTTTTTTACCTAAAACCTTTCTTTATATCATGGGGAAAAGAAAACATAAAAGGGTGAGATCAAATGCTCAGTAAGGGTATACAAAAGAAAAATCAATCACATCATATTCATAAGAACATAACTTTTGGAAATCTTAACCTGCAAAAGAGAGCATAATTTCATAACATGGGATAAATCATAGTAGTGAAATGAAATCCCAATAATCATAACTTAAAACATGAAACTTTGTGGCATACACACATAATCATAGAGAATCATTTCTTGTTAGTCAAGACTCATTTCCAAGACTATCTTAGTGGACAAAGTCCCTTTCTGAATCGAGTAACCCTCATTTCAGTCCTGTTTCACTGAACCGGTATAACCTACCATTCCAGCCCTATCTATCTCATGAGATATAAAATCTTTACCCAATTCATTGGAGGGAGATATATGTCCCACCCATCTCATAATGATACCATTCTTATGTGTGCCACAAAATCATAAACCATACATCATTGCATAACCCATGTAATAAAAATGGGAATCTTAAACATCATGACATCATAAAACAATTCATATATGATAAAGGAATTCATAAAAATAATTCCATCAAAACATAATCAAATCAATGTAACATTAGGGATAAAAACAGAACCCTTTATTATCTTAGATGGAAAATAATTTTGATAAAACACTTGAACTACATTCTTGAGGAAAATATCCTTTTTACTTCAAAACTTTTTCTTTTCTTAACATGTCATACAATTTTAAACTAAAAGAATTTGATTAAAAATAAACTTGAAAACTTGTAAAGGAAGCTTCTTTGAAATAATGTTTTAAAAATCCATTCAGGCCGTATAAGTTAAAAAAAACATTCTTCGTACTTTTGTCGGAAAAGTCAAAAAGTACCTCGTACGAAAAACGACAAAAGATTCCTTTCATATCTTTTACAAAAAACTCATAGAAGGGAAAAATTGGATATAAACTATTGTAGAAGGATGGAAATAATTTTAAATATTGAGGTAACATGGATGTGGATGATAAAATACACCCCAGTAAATACCAAAGTAAAAACAATCTCGGATAAAAATGAGATTGTGATATTTCCCTTACCTTAGGTCCGATTTGCTTCGTAAGTGTCTGAACCTCCTGTATAATGATTTTAATAATGTCATTTACTTATTACAGAATCATATTCATTGTTATGATATCATATATGGTTCACTTATGACTTTATATTACCCGTTCTTTTGTAAATTCCATGTTAAAGAGCGTTTTGGGTAAAATTGTTTCATTTGTCGTCCGTGTTTTGACTTGTAATTATTCATATGATTACTTAGATCATGATTACTTAATCCCAGAACATAAAACATGATTTATATATATATATATATTCTGGATATACATATATATAATAAATCATTAAATGGAAAGAAATACACCGTTCATGGAGACAGTAGTCCGTACGTACGCATGAACGCTGTTTTCGTTTCCTTATTGAATTGAATGGAATTAAGTACATGACATACATATAAATATATAAATAAATCCAGTATCATTATTATGTCATATATTTCATTAGTACATATTATATATACTTTATAATCATTCTTAAATGGTTAACATGGAGAATGAATCTCATCGCGTCATGGAGACGGTAGTCCGTACGTACGCACGAGCGATGATATCATTTCCATAAATATTGAATTGAATTGGAGTGGATTATACAATATATCAGAATCAATATGATGTTGTAATAACTATGTATAGTTATTCTTTACACCATTATACCCATCCACGTAAGGTGGTGGTGGAAAATAGATTACACCACGGCGTGGAGACGGTATTCCGTACGTACGCACGCGCGGTGATTTCTTTTTCCGTAGGATGGATAGATGGTGAAATAGGGTTGTTTCATACTTATAATAACATATCAGTATATGAGTGATACTGATGTTATTACTTCATAATGAAACAACCTAAGAAGAATAAGTGGAAGAAGAAATAAAGATGAAAGAATTGGTAACGGTAATTACCTCTTCTTTGAAGCGCCTCTTTGAGACATCCTCTTAGGGCACTAAAATTGGTCTTTGAGGAAGACCAGAATCTCTAGGATTTTTCTAGGGAAGTGGAGAAGAGATTTTTGCAGGGGTTGGCCGAGCTTGAGTGCTCAAATAGGTGTGAGGAGGAGGGGGGGGAGGTGTCCTTTTATAAGGGAGGAGAGGGGCACCTTAGGAATATCTCAAAATATTATTTTATATTAAAGTCAAAATCGGTTTATAATGGTTCCAAAGGGTCTTATTTTGAAGATAAAGTGGGGATGGGTCGAAATCCTATCAAACAATAGTATTTAGACAAGTTTAGGGTGTTATTTTAACCTTATCAATTAGATTTAACTCTAAGTTAAATAATTTAACTTTTACCGTGTCTTTTTGTTTTCTTTCACTATATGGTTAATACACTTACTATAACATGCCAAACGAACCCCAAATCGTTTATTATTAATATATATATCCTTATATAAGTCATTTGGCCAAACCTTAGATTTTTAGGAATAAAATAACAATTAATAATATAATATTTTATTTAAAAACTATTTTGTGTCAATTTCGACACTATTTGATATATGATTTTTGTGAAAGTCATAACAGAATTATATGTTCGAACCAAGTTTATTAAATCAACACTAATATATCATAGTAACCTAGAAAATTAGTGGAATTCATAAAAAGTATCAAATTACATTCATTTGAGCATTTATAACATCGATTATGTTAATATTTCCTTAAAAGGGTAATTACTGCATCATCGTTGTGTCATAAATAAATTAATTTATTTAAAGTCTAAAAATTATAAAAAAAATATCATTATGTAGGAAATCGTCTTATATTTCTAATGAATATTTATAGTCGAATTTATCTTATGTATAACCCCATATTAAAAATGTTTTAGTTATTAATCTTTGATTTTAACTGTTTTAACTATTCATTAAATAAAATAATATTAAATGTCATAATCTAATCCAAGTGGACCTAAATGGTCATATTTTACACTTAAGGTTGTTTTTGGTCGAGATAAACTTGTCCAATAGGATTATGACATGTGTTAGGGTAATATTAATAACATTTTTACCCTTAATTACCTTATTTACTTTTAACCGTGGTAAATAAAAGTAAAAAGTTACTATTCACCAAAAAATTATTTTTATCTCATTGAACCACATTTTACTTACTGAAATCAACCGTGTCTCTCGAATTTTTGAAATTCCATTCACAAAAGCAGTAAAATTAAGATTTATGAAAAAATTAACTTTTTTAACTACCACTTAGTAGTTTCACTATTCATCAAAAATTGAAGTTTTTCAGAAAAATGCCAAAATTTCACCCTAAGCTATAATTGATATTCCGGATTCAAAAATGATCTCTATTTTACAAAATTCCCAACATATAAGTTTCATTAATTAATTTTATAATTAAATCCCGCTGTTAAAACAAATAGCGTGTTTTTAAGAAACAATATCTATCAAAAGATTGACACTTGTTTATGTCTGGTTTAAATGTGAAATTACATCCAATGACCAACATTGTATTAAATTGTAAAAATATATTCTAAATATACTTTAAAACCATTCAAATTAATAATTTATCACTATTAATTATTTTGATTAAAAAAAGTTGTTTTTAATTATAATTTAGTAATTTTCACTATTCATCAGAATATGAAAGTTATCCGAAAAGTACCAAAATTTCACCTTAGGCTAAATTCGATACTCCGAATCCAATAATGAAGTCCATTTTGAGAGCTAAAAATTTTAAAAAGTGGTTATTACTATTCATAACGGCTAGTTATAATAATATTTTAATAGCATATCGTTGTTTAGTGAAACTCGGTATTGCGTACTATACACGCTATCGAGGAAGGTCGTGATTGCGTGTAATGCAAGGAAAGTCAAGGATGCGTGTTGTGCAAGCTCCTTTTGGTGTAGCGTACAACACAAGACATTAGTGAAATAAAAAAGAATATTTTTCATAAAATCTCGGGCTGTTACAATATACCTCTTGTGGAGTTCATCTATAACAACAATTTTTAGCTGACTATTCAGATGGATCCTAACGAGGCTTTGTACAGTAGGTCATGCCGATCACCCTTGTGTTGGGTAGAGGTAGGAGATGTGGCTTTACTAGGACCTCGTCTTGTTCAGGAGACCTTAGAGAAGATATATTTGATTCGGAAGAGGATGGATACGACATAGTCTCGATAGAAGTCTTATGCTGATCAGCGGAGATGGCATCTGGAGTTCGAGGTCATGGATCAGGTTTTCTTGTGTGTCGCACCGAGGTTGGGACACAAGAGGATTCGGAGATAAGGTAAGCTTTCACCACGGTACATCAGGCCATTTGAGGTGTTGGAGAGATTTCGGCCTATTGCATATTGGTTACAGTTACCTCAGAGGTACTAGGTTTTGCACAACGTCTTCCACGTTTCTCGGCTCTGACGTTACTTTTCAGACTCGTCTCATGTCCGTCAACTTGAGGAGGTTGATCTTGAATAGGATGCATCATTCTAGGAACATACTATCCTGATTGTTGATCACAGTACGAAGGTTTTATGTGGCCGGTCTGTTCCTTTGGTACGGGTGCTATGGCAGCACAGGCGAGTACAAGACGAGACTTGGGAGAGGGAGGCCGATGTACGATCGCAGTGGTCAGAGATCTTCGGGGTTTCTTCTTCTACACCTTGCTAGGGAAATTTGGGGATGAATTTATTTAAGGGGGGAAGTTTGTAAGATCCCAGACCTTCCCTTCAGGTATGTTTTTCTTTTTCTGGAGTTTTTGAGAAAAGAGGAGTTTCTAGGAATTTCTGAAGTACACGCCGTGTACTTTATAAGTACATGTCGTGTACTTCGATGTCGCACGAGGTTGTGTGCTAGCCATGTTCGGGCCACACGCATGGTCGTGTGGGGTGATGTGGAAGCTGCTTAAAGAGGAGTACGGAAAAGCTGAGTACACACCGTGTACTCCAAAATTACACATCATGTACTTTCTTTGTTTTCATTAAATGGAGCGGAGTCATGTCTAATCACCAGAACACGCTTCTTCTCTAATTTCATCGACCGAGAGCATCCCGTACGGCCGCGAATCTCCTCTGCACCCCCAATCCTCCTTCCATTCTTTGAATCAACCACCATCGATTGTGTTGGAACCGCAGCGGTAAGCTCTCCCTTCTCCTAGAGCTTCATTTTCTAATTCCTCTTCTTTTGCATGTTTTCATGGGTTGAACATATTTTGTGTTTTTATAGATCTACGATGTTATAAGGAGATTCAAGCCTCATGGTTCAATTATATCTATTTCCTAGCACCAAGGTAGGTGTTTTGTGCCTTTCTGTTCGACGACTTTGAGTTTTATGTGCAATTTCCACCAATACCCATGTACGGGGTATTGCATGTTTACTGTTTTTCGCATATTGTTTTCCTACCTTTCTTGTATGCTTGTGTAGAGGTAATTTGGTTATGTATGAGGATAATTGCTATGATTTGATTTTTTTTTCCCATTCCTTGTTCTATTTACGACCTTTTGGTCTTGTTCGACCATTGGTCATTATACCTGTTTTCCATGCCTTGTGACCGTAGGATGGAGTGTTGTTCTCTGACATGCTTGTATGTTGTAGACTGGTTAGCCAAGTATCTCTGTAGTTTTAAATTTTCCTTATAGAATTATTATGCACTGAATGGAATGAGGCCGCGAGAACTTTGTGCTGTTGACTATAAGGGGATAGACCAAGTGAGCTTCCTCAGAGAGTCTTGGACATTATAGACTATAGGGGATAGACCGAGTGAGCTTCCCAAAGAGTCTTGGATATTATAGACTATAGGAGGATAGATTGAGTGAGCTTCCTCAGAGAGTCATGAGCATTATAGACTACAAGAGGATAGACCGAGTGAGCTTCCTCAGAGAGTCTTTGTTTTGTTTGAATTTCTTTAAACCACTCCAGGCTATAGGAGGAATTGACCGAGTGAGCTTCCTCAGAGTGTGTGTGATAGACCTAAGGCTATTGGAGGAATTGACCAAGTGAGCTTCTTTATAGATTCTCTAGACCATGAGGCTATAAGGGTATTAGACCACGTGATCTTCATCAGAGATTCCCTGACTACCTTAGACTATAAGGGGAATTGAATGATCATGCTTCCTTAGAGAGTCTTATAATTTTGTATGAACAAACTAGAGGGGTTAGGCCGAGTGTGCTGCCCAGAGGGTTACTGCTAATTCTTGGATGGGACCAGAGGGGATGGATATGAGTACTTCCCAGAGGGATTCCTTTTTGTGGTTAGCAGTTTGTTTCACTACTTCTTGTTGATCTTTTGATTGTTTGCTATTGTGTATCATCATGTTTGATGTTACTGTTTATTGTTTACTACTTACTGTACTATTACCTTCCATATGCTCACTGAATGTTAGGCACATATCTTCGGGTGGTTTCCTACTGGGATTTAGTCTCACACCCTATTTTAGTCAATCTTTTGGGCCCAAAAAGATTATATTGATGCAGGTATAGACAAGGAAAGCGCCCTTCGACTTCAGGTAACTAATTGCATCGGATCAGGAGAGCATGGGACCAAGTCGAGGCTTGTGATGTTAAGAGTTGCTTATCTGTTTTTATTTTGTACTTTGGTTTAGTATTGTATTTAGCATTGTGACTTGTTTGGATGGTTTCCTTGACATAAGTATCATGCTTTATATATACATGTGCTCCTGTTGTATATCATATTTAGTCTTCCGTTGCTCACTTGTGCATGGATTCTTTACTGCTTCTACTATTGTTTATTATTTTCTCTTCCACTATGTACTTTTCCAATGATGGAATAGTTTCCCCACTATCACACCCATGACCATAGCTGCTAGTTGGCAGCCTCTGGCATTTGGGGAAATGCTCTTGAGGCCATGTGACCAACTGGGTATGCGGTGCCTCTGTGTGGCTTCCAGAACTGGGATGTTACAAAGGTACCTAGTTGGTCACATGGCCTCAAGCGCATTTCCCCAAATGCCAGAGTCTACCTACTAGTAGTGAGAGCCTTGGGTGTGATAGTGGGGAAACTATTCCCTCATTGGCATAGTACACAAGGGAAGAGAAAATAATAAACAATAGCGGAAGCAGTAAACAATCCATACACAAGTGAATATCGGAAGACTAAATATGATAAATAGTAGGAGAACATGTATATATGATGCATGATACATATGTCTAAGAATGAAACCAAACAAGTCAAAATAATGAATACAATACTAAACCAAAGTACAAAAGAAAAACAGATAAGCAACTCCTCAGCATCGCAAGCCTCGGCTTGGTCCCGTGCTCTCCTGCTCCAACGCAATCAATTACCTGAAGTCGAAGGGTGATTTCCCTTGTCTCTACCTGCAGAAATATAATCTGTTTGGGCCCAAAATCATGACCCAAATAGGGTGTGAGACTAGATCCCAGTAGGCAACCACCCAAAGATATTTCTTAACAATCAGTGAGCATATGGCAGGTAATAGTACAGTAAGAAGTAAATAGTAAACAGTAACATTAAACAGGATGATACACAATAGTAAAAAATCCACAGATCAACAAGCAGAAGTGAAGAAAATCGCTAACCACAAACATGAATCACTCTGGGAAGTACTCACAACCATCCCCTCTGGTCCTATCCAAGAATTTCCAAAAACCCTCTAGGCAGAACACTCAAACTAACCCCTCTGGTTTGGTCATACAAAATTATAAGACTCTCTGAGGAAGCACACTCAGTCAATTCCCCTTATAGTCTAAGGTATTCATTGACACTCTAAGGAAGATCATGTGGTCTAATACCCTTATATCACCAAGGTCTAGAGACTCCCTGAGGAAGCTCACTCGTTCAATTCCTCTTATAGTCTCAGGTCTATCACATGCTCTCTAAGGAATCTCACTCGATCAATTACTCCTTTATCCTAGAGTGGTTTATAGAAATTCAAACAAAACATATACTCTCTGAGGAAGCTCACTATGTCTATCTTCCTGTAGTCTATAAATCTCAAGACTATCTGAGGAAGATCACTCATTCTATCCTCCTTTAGTCTATAATATCCAAGACTATCTGGGAATCTCACTCGGTCTATCCCCTATAGTGTATAATGTTCAAGACTCTCTGAGGAAGCTCACTCGGTCTCTCCCCTTATAGTCTATAGCACCAGGTTCTCGTGACCTCGTGCCAGTCAGTTCATAATAATTCTATAAGGCAAAAGTAAACCTATAGAGCTACTTGGATAACCAGTCTACAACATAACAAGCATGTCAGGGAATAATACTCCATCCTACGGTCACAAGCCATGGAAAACAGGTATAACGACCAATGACCAAACAAGACCAAAAGGGCATAAATAGAACAAGTCATTGGAAAAACATAAATACATAGAAATTATCCTCATACATAACCAAATTACCTATACATAAGAATACAATAAAGGTAGGAAAACAACTGGGTAAAAAGAGTAAGCACGCAATACCCCGTTCGAGGGTATTGGTGGAAATTTCACATAAAACTCAAAAATTCGAACGAAAAGGCTCAAACCACCTACCCTGGTGCTAGGAGATCGATATAATTGAATCATGAGGCTTGAATATCCTTAGAAAATTATAGATCAATGAAAACTCATAAAATTCTCAACCCATGATAACTTGATAAACATGAGGAATTGGAAAACAAAGCTCTAGGAGAAGGGAGAGCTTACCGTTGCGGTTCCAACTCAATCAACGACGGTCTATTCTGAGAATGGATGGAGGCTCAGGGGATCAGAGGAGATTCACAGTCGTACGAGATTCTCTCAGTCAAAGAAACTGGAGGGGAAGTGTGTTCTAGCGATTAGACGTGACCCCGGTCCGTTTAATGAAAAAAAGTACATTGTGTGTACTTTTGGAGTACACGGCATGTACTAGGATTTTCTGTACTCCACTTTAACCAGCCTCCATATCACCCCACATGACCATGTGTGTGGGATGGACAAGGCCCGCACACGGCCTCACGCAGTTTCAAATTACACGGTGTGTACTTATAAACTACACGACGTGTACTTCAAAAATTTCCAGAAACTCCACTTTTCTCAAAAACTCTAGAAAAAGGAAAACATACCTGAAAAGAAGGTCTGGGTTCTTGCACTATGATCCCCAAATATAACCAATACATAATCCAGTACACAAAAGGGGTAAGACACATTCCCAAAACCTAAAAAGGAAAACCATCTTAAGAAACTAATATGAAGAAGAGTTCTTCACAATAATTTGGCTATATGAATAAATATATCCCACCACTATCAGCTTCCAGTGCCACAAATATTTTCCAAAATTGTGCCCACTATGGTCACCACCAATAATCAGCTTTGAAAAATCCATTCCATCTCCACATCTACCATTACTATCTCTAAATTTTGTGTTGTCTTCACAAACACATCTTATATTGGCCTAAGGCCCCTCTGGGGGCGAGTGTGCACAAACCCAGTTGGATTTTCCAAAATCACAAAGGGAATTAAATGCAAATGATTATCTAAAAACCCATGGTAAGAAATAAAAATTAGGAAGAAAGAAATAATGGATAAATTCAACATGAACTATAAATATAATCCTATGGGACAAAGGGATTTCTGAACTATTTCAGTTGTTATCCATGAAGTTTTATATATTATGACCAAGAAGGGGAGTTGTTAGAGTACTAAAATCCAAAATCATAGAAGCTAATAGCTAATATTCTTGTAATATCATAAAGGAAACCTTGTTTTTTTAATGAGTTACATGTCTCCATGTATATGAACTACTCTACCTTTCAAACTTCTATACCTCACAAAAAATATGTAAAATGAATCCAAAACCTTATTGAAGGATAGGAATTAGCTATGGGAGTATCACAAATTACCATTTACCAATATTGAATCACACTTTATGAAACCTATATTGGATCCCATGCCTTTCCCAATAGTGAGTCTCATTCATGGGGAGACTAACCCTTAAAATCCAAACAAAAAATTAATTTTTTAAATGAGGGTATACAATACATTGGAGAGTCTCAACTCTAAAAAAACAGATGTAGGTGAAATCTAATCACTGTTTGAGGAACCCAAACTACTAAACTCCAAAAACCTATATAGAAACTATAAATATTTAATGGGATGCATGTACCTTGCTGAGAAATATTATATCAATATAGGGTGTACAAAGCCCATGGATAAGGGAACCATCCCTATACATGTAAGGGAGTATCAAATCCTATTCATAGTGAGTGTGGTACCAAAACCTTGTTGATTCCAAGGGGATAAGGACCCCAGTGTATCTTGAGGACCCATACACCAAGTATGTGGGGGGGGGGTATCAAACTTCTAGACGAATAAATAGGGTATGTTATGATAACCCATATCTTTCATACACTTTATTTCATGATTTATTACATTACGATACACTTATTACAACCCAGAAGATCATGAGGCCTAGTATATTTTTGTGATTATGTATATATAATAACAAATATAAATAGACATATGAATACATAAACTAAAACTCAATAACATTCCATTAATCTTCCTAGATATTTTAAAACTACATGGGATAACATGTGGACCAACATAAGAAATGGTTGAGCTATCAAGCCGAGTAATGTAATCATACAAGAATACAAGGATGAATGTACTATATTTGATTCAATAGTCATATCAAGGTAACATAAGAGGGGTGAAAATCATAATCCTGATTATTAAAGCATGATATATTTTGATGACATAACGGCAACATGGGGATGTGTAAATAACATAAAACACAAAATTCTTCACTTTAGTAAAGGATAACACCCTAGAAATAATAGTATAGTCTGATTAGGATTACCTACCACACTCTATACATGTTATCTCATGAGATAAAAACAATATCCATGGAGTTAGAGGGATGAATAGATATGGACTAACCCATCACATTAATATCATGTACATTCATAAGCATGTCACATAAATCATAAAACATAAGAACAACTTTCATCACTTTTAACCCCAATATTATGGATTTTGGGTTACATAAATGTAATTCCTTAGTGAAACAAGTATGGGTACAAACAAGTTAATACCCTTGAGTGGAAATGGGGGTGGGTATTAACTACACAAATGTTTGTTAAGGAAAAGCACAGGATAATTCCAGCAGCATAATGGGGGTACATAATTATTCAAGGAAAGATTTATTGGTAGTTAAAGGGGCTTATCATCACTTGAAAATTATAAGGAATGTAAGAGGGATTTGTAAAAACATATCCCAACACGAATGATTGGGAATCAATAGGCATAATATAAAGAATGTGCATGAATAAAGAGGAGAAATAGAGGATCCCATTCCTTGAGAGGGTTCTTTTAAAATTGGTAGAAGCATATTATGATCTTGGGGGAATTTTGGGATGGGTATAAAGATAGAAATTCATAGTAAAATCATGCTCCAAGGGTTTTATTAAAGATTAATGGGATGTTTTGTGGGTTTATATAAAAAGAGAGGAGAATTATTTATTAATTTATGAAAATAGGTTTTGCAATATATATGATAAATTAATCCAAGAAACAAACCATACTATGGTTATTTCTTATGTTTGATTCAAAATAAGTGAGGATTTAAATATTTTATAAGGATAATAACCAAACACCTTGAAATAATACACATGGTGATGTGGAAGTGAGTCGTGATTATAAATAATTGATTTCAAAAATATTAAAATATAATATATTTTTGGAGGATTCATTAATTCATCATAAAATTAATAAAGTGACATAAAAACAAATTATTTTAAAGGGGAAGCATAATTTTGTTCTTTGATACTATTTATGGTATTTAATATATTATGTTTGGGCATTTATGATGGCATAAAATATACCATATATTAAGTCATATTTAATTTTTACCAAAAAATTTGACAATCTCATAAAATTATGAAAAATTCACTGTTGGATAATTTAGACATGATATTTTCAAAAATTATATTTACATTATCAAAATATTTCAATAAATATTATAATTTACAATTTTAAATGAAAATCCATTGTTTATTGAAAAATATTGATTTTTTTTACAATAACTGTTTTCAGAGCCTTATAACAATTACATTTTAATTCAAAAAATTATATTATCATTTATATTTAGTAAATATTATTTAATAATAATATTTTAATATAATATAATTTATCTAAAATTTTCTTGAATTCATAAAAAATAGTGTCTTTATTAAAATTATATATTTTCCAAAATTAAAATTTGAGTTTCACCATATCAAAATATAATTTTTTATTATTGAATCATTATAAAGTAATAAAAGATAAATATACTCACTATTATATTAAAAAAAATCATATTGTTATGGTCAAGATACAAATCCATTGGTTATGCTAGTAAATTCCCTAATGGTAAGGTGTGTGGTGGTAATATTTTCTTCGGGTGGTTCGACAAGTAGTGTTTGGGTCATGATTGTGATGAGATTTAACATCTCTCATAAATGGTTCCACTCATGATTTAGTTATTGAATAACCTCCTTTTATTGGTCAAGGGTATTTTCCAATGATGTTAACTCTCTTGGAAACTATGTTAAATGGGATTCATATTTTATAAATTTATTGGTCAATGGGATTGCTTTCTTTTTCAATATCAATTAGATTAATCAAAACCATATGTATACACTAATAATTTTACAAAGTAGTTCATGTGTTTTTTATAATTTCATTTCTAAATAATTTATCTAATTTTATAAAAAGGGAATTACATTTATAAATGTTCAGGTCATTATGTTATCCCCCCTTTAGAAATTTCACTCTCAAATTTCCACTCATATACTAAATAAGTTAGGGTAATTATTTTAAAAACCTATTCTTGTTATAAATCCACTTCCTAAAACTTTTGGTTTCACCACAATACATCGAATAGGTGAGTTTTCTTGTTTCATAGAACCACCTCTCTACAATCTAATATAATTACCAGTTACACCAAATATGAAAGATCATTCTCCAACAGTACCACCTATGGATTCAATATATGTGAGGGGTCCGGTATGTGCTTTCTTAATTGGTATACAAGGAATGCATCATGTAGTTGAGATAGATTTTGTGGGAGTACTAGTAAAAAGGAAACTTCTCTGATGCGATCAAGGATATTGAAGGTGTTGATATATCGTGAACTAAGATTTTACTTCTTACAAAACTTCATGACCTTATTCCATGGTGATATATGAAGGAACATTTTATCTCCAACCTCAACCTCCAGGTCCCATAGATTATTGTATGCATACATTTTTTATCAACTTTGTGTAGATTTCAGATGATATTTAATTACTTGAACCTTATCTATCATATCCTAGATAATATCAGGCCCAATTAGCTTTGGATATTTAACTTCATTCAAACATGTCAGTTTTCAACATATATTCCCATACAAATCTCCAAAAGGTTCCATTTGAATGATAGAATGGGAAATTTTTAAATATGAAAACCCCAATATATAATATTTTAATACTAAAATACTTGTAAATCCATTAAATACGATCTCAATATATTTTATAGAGTTCAAATGGTTCATTCAGACTGGCCATCCATCCGAGAGTGATAAACAATGAGGAAGATTGGTTTTGTATCCATCATTTGCTGAAGGATTATCCAAAATCTCAAGGTAAAACTTAGATATCAATCAGATATAATCAATAGTGTAAATCTATGATGTCTTACTACATCACTTATGTATATAATAGTGATTTGGTCAAGAGAGAAATATTAATTGATAGTCATGAAATTTTTCGACTTCGTATGGTGATCGACTACCACCCAGATGGCGTTATAGAATTTAAGGGCCCTGGGGAGTCTTGTAAAAAAATTACATTTTAAAAATTATATACTGGTATCTAAAATGGTTACATCATACCCTTAGACTACCATAATTCATCCTTGACTTGTATTAATACCAATAATCATGATACAAATTATTCAATCCCCTTATTCATGTTATCCTACCATAAATTTTCATTCAAATATCTATACATCTTAGTTCTTCCTTGATAAATAGAGAATAATTATCTACGTATATCATCTAGAAGATCCCTCTTTAGTTCTATTTTTTGGGACACATATCTAGGTTCCAAAAACTTGTAATTCCAATATTAGGAAATCTGGTCTTTGGAATATTCAATACATTTATCTATAGCACCTTATCATCATTTTGATCCTCCTTGATCTTCTCGAGAGTGTATGGTTCATAATTTATTTGAGAAATGTAGGATGAATATCCCATTATTATTCCCATTTCCTTCCTAAACATGTCTAAAAATATTGGATCCCTTTAAATCCACATCAAGGATATGGTTATAGGATCCTTTCTAATAAGAGCATCAGACACTTTGTTCCCCTTCTCTTGATGGTAATTATTGAACATCTATAATCCTTGATTAGTTATAACAACGATCATTAATTAATGATGAAAACCTTATATTTGAAATTATAATGGATTATTTTATTATCTATATATATGTCACCAATCACCCCATAGATATAATGTCACCAAATATTCAGTGTGAATATCACTATATAGATCATGTGTTAGGTATTTATACTCATGGATCATTAATTTTCAAGAGTCATTAGATATCAATTTTTAATCTTGTATGAGTACACAACCTAAGAACTTTTTGGTAGCATCAATTTAGATATAAAATCCTTCCCCAATTGTCGGTAACGTGAGTATAGGTGTAGTGACTTTCTACCTCTTTATCCCTTTAAATTTTTCTACACATTCATCATTCTAGGAAAACTTCACCCCATTTTAAGCTAGATTGGTTATAGGTCTTGAACTCAAGAGAAGTTACTCACAAATTGATTATAGTGAACATATAATCCAAATAATATTTTTATTTCTAGAAAAATTATGTTCTTAAGCATCCTTTAATTGACCTTATTTTTGAAGGATCTACAGATATCTATTTTCCAAAGATAGCATTCCCTGGAAATGTTATCTGATCCATCCAAAACATGAATTATATGGTACATTGCAAAAATATTCTCTTTCCAGTAGGCCTTCAATACAACATCCAATCTGGCTTACACCCCTACATTCTTTTGAAATGGATATGGATATCGTCTATAAATACTACTATTAATTTTTCAATGTAATCCCAGAATACTCTATTCATTATGTCCATGCTGATTATTGGAGTATTATTAAGTCCAAATAGAATCACTAAGAACCTGTAGTTCCATTACCTTGTACAAAAATCAACCTTAGGGATATCCTCATTCACCATTATTTGATAATATCCTAAACAATGATCCACCTTATAAAAGTACTTTGCTACACATAGCTGGTCAAATAGGTCATCAATCTATGACATGAGATACTTGTTCTTTGTTATGATATTGTTGAGTTCATTTTAATCATTTTAGAGGAACATTAACCCATTATTTTTCTTTAAAAATAGGATAGGTGAACACCACAATGAATAACATGGTCATATAACCTATTTACCATAATTCTACTACTTTTTTTTATGCTCCTTAAGTTCAATAATTGTTATTTTAAATAGATTCATGGATATTGGAAAATCTCAGAGTAAAAGTTAGATATAGAACTCCACCTCTCATATAGAAGTAATGTCAGACAATTCTTCTGGAAACACATCATTGAATTCCCCTAAAATGGGGATTTCATCAAGGATGATCGATTCCTTACCCTCAATAATTTGACCAAGATATTGTTTCTCAAAGGGAAATAATATCCATGCTTGAGAAGATGATACCAAAGGAGATTCGTTCTCCTCTTTCACTTTTATATAATTAGATTGAAATTTGTGATATAAAGGGTAATTTCCTTCTCTAGGTAATATATGTTTCTCAATATATGTAAATCCAATACATGAATAGAATAGTATCAAATTCCACAAAATAGAGTATCAAAAAAATGGGAAATTCAGCCGATAAATTTTTATATGGGAGTAGTTATATACTTCAGATGTAATAATTTCCCATTTTTCTATTTTCACTAATACTCTATATCAATGTTTTTTAGGGTTTTAATAGTTCTACAAGACTTCTGTGATATGAAGGGATGCATAGAAATAGAATAAAACAATACATTTGTTATCCTTTACTAAAAAAATAAAATATCTATAATTACTTCATTATTGAGATACACCTAATTATTTATGAAGAAATAATCTCTACCTGTGTCTCTAATACTTGGAGTTTGTTATCATCGACAACCATTGGATTTGTGAATTTATTTCCATTATTTCCTTGTTCCTTTCAATTAAAAATTGGACAATAGTGTTAGGGTTTACAGGAGTGTTCCATTATTCCATCACATTGTTGGGTTTCTCCCATCAACAATTTCTCGCAAGGATCTTTTACTTCTTGCACCTAGAGCATTTTATTTTTCCATTTATAATTTGTTTGGATGAATTTTTCAATACATTTATAAGTTTTATGTTGGAGTTTCTTTATGTCAATAGAGTTTTCATCACCCCACAATAATTAAAACCCATTCTACATATCTTATCGCTAGATCTGTGAGACCATTAAGAGATATTGATCTTTATTTTTCATTGAGGTAACATTAGATGATTTTCAAATTGTTTTCAATTTCTCTAATTTATAAATACTTTCATAAAATTATCTATATCCCACCCAAGAAGTCTTTAACATTACTTTCAAGGGATATGATAAGGTTAGAGGTTTTTCAGGAATGTCTTTTAAATTTCACCTCACATGAACTTATGGAATATTTATCCTTTTAAATGATGATAAGAAATTCCATTTCCATTTTTAGTTAAAAATTGTGAGGATAATATTTTTCAAAAAATATTTTTTATAATTATTTCCACACCATCACTTAAATCAATTAATCTGGATTTTTATTTTCGATTAATGTCCATAATTGAATTTTATCTCTCTCCATATGATTCAAATCCAGTACAACTTTCTCTTAATCCAAGCATTGAAGGATGGAGAATAAATTTTCAACGTAATTGGTCCATTTTTTCATGTCTAAGGGACTAGATGGTCCACTGAAATTGAGAGGCCTTTGTTAAATAATGGTCTCAATTGTGCCTTTCTCTTTCTTAAAGTGATGTGGGTTATACCCATGATTCAATTTGCCATTAAAAACATGATTTAATTTAAAAATTATTTCCATAAAGGTCCCAAATCCTTCTCCCATCGAGTTGGGTGTCTCATTTCAGTAGTCATTGTATTTCACCTTACATTAGTTTTTGACTCAGTTCCACTTATTTATAACTAATGAATAAAAATAAATAAAAATATTAATAAAAATATATAAACTAATAAACACATAAATGGGAATACATGAATAAAAGTGGGTTTACTTAAGAATAATATATGTCCCTTAACCTCTGATTTTATAAGTATCAATTTAATTTATCCATGATCAATTTCCTAACATAAAGTTTCATGTCAATTTTCTCCCCAAAAAAATGTTTAATAATGAGCTTCAAAATTTACCAAATAAAATCCCTTATGATTATCAATAAATTTGTGCAGAAAGGCCACTTTTTCAAGAACTAGGTGATGATTAAATCTAGATCAATGTTCCATTTTTGGGGTTTTTACCCCAACTTACAATAGTTCTAGAGCCACATCAACTAGTACGATCCATATAGAAATGTATTTTATTGGAAACGGATTATTCAGTATTTTACTATAATTTAGGGATTTTTTTCTTTGTTAAGTATTATCCTAAAGGATTTCACAATACCTTTCCAATATTAATCCCAAAAAAATAACTACACTTTTATTTGATACCAACTTTGACAACCCATTTCTTTCACACAATTTATTTCATGATTTATTTCATAAATTTACACATTATAATAACACATAAGATTTGTAGGCCTAGTTTTATTGGGTAATTAGTTACTTATCATATCTTGAAAAATAAATATAAAAACATAAACTAATACTCCATAACATGACCTTAAATTTCATTAATCTTCTGAAACTTCATGGGAGAACCTATAGAAATACATAAGAATTATGTGAGATATAAAGTCTAGTAAGGGAATACAAAAACCATAACATTGTGAAATTAATAAATTCGATTTGGTAGGATTATCAAGGTAACATAATTGGGGTGAGAATAATAAACATGAACACTAAAGCTTGTCAGTAGATGATAATATAAATGTGACATGGGAATGTGGAAATTACATAAAACATGACATTATAGACATAAGTCAATGATAACCACCTAGAAATCATAAAATAGTGTGAATTGGTTAACATTCCATGTAACATACATGGAATCCTATAGGATAAAACATTACCCAGTTCATTTGATGACTATATAATTTCATGACCACATGTCACATTCATATCATGTAAGTATATAATTGTGACATGTAGATTATACAAAATAAGAACACAATTTATAAATTTTAACCCCATGATTAAGGAGTGAAGGTATAATAAATATAATTACACAATCAATAAAGGATAGGAAAAACTAGGTGAATAACCTGGAGTGGAAATGGGGATGGGTATTCACTACACAAATGCTTGGTATGGAAAATTTTAGGTTAATTTCAACAACATAACGGTGGTACTTGCAGATTTATGGAAGGGTTTAATGAGAGTGAAAGAAATAAATCATAACATAAAAATTATAATAAAATTTATTTTTTTGTGTAAAAACATATCTTGAAATGAATAATTGGGAATCCAAAAGAATAATATAAGGAATTTATTGAATTAAAAGGTAGAGGGGATCCCTTACCTTGAGTGAAAACCTCTAAACATATAAGAAGAGCTTACTAAGAGCTTTCGGTCACCTTGGATGGGATATAGAGAGAGATAGAGAGAAAGAACAAAATTAAGAAACAAGGGTTTTGAGTGAAGATGAATGGGAGGTTGGGTGGGTTTTTTATAGAAAAATATAGGATAATTCATTATTAACGTTTATGCATAGGTTTTGGAAGCTATATAATAAATTAACCTAATCTATGGTCCATACCATGGTTTTTTCCATGGTTTCTACCAAATATGAGTGGATTTCATTATTTTATAAGTTTAAGAGTAGAATTCCTTAAAATATTTCCCTTGGTGACTGGGAATTGAAAAATATTTATAAATAATGTTTTCCAAACCCTTAAAATTTAATATAGGTTTTGGAGGATTAATTAATGGTTAATAGAGTTTGTAAAATGACATTAAAAACACATTATCATAAAAGGTAAATAATAATGTTTTCATGGATACTCTTTAGAGTATTTATTACATCACTTTTTGGATTTTATGATGTCAGGATACATATCATATATTTATATGATATTCAATTTTTACCCAAATATTATATTATCTCAGAAAATAATGAAACATTGTCCATTTAAATATTTTAACATGAGTATTTAAATAATAATTTTTATTTTATCTAAATAATTCTCTAAATATGAGAATTTACACTTTTAAATAATAAAATTTCTATTTATTGAAAAAATCTCTTTTTTTACAATAATAGTTTTAGACCATTATAACAATTACGTTTTATTTCATAAATTTTATTATAATTTATATTTTAAAAAATTTATAATAATAATGTTATATTAAATTATTATTTATTTAAAAAATTATATAATTTATTAAATATAGTTCCTTAATTGAAATTGTATGTTTTTCAAAAATAAATTTTGTGCTTCATTGTACTCAAGTATAATTTTTAATTATTTATCCATTATAAAGTAATTAAAGAAAAATATACTCGTTATTTTATTAAAAATAATAATATAAAAATTCATGATGTCGGGGTTGATATATATATATATCACTTTATTACACTAGTGAATGTCATAAGGGTAATGAGTGTGATTATAACATGTTCTTGGGTTGTTCGACTTACATGGTAAGGGACATGATCTTGATGGTCTTGAAATTCTCTCAAAAATGGGTTTTCTCATATTTAGTTATTGAATATTAGCCTTTTAATGATCAAGTGAAAATCCCAGTGATAATGTGTACCTCATAAGCTCTGATAAATGGGATTTATATGGTATAATCCTACTAGTCGAGGCCATCACATCCTTTGTTTCTATCAATTGGATTTATCATAACCCTATATTTATAAGAATCATATGATCACTTTTTAGTAACTATAATATCAACGCTTATAATGTTTAATGGTCTTTAAAATCTTACAGCGAACTTCACAACTGTCCAAAATAACCAAAGTAGTGTGAGAGTAATCAATAATTTCATTTCTCAATAATCCTTTTACCCATTTAACAAGGAAATTTAATTTATAAATGTTCAGGTTGATAGACCCTTTCCCTATCACAACACACTGATTGAGGAGTACTAATCCCATAAATTCAATTAATTTCACACCTGAATTCCCATTATTGATCCTACATATCAAAATCAAAAAAAAATTTATCTCACCTAACAAAAAGTTGTAGATCAGTGAAAAGACTGCATCAATTCAATATTCAGGTAAACTTTACTAGGATAATATATTTATTTACTACAAATATATATTTTATATAAAATATAAATTCTATCATAACGTGGATTTTATGCATTATTTGAAAAAACCAGGGATTGTTAAACGTATCAGAATTATGTATCACTTATTAGTCAGTAATCATTCATCTCAAATGTCATTATCATAACACTATAGAATAATTATTAATTTGATTACATAGAACAATAATAAAACTAGAACAAGTATTTATAATCAAATTTACAATAATAATATAATTATTAATAATATAAAGCATTCATTTGATAAATTAACTATAAAATCATTTAACGATTTCATCATTGTTAAGGTATTTGAGTAGAAAGATTTAGAGATGACATTATCTCAATATATTTCCCATGAAAAAAATGAATAATAGAGAAAAAATGAAATAAAATTATCTATACTTAGTATAAGGTCACTCATTGACAATGTTTACATTCATGTTAATTTTTTTGATCTAATTAAAGAATTTAGTTCTTAGATGTTCAGATTCTTGATATATTCTCCAAATTAGTGTAGATTCCTCATTCTAGGGTTCATGTCTTATAAACAATAATTTGTGAAAATAAAATTTTAAATAAGGAGGAAACCATATATCCAAGACTTCGATAAGAAAATAAATAAATAATCAATTAATTCAATTACATTTATCTATATCTAAAAGAATAACCTCAGAAGTTCCATTATTAAACATTTCAATACCACCCCTTGGGATAAGCCCCTACTCCATATAAAAACCTAGAGTTAGTTTCTCTATATTATTATTAATTTTGGATATATTAGTAATCTATCATAAATACCCATGAACAAATTAAAAAAATTATTTTTATACTCAATTTAATATTTATAAGGCTCCATAAAGTCTGAATTTCATCACCGATGTATAATTTCATCAAAAAAATAAATTTGAAATTTTCTATAAATTAATAAACAAATAGTGGGGTTTCCAAATCACCATTTAATCATCAAAAGTAATATATAATTAATAATAAATATTAAAAAAACCTACAAAATTAAATATGTTATAAAATTCAAAAAAATTAAGTGTGGGGGTAAACACCATGGTCTATGATAAATCATATCTATGAAATAACCTAGTCACTATATCTTCTAAGCTATATTTTCTATTTTAGATTTTAGGAGGACTCTGAACTAAATATCAAAATTGAGATAATTATCGTCTAAAAAATTGGGTCATTATATACTACACACCTTAAAACCCATTTAATACTAGAAAAGATAATAATTGGGGTCTCTAAAAAAGATCATAAACCAGACTCTCATGGATAAACCAACATTATATAAACTTACATCATCTTCGAAGGTCTATTCTCTTAGTGAAATCTATATACTCCCACCCAATATAGAAACAACATCTATGATAACCAAATATTTCAACTTGAGTTCATCATGAAGTAAGAACAAAGATTAAATTATACCTCAACTAAATTAGATTCTTGGAGAGTCTCTACACCTAAAATAAAGCATCAAATAAATGTTATCACATCACATTAGATGCAACATATCGACAAAACACTAATATCCCACTATGAATTGTTTTTTTCAAGGTTACCTCTACTAGGAGTGCCTCAATACCCATCTTCGAAGATTGTTATAGATGGTTGTTACATGGGAGAAAACAATCCATGATGCACTCAAAAATTTTCCACCACATGAAGATTAATCACTAACATTGGAAGAGCAGAAAGGAAGGATTCTCTTAAGTTCCCATGTCAGTTTCTCCATCATCTCATGCTAGCATAGAACACACACACACAATGAAAGCTCATGATAATGTGGCACCATACACCTTCATTTATTATCTTGAACATCCATGGGAATATTTGATTAAAACCTTTAATTTAAATAGTATGAAATACATTGTAAAACATATATTGATTGTTTTGTCATCACTCTTTCTTAAAATTTATTAATGAGGACATTAAGAACACCAAAAAAACTCATCAAAACTACTCTTCATTAGACCACTTCCCAGTGGGTGGAAAAATTTGTGACAATAAAAATATGATGGTCTTGAATATATATATATATATATGGAACTAATCTATCATCTATATGCCCCAATAAAATCCCAACTCAAGTGTCTGAAACCACAAATTATTAAGAAAACCTTCTCCTCGGCCACATAACAGGAGTTGTTATGTCATGGGTGCACCCAAAAAGTTCCACTAGAATGTGAAAGAAAGGATAATTTAATAATGAACCAATTTAATTTATTATTATTAATCATGATCAAATTTGGATTCACATTATTAATAACAATTTTATATGATTTTTCATACTGAAAAAAAGAAATAGTTTTACTCCAAAATAGTGGTTTCCATGTATTATATGGTTTTATTTAAATGTTAAATCTATTTATTTTATATATTTAATGTGATAATATAGAACTAATTTTTATTTCTTAATATCAAATATATATTATGGTTAATTTTTTTGGATTTTTTGGAAATGAATGATTTTTTAGGTGAATAGTGAAAAAATACAATTTTCTTAAAACTGTAATTTATTTTCAAGTATTGATAAATTATCATAATATTTTGTATTTTAATTAAATTAAAATTCTCCCCATTTTATTAAAAATAATCCATTTAATGCCAAGAAATTTTTATTATGCTTTATTTTTATATAAAGTAATTTTTATACTTAAAAACACATATTTCAAAAAAAATCATTTCCTTCAATGCACATAAATTAAAATTAATTTGAGAAAATTATACAAATATAATCTTGGAAATTTTATTTAATATTTTGAATCATAATTTTTAAATTTATTAAAAAATCAAAATTTATTTTCATTCATAATGAATAGACACTATGGTAAAAAATTATCACCACAGTAAAGGGTAAAACATATTAATTAAGGTTAAAAATACATGATATGGAAAACAAATAACTTCTTAAATATTATTTCACTAGAATATTTAGAACCTTATCATATAATATTTTCTATAGGATAGTTTTTTTTGGAATTTACCAAAAATAATACATTATGATATTTTAAAAAATTGACATATTACAATAGTGTCACTCCACTCACTTATTAAAGGGAGCCCCCTATCCTCTCTTATTAAAATAATTCCCATTTATCTCAATAAATAACTACAAAAGTACCATTTTAGATTCCCTCCCCATGTCTTGAATTTCATTTTTCACTAAAATATCCATATAAGAATGCTTAAGGTGTAAGACAAATAATGTTTTCCAAATAAGTGGTATAATTTTCACCGAGTGTTTCATGTTTAATTATTCTTCTTCCTCATTAAAATATTTATTAATCACACTAAAATAATAACATGAAAATATTAAATATAGTAAAACTATATTATGATTATGGTGTAACCCTTTATCATTTCCATTTCTATCCATTGGGAAATGAAAACATTGCTTCTATGTACGTGTGGACTACCTTCTCTAAGATGTAATGTATTATTTTCATTACCACCTCACAAGCATGGTTATTATGATCGATTTAATTAATATATATAATATAAATGACATAATTATGTTTCTAAAAAGATAATATACTACTTATGTTTTTATCTTTCTATCCTTTTAAAAATGATGACTTTGCTCATGGGTACATGTGAAGTACCACTTCTATAAAGCGATGTAAATGGGTTTTCAGGCCCCCCATTCATGAATAGTTTTAAATATATATTTGTTTTATTAAACTTATAATTATTTAATCATTGACATTATTTATAATATTTACAAATTAACCATTTGATCATGTTCACCCCCACTGAATTAATTTTATAAGTATGAATGGCACATCCTCAAAACGTCAAAGGTTAACATAATTGATTTAATAAATATCTAAATAATGTTAATAAATTATATATATAGGATAATAATAAAGAAAAAAACCTGAAAAATATTTTTAAGTATGTAAATAATTAACATATTTTTATTATAAAAAATAAAAGTATATATGAGGTGAGTCAGACTCGAGGTAAGGATTTTTTTTCAAACAAAACATTAAAAAATTTATAGTTTTTCATCTCATTTTAATTAATATCCATGTTAAATAAATTGGTTCAAGGAAGTAATTAATTTTAGGAAATATATATTCAATTTCATTTTAAACCATTTTTTACATCCTTGAAAATGTTTCCAAAGAAGTCATCTTTAATGTTTTCCAAAAAAATGAAATTTTTAAAAATTATTGAAAGGAATATTTTTTTGACACATACGATTGGAGTATAATTTTCTACCATCATGAAAATTATTATTTATGAAAATTTTTCTAAAATATTTTATGGGATTTAAAAAAAATATCATTTCCTATTCTTTTGGAAAATTTTCATTTTAAGAGTTTTCAAAAAAAAGTATTTTTATCCTTATATTTACATGAATCTCGAAAGTGCTTCAACATATATGATAAAAAGTGTAATTTATGATATTTTATGATGTAAATTATTGTTTAAATGTGTTTTGTGTATATTTTAGTCCTCATAAATTGTTTACGATAATTGGTGATCTTAATACAGCTCTACAATGATGTATACAATTATTTTGGTCTTTGAGGAATATTTTTTTTAATTAACTGATTAGGTTATTCAATTTGTAAGAGTTATTTTATGAAAGATTGTAAGTGTCAAAAAAATAGGATGTACTAAGGGACCTGCCTGAAAATTATATGAAAGAAAATGAGTTTTCATGGAAGACTTCTGATTTTATAAGTTAAGCTAATGATTTTAAGTTCAATGGAAAATTTTGGACCATTTTAAGGGTAAAAAGTATGTTCTTTAGGAAAATGATTTCATGAGTACCCATTTTTTAAGTAAAATCATTATGATTATAATTTTTTCCTTTAATATTTCATAAGAGATGTTTTCTGAAAGTCTATTTCCAGTTAAGCTAATTTCATGAATAATAAAATGAATACATTATCTCAATGTATATTATGTAAAATTGATTTTTTTTATTATGGGATTTCATGATTTTTAAAATACACTCATGAGTTTCTTTATTTTTATATCCATTAGTTATGTTAAATTATAAAATGAATATTGTTGTTTCAAAACATAAAATTTTAATTGATAAATATTTTTGACATTCCTTTTATTTTCATCTATTTTTTACATGTTTACCCAATATTCTAAATTGAATTTAAATTTAGTAATACTATATTTTATTTTGATATATCGTTAATGTTTAAATATTGTATTTTTAATCAATAATTTTTGTTCCATATATATTAATATTGGATTATTATATTTATGAAGTTATTTTTATTTTAAAATATTTTTTATTTATATGCTATGATTTATGTTTTATATAGATTATATTTATAATTTATAATTTATATTCATTTAAAGTTACATACTAGAAATTAAATAAGTTTTTCTTTATTTTAGGTATTTGACTTTGAAATATTATAGAATTTTAACTCCAAGTTGAATCTAAATTATAATTTAAAAATAGGTAATCCATACAAAAATAGTTAAAAATAAAAATGATTTAATTAATATAATTGATAAAAAATAATCTAGACAATATAAACTTTTTTTTATTAAAATATTTTAAGTCAATAGAAAACATATAAATCAAGGAGTAAAATCATTATCTCTAATGAGGACCCATCCCAAATTCATCTTTGAATATTAGACAAATGTATAGAGATCTCCACCCTATGTGTTGTGGTGAAATTTGATGAGCTAGAGGGGGGTATTTATGAGGTCTAGAAACCTCTACTATCTGTTTCTCTATCGGTGAATCATCGAGAGGATTTTTAATACGGATTTTGAGATGTAGACCAAATCATTCTCAAACTACAAAATTAGAATGACTGACCATTAGATGAGGGAACCATAAGGTTATTGAAGGCTTGGTCCCAAATGATGGATACATGGGAAATGAATTTTGATTTCAGATAAGATCATCTATATGAATCTAAAAATATAGATATGATATCAATAGTAATGAATCACATGCCTAATGTTTCATATCCATAATCAGATAAGGAAATTTTATTGGAGCTTCCACATCATCCTATGGTACATGTAAGGACTCACATGCATCCCAGCGTGGTCTATGTTGTTGTCATTGTGTCTTATCAACATCAGTATCTTCTAGATGAGATTCCTGAGTGGAAAACTCGTCTCCCAAGGTAGGAACATCATCACTTTGAGGGGGAAGATTAAATATACTATCATATAGAACATGATACATTTTCATAATATCCTTCATTATATCATGGTACATTATTTGAAAAAATACATCACCCTCCTCTAAATGAGACATGTGGATAATATATTTCTATTGAGTATTCTATAGAGAGATTCAAATTGAATTAAAAATTGTAAAAAAATCCAACTAATATAATGTTATTGAATTACCAGATATTGAATCCCTCTTCTATATAGATTAAGATACAATACATATTTCAACATATACCATTGATCTTATTTGACCCTATGAAATTGATGTAATTTCATCATACAAATTCCCATGATACGAAACCACTACAACATATTTATTATTTAGTATCGGTTTACTAAACCAATACAAAAAAATAAATTATTTAGTGGAGGTTTTTTATAAACAGAAACTAAATTTTATGTTTTTATTAAAAAAACACTTTCCCATGCACCCCACCCTTATCCCCTTCTCTTCCCAAGCTCTCCTCCCCCCTAACCCAGAACCCCAGCTTGTCGGAACTCCCAAGCCCTCTTCCGCACCCACCTTCTACCTCGACCTCCCCTTCCCCATCAACCCTAAACCCTAGAACACCCCCCTCCTCAAAACATAGCACCACCCCCTTGTCAGCTCTTTGTAGTGCTCCCCCAACCCTCCCCTAACCCCATACCTTAGTACCCCCTCCCCCAATGCTCTCCATCCCTTAATTGTGCTATGGAAACAACCCCTGACATGTCTCCCATGCCCTCTATATCACACCCCGACCTTGAAATTTATTTTATTTTATTATTTCTTGGCCTTGATTACTCGCATAAAGTATATAATAATATTATTATTATTAAGAATTGTTAATAATATTATTATTATTTAAAAGTTTTATTAATAAATTGTTATTAATATCATTGTTATTTAAAATGAAATGCATGAAATTATTACTATTAGTATAATTGTAATTATTATTCTTAATAATATAATTGTATACTATATTTTTATTTTTATTGAAATTGTTGTTATTATTATTATGGTATTATTATTATTATTTATTATTTTTATTATTATTATTATTACTACTACTATATTATTAATAATATTATGAAATAAAAAATAGGAGTTAAACCCTATAGAAGGGTCACGACCCCCCCCCCAGCTCATGGGTGAGGCACAACCCTATGCCCCCCACGATGCACACCAGGATTCTCTGCACTCCGACCTCTTCCTCACCGCTCCGACCTCATCCTCCCTACTCCGGCCTCCCTCCTCCTCGCCTTAGTGTCTCAACTGACTACTTCCCTTTACTTTGTTGCACCTCCTTCCACCAATAGAATACCCAACCACTCTTCCCCCGGTGGCCTATTTCTAGAAAACCTAACCCCCCCCCCCAATTAGGTGGTCTCCTGACATGAACCCAAACCGCACTTCACATCACCTCTTCCTCCTCTTTGGCGCACTGATTCCTCCCCTCTAGTGTGTCTTCCCTTTGTATTTTCATTTTTTTCCCTTCAATTTAATATTTCCCTAATTCTATTGTTTGTAATTTGTTCTTTTTTCTCATCGTTTTGGGTGTGCAGTTAGTCTGCGAGGTATGGTTCTTCCTTTCTTGAAGTTACATCTCTTTCGCATGTGTTTGAGGTAGGTGAATTCACATATTTCCTTTCCAAAGAACGCTGTTGATACCTAAATTCTTTTAAATAATTTTATTTCATTAATTTCATGTTTACGATACTTTTTCCTAAATTATTATAATGATTTAGAATTGATAGATTTAGTTAAAATAAGATTTTGAAGCAATTTTATTGTTATTCAAATTTAGTTGTACACCAAATGATGTTTGTCTGTTTTTTAAAATTTTCTAACATGATATTCACCCCTTGTGTATTTTTAATTAATATGTAAATGTGATTAACATAGTTTCCAGATATTTACTTAAGTTTTTGTGAAGTTTTTATGAAGGAAAATATTGGTGGAAGTTTTTTTAAGGGTTTATGCCTATATTCTATATAGTGGTGTACATGAGGAGTTTGATTAAAATGAAAATTGTTTCATTTAAATTGTTTGATTTGTATCAAACATGGTTTCAGGATGGTTTTTAAATCCCCGATGCAATGGTGGTTTAATTATGATTTTAAATGATTTGAAAAAGTTTATTTGATTTTTTAACATTTATTAGTGATTTAGATGTTTCCATGCCCTCTCTCCCATTTTTAATCCATTTAATGCTTGTGTTTTCTTATTTAAATCTCAGATTATTTTTCTCACCTATGTTATGTTTATATTTAACTTATGGTAGTTTTTTCATATTGAAATATTTTCTTAAAAAGGATTTTAGGATGATCCTCTATTTATTCACATGTTTATGCCTTTTCAACTTGGTTGTAACTAAATGTATATACTTTAAAATGGTGTTGTTGGATGTATTGAGTGGTGTTTTCTTATAGAAACATTTTATGGAAATTTTTTTTCTTGTGTTGGATAGTTTTATGGAACTTACTGTTTTGGGGGAAATGATTTCACATGACTCTTTAAAGGTTTGATTGGCCATTAGATGTTGGCACATACATGGGTGTAATAAGTACACGCATGGATGTTCCCTAAAAATTAATATGGTGATTTGAATTAGTATTTTTCTCTAAATCTAAGTTTTCTAAGAATATCTTGTTTTTTAAATGTTGTTGGTCTCTTTTTGTGGCTCTTTAAATTAATTTGTAAAGAAATCCATGTGTATATTCCAGTTTCACTTTTGGTGTATGTTTTGTTGAGTGTGTCGTGTAAGGGGTCATTTGGTTTGTTTTTATGGAATTTTGCATCATATTACTAAATAATTTTATGGTAATTATTTTTAAATGTGGAACTTAGAAAACTATTTGAGTTTTTAAATAAAAAAGTGGTGTTTAGAGTCGTTTTAAAAAAATGTGCAATATTTTCATAGAGGAATTTGATTATTTAAAACTAAAGGCCTAGTTGAAAACTACAAGTGTTTTATAAACTGGTTTTGATAATCAAATGATGAGACAGACTGGTTGGAAATTTTAATTTTTGACATGTATATATATATATATATATATATATATATATATATATATATATATATATATGGGGAGCTTCTATCTAAGGAAACCCTTTATGGGTGAATGCATTAGAAGCATCTGTGTTTGGGGTAGGCAAGTGTGGTGATGTCATGGTAAGGTGAGTCACGCATGTGAGGGCCTTATAACTACATAGTATTATCATTATAACCACCATGGACTCATGGGAACCCTTTTTTTTATCGATTAATGGTTGTTTATCATCCCTGATTAGATGTTTTGGAACCCACTAGTAGGTATAGAAGCTAGATGGGGAGTGTCACTAGTTTATTTTGTCGCTAGGGTGGTTAGTTGGTTATAGACATAAGATATTCACCATACTCTTGCAGGTGGTTTCGAACCAAGTACATCCTGGGGTCTTCTATGGAATTTTAGGATCACCCACAGTGACTTATTTATTTACACTTCTTTTCTACTTTACTTTATACTATTCTATTTCTTTCTCACACTGTTTACCTGTTTTATTTTAGCACAACTTTGGTATCACTTTTTTTGTTTTCTTTTACAAATGGATGTTGGTTTTGGAAATGATTTATCTTTGTGGTGGACTTTAAAATTAGAAATGTTTTTTTGTTTATTATAATTTGAAAATCCTATTTTATAGCTGTATTTAAAATTAGTGTTTGTGGCATGCTTTGGAAATGGGAAAACTTTGATTCTCTGGTTTATCTTTTGGAATATTTACTAAGAATCTCATTGCTCATGCCTATCCTACATTTTTAGTTGCAGGTTCCCTTTTCTTAAGTTCTCCTAGTTGAGCTGCTTTTTTTGGAGCAATGTTGGACTTTGGTTGGGTGGTGACTTGGAAGGTCACATGGAGGTATGTGCAGTTTTATTTTCTTTTTGCTGATAGTTTTTATTTTTATCGCTGGTCTTTATTTATTTGGTTATCTTTTGTTCATGAGACAAATTTTTCCCAACGGTTAAATTTTGATTCCCAACACAAGTTACTATCTTGTGGGAATCAGGAACACCCATCGGGCCTTGTTTCGGGCAAGCTCGGGTGACCAGTTCAGGGTCGACCCGGGATGGTTACTAGAAAAAATACTATCAGAGGAGGACCTTATTATTTGGGGTGTCTGGTAGATAGATATTTGGACTTTTAGGAATCTATAGGTAGGCACGGGAAGTACATCATGAACCCTCACACATTTTCAACCTTGAGTCCCCAAGGGTAGTCCAGGATTCGAGTTCTTATCTTGTTCTAGTTTGTCTTAGATTGAGGTATGACAATGGAGGAAAGATGATATCATGTTGTGATTTATCATGGAGTAATGACCTATGTGATATCCAAGTGGCGGGTGAAAGTTCCTCTTAGTGTTATTTCCTAACTGGGCATGGCTCACTACTATGTCACTGAGTTGGGCATAGACACTAGTCCCTCTATCTATTAGTTGGTGTGAGTGGTGTTTTTTCCTGGCTTTGGTTGGTGTAAGTGTGTTTTTGAAAATGAAAAGGATTTTGGAAATGATTATGCTTTCTTTTAAATGGTTTTAAATTGGTAAAATTGGTTTTAAAGGGAAATGTTTTGGCTTGACAATTTCGTAATTGATTCAAATTGGTAAAGAAATGGAATGTATGGACATGTATGTGATAGTTAATGGAATTCTATGGGTGTTTATTTGAAATTAAAGTCTTCACATTGTTTTCTAAATGTTATTTTTTAAAGGTATTACTTTGGATGTGTTTATATTTGTTTGGTTTTTGAGCTAGTTTTTTTATGAAGGCGCTTTCATTGACATTTTTTCATCTTGATATTGGTTTTGGATATTTATTTAATATGTCATTCAAAAAGTTCTGCCAAGAAAGTACCTCATCGTTTATGATAAGTTGTGCCCAGTTTTGGTTCCTTATCAAATATTTCATGAGATTCATGGTGATCAGGGTTCTTTAAGGGCCTCAGAGTGGCTTGAAGTGTTCGATTGTGTCTTCAGGGTATTGGGAACTCTTGAATATATCAAATTACTTGTCATTTTGGGTTTATTTGAAGGTCCATCTCTAGACGAATGGGATTTGTTTCCTTGCCTTAAATGCATGTTGGGATGATGTGGGATGTCTTTAAATATGTCTTCTTCCGATGGTTCATACCTGAATATGTGAAGATGAAGAAAATGGAAGAACTTATGTGCATTCAACATAGCCAATGGATAGTGACGATATATGTTGACCATTTCAAAGAACTTGTTCCCTTTTCTCAGGAGGTAGCATTGTGTTATTTTATGAGGACTTCTATCTTCATTGTCTGTTTTGTATAGAGATCAAGTAAAGGGTCCTCCCTTCTAGAGACCATGGTTTCAAGAAGCCGGTGGATGAGGCATTCCTAGATAATTTGGTCTTTGGATCGTAGATGGTTGGAAATCCAGCATACCCGGTTTCTCATGAAGGTTCCCCATCTATAAGGAATGGTGTGCCAGAGGAACCTATTTATAAAGAGTCCTATGTATTGGTTCTGGCTTCCAGTTCTTTGAATCATTTAATGGTGTACCATCAGTCTAGACGTTTAGGGAACACGAAGCCCTCATGTCACACCCCTCCGAAGACGTGTCATTGTTGTAGATATCAGGGTCATTTAGAGAAGTTTTGTAGGAAGCATTTCCTAAAGAAGACGTTGTGATCAGAGGATTCCAGTGCCTGACTATGAGGTAGAAGATTCTTCATCCATTAGAGATACATCCATAGGTCTTGGGGTGAGGCTCGTGCTCAGTCAAGAGTTGTCACGGGTGTGAAGCCTTGATTAGGGTTTTGTGTTCAATGTTGGGATTAGAACATTTAAAGACTTTTTGTTCTTGTTTCTTTATAGTTATAGTTTTTCTATTATTTTGATTTCATTATTTCAATGGAGAAATGTGATGAATTTTCCTATTGAAATATAAAAGTTCCATTTTTTAGATTATGGTTTTCTGAATCACTTGTTTTTCTTAAAGTGTGGTTTACCATTTTATAGGGTGGTTTAAATTTAGTGTCACTCATTTGTGGATGTTGGGTTTTTTGAGATAGGTGAAGGGTGTTTCTGGTCCGTTTTTTTGTTGGGTATTCTTTTATTTAGTTTTTTCCTTAATAAAGGGGATTTGTTTGGGGTGAGAAAAGATCATAGTTCTAAATGGTGGAATTGTTTCGCTCATTCTATAGAAGTTGGTTTGGATTTATTGGGAGTTCCTATGTGGGGACCCCACCTCATGGTGGTATGTTTGGGTTTTATATTTTGTTCTATTAGAATCATTTTTGTGGGGAGAACCCTCTCATTTACCCCCATACATTGGTTTGTGGTTTCTTCATAATCGGTCAAGTGTGACCTAGGAATAGTAAGGTCATCTCAGGATTCACGATTTTCCTCAGTTTTGTCTGGGTATGGACTCGAGTTTTGGTTAGCTTACAACTTGGTGAATTTTTAGGGTAGAAAGTGTCTATGGTGGGGAGAATTGATAAACCTAGACCTTTAAATTTATTTTATTTTATTATTTCTTGGCTTTAATTACTCGTTTCACGGTTTGATCTGATTCCTAGTTTAAAATTTTGTATGTTTGATGACTTGGATGGTTTCAGACCAGTGTGGGGGCACCACATGGTTGGCGGTAGCTGCGTGATCGGTCTCAATGCCCACGCAGATATCTATTATTCAAAATAAATAATGTTTTATATAAATGAAATATGTTAAGTATTTAAAATGTAATAAAAATAATAATAATATTGTGTAAATAATAATATTTTTATTATTAAGAATTATTAATATTATTTAAAATTGTTATTAATAAAAGTACAAATAAATTGTTATTAATATATTTATTTTTTAAAATTAAATGCTTGAAATTATTACTATTAGTATAATTGTAATTATTTTTCTTAATATTCAAACTGTATTTTTTTTATTACTATTTTAATTAAAATTGCAATTATTATTATTATTATTATATTATTATTATTATGGTATTATTTTAATTATTTTCTATTATTATTATTATTATTATTATTACTATATAATTGTTATTATTAAAAAAATGAAAAAATAGGTGTGAAACCCTAGAGGGGGGTCACAACCCACTCCCCCCTGATTCTATATGAGGCGCAACCCAACACCCCCCATGCTGTACACCAGGCCGCTCTACGCGCTGACCCCCTCACTGCACCGACCTCATCCACCCCACTCTTGTTGCCCTCCTCCTCGCTGTAGTGGCACAACCAACCTCCTCCCTTTTCTCCACCACACCTCCTTCCACCAATGGTGCACCCAACCCCTATTCCCATGGAATCCTATTTTCAGAAAACCTAAACCCACATGTCTGGAAGTCTCCTAATGTCAACTGGAACCCCCCCCCCCTCCTTTGAAGCACCTCTCCCTCCTCTTCGGTGTGTAGATTCCTCCCCTCCGGTGTGTATTCCCTTAGAATTTATGTTTTTTCCATCAATTTAATGTAACCCTAACGCTGCAGTTGGTAATTAAAGAATTTCTATCATTTTTTAGGGTGTGTGGTTATTTCACGAGGTATGGTTCTACCTTTCTTAAAGTTTCATCACTTTCACATGTGTTTGAGGTAGGTGAATTCGCATATTTACTTTTTAATGCACTCCATTGATACCTGAATTCTTTTCAATAATTTTTATTTCATGAATTTCATGTTTAGGACACTTTTCCTAGATTATTATGATGTTTTATAATTGATAGATTTTGTTAAAATTTTGTTTTGAAGTAATTTTTTTGTTACGCCTATTAATTGTACACCAAATGATGTTTGTGTATTGTTTTTAAATTTTCAAAAATAATTTATGCCCATTGTTTATTATTAATGAATATAAAAATGTTATTTGTATACTTTTAAAGTATTTATATATGTTTTTGTGAAGTTTTTATGATGGAAAAATTGGTGTAAGTGTTTTTAAGGGTTTATGAATATATGTTATATAGTGGTGTACACATGGGGTTTTATTAAAATGAAAATTGTTTCTTTTAAAAGGTTTTTTTGTATCAAACATGGTTTCCAAATGTTTTTTAATGGTGTGGTAAAACGGTTTTTTAATTGGGCTTTTAAATGTTTTGTAAAGGTTCTTTTGGTTTTTTTAACATTTATTAGTGTTTTAGGTGTTTTCATGCCCTCACTCTAAGTTTTAATCTATTTAATGTTTTTTTATTATTTAAATCATAGACTATGTTTTTAACCTCTATTATATTTATATTTAACTTATGATGGTGTTTTCATATTGTAATATTTGATTAAAAGGTATTTGGGATGCTCCTTTATTTGTGCACATGTTTATGCCTTTCCAACTTGGTTGGAACTAAATGAATATTTCATCAAATGGTGTTGTCGATGTCTTGAGTGGTGTTTAATTGTAGAATCATTTTTTCAAACTTGTTTGTCCTGTGTTGGTTTTTTATTAAACGTATTTTTTTTTCAAATGATTCTTCATGTCTCTTTGGAGGTTTAATGCGCCATTAGATGTTGGCACGTCCATGGGTTCACTAGGTGCACACCTGGACGTGCCCTCAAATGAAGATAGTACTTTGAATTAGAATTTTTCTTGAAACCTTGTTTTTCAAGGTTATTTGTGTTTTCTAAATGTTGTTGGTCTCTTCTTGTGGCTCTTTAAATTAGTTTGAAAATAAATCCATGAGTATATTTTTGTTTGTCTTTTGGTGTATGTTTTGTAGAGTGTTTGGTGTAAGGGGTTGTTTGGTTTGTTTTTACAAAATTTTCCATAGTATTACTAATGAATTTTATGGTAATGTTTTTGAAAATTATAACCTAGATTATCGTTTGGGTTTTAAAAAACAAAAGTTGAATTTAGATTTATTTTATAATAGCTTGTGAAATACTTTCGTAAAGGCATTGGATTATGTAAAACTAAAGGCCTGGTTGAAAAATTCAAGTGTTTTATAAATTTTTTTTTATAATAAAATTATGTGATGGACCGGTTGTAACTTCATATGTTTGAAATGTGTATATATATATATATAAGTATATTGGTCATTCCTACCTAGGGTAACCCTTTATGGGTGAATCCATAGGAAGCATCCATGTCTGGGGTTGGAATGTGTGGTGACGACATGATAAGGTGAGTCGCGCATGCGAGGACTGGATACATACATAGTATTATCATTATATCCATGATGGGTTATGATGTTATTAATATTTTCATAACTTATTATATACTCCCTTTACTGATTTTATATGAAATTTTCATAATTTGTGTGAAATATTAATGTTTAGATATTAAATATAATGTTAGAACACTATTTGAATTCATCCAGATTCAAGTCTGTTAAATGATTTAATAATAATTCTCACCCTAATTATCCAAATTGCATGATTCTTCTTTTTTAGGTTCTATTAATCAAATTTCAACATATCTTTAGAAGTAACATTTCCCCAAATAGTCCATTTGGAGGGTCATATTATCCACACAAGAAGACCAAAAGAAATTGTAAAGAAACTAGACCATCCATGAGGATTGAGTTACTGGTCTAAATACCAAAGACCAAATTTTTTTAACCTCCCCCATATGTTTTTTATTATCCAACAGAATCATGTATAAAAATTTGAAGGCCGAACTACAAGAACAAGGGGCCTAACTGATGCTTTGAAGTCCAACCCACCATTCTGGAGAGAAATTAAAATCCAGACACTATTCAGGACATAGCTCATGATCTACTCATAAAATAAAGATGATATTTTTCAGTGTGAAAGATAAGATATAGGAGGATGTATTTTTTGAATAATGAATTCATATTTGAAAGCATCTTCACATTCAAAAATCCATTCACATATGGGTGTTGAAAAAACATAGATAGAAATGGGCAGTTTAACTTTTTTTAATCAAATTGATCTAACTTTGGATCCATAAGTCAAAATGACTCCAAATTTGAAATTATTTGGAAAAAATTATTATCTAAAACTTTTAATAGTAAACTAACTCGATATTTGACTTTATTAATAGCCAAATTGGAAATTCATGTTGAGGGGAAGATTTGGAACGAAAAAAGTTCACCTCCTTAGGCTATAAATACAACCCCTATTCTCTTTTCATATAGTTGGCATTTCAGAAGAGGGGAGAATACATTTTCAAGACCAAATCCTTTAAAAAATCTTGTGAGGACCTTGAATACTCATGTTTTCACATGAGATACCCTTCATACTCTGTTTTTTTCATTTACTATTGTATTGATCTTCGTTTGTAATCATGTAAGTGTTTGTTTTTGTAAATGAATTTTAATGAAATTTTCTTCTTCTTCATATATTATTCTAATGAAAATTCTTTAAAATAATATTAATGGTCTTAAAATAGTTTAAATACAAATGAATCCCCTTCCCTTATTTCTCTTTCTCATTCAATCTAAAGTTCGTTTTTAAATCTCATCATTGTTTGTGTATGTGTGTTCGATGCACAACTCTTTTCTTATCCCTTTATGTTTTAATCTCTTATTAATTCATCATAATAAATATAATAAACCATATTAATATTAATCTCAATGGATGAGTAAATCTACCATTGGTGTGAGTCATTATTTAGAGATGTTAAGTGATTGAGAGCTTTTGCTCTATGAGTAATCTTTAATTTAAGATTGTGTATCTTGGACTTGACATGTCATGAATTAATGAATTTTTTTGTTTAACATGTGGTTTCCATGGATTATTGGTACCATAAATACACTAACATCAATATGATATGATTGATATTAGAACCCTAAGTTAAGTTAAGTCTTGGATTAAAGCCTTAACACTTAGGAAATCCAATCAATGTTATCTAGTGATGTGGGTGTCAATTTAAATACAATATAAATCAAAGATCAAGGATATCAAAAGTGTAACTCCCTAAAGATTAAATCACCCCAAATATTATCAAATTGTTAAATCAAACACTAATCATTAACCACTTCATTTAATCTCTACAACCCCCCCCCATCAAAATACAATCAACTAAAAACAAACGACTATTAAAAAGTATCATCATCGAGGATTCGACCCGAGTGATGCTATACACATTATTAGAGCATCAAAACATTGAATGGTTGATAGGTGATAATTGGCCGTGCTTTCAAATGGTTCTATTTTTTGGGATGGTGCAATTAAGTTGTCAGTATTTTCTGGTTATTGTAAAAAAACAAAAAAAACCAAAATTTAAAAAAAAAATTGAAAAATAAAACCCAAATAAAAACCCATCTCCTTTGTTCTTCCAAAATATATTTTAATTCCCCGTATCTTCCCAAAAAATACCTTGAATTTATTTGACACTAAAATTAAGCATACACTTCTCCAACTTAGGAGGAACATGAGATATAATCAACTCATTCAAGAAATTGTCCTTGTCCATCCAATTGAATTAGATATGTCCAATCCTATGGAACAAACACATAAAGAAATTGCTGCCCCTGATTTGAATTACCAAAATCGTGGTATTCAATATCCAAACATAGAGTCTGACTTTGATCTCAAATCAGTTTTGATTCATCTTCTCCCCCATTTCAACGGGCTAGCCGGTGAGGATCCACATCTCCACCTTAAAGAGTTCCAAGTGGTGCGATCTACCATGAAGCCTCAAGGGATTTCTGAGGAACAAATCAAACTTCGAGTATTCCATTTTTCATTAGCTAGAACTGCAAAGTCATGGCTCTATGACCTCCCTCCTGGTTCAATAACCACATGGAATGACATGAAGCGAATCTTCTTAGAAATTTTTTTTCCTGCTTCTTGTACTGCTTCTATCAGAAAGGAAATAAGTGGTATCCGCCAATTTCCAAATAAATCACTCAATAAGTATTGGGAGAGGTTAAAAATTCTTATTGAAACCTGACCACACCACCAAATACCTAACCAACTCTTTATCCAATATTTTTATGAGGGTTTATTGGAAATGGAGAGAACACTCATCATGCAGCAAGTGGCGATGATCTTGTTGATAAAACTCCTACAGCTACAAGAGATCTCATAATTAACATGGCTGAAAACAAACTACAATTCCATACTCGAGAACATGCTCAAGTCAAACAAGTCCAAGAGAATCAATTCATAGAGCCGAACAAGATGAATGAGTGGATGAGTGAACTTACAGGTCTTCTGATACAACTAGTTGTGGCTTCCAAATCCCCAACCTCATCTTCTTTACAATCTATGTTCCATGGACCTATCAAGAACTATGGAATCTATATCTCCCCATATCATCCAATAGACACATGTCCACAACTTCAAGAGTATCAATATTATTCATCTGGACCAATGGAGCTCAATGCAGTATATGCTTAGCGGAACCCCAACACTCAAAAATTAGAATAGTTCGTTAGAAACTTCAACCAACCCCACTATGAACCCTTCTCTTCCACCTATAACCCTAAATTGAGATATGTGAATCCCATTTCTCATCCCCCTCAATACACTCATCAAAACCCAAACCAATTCCAATATGTTCAAAGTGTTGGTAACTTTCAAAAACCTTACCCTTTTGTTCCTCAACCTCAAAGGAACAATACTACTCCTGGATTCCACTATCCTAGTGAGCCTTCCCCATTCTAAAACCTATACAATCTCTTTCCCAAGAACCAAAATCAAGGCAATACCAATTCTGGACAAACCTCTTCATCCATGAAACCATGGGAAATTACTATAGAAGATCTTTCCTCCACCAGTTCTAGCCTCAAGAACATTGAAACCCAAATTTTTCAACCTGCTTCCCACCTAAGCCAACAACAACAATCAAATTCTTCTCAACTCCCAGGTCAACTATTACCCAAACCCAAGGGTAATTTAAGTGAAATTGCACTTATATCGGGAAATAAAATTTTTATGCCTCAAGATAAGTCCTCCAACCCCCCTCCTCCCACCTTTTAAATTTTGACCCAGAAAATGAAAAGAAAAAGGAACTTGAAAATGAATAAGAATTAAATTCATTTCCTCCTTCCATTCAACTTAGAAACCCAATTCCTTTTCCTCAATCCATCTCTAAGCTAAAGAAGTCCTTTGAACCTAAGCCAGAAATTCTTGACATTTTTAGACGTGTTGAAGTCAAAATTACCCTCTTAGATTCCATAAAACAAATCCCTAAGTATTCCATGTTTCTTAAGGAATTGTTCACCCACAAGAGGCAACATAGGACCTTCAAAAATGTTTCCACCCAACAGTCCATACCCATTAAGTGAAAAGATTCTAGGACCTTTATAGTTCCCTGACAAATATGAAGTTCAAACTTCGATGATGCACTCATAGACTTAGGGACCTTAATAAATTTCATGCTTAAATCCATCTTTTACAACCTTGGTATATGTACCTTGAACCTAACAGGTGTTGTCATTTAGTTGGCCAATCGAAGTACTTCTAGTCCTGAGGGTATAATTGAGATTGTCCTTGTCCGAGTTAATGATCTTTCCTTCCCTACTAGTTCTTATGTCCTTGACATAGAAGGTGAGACAAAATCGTCTCAATCTCCCTTAATTATTGGATGACTATTCCTAATGATAGCAAGAACCAAAATTGAGGTCTATTAATGCATCTCATCCATGGAATTTGGTGACTAACAGGTCAAGTTTAACATTTTCTAATCCATGTGATACCCAACTAAGGATCAATCTGTATTCTCAATACATGATTTTGAGTACACTTCTGAGAGTCAATTGAACCCCATTCCTTCATGTTCTTCATGGTCAAATGATAAAAGATATGGTGTAATATGAACCATGATTAAAAAAGGTGTAAGTGGTAAATTTGATGTGGACCTATCATTTTAGACTCTATAAATCTAAAGGATCTTGAAAACTCTCTTGAATGCCACATCAACTCTGATCTCTATTGCTCCACCTTAAACAATATTAAGGAAAATGAATCTGAAACAACTAAAAGCCCTTCCTCCAGTCCTGAGTTGTATAACACAGAAATGAGAGATGATGCTAATCTAAAACCTCTTCCTGAAAACCTAAAAAATGCATCCCTTTTCCATGATCTCTCTTATTCTATCATTATATCTGCTTCACTTACCGAAACTAAGGAGTCCAAACTTGTTTAGGTGTTATAGGAAAACAAAAGGCCTTAGGTTAGACCCTAGATGATGTACCATGAATCAAACCTATGATTTTCATGTATCACATCGATCTTGATGAATCATCCATACAAATATACTTGAGGTAGTTAGGGAAGATATCACCATGATTATTCAAGATGGTATTATCTATCCAATTTTCAATAGTGAATGGGTTAGTCCAATTAAAATTGTACCTAATAAAGGTGGGATAACTTCTGTCACAAATGAACATGGAGAGGTAGTCACAACTCGAGAGAGGAACAAATGGCGTGTGTGTATTGATTATAGAAAATTAAATGCGGAAAGATGAATAGATCACTACCCTCTTCCATTCCTAGATCAAATTTTGGAACAATTAGCCGAAAATTCACACTATTTCATTCTTGATGGATACACCAGCTAAATTAAAATACCAATCGCACGTTTGGACCAAGAAAAGACTACTTTCACTTTCCCCATTGGAACATATGCGTATAGGAAAATTCCTTTTGACCTTTTCAATGCTCCTACAACATTACAGAGGTGTATGATGAGTACATTTTCTGAATTCATTGGACACTGCCTGGAAGTCATCATGGATAACATTACCATTTATGGTGAGTCATTTGAATCTTTCTTTCATTTACTCTCTCTATTCCTCCAAAAGTGTTTCAACTATAACCTTGTGTAAAATTTTGAAAAATGTAACTTTATGGTTGAAAATGGGATTGTTCTAGGGCACATATATTCACAAGTTGGTATTGAAGTTGACCTGCAAAAATTAAAGTGATCCAATCACTTCCTGAACCCACTTCTGTTCAAGACATTTGTGCATTCCTTAGTCATGCTAGTTTCTATTGTCGATTCATCCATAACTTCAGTAGGATTTACCTCCCACATGCTTGGTTGCTCCAAAATAATTTCACTTTCCATTTTGATGAGGTTTGAAAGAGAGCCTTCATTAAACTCAAAATTTCTCTTATATCTGCCCTAATAATACAACCCCCAGATTGGTCCTTACCCTTTGAATTGATGTGAGATTCTTCTATTTGAGACATCTGTTTATGACTGGATGAGTTGAAATGGTATGATTATAAATGTTTATGCCAACTGCATGACATTATGTTCCACCACAATCAAGACATGTCGCCGATAAATTAGAAAATTCATCACCAAAATTTCTTATAAGCATATTCAAAACTGGATTTAATAACTCCCATAATAATTAGGAAGAAGAATCTAATATTTGAATCAAACTGGGAAAGACATTATGACATACATAAGGTCAAAACTAATTGAGAATACACTCGGATTATAATAAATGTATAGCATATCACACTGGTTACCAATGAAATGTTTTTGAAAAATACATTTTATAATTTCATGTTTCTAAATACATCCTAGTGATGTTAAGATTAATTGTATAGAATGTGGACTTTGTAACATTAAATTAAATGAAATTCCCTTCCACAAACTTGTATGATATTAAATTGGAGAACACCTTTTGTCCATATTATAAGAAACTAAACTTCTAAAAGTGGACCGTATGATTCTTCATCCCTGAATCAATATTATAATAAAATTACCTCATCCTTATAAACTCACATTCTGTTTGGGGGATATATCAATCTAAGAATACCCAAAAAAAAATTGGTGGGGACCATTCCATGAGACCCATCAAAAAAAAAGAAAAAAATTAAGAAATAAACATCTACTATGTACTAAATTGATATTTATATAGGTACTTTATATTTCTTTTGGATTTGATTTTGTGCATGCTCTATCCCAAGACTAGGTATGGATTTATCTAATCCAAGATAATGATTTCACATTTTCCAACCATGTTAGGGGCCATTTTAAACAAAACTATGTGTGGATTGATTCTAACGATCACAAGATATGTAGCAATTCTGAGATATCCTCTTTTGGTCTAATCCAAAAATTCCACATAGGCCCACATATTATCCCCATGTATTGTCCCACTCATTCTCATCTTATTTCTCTTAAGGGATTTGAATGTGATATGAATTTGTTTCCCCTATGAACTTGATCTGAGTGAATCATGCATAAAGGGGTCCTCATTGTATTACACTAAACTATATTTCTTCTAATTCACTGTCACCTTATCTTTAACTATATAAAATTTTTTCCATCCTATATTTCCATAAAATACTAAGAGAGGTTTACCCCATGTGACCAATAGGGTATAATTATTACCCCTTTTTATATTCGTTCATGATCTATTTAATAGATTTTACACACATACTATATCTCTAAAAAATATTCCCATATAAATTCTCTACTTCTATATGGTGTTATATCCTTGGTCACTATTTATAATTCTTGCATTAGGGTACACTTAACCTGGGACTGGATTAATTCACCCTCCATACTCATTAACTAGATAAATGTAGATACTTTTGATAACTAAAAATGGATTGATTATTATCACCATAGTATACATTGTGATGTAAGAATATTATACCATAGGATAGGCCACACTTCCCATACCCATTTTGTGTTGTATCAAGGTAAGGAGGCCTTAACTCATTCACATCTAGTTTTTATTTTATACCACAAATTCACCCATACATTCAATCCTTATTATTTTTTATATGAGAAAGATATTTATAGAGTAGTTATTTATATCCTCAAAACATCATATGTCTTTAGAGTTATGACTAAATTATATAGTGCATGACCTATATCTATAAAAAATTCCTTTAGGAAGTGGTCCTCATCATATGAACATAAAATACATAGAACCACCATCATTAATGATTAATTTTACACCTATAATGACCGCAATATTATTAGGGTGGTCCATCCCATGAACCTTACCTTCTATCCACTATTTTTTGGTCTATAGGGATAATTATAGTTTATGGTTTCCTTTTATAGACATACAATGATATAGAAATAAATCATTTGTGAGGAAACCTGGGTTTTATATCCTAGGTGAAATATTTTTATATTTTTATGATCCCAATCCTTTTCATAATAATTTAGTCCCTCCTTTCTCATAAGGCTTGTATCCTACTTTTTCAGGATACATATTTATATTAAGAAAAAAAATTGACCATGAACTATTTTATCATCCACCTCCATCCCTTATTAGTGTTTTATAAAGATCCAAGACATGTTTAGTTATTAGTTAGAATAATCCTATAAAATTTTCATTCCCCCTTTCCAAGAACCCCAAATTGTCCCTAAAGAATTTTTTAATACTAACAACTTCCTTGACTATCATTAACAAGCATAATCAACCCTAAAATATATCTCTACTTGGTAATGTTTTCATTAATTTATATTCAACACAATAAACAATATGTATATATATCAAGATAGGTGGTCACTCTACTATACATTCACCCTAATAACATTACTGTGGAACCTATCATTTGAACATGGTCAACCATTGTTCTCCCCTAAAAACATGACACATCTCACCATATATAGATTAAAATACCACTGGTTATGATTTTAATAATATCCATTACCAATTCAAAGAATCTTGGGAATTCATATCTCTCGATCCCCAAATAATTTATCACAAAACATTTAGATTCATTATCTAAGAACCCTAAAATTCTACTATGTGTAGCCCCTCATGAGATGATCTATATTATCCTGGATCTCTCATTAACATTAGGTTTTCTTATTACTAGATGAAAATACAATATCATTTTTTATTGAGTATGTGTGACCAAAAAAAACAACCAACCTTTATTTGAGAACTATGACCTTAAATTGAATTCACTAATCCATGAAATGGTCTATAGAACCATTGGGCTCACTATTTACATCAGTTTTTTCCTTGCACATTCTAGATAGGTTGTCTCTATTTTTAGGAGAATTAGAGGAACCTTAAACCCCATCCATGCCTAATTTATGTTATGTTCCCTTAAACTCCATCAATATTTGGTTAAATATATATGACCCAAAAATATATCCCTCAATGGTCCAAATTTCATGACGTTTCCAATATAGTAGAAATGTAATGCCCCAAAATTTCTAAGCATTGTTTTATTTTAATTAATGTTTATTTAATGAATTATTTTATTTTTAAAACAAACTAATGTATAATTTATCCTATACTTAATTGTTTTCTTTAATCTTATTTTGTATTGTTTATAAATTTAGAAAAAATATTACCATTATATATAAGATTACTCATTATTCTATACTCTCGATAATAACTTTTTTATTCTTCTTGAAATGAAGTTATTTCATTCTATAAACATAAGTTTAAACATATGATAATTTATGAAATATTATTTTATTTATTCATATACAATAATATAAACCCAACACATATATCTTCTAAATGTAAGTTAAACTTTTAAATTTTTTTATTTAAAAGTATGTTTTCTCATTAAATTTACAAAATTATCACTTTATTAATAGAAGATACATTATATATATATATATATTTATTCCCATTTTTAACATTAGATATATTTTATATAATTTATAAGTCATAAAGAATATTAATTAACATATGTTTTTTGTTTTACATGTCATTTTCAATATTAAAATATCCAATAGTTTTTTATTTATTTGAGATATTATTAAATGATTAATAATATATATAATTATCATTATTAAAACCCTTATTGTAAAATATTATTAAACAATAGTATTTTGGTACTTTTTCTTAAAATTTAATCAAATTTGAATTATAAACATTTTCTTAAAATGAAATTCACAAAATTAAAATAATATCAAAATTAATTTTTTAATATATGAAATTGATTAAATTATTTAATTATAGTAAAATAATAAGAATGTAATTTTTAAAACAATGATTTATAAATTTAATAATTGAGTTTTTTTGTTTAAAATATATATTTATATAATCATAAAATACTAATTAATTAGTTAAATGAATATTTACGATGATTTTTAATTGAATAAAAATGTTTCATAGTATAAGTCAGTAATTTATTAAAAATAAAAATATATTACTATATTATATATTGATACATATAGCATAAAAAATAAAATGAGATCAATAAAGAAGGAAAAATAATAAAAAGAAAACAAAAAATAAAAAAATGGTAAGAGGGGGCATCTTCCTCCCGAACCCTACCAGCTCTCTGCAAATTGACGGGTTCCAACCTCCCTAAAGCCACTATCACCGACCAACCCGCCACCACTTGAGATGCCACACCGAGTGACTATACCGACTTATCCTAAACCAAAATTGGTGAAGCCCCACATCCATCATCGTCATCCAAAAAAATTCAACTAATCCACTCACAGTGAATTGGCCTTACCCACAAGTTATAATGAAATAGAGAAACACCACCCATATCGTCTTATCAAACCTCCTTCCGGATCACGGAATCAACAATACAAAATACTACTAACCTATTTTCCACAACAACATAAAAATAATGTGATTTAAAACCATGATACCCAAACCTCACCCACCCATAGTTCCCCTTGCTTCTCAATGAATCTTGAAGGATAACATGTACGACAGTTTATATGTGAAAAAAATGAAATTGACTTTTCAATTTTAAAATAAAATCAATTGATTTATTTTATCAATGATTTATAATGGGTATCCAAACCTATATATATGATTCACATTAAAACATAATGACCCATTAATTTGGTCTGAAGAGGAAAAACGTCTGGATCCAAGACAACTTCATTTCATTACATCTGGTTTAAGTACCCTTAGCCAAGGTAGAAGGTCATGCCTCCACATGGTGAAGAAGAACCCACCACCTCCCTCTTATTTCTTTTTGTTTCCATCACATTCAAGGGGAATTTTAATTTTAAAAATAAAAACTATTACATTTATTTATAATTCTATTTTTTTATAAATTCAATGTTTATAGACACATAATGTTTATATTTTATTTTTATGATGAAAATTCATGATATATATAAGTATGTGATTTTTCAATTTATGTTTTTCATACATATTTAAGTATTATTTTCTAAAATGTATGACTATTGAAAAAAAATTAAGTATTATATGGGTGTATTATTATATTTTTACATATTATACAAGTTATGTTATACAAATATGAATACATATATGATCTGTTCAATGTACATGATTATATAATTTTCAGGAATCTAATTTCATTTTTATAATTATGTTCACATGTATAATTATCTTTGAGTTTAAGATCTTCATAATATATATATATATTCTTCAAATTATAGAGGTATATTTAATTTATATTTATGTAAGGTTTTCATACTAATGATGAATTCGTATAAATATATATACATATTTATATATATAAATTTCTATTTTAGTACATTATTTCAATGAATAATAAATTCATTAAAAATCATTTATCTTATTCAATATGATATTTCCAAATGAGCAAGGTTTAAATATTCATTTTAAAAATGTTACTTTTATAATTTTGAAGTCTATTATATAATTTTGACATCAAAATTATAAGTTAAGCATATATTTTAATTTTCTTATAATTTTTTGATGAATGTAAACTTATATACATTTATATTTTAAAGAGAATTATTTTATGAAAATAGTAAATTTACAATTACTATTATGTACATGCTTATCTTCTGTTCTGAAATTTTATGCGACAAAGAGAGTGACCTCAATGTTTCAAGAATGATATAATTTTGATGTCTGTGTGTATATATATGCATAATTAATTATCATTTCATGATTTTAAATAAGTCATATTTCATATGCATGACAATTCACTGTAAATTCAGGTTATGATATTTCTTAATTTTTTATTTTAAAATTATATAGAAATAAAATGTTTTATTTAAAAATATTAATTATTAAAAAATTTATGTGTATGATATAATTATTTCTATGATTATTATCTAAAAAAATATTAAATATATATTATTTTATGAGAATAGAAATTTACAATGAGAATTATTTTATGTGAATGGTTTATATAATTACCAATAACTTTTATGTGTAAAAGCATCAATTTTTTAATTAAGAAAATGAGTTATTCAAGAATTAGTTTTAAATGATAAATGTTATCACTTTATATAAAATTTATTTCATGAGTTGATGAATGAAAGTTTGAATACATGGAAGTTCATTATTATTAACAATCCATGAAAATGATAAATGACATGTGTTTTGGTTATACCAAATATCACAAGTGATTTCCTAAGGAAGTTAATATTTATATATTTATATATACATATAATTTTTTATATGTATTTAATTAAATATAATGTTTTTTAAATAAAAAACTCTTGTGAATATATATATATATATAAGAAAATGTAAAAATGTCTTCATAAAAATTGGCACTTGGACATTGTAAAAATGAATATAGAGTGGGGAGAAAACTCATTTATAAAGAAAGTGGGTGACCCTAGACAACCTTAAATGTTTAAAGTGCTCCCATTGTTTTGTTTACAAGATCTTTGTTAATGATTTCTGAAAAATCACTAGATTATTTTAAATCATTTTCAAAGTATATGTATCTTCAAATTAATTATATTCTTTTCAAAAAAAGGTATTCATTTTCAACGTCTTTATTGAATTTCCAAAAACATAAGTATTCTCTAAAGAATGTTATTAATTTTTTCTAAGGAATAATTATTTTTGTTTTCATTTTCAAAATCATATTTTCAATGTATTTTGAAAAGGTAATTCAAACCAATATATAATTTTAAAAATTGTTTTCAAAATTATGTTTACAAAATTATATGTATTTTTTAAAATACTTTCAAGTGTATTTTCCAAAATTATTTTCAAAAGGTATATCGACAAATAGGTTTTCATTGGTAGTTTACAAACACCTTACCGGGAAATTTTTCCAACCCTATCTTTTTATAAAATGATTTCAGGTTCTTTTATGGTTTCATGGAGTTTAGCTTTAATAAGGAGCTAGAATGAGAAAATTATTATTACTGACATTTTATTTATTGTTTTAAACTTTGATAAGTATAAGATTGATCCTTTTCCTCAAAATATTAGAATATAAAATACCCTCATATGTAAATGTATTTATATGTTTCTATTAAATTTTATATAAAAAATCAAATGTACTAAATATTTTTGTACCAGATCTTGAATCATGGTTATGGGGCCTCAAATTTTGTATAAGAAGAACATTTTAGATAACTTTTGAGACAAGGATTTTTGGTTAAAATAAGTTTAATTACTAAGTATATTATTTTAGTAAAATTTTTGTTTTATAACCTGTCAATTTAAGGAAAAATATAAGAGTTCGAACTCTATTTTTTAACTCCTATAATGTTATGTGGCCATTATGAATATATAATTATAGTAATTATAGTTTCTTAAATTCTAAAAATTAAATTTCAAAATTTTTCAAAAATAAAACACATGAATTTCGAAGATGAAATATTGTTTAAGGGGGTAGAATTTAATGCCCCAGAAATTATAAGCATAGTTTTCTTTTAAAAAATGTTTACATAACAGTTTAGGTTATTATTAAAATAAGACAAGGTATAATTTAATCTAGAATTAAATGTTTTCATTAGTTAAATTTTGTTTATTTATAAATTTTGATAAAATATTACCTTTATATGTAATTATATTTATTCTTCTATACTATTTATAAGAAATGTTTTAATCTTCTTGAAATTATTTTATTTACTTTAATAAAAAAAATCTGAAACAAAAGATAACTTATAAAATAATATTTTATTTTTTGAGATGAAATAATATTCACTTAATATATTTATCTTCTTAATGAAATTTGAAATAAAAGATTATTTTATTTAAAATTATGTTTCAATATTCAATTGATTACATTATGAGTTTTTCAAGAAAAAATACTTTATATATATTAATTCCCATTTATAAAATTAGTTATAATTTATATAATTTACAAGTCATAAAAAATATTAAATAATTTATTTATTTTTAGTTACATATCATTTTTAATATTAAAATATCTAATAGTTTTGATTTCATTGATATGTTATTATTTGAGTATTGATATATATAATTATTATTATTAAAAAACCTATTTTAAAATATTATTAAACAATGATTTTTTGGTACTTTTTCTTCTAAAGTCATAAAATTTTAATTATAAATATATTCCTAAAATTCAATTTCAAAAAATATGGTTATAGTAATAATAATAATTTATGAATATAAAAAAATAGATTAAATTATTTAAGGATAGTAAAATAATAATAATAATATAATTTATTAAAAATATAATTTATAAATTTAATAATTGAGTTTAATTATTTATTATATATATTTTTATAATCAAAACATTAATCATTAATTAGTAAAATAAATATTTATAATGATTTTAATTTTATAAAAATTTATTATATTATATGTATGTAACTTATTAACAATACAAATATATAATGATATCATATTTTTATTTATACAGAAAAAAGAAAATGAAAACGATAAAAAATGAAAGTGATTAAAATGAAAATTAAAAATATAAAATCGGTAAGAAGGGGTCATCTTCCTCTAGGACCCCATCGGCTCTCTGCAAACCAACTAGCACCGACCTCCCTAGATTCATCATCGACCACCGAACTCACCACCACTTGAGTCCTATCACTAGGCGACCACACCACCTTATCCCAAACTAGCCTTGGAAAAGCCCCACATACTTCACTGCCATCGAAAATGAATCCAGCCAAACCCATCACTATGCATCAGCATCTCCCGAAAGGTATGATGACGCTGAAAAACACCACCCCCATAGTCTTATTAAACCTCATTATGAATCATGGAATTAATAATTCCAAATATTACTACTCTATTTTTTCCAATGACATAAAAAATAATGGGATTTAAAAAGATGATACTCAAACCTCATCCACCTATAATCCCCCTTGCATATCAAATAATATTGACTCATAGTATTTATATTGGTTTATATGTGAAAAAATTTTACATATAGTTTTTGTTTTAAAATAAAATCAATTGTTTTTTAACCCATAATTTATAATGTGTATCCAAAATTCTATATAATCTTTGACTTACACCGAAAGACATATTCTTTCAATCTGAAGACAAATCCATGCCTAAGCGAAGAATACTTTGTTTCCTTACATATAGTTCAAGTACCCTTAGGCAAGGTTGAAGGCCATGCCTCTACTCAGTGAGGAATAACCCACAAACTACCTCTTCTTCCCTTCGGTTTTAAGTACATGTTATGGGAATTTTTCTTTTAAAAATAAAAAACGGTTACATTTATTTCCAATTATATTTTTTATATACGTATATTTTATACAGACATCATGTTTTTATTTTATTTTTAGGATGAAAATCCATGATTCGTATATATATGCATATATGTAATTTTTCAGTTTATGTTTTCAAACATATTTATGTATTATTTTCTAAACATTGTGACTATTTACCTTAAAATTTTGTAACTATTTTGTGGGTGTCTTATTATATATGTATATATTATGCAAGTTATGTTATTAAAATTTGAATATATATATATATTATTTTTTCAATGATAAAGATAATTTAATTTTAAGGCTTCTAATTTCATGGTTATAATTATGTACACATGTATATTTATCTTTGAGTTTATGATCTTCAAAACATATATGCATGTACTTCAAATTATGGAGGTACATTTAATTCATATTTAAGAATGGATTTTATACTAATAATGTATCCATATATATATATACATACATTTTGCTAAGAGTACTTGATTTCAATGAATAATAAATTCATTAAAAATCATGTATCTTACTCAATTAGATATTTCCAAGATGGGTATGGATGAAATGCTCATTTTAAGAATGTTACTTCTACAGTTTTATCTGTATTAAATTATTTTTCTTTCAAAATTATATGTTTAGGGTATATTTTAAGAGAACTATTTTATTAAAATAGTAATTTTTATTTAACTTTTCTGTACACCATTATTTTATGTCCTTATATTTTATGTGACAAAGAGAGTAATCTTAATTTTTAAAGAATGTTATACCTTTTATGTGTATATATATAAACATATACATATATATAAACCATTAATTATCATTTCATAATTTTCAATAAGAAATATTTCATATTCCTAACAATTCAATATAAATTTTGGTTATGATCTTGCTTAATTTTATATTTTCAAATTACGAAGAAATAAGATGTTTTATTTAAAAATATTAATTTTTATAACTTTATGTCTATTATATAATTATGCTAATATTATTCTAAAAAATAAAAATTAAATATCTATTATTTTATGTGAATAGAAATTTAAAATGGGAATTATTTTATGTGAAATTTTTATATAATTACGCAAATATTTTATGTGTGAATGCATCGATCTTCAAATTAAGAAAATGAGTTATTCAAGGATGAGTTTTAAATGATAAAATTTATTGCTTTATATAAAATGTATTTCATGTGTTAATGAATGAATGTTTGAATAAATGGATGTTCGTTATTAGTAAAAGTGCATCCAAAAGATAAATGAAATTTGTTTGGGTTGTAGAAAATATCGCATGTGATTTCTTGAGGAATTTAATATTTATATATTTATATATAAATATAAATGATTATATGTATTTAATGAATTTTTAGGTTTTTAAAATCAAAAAATATAGTGGAAAATGTTTATATATATAAAGAAAGCTCAAATGTTTTTATAAAAAATTTCACTTTGATATTATAAACATGAAAGTGGTGTGAAGAATCAACCCATTCCTAAGGAAAGTGGTTAGGCCCAAACTAACTTCAATGTTTAAAATGGGAACATTATTTTATTTTCAAGATATTTATTACTATATTTATAAATAAAAACTAGAATGTTTTAATGAATTTACAAAGTGTATTTATTTTAAAATCATTATAATGTTTTCAAAAATTAAATAATTTTTAAAGGATTTATAGAATTTTCAAAAGCGTAAGAATTTTTAAATGATTATTATTAATGTTTTAAAAGGTGTAAGTATTTTAAAAGGAGTTTTAAAAATACTGTTTTCAACAGATTTTCAGAACAGTTTTTGGGAAAAATCATATTTTGATATATGTTTTCAAAATTATTTTTTTAAAATTATATATTTTTTTAAAGTTATTTTCAAATTATTTTTTTAAAAGTATTTTCAAAACTATTTTCAAATGGTATTTCAAAAAAAATTCATTGGATTTTTAAACCCCTTACTTAGAAACTTTTTTCACCCTATGTTATTATAAAATTTTTTTAGGTTGTTTTAGTGGTTTCATGGAGTTTAGATTCAAAAAGGAGATAAAGAATTTATAGTATTATTAATTCATTTTTATTTATTTTTTTTGACTTTGATAATATTTAAGAGTGTACCTTTTCATCCAAATACTAGACTAGAAAATATCCTCATATGTGAATGTCAGTATATTTTTCTGTGAATTTTTTTATATAAAATATATACATTATTTTTTGTACCGAATCCAATTGTGCTGCTCTGAGGCCTCAATGTAAAATATATAGGAGGATTTTCATTTTGGAAACCAATAGTGGGAAGCTAAAGATGAAATTTAATTTTCCGCTTGCTAGTCCATCACCTAATAGAAGGATATTGTTAAGGTAAAATATAAAAATTCATAGAGATTTTAGGGCCACCATATGACCTTAGAAAAAGATATTTAGTTCTTGTTGAACCCACTAGTCCAAGAATAATTTAGATCAATTTAGTGTCATATATTTTTACATTGAGTATATGTTCAAAAAAATAAAATGTAACATTTCAGTATCAAGAACATGAATATCCTTCTCACCATAAGTATAATTCACTGCTAAAGATGTTTTAATCCTTGAAAATATTTCATATATATCAGTAATGAACATTTTAAAATATAATAAACACCAATATTTGGTAATGAAAATGATACTTCTATATTTATCCCTACTAACTAGGGGTATGTTTTTCTGACAAGGTCCTCTAATCTCTATACGCTCTTTCAATATTATAGTGGAACTAAAATTTCAAATGTTTCTTATGGTTATCCTCATTTTACATTTTCTATATTATTATTACATAGTTAAAATGTATTGATTTATGATTTTCACATTACATATTATGATTATTCAATAGGATTTTATAATCTTCATGTCACACATTGGTGTATTGTACTCATTTTCAAAGAAATATTATGAAATGATATTATAGAAACATTACCAATCCTTTCTATGTGGCCTAACACCACATGAAAAAAAATGCACTTATCAATATGACTATAACTATATGGTCCCAATTCTAATATTTTATACAGTCACATTGGGAGCTCCTTCACATCTAGTTCTCCTCAGCCATGCTTCTATGTATACCACCAAACTTTTTTTGTCAAAACTATCATAATTTAACCACTATCTATATAGGTCTGACATGAAAGGCATTAAAATTACAAAGGAAATAATCATAACACTTAGAAAGATGAAAACCTACCAATGAAGGCCTTAAAAATATTCTAGTCTCTACATGCTGGGAATTCACCTTTTCCAACCTCAGAAAAATTGAGCATAAAATAGAAAGAATAAATATATAATAACAAGCTAGGTTAGAATCACATATTGGTATTTTTGGGAAAATACAGCTTTATATATACTATGGATCCCCTATTTGAGTCTTAGAGAAAATATATGGCTTAATTAAGAATATAAATATCTCAAGGGGTCTATACATGAACCCATAAAAATTCATGCAATGCCTAATAGTTCTATTTACATACGAAAGAATTAGAGAACTCTTATATTATTCCCCGATATTATATTAAATGACCCATATGATGTAAGGCATAATATAGCTTCAATGTTATTATGTATTCTTATAAATTTTAATCCACATTAAAAGATTATACTTTTTTATTTTCATCATTTTGAGTCATTGATCCATTACATAAAAGAAAACTAACTCTAGTATGTGATGACAGTACATGTGACACTATATTCAAACTAGATAGGATGATATTTCATATACAAGTGTAATAATCTAGTGTTTATTGACACTAAATTAGTTTTTATATCCAACCTACCTATATCCATTTTTTATGACACATCTATCAGAAAATACCTTTGACTCAAGTTTCATGAAATCATAATTATTTATTTAATTCATATTGAATATTCATGTGGGCTATATTGTTTTTTTAAATTTTAATTTATGTGTTTAAAATATTATCTAAAGGTAATAATTTAGGTGAAAAATTAATTGGGGATATAGTAGTGACTAAAAAGATAATTTTTATTCATTTTATAAGATTGTAAGATAAACATTTATAAGAAAAAGCCTTTATTCATGAAGAACTATTGTGTTATATATCATGAAACTATCCATATAAACTTGGAATCAATCAATAAATACCATATATTCATCGAGGATTCATATAAGTTCATTTATCTCTACATATTCAACCTCTTTATTAGGGAATATTTTCTCCACATTTCTAACAAAATCTATTTGGTTTAGTCTTTACATCCTCGACCAACCTCGAGTGTCCTACTAACTCTCTTTGGGATAAATTTGGATCTCAAAATATTCAGTTATCTAAATTTGATTTTTTATGATAAATTTTTTTTATTAACCACCACATCCCCATAGTAGGATCATTATTTGATATTCATTGCTCAAATATTACCAGAACATGATACTTGTTCTACTGTAGAGAGAAAGATTTGGTCCATTTGTTCCTCATCTCATGACCAAATGATCTTTTTTGCAATAATATGGAAAGATTAAAAATTAAACCCTATGTACCATAATCGAGATTAAATGAATAAAAGTTATAATTTTCAACATAGATCCTATAGTGAGGTCTTTGGAAGTATCCTCCATATGTCATTCCATGTGTACTACTTAAGTTTTGTTGGAAGTCCTAGGACTCCTAGTCTTACTGATAGTCACCCTAAAATACAAATAAATATTCTAACTATAGTTCACTCAGGTACATGATAAATTCAACCCCCTATAATCATGGGGATACTGAGATATCTTTAACCTTTGTGTGATCATGTAGGGGGGAATAAATACGTAGGCCTATTTAATTACTGTCTCCTTTTACAATTGAGGAACTATTGGTCATACAAGATGTAAATATATGTCAGGAAGTGGTTTCTTTAGTTCATAGAGGGAATAAAGAGTACTCAATAGAACATTATAAGGCATTATACATTATTTTTGGTTCCATGAAAATTGATAATTTTTTCCAATACAGAAACTATATTCTTTCAAATACAATTTTCTTAAAAATTGTAGTTTATTTGAGCAATCATTAAGATTAATTTCCATACACATAGAAAGTTCATGTGATAAAATGATTACAAAATATGAAAATAATTTAAATAATTAATTTAATATGATAAATATACACATAAAATAATATTATCACTCCTTTAATTTTTAATCAATACTAATTAAGATTAAGAATCACAATGATCTAAATCACACTTTTCTATTAAAATAGTTTTTTACACCTTATATTTATTAATATAAAAGTAAATATTAGAATAATTTGAAATATAATTGAATTAAATAGAGGATAAATTTATATCTATAAAATCCAAATTTGGATATACTTGTTATTTTATATTTTTAGTAAAACATAAAATCACTTATTTAAAAAAAACTTACCTATTATAAAAGTATAAGAGTAAAATGAAAAAAACATAATGGTAAAATCCCTATACCATGTTTAAAACATATGTGAAAAGAAATTTTCAAGTGTTTATTGATACAAAGAAATATTAAATCCATTATTACTAAATTTTGGATCCATTTTCCTTTTAATAATTTCATGGTAGTATCAAAATATATAGGGTATTTCCAAAAGTAGATTTTCCCTATTTTATAAATTAGGATAACATACATCCTATAAAATGTACATTTAAAATTATAAATTTACAAAAAAAATATACCCACATATATATAATATAATTACATAAAATTTTAGTAATACTTTATCCAGTCTTAGTTAGTCTGTTCCCTTCATTTCCTAAGATACCTTCAAGATAAAGTTTAAGGCCCTAAAGTAAGTATCACATAATCCTTATCCTTTTTTCTTAAATTATTATCTTCAAAACCTCCAATAAACATTAATATATAATTAAAATTTTATATTTATTATACATATATGTTTTATATTAGTTTTACAACCACCATTTATTCATTTCCACTAGCTAACGAAATAAAAATAGCATTGTTGGTGTGTATGCATGAACTAGTGTCTCCATAAAGCAACACCATTTTTTTCACTTCCTCAATTCATGGAAGTTATTAATGGAAGTAATAATTAATAAATATGATATATATCATATAATTTTGACTCTTAATCATCAATTTAATTTCCACATTAACCCCCAATCATGTTTTGTTAAATGGTTATGCTAATTGTGTGTATGTGCAGACTACCGTCTCCACGATGAAACATTTTCTATTTTTTATCTAGATTTACATTAATTATATAAAATTTTCATGTATTTTTAAACATGTGAAATATATAAAAAATCATTATAATTATGATATAATAATATTATGTCAAACAAAACACCTGCTTGACCATACTCACCCATTGGCATAATGTTCATTCATGTTTTAAATTATTTAACCCCTACATGAATGATGCATAAAATATAATCATGGATAAATATGAAAAAACATATTGATATTATTATATTTAAATTAGATAATAATTATTAGTTTATGGTTTTGGTAGTGTTTTATAAGGTGAAATAATGATAGTTTGTATATTATACTCCATCATTAAAAAACTAATGAAATAAGCCTTTTTTAATTCTATTTTCACACTATGTATCCAAAACTCTCATGAAATGAAATAATTTTTTTAAAATAAATACAAGATATATATTAAATAATAATATATTATAAATAAATAATTATCTTGGTATCAAATTATGGGTATTAATATCAATTTTATCAAACTTCCCTAAAGTAATTAAATTTTTCAACCCTCGATAGCCAAAATACACTATAACTAAATAATGTTATCATGATAAATAATTGTGACTGTGTATTAGAAAAAGTTTTTATGTTTGATTAGTGTTCTCAAAAATTTTATTATGTAATTTATGTTTGGTTTATAGAAGGTTATAGTGTGATCAACTAATATTATAATTAATGTTATGGTTTATGTTGTTGTTTTTTCTCCTTGGGACATATTTCCCATAATAAAAAACAGTTTATTTTATATGGTTTGAATTTAGTCACATTTACATATATTATAATAGTTTATGTTTTTTTAATTATATTTATTTTTCAACTTTAGGAAACCCTCTTCATACATAATTTTTATGTTTTTATCACATAAATTTCCTTCATATGAGACACATTCCCTAATCACACCTTTTTTACATTGGAGTGGTGTATAATATATCATATAGAAGAATTATAACATTATTTTTGAGAATTTTATATGGTTTTAAAAAATATATTCATGATTCATCCATTCATCGTTTTATATCAATGGTTACCCAATCTATAAGATTTTTAATTGAAACCAAATTTTTGAGAATTTCATATAGTTTTCAAATTTATCTTCATGATCCAAAAATTTACCTTTTCTAAACAATGGTCACCCAATCCACAAGGGGAGATGATATAGAGAGCATTGGAAATACTTGGGTGCTTATATTACACTCTGGGGAAGTTATGTTGGAGTATTTCTTTTTGATTAAGGTCCCCCTAGAGGATTCAGGAAGGATAGTTGAAAAATTACCTCCCATGGAGACCAATGAAAAGAAATGTATGTTCTTCAACAATTAGTAACATTTTTTGATCAAAGGATTCAATGAAATAAAATTAAATGTGGAGTATTTTATTCAAATTTTGGAAAAAGTGCTGCATTAATATAAAGACCTTATCAATGATGATATGGAATCAAAGGTAAGTACTCCACACTAGAAATTATATTGGGATAATGTTTCTAATAGACTGAAACTTTATTTTAATGGATTCATGATATCTTATGGGGTTTTATGCTTTTTTGGTTTAGATATGTGGGGGTTTGATGATATAGAATTGTTCTGTTAATGTTTTTTATATCCTTTTGTGGGGGTTCTCAAATAACCCTTAAAAGTGAACACTTTGAAATAAAAATACTAAATTGACAAACAAATATGATAACCCATCTAGGGAAATTGTATAAAATCACCATAATTTTATTATCCCTTTTTTCCTCTTTTATCTTTTATTTATATTCACCTTTGTATTAAAATTATTTTTTAAATTAATTTTCAAATGGTATGTGCTTTTAATAAAATTGTTTTGGAATATATAAAATTATATTTTTTACTTTATTGTATTTTTTATCATTAACATTTTGTGTATTAAACCCATCATTACTTTAAAAATTGAGTTATTTAATTTTTATATTCTTTTACCTTATATTAAATGTTTTAAAATTAAATCATTTTAAAGTTTCTTAAAAGGGTTATCTTTAAAAACACATTATGTGTTACCATATTTCCTATGTTTCAACCACATTTTTTCATTCTCGAACAACATTTTCCCTACGTTTTCATGGGTTGTGAATGATATTCGTTCACACAATGTTTTATAAGGTTTTATCATTAAATGTTCTCAATACACTAAGGACAGTTATTATTATCCAAAGTGAAATCTCTAATGTTCCTCCAATACTAATTTTTTCTTTCTAAAAAACACATGTTTAAAAACATGGTTTTCCTTCCAATTTCTTTCCCTAGTAAACACAAAATATTTTATTATTTTGATTGGATGGTGTTCACCTAGATTCCATACACTGATTTATTTTTGAAATAATTTACACAACAATATACCCCTTATTTATTCAATTTTATAACCATAATCTTCATCATCTTGAATGAATGTTATTTACCTAGAAAATTACTTAATTTCATCAAATAATCTTTTGGTCTTCATGGGTTTATTTTTATATGGTTGGATTCATGAATTTAATTCATTTAAAGAGTATTTTAATCCTATTTTTTTATAATATTTCTTTATGATATGACTATTGATTTGTAATATATATACATGTACATTTTATGATGGTGGTTATCCTATATTTTGACGAGTGGGTCTATTTTAGACCTTTAATGTATTTGGAAATGTTAATATCTCATGGGAAGTTATGAATAGTGTTATGGTAGTTTAACCCAAACATACTATGGAAATATGTATGGGTGTTTAACCATTACACAATATGTTATGATAGTAGTTAGCTCAAGAATCCTCAGATAATGAAGGCGGTTTGAATATGTTAAATTGTTTGGGATGTTAACCTTGAAATATTCTTATGATGTAATGATTTATTTCTATTCCATGTGTTTATGATTCTATGATATTATTATATCATTTAATTAAGTAATTTTTCAATTACTAAGATAATTTTATTTATGATAACTTTTTATATTTCTTGATATATACCTATTATCACACCATCATGATATAATTTGATTAGTTCATTACTAAGTAATTGAGAAAACCCTTTATAATATTTTCCATTAAATGGGTAATAAGTATTTGTATATCTTATGAGGAACCTGGAATATTTTTATTGTGGATTTATTTTGTAGAAACATAGATAAGGGTTTGAATTGTGTGTTAATATATCTAGTCTTCAATGAAAATAAATCTTTTTGTGAACTGGTTTTTTGAGAATATTATGTAATATAATTTTTAGGTTATTAAAATGATGTAAATAAATAGTATTATAATGTGAGTTTCAGTCATTTTGGTTTACCTTGGTCTTTGTGACATAAAGGATAAATATAATGGATTTTGGTGGTTGTTGCAGTATTGAGATTGTTTTTACTATAGGTTTTGCGGGGTCAGATTTCTTTATCTCTACCATTAGAGAGGAGGTTCTGAGGTATGGAATGTGAAGAAATGTGGAGTCTGAAGGTAATTTTTTGTGGTTATACTATTTTTTGGGTGTATATGGTGTAATAAATAGGTTTCATTATATCCTTATCCATTTTTTATAAAATACATGGAACGATATATTTGGATTTCTCTGTAGATTCTAGGTGGAGGGTTCAAAAACTAACACTTACAATGTAATATCTCCTATTGAACCATGTTTTGGGTGAAAACCTTATGGATTTTGATATGGTAAAATAATTTTCATCTTGGTAATATGTTTTAACCTTTTGGTATGAATTTAAGACCCCTAATGAATTATTTTACTTTCGTTATTTATCATTTGAACCCTAGGTGGCATGAATCCCTCTCTTAAATAATTTTAGACCCATTATAAGGATTTATCCCTGACTTCTTGGGAATGATATATTAGTGATATGAGGTGAGTTTTCCCTCTTCTGATTTGGTCATGTTCTATCTTTTTATCTCTCACCTTATCATGATTTTTCATCTCTTTTGTTTTTAGGGGGGTTTTAATATAATTGGTGTATGATTCATTATGGTAAATATTTTTTTAAAATCATTAGGTTACCATTGGCAAGGTGATCTGACATTAGTTCTTTTTAATGAATTCATATTCATAGAATGTTTAATTATTATGTTGAGGTAGAGGATTCATTATTTCTTTTTTTATGTGATAGTGTGAAAGGATCATGATTTATTTTATTTGGGTAATAGTGGAATTAACCAAAATTATAATAAAAATAGATTAAAAGGTTAATTAGAAGGGTGGTTTTGATCTCATGTGGTAAAACATAGATGATGATGAATTTGACTATATAATTTATAGTTTCTTAGATTACATGGACTATTTGAGTTATTTATAACATTTTATATTCTTAAAATTTGTTAAAACCCCTAAAAATGGAAAATATTCCATGATTAATAAATGTGGAATTTGAATTTGATTATATTTATAAATTGAAATCGGTTGAATATGAATGTATTGTTAATTTGTGTTCACTGATGATTTATATCTTTTTATAATATCTAATAAAAGGTCACTGATTACTAAAACCCAAGAATACCAGAATATATTAATGAAATGGTTGGTTGTCAGATACAAATTCTGGGGTAAAGAAATCTCATCCCTTTCAGTTAAATGCCTATATTCCTTGGAATCATGTCATTATTTTTCCCTTGAGTTTGTGTTCTAAAACTAAATTTACTACCATGTATGTGTTCCCAAGGATGTTAGATCCCTTCTATGATTGATATGTGGTGTCTATATTGGTCATGGTGTATTGTACAAGTTGATAACGGGTCTTTCTTCTCTCCATTTTATTAAGATAAGGTTAATGGTAGGATTGATTAAACATATTTAGAACCAGTCTTGGTTGTTTTTCAAGCATTTGTGGTATTGTTTTCTCATTTTTGTTGAGAGATAGTATTTCCTAATTCACTTTATTTGTGTTTCTTTTAGTTTTTGGTTATTAGATTATTTTTTTGTGATTCCCAACTACCTGTTGTATTTTTCCCATGCACCATGGGTGCATATTCATTATTATATCTTGGGATATGTCCATGATTAACCAATTTATGGAATGGTGATGAAATATTAATGAAATTATGAGGTCCATAATTTTTATGACAGTAATGATATAGGTTAAATATTAGAAACCATGGAATATTTAGAATTAATACTCTAAGAGCATGGAACGGTAATGTAGAAATTGTAAAATTAATTATGAATGCATGATTGTATTGTATTTAAACTAGATTATTAAACTATATTTTCAATGAAGCATCATCTCTTCTTCATTTCACTTTGATCGTAACCTTTAAGTGTCGCCAACCATCAGTTGACTTCTTCAATCACTGGATTTTTGAAAAATGGGGTCTGAAAGAACGGGCGAAAATTAGGTTGTTGGATGCCAAACATATCATTTTATGCTTTTCTTCTAAATATGACATGATTATTTCCTGGTCAAGTGCTCCTCGGACCTGTGACGGATCAGGGTTTCTTCTCACTAAATGGTCATATGATTTTCATATGGAACGGGATTCATCAACAATGGTGGTTTGTGTAAGATTTCCAGAGCTTCCTATCCCCTTTAAAAACCCTTATATTATTTTTATGCTAGGTAATATGGTAGGGCGTTATCTTTGTTCGGACAGTAGGACCAGGGCAGTGTGCCATCCAATCTTGCCGAGGGTGTGTGTCGAGGTCAATATATCCCAAGCGCCTGTTGAATTCTTATGGATTTTCATGGGGGATGAGTTCCGCTACAAGCAGCGAGTGTTGTTTGAGTCTTGGTGTGAGTTCTCCTCATCATGCAAGAAACTAGGGCACAATCTTGAGGTCTGCAGGCGCAGGGTGTTTAGACAGGGGTATGTTCAGGTGACTCAGGCCTCAGTTGGTCCTACTAGTGATAGTATCAAGATTACAGAGGTTAATAGCAAGGGTGGATGTATAGGAGGTGTTAGTGTCACGACTGTTGATATTGATGCAGTAGTTAAACAGACACAGGAAGAGGTGTTGGCTTCTGATCCGAGGGTGAATGAAATTTCCAATATGTTGAGCCATGATTTGGTAGGCCCTCCAGGAGCTCCTGGTCCAGTGAATGCCCATGGAACCAACTAGGTGAGGCAAAAGAAACCACTTGCTCTGCCTCCTGATCCAGAAATCCAAGATGCTTTTAGAAGATTGACAGGAGATTCCAATGTAACGAACATTGCAGTTACAGTGATGCCTAATGACAAGGAAGCGGTCTCACTGGGTCAGTCTGGTCCTTTAGGTGCATCTAAATCGGAAAATAATGGGGAATGTCCTATTGGGAAATCTTCATGTACAATTCAGGGTGTGGTTATTGAAGACACTAACAGGAAGCCTCAATTCATGGGGTGTGGTTTCATACAGTCCAATTATTCTGATTCAACAGACCGAAAATCTCTGGATTCTGATGTTGTCTTGGGTTTACAGAATAATACTCTCCTGGGTGGAAGTGGGCATATACAGGTAAGATAATTTCAAAATTAGGATTATGGAGGAATTTCATACTTGATTCGGTCCACATTTCCCTTGTGCAACAGGTTTGAAGGTCTTCAAGAGACTAATTTGAGTTCTGATCCTATTTTCCTAGGCGAGGGGGATGGGATCGGCGGGAAGAAAACCAAAGGGAGTGAACATGGACACTCGGAAAATGAGGAGTCAAGTCCAAAAAGTAATAATTCTTTCAAGAAGAGGAAGGCGAAGAAGGATTACTCCTCGCTACCCCCTCCTTTGGAGACTTGATCTGCTAAAAAGATGAGCGACAAGAAGATGGACATGGAGACGCTGAGTTGTCAGAGGGCAGGGGAGCAGGTGATCAAGCCTTGTTTCTCCTTTTTTGTTCCGAAGAAGAAGTGAGATAGAAGGTTTTGTTTCTCAACGCAACTGAGGAGGAGGCAGCTAAGATGACAGGGAGATCACTTCAGGTATCTCTCAATGAGGAAAAATTTTCATGGATTGACAGACAAGACTCAATCTTGGTATGGGGTTTCAACAGAGGGAAAATCAGCAACGATGAGTACATTCAGACCTGGGACCAGCTTACTTCTGAGCTTGATAAGTGGATGTCAGATGTAGCAGATTTACAGGTTTTATCTTTATCTTGGAAACTATTTAGGGAAATGGATTCGGGTAATATCAAGTTTCTCTTTAATGATTCTATTTAACTTGGTGGCTTCAATTGGTTGGTTTGAGAGAGTTATTTATGCAAGCTGTGTTGGTCCTTGGATTTTTTTTCCTATGTTAGGTCTTTGATTCTTGTCTCCAGTACTCTACTTGGACTAGCTCCAGAAGGGGATTGGAGCATGTAGTCTTCACCAGTGCAGGTCCTTTGGATCTAGATGATCGAGAGGGTATGGCTTCGCCATCAGTTCCATGCTCGTGCAATTCTGCATGGGACTGCTTTCTGAAGGGCCTACGTTGGTGAAGGCTTGTCTTCCTGTCACATCTTCTAGGGTGGGGCTGGTCCGGTAGTTTCTTCTATATTTTCTTTATCTGTGTGCGTTGTAATGCGATTTTCTAGACAGTTTTTGTGGTTTCCCACTTTTCCTTAAAAGTGTTTTGATAATAAAATACTAATTTTCAGTTACTTGTAAAAAAGTGTGGGAACTATAGGCTACTGTGAAAATAATTCAAAATAATTTATTTAATATGTTAAAATTCAAGAATATATGTCATTAATATCATTATATATGTGCGGTTATTCTATGTTGGTGTTATATAGCTGAGCATATGTGTGATTTTAGTGATCATAGGTTTCATAAGACACTTAACCAAACACTTATTACATCGTAAATTAATAGAATTTTGGATTTCGGTGAGAATATTTTCTATAAATTATGAAAAAAATATCCTAACTCAATTAATTAATTCTTAAGATACTATTAAGACTATCTTTGCAGAGAGATAATCTTGATCATATAAGGATTTGGATTCAGGAAAGGATAAAAGAATATATATTCGAAAGAGAAGTTGTCAATTTTGAGATGCTCCATTCTAATGTGATGCATTATCCCCTATAGAAGTAGGATCCACATTGTAGTAAATGAACATTTAGATTTCAATTGGAAATTAAAGTAATTATTTCATTAAATTTTATATGAGTTTCTAAAGTGGAGTAAATCATGAATATCTTAAGAGGACTTAATGTGAAATTTGTGTTTAGAATACATCACATGATTTTATATATATTTTAAAACTAGTTTAAGAATAAATAAATTATATTTTCATAGAATATAAAATTATATGATATTTAATGGATAAATTTTGTATTAGTAATAATACTCCTTTCAAGGATATTTTTTTGATGATTAAATTATAAAATATTGATAATAATTACAACATGATATTATTAAAAATATATAATTTATAAGAGTAAGGATCAAATAGAGTGTGACGTGCTGCATATTCTTAGATAATCTGATACACAAGATCATTGATAAAACAAGGGGAGTATCAATCTAGGATTTCAATAATAGGAGACTATGTTTAGTATCTCCATGCATTAAAAAGACTGAGGAAGAACCATTTTTTCTAAAATCTAGGGAGACGCTTTTTATATTGTTAGACCAGTTCAAGAAGGTGTTGATGTTCTTGAACATTTTTATAAGAGTAAACCTGATCTTATTTTTTTGTGGAGGGAGGTCCTATAAAGGCGGTATATCATTCATTCAAAATAAGAATTAGATATTTATATTGAAAAAAATAGAAAATTCTTGTCATTGGGTTGTCTAACCAGTTACTGTAGTCACCAGTGTGTAACGACCCGGACCCGGCCAGCCACCCGAAAAGTGCCGAATGGGTCAGGTGTCACTGCCTTAGGTGCACCTTCCCTGAATGCTAAAGGCTTCCGACTAGCAGCGAGGGTCTGTTAGGTATAGTGGGGAGGCTATACCCTCATGGAGGATCATAAGAATGGTACTGGTCCGAGTATAATACTAAAATATGCAGCGGAAATAAATGAGTCAACATACTCGAACCAGACCCGCAAAGCCGAAGCATATCCAATATAAATAAACAGCGGAAGCAATATAGAAAACAACTACAATGGAAAGTAAATAGAACAACATGCCAGCAATCAACTGCAACAACTACTGTAAACAACCAATCATGCATCCAAAGCAGGTCATACACAACTGAATATAAAAAGGGCTCCAATGGATAACCAACAGTATCTATAACATGTAAGCATGCTGATACAGAAAAGTAAACACAAAAAAGTAAACCCCATCTAGGTATGACCTCAAGGTCCGTACCATCTCCATGAAACAACTAACGCAGCCCAGATCCTAAAGCTGGCCTCTTTCCTGCACGTAAATCCATAAAGTCTGCCTGCATCCCGAAGGGCCCACGTAGGGTGTGAGACAAATCTCAGTTGGATACCACCCAACGGTGCGTACCAAATATATGTGTTTAAGAAGTCATGCATTTACAAGGAAATCAGTAATCAGTAAAATGCATAAATAAACACAAACTCCACTGGTTCTCAACAGCCACAATGGAGTGTCACCTGCTTCGGCCAACGCCGGTATCTCTGACGTGTGACCCGACACCTTATGCCACCTGACACCTCATGTCTCAAGTACCGACATCCCGAAGGCACGCACAAAATAGTAACCCAGCACCATGTGCCTCCTAACACCTCGTGCCTCAAGTACCGACGTCCCAAAGGCACACCCAAAATAGTAACACGACACCACGTGCATCCTGACACCTCGTGCCTCACGTACCGATGTCTCGAAGGCATGCCCATCTTGTAAGGGATCCTCCTCTCCCACGTGGCTTTCTACGGAAAGCACCCCCAACCAAAATACCTAACCGCAATTACGGGGTCTTCTACCCAGACGAGTGGTTAAAACCACCTCATCACGGAGTATCCTTGTGTGCACACTTCTCAAAGTCCCGGGTGAGCGGTACTCACAAAAATAGTCGTAAGCCACCAACATGTCTGACACCTCGTGTCCCCGCGATCATGTCGCTCAAGTCTGATGGCATCGCCACCCTAGTATCTCGGGCCATGCCCAACCTGACAGTCATACGGCCTCAAGCCGACGTCCATGACGCCCAATCCTGTGGTCAAAACCACCCAAAGTAACCCGGGAAAAGCCCCAACCTATGATCAGCATCACTCTAGAGTAACCGGGACAAGCCCAACACAACCCAGAAAGGGTCCAGCAGATTCAATTCAGCAATTTCATATATAACATATTAAACCAGAAAACATAACCAGGCAAAACCAACTAAACAGTCGAATTGCACTATACCAGGTGTTGTCCCATACTAGTACTGAGGTCTTAAATGCCTCTAACAATTTAACAGGCTTTAACAAATTAAACTAAATAGTTTATAACAATAAAATTTAAATTAAAACCATTTTTTCATTCCCCGGCCAAAATGCCCCGACGAGCAATGGCCCCTCACCCGGCCCTACTCACACAAACTGGTAACCGGGCATACCCAAAAACATCCCAGAGGTCCCATAAACAATACAGTATGAAAAAGCAGATAAAAAGAGACCCACTCAAAATACCCGAAAACACGCCGAAGGCCGCGTCACCCAAACAACTACGAAAACACAAAAATAAGTATGCACCACATACCTGAGACTCGCACGATGCTACTCCTCCGGTATCACCCGCCAATTCGGTCTAAAATGCGGTAAATCTGCAAAAGATTCAATAATGTTAAAATTCCTATAACTCATTCTAGAATGGAAATAAAAAAAAACGGCCAAAGGGAAATCGAGGCTTTACCGAGGGGGTTCCAACGCACTAATCAGAGATCGAATCAGGTCTCGGACGGACGATCGGGAAGCAATTGAAGGTTCGTCCGGCTTGGTTCGCCTATCCGGGCGGAGGGTATGAGGTTCTACCTCAATACGAGGCTACTTTCCATTTTAAGAAAAAAAAAGAAAGTACACGGTGTGTACTTTAGGACTACACACCGTGTATAGTTCATTTAACTGTTCAAAAGATGGCTGATTCCACCGACTTACTTTCCGAAACTGCCGACATGAGTACACGGAATGTACCTCTGGGTACACAGCATGTACCGGGTTCCTCTTCTCTTCCTTTCCAACATACCCACACGCCATGTGTTTCCCTTATACATGGCTATACTACACGGTGTGTCCATAGGGAACACTTCGTGTCCCTGGTTCTACCCGGCCAACAGGCCTACACGCCATGTATGGCCTCACACGGTCGGGGGTATACACGTCGTGTTCAAAACTACACGTCCTGTAGTAAGAAACTACTACACGGTCATCACACGGCATGTACTCGGTGAGCACACAGTCGGTCACTCGCCTACACATACATGGCGTGTACTTAAAGTAAACGGCGTGTAGTCTGGAAATTCCAAGAAACTTTGCATTTTCTCCAGTTTCCTCAGAAACCAGTCAAAATTTAAACAGGGTCGGGATTTTGACCCGTTCCAAAAACCTGGGTTCTTACAAACTCTCCACCTTAACGTAGCTCCTCCCCGACCTACTGAACAAATTCTGGAGATGCCACCGAACGTACCACCCCAATCAAAACAACCCAGACTTCCCCGGTCTCAAAGGTTCCGACTAAATTCCTCAAGGGGGCTCCCCACCTCAGGAATCGCCTTACCCGATCTCAACCCAACAAAACGTAAAGAAAACAGGGTTTACTAACCTATTATCTTAATGCATAGTCCTCCCGTGACACATCAACCTAGTATCCCATCAGTGCTCTTGTGTCTCTTTCGACACCCAGCGTAACCCGCACCGCATCGATGTCCGCCTCCACGAGGTCCTAGTGCCTAGCACCTCAAGTAACCTGCATCCTCGATGCCCTGATTCTATGCATCTCATACATACATATATATATCACGCAACCGATATGGTTCCAATCCCACTGACTAGAATCTAATCAGTCCACATAGATCTTGTGCACTACGTGCACTCAAAACAGACATGCCTCTACAGGACATGCCAAAAAGGAAACATGGAGATCATGGTCACACTGCGGTGTACCTCTAACCATCATCGGCTCACCAGCCTGCTCAGCCTCTGGCAGCTCCACGACGTGCACCTGGCCTGAAACACGACTTCCTGACGCCTGACCTCCAAATGCTGCTCCAGTCTCCAGCCACTGACCCCTCAGGTGGGTCCCGCTGTCTCTGTCATGTTCCCCGCGTGCAGCTAAACCTCGGCTACCCTCTCCTGGTACCGAACCGGAACCAACTCTAGATGCTACACTCTGTCCTGGCCCCTATCTGCTGGCTATCTGAGAAGGCTGCCTGCAAAACCTCTCCAGATGTCTGTCCTATCCACATGCCCGGTACTCCTTCGGAGGCCTATCGTACTACGCCCAAACATGTCCCGACTGTCCACACTGAAAGCAAATCGCCCTAAGAACTCCCACGAGGTGGTCTAGCTAAATCCCTGGCCCGACTTCCCTGCGGGAACTCATCCCGTCCTCGCTTCCTGTTGTCAGAACCATCACCTGAATCTGTCTTCCTACCCAAGCAAGATTTCTCCCTCTCATTTCCCTCGGCTATGAGTGCCTAATTCACCGCCTCGGAGAAGGAACCCAGCCTGAAGATGTTCACCTGTACCTGAATGGCATGTCGTAAGCCATCCTCGAAGCGCCTCACCCTAGCTGCGTCATCGCTCCCCATACCCGGTGCAAAACGAGACATCTCTGTGAAGGTAGCTGCGTAGTCTATAACGTACATGTCTCCCTACTGAAGACTCAAGAAATCCCAAGCTCTCTCCGCCCTTAGGGTCTCCGGGTAGAAGTGTTTGAAGAACCACTCCTCGAAGTACTTCCATGCCAGTCCCTCGTTCCTATGAGCATGTACCTGTACGTTCCACCAATGCTTCACCGGTCCTCTCAGCATGTAAGTCTTCAGCATGACACTCCGCCCTGGAGGCGTCTCGAGCTGGTCGAAGATCATCTGCATACTCTCTATCTAGTTTTCTGCCACCTGCGGACCACCCGTGCCCTGAAAAAGTGGCGGGTGCTGCGACTGGAACTCCCGCGTCAGATACGCCATAGAAGGCTCTGTCCCCTGCGTGCCTCTGTCAATCCCCTACAAGATGCATTCCAGGCTCGCTCGGAGATGCTCGTCGAGCCATAGCCCGAGTGATGCCAAACCCGGTTGTTGTCCTGCCTGCACTGGATTCTAAGCCTGATCCTGTCCTTGGGCCTGTACATGCGGCTCGTGTTCTGCCTGTACCGAATTCTAACCCTGATCATGCGGTGTTGTATCATCTCCTGCCTGAGGCTCCATCGAGTCGTGAAGGAGTAACCCACTGAATACCATAAATGGTCAGACAGCCCATACATATATACAACAATATATTCTATGCAGATAAGGAAAGCAGTAAAAGGCAGTTCATAACAACTACCCTTACTCCCCCTCACCGCAACCCATTCCCCACGGCATCGCGGCCTCATGGCCTCCTTACCCACCCTCAATAGAGCCAAGTATCAAGGTACCTCGGGCCATGCCCGTTCCGAAAACTCAAGTTGCCTCAAACCGACGACTGTGTTGCTCAATCCAGACAGTTACACTGCCACAGTCATAGTACATGCCTGCTCTCATAAGAGTCAGACCCAAAAATCCTACTACATGAAATTCTACAAAGACATAAAGCATGGCATACAGATTGCAATAAACAAGAGATTCTATTAGGAATTTCACCAATTCACATTTCAAAGCATATTAAGCTGGGAAATTGATTTTTATTCACATGGTATTATCACATCACAAAGCATACGTGTAATTATGAAATTGAAATACCCTAAAAACGTGCCTATCAAAAGCCAAGCAAAGTAGCCTTAGCATACCGGGCCAAGGTCCAATTCTCCCTTATCATACCGGGTCAAGGGTCATATATCACTATCAACAACATCACACATCAAGTGAGCCACTGAGGTGGAAATCATGTAAATTGTAATCTAAGAAAAAGAAAACAGCAATTCCAACCCATGGCAACTAGGTCCATCCCTCGTACATGGGGCTGCAGGCACCCAAGCACAAGCTAAAAAACCAGTCCCAGTAACAACAACTTATCTCCAGTCTACCATATCCCAAATAGTAAAACTAGCATAAATAAAAAGAGAAGTCTCAATCTCATTAATAGCCAGAAAAACACTGCTACTAAATCCTTGTCAAGAACTCCTCTTATACCACTTTGTAACAACCCGGACCCGGCCAGCCACCCAAACAGTGCCAAATGGGTCAGGTGTCACTACCTTAGGTGCACCTCCCCTAAACTCCAAATATTGCCTACTAGAAGCGAGGGTCTATTAGGTATAGTGGGGAGGCTATACCCTTATGGAGGATCATAAGAACAGTACTGGTACGAGTATAATACTAAAATATGCAGCGGAAATAAATGACTCAGCATACTCGAACCAGACCCGCAAAGCGGAAGCATATCCAATATCAATAAAAAGCATAAGTAATATAGAAAACAATTGTAGTGGAAAGTAAAAAAAATAACATACCAGCAATCAACTTCAACAACTACTGTAAACAACCAAGCATGCATCCAAAGCAGGTCATACACAACTGAATATAAAAAGGGCACCAATGGCTAACCAACAGTAGCTACAAAAAGTAAGCATGCTGATACAGAAAAGTAAACACAACAAAGTAAACCCTAGCTAGGTATGACCTCACGGTGTGTACTATCTCCATGCAACAACTAATGCAGTCCAGCTTCTGAAACTGGCCTCTTTCCTGCACGTAAATCCATAAAGATTACACGCGTCCCGAAGGGCCCATGCAGGGTGTGAGACAAATCTAAGTATGATAACACCCAACAATGCGTACCAAATATATGTGTTTAACCAGTCATGCATTTATAAGGAAAGCAGTAATCAGTACAATTCACAAATAAACACAAACTTCACTGGTGCTCAACAGCCACCATGGAGTGTCACCTACTTCGGCCAACACTGGTATCTTTGTTGTGTAACCCGGCACCTTGTGCCACCTGACACCTCGTGTCTCAAGTACCGACGTCCTGAAGTCAAGCCCAAAAATAGTAATCCGCAACCATGTGCCACCTGACACCTCGTGCCCAAAGTACCAACGTCCCAAAGGCACGCCCAAAATAGTAACCCGGCACCATGTGCCTCCTGACACCTTGTGCCTCACGTACCAACGTTCCGAAGGCACACCCATCTTCTGAGGGCTCCTCACCTCCCACGTGGCTTTCTACGACAAGCACCCCCCAACCAAAATACATAACCGCAACTACAGGGGCCTCTACCCACACGAGTGGTCAAAACCACCTCATTACGGAGTATCTCTGTGTGCACACTACTCAAAGTCCTGGGTGAGTGGTAATCACCAAAATAGTCCTAATCCACCAACACGTCTAACATCTCATATCCCTACGATCATGTCGCTCAAGTCTGATGGCATCGCCACCCTGTTATCCCGGGCCATGCCCAACCTGACAGTCGTACTGCCTCAAGCCGATATCCATGATGCCTAATCCTGTGGTCAAAACCACCCAACGTAACCCAGGAAAATCCCCAACATGTGATCAGCATCACTCTAGCGTAACCAGGCCAAGCCCAACACAACCCAAAAAGGGTCCAGCAGATGCAATTCAACAATTTCATATATAACATATTTAACCAGAAAATATAACCAGGAAAAACCAACTAAACTGTCAAATTGCACTATACCAGGTGTTGTCCCATACCAGCACTGAGGTCCTAAATGCCTCTAACAATTTAATAGGATTTAACAAATTAAACTAAACAGTTTATAACAATAACATTTTAATTAAAACCATTTTTGTGTTCCCCGGCCAAAATGCTATGACGAGCAACGACCCCTCACCCGGCCCTTCTCACGCAAACTGGTAACTGGGCATACCCAAAAGCATCCCAGAGGTCCCATAAACGATACAGTATGAAAAAGCAGATAAAACGGGTCCCGCTCAAAATACCCAAAAACGCGCAGAAGGCCGCGTCGCCCAAACAACTACGAAAATAGAAACGAAGTATGCACCACCTACCTGAGACTCGCACGATGCTACTCCTCCGGTAACACCCGCTAATTCGGTCTAAATCGCGGTAAATCTATAAAAGATTCAATACCGTTCAAATGACTATAACTCATTCTAGAATAAAAATCAGAAAAAACAACCAAAGAGGAATCGAGGCCTTACCGAGGGGGTTCCAACACACTAATCAGAGCTCGAATCAGGTCTCAGATGGATGATCGGGAAGCAATTGAAGGTTCGGCCAGCTTGGTTCACGTATTCGGGAAGACGGTATGAGGTTCTGCCTCAATATGAGGCTACTGCACGTTTTAAGCGAAAAAAGAAAGTACACGGTGTGTACTTTAGGAATAAATTCCATGTATAGTTCATTTAACTGTTCAAAAGACGGCTGATTCCGCTGACTTACTTTCCGAACCTGCCGACATGAGTACACAACGTGTACCTCCGGGTACACGGCATGTACCGGGTTCCTATTCTCTTCCTCGATGACATACCCAAACGCCATGTGTTTCCCTTATACACGGCTAGACTACACGGTGTGTCCAAAGGGAACACGGCGTGTCCCTGGTTCTACCCGGCCAATAGGCCTACACACCATGTATGGTCTCACACGGTCGGGGGTATACACGGCGTGTTCAAAACTACATGTCGTGTAGTAAGAAACTATTACACGGTCATCACACGGCATGTACTCGGCGAGCACACAGCCGACCACTCTCCTACACATACAGGGCATGTACTTAAAGTACACGGCGTGTAGTCTGGAAATTTCCATAAACTTTTCATTTTTTCCAGTTTTCTCAGAAACCAGTCAAAATTTAAACAGGGTTAGGATTTTGACCCGTTCCAAAAACCCGGTTTCTTACACAGTGATTGGGGTTTAAAAAAAATCATTGTGAAGGAGGATTTTAAAAGGGGTGTATAACTAGTTTTTGTATATTTTATCTAGGGAATTAACTAACTATTTTTGTGACAACTTATTTCTATAGTGATTAATATATGTTGGGGTGTCAAACCAACCTGATTAGAAGTGGTTATTTATAGAAGATAATTATAAATATTTTCTCATTTTTTTATGTGATCGACTTCATTCCAGTGAGTAAGGTTGATATATTTATTTCGATTTGGATTGTCGCCTTAAATAGTTATATATTCTAGGTTTAAAGGGATTAACAGATAAAAGAAAAATAGATCATAGATTTACCCCCTCTCCCTCTTAGGTTTTAACAATAAATGTGAACTTCAACTGGTATCAATGAAAATGATCCTTTTAAAAGATCCATCGTGAAATTACAGATGGAGAATATAAATTATTTTAATATTTGGGGTGTATCAAATTTCAATAGTTGAAACAATTAGTTCTCAAGGAATAAGAAGGTACCCTCCCTACTGTCACTTGGCTTGAATGTTCAAAATTCTAAAACTGTTAGAATTACACCACCACTAAGGAAGATTCTATGAAAAAATTTTATAATAGAACCATTGAGAATGATGTTAAAGATAAAAATGGAATTTTAAGGACTCTATGAAAAAGTATAAAAATAATTAATTATAGTTAAAAATTGAAATGATATATGATAAAATTTTAAAATCTCTTATAGTGTAAATTTTGAAGTTATAGAATCAAATATGAAGGTTTGGAGGAGAAGGTTTGATTTTATGAAAATAATATATAAGGATAATATTGGTGACTATTTCACAATGGGTAAATGTGAAAGTCATCATCATTCTAGGATTTGGTAATAATATGGATGATTATACCATTATCAAAAATCTTATGAGAAATATTCCATACTAATTTTACCTAAAATATTCCACCATGGAATATAGAGAGAATTTTACAGTGGATGAGATTCTTAAAAGTATCATTGCATACAAAATGATAAAGGCACCATCTTCCAAGAATAATTCAATATAAGGTTTGTATTTTGAGGTGATGGGAATAAAGGATAGTTATAAATTTCAAAGTTGAAAAATAAAACTATTATTATGAAAAGTATAGTTATTAAGCCTTTAATAATATCATTTCTATTCTCTTAAATAGATCTATATATTAAAAGTTGAATTGGAAAGAAAAAAATATATAGTTTTGAACTATTATTCAATTAGAAGCATTTCCAATATCTATCTAAAGAAAAAGGTGGATGATACTATGTCCTATGGGAAAGAAAATAATTTTAAATAAAAGTAAAAGTATAAGAAGAAGTTGAATCATTCCAATAGTAATTATAGAATTTTCATGATATAGTTTAAGTTATAAAATTCATCATTATGTAGGTCTTCATAATATAAATTAGATTTTCTTACACTTTTGGAAAAATACTCTGATTCTTAATGTAGTTATGATAATAGAAAAAGTGGGATAGGTCTAAAATGGATATGGAAGAAAACATTGACAATTACCCTTTAATAGTTTATAATCCTCATGAAAGAAAAGTAAAGGATTCTAAAATAAAATAAAAATATAGATTAGAATGGGGAAGAGTTTTTTTTACACAAATTTTCTTTCAAATATCTCAAAATTTATTAAAAAATAAAAGAGAGGACATCACTATTTCTATTGAGGTTAATGGTTAGTCTTTTCAGGTTTCTGAAAATAATGGTTTTTGAGAAAAATATAAATCTATAACTAATGATAATTAAAATACATTTATTACCTCTAATAGTGTAGATATTAAAAAATCAGAAGAGGTTTTAGGAATGTAAGAAAATATAAATTTTGTTAAATTACAGAAAACAAATATAATTTGAAGTAGGTCATTGATCACTTGGTAGAAGAAAACCTAATTTAATAAAAGACTCCTACTATAATATTCTAGCCAAATTTAGTATAAAAATAAAATATCCACATTCAAATGGTATTTTTGTTGTTTTGGACGGATTGTACATTGAAATTATTTATAAATGAATAATTATCCTTTTCCATAAAGGAGTCATAAACCCAGGGGAGTCAAACTAAGCAAGAAATAGGGGATTTTCAATGTAAATAAGCTCTAAAAAAGAAATAACAAAATATTTACACACAAAAATATTTTATTATTCAGAAGAAGTATGTGAATTCTGTATAAAATATGGTCATAATGAATTTGATTAGATGAATGTGCATCCGTGATAAGTTTCCCTTAGAGTAAAAGGATATAAATTCAAAATTCAGGTAATATCATGGGTGAGAAATCTAATAAAATAGAGTAGGTCAGTAAATAATTCTTGTAAATAATTACAAACCTGTTGAATATTTCTAATCGGCTGGAGAAAGAATATATTGATACAAAAAATAATGATGATTGAATCGATGAGAATTTATCCAATAAATAAATATTTGAAAGTTCATTTGGCTTATATGAGATATGTGGAAAAACTGCTCATGAAATAAATAATTGTATAACTATTTATCCAACCTAACAATAACTGATGAAATTATTAATTAAAGAACAAGGGAATAAAGCTACCGTTATCATAAAAGTAAATGCTACAACAATACATAGAGGAAAAAATCAAAAAAATAAATTGAGAATACAACCTTTCAATGTTTTTGACAAGAGTAAAAGTGATGATAATAGAATAAATAATAAGTATATTTAGAGAAATGACACACAACCTAAATGATTTTTCTAAATGAATAAATAGGCCCATTATTTCCCCTTAAACTATTTATTACATGTTCTAATTGGTGGGGAATTGAAGAGGTAAATTGAGTGATTTACACACTGGATAAAAAAGAATGTATTTTTTGTGATGTTTTATTATACATATAGTATAAGAGTTGATTACATTCCTTTTTTAGATGGAAATTTGTATAGGCTTCCAAAAATGAAGTATTCCCTGTAATATTGAATTTCTAGATAAATCTATGAAATCAAATGAATTAGTCATTCAATTGCATTTATAAACTTTTTCCATTATTATAATAAAAAAATTGTGAAGGGGTGTTGGTTAAAGAGAAAATGAGACACAAGGGGAGTCTCATGCCTTACACATGAATATTTTTTTGGAGATGTGTGAATAAAATAATTTATTTCTTGATGAATCTTTATAAAAACCCCCATAAATGAATTTAGTTTATGGTATCACCTATATGGTTACTTATTTATAGCACTAAAAAACATGGTTATTTCCCACTTATTTTATACACTATTTTATCCCAATTTTACTTGGAGTAGACTAATTAAAGGATCTTTGATAAGTAAAATAATGTGGCTTTATCTTCCCTTTATAAGTGTCCTAAACTAATTTAAGGAAGCATGAGAGGTTATATTAAAAGATTGTCATGGTTCCTGGTGTGATTATAAGACCGCAATTATATTTTTATTTTCAATAACAATAAGGGGGAAATGGAAATATATATTGACTTGAGAATGTGTGTTGTGGTATTGAGAATAAAATCCATATGGGGATTTAAATGACCATTTAATGGACTTTATTTATTGTTAAAAATTCAATGTGCCTATATTTCTTAAGATTTTCATTAGAGAACTAATTTATTGAGATAAAAATTATATAATATAATTTTTACTTCTATTGAATTGATCCAAATTCAAATAAGACAACAATTGATGTGATTGAGAGCACTTTCTACCAAAAGTATAGAGAAATAAAAGATATTGTGAACAATATCCAATATATTTTACATAATATATTTAATGTCAAACATAGTTTCCATCGAGAATGGTAAATTTGTGAGTTTGTTATATGTGTTTTTTTAACAATATGAGCATATTTTTGAGTTTAATGAGTATAACTATCATTTTACACATAACCAAATTTAGAGTAAAATGAATTCTAAAACAAGTTTGGATTTTTCTGATAATATTTGCCGACAATTAAGGATAAATATTCTAAATAAATAAACAAATAATAATATGATTTAGTTAATTCTATTCTCCTAGTTTAAACATCATAATAAAACATGGTTCATGATTTAATCAAGGGTGAAGTAAAATTAAATTAAGAGAGAGGTTGGTATGTTCTAGATTCTCCACAACAAATAGATGGGTTGTAAACTGAAAAGTAAAGTTCCACATCATAGACACATATAGGTGGATATTTTAAGAAGAAATTAATTTAGATTTAGATAAGTATTTCAAGTAGGTAAAATGACATAGGTCACCAGGAGGCTGAACTTGATATATTTGTTGAGATGATCAAATAATTTTTTACCTCTTTTCAAAGAATTGAGGGAATCAATAAAGTAAAATAACCTTGAATATAATATTATGTAAAATTTAGTGGATAATAAATTATCCCAATAATTATTAATATATCATAGAGGGTGTATGAATTTTCCATAAAAAATAAATATTGAGAAAAAATAGTCAAATGTTTTTCTAAAAAATATATAAGATTTGGGTTTGAGGATGAAATGGATTATAATGTGTTTAACGGTTTCCAAGAATTTTATACACCATAACATGAACATGAATAGGGGAGTTTAAATCCACGATTTCAATCACTATAGTTTAATTATTACCTACCTAAGTATTTATAAGGCTAAGGAAAACTATATTGAGTTTTGTGATTAGAGGACTTATACATGAAACTGTCGTTGTTCTCAAAGACCATACATTAAAAAACCCACCCAGGAAGTTTTATATATTAATATTATCTCAATGAGGTTTATTAGTATCCCTGATTAATAATGATACCTTTCAATTTTTTGATCCAAATTTAAAGAGCATGTGACTATGTAGTATGAAGAATTACTCAAGAGGCTAGCGATTGGAGTGAATAACCAATATTTTTGGAAGAGGATTATTTTTAATGTGTATAAACAATTGTTGTAGAATTTACTTGGGATTTATAACCAACTAATATTCTGATCACTTATATCTATAGTTATTAATCCCTGTTAGTATTTCTATTCAATGCAACAATTAGAATATCTTTATGGTGGAATCTTAAAAATCCTCATGTACTTTGTTGATATTATAATATGAATTCAGATGAGTATGGATGATATATTTCTTTTAGTATATATTTAAACCATAAAAATTTATAAAGGTTGTGTTAAAATATAGTAACTAAAAAAAAGAGATCATAGATTCACACCTACCCCTCTTAGTGATCCCACAAATATGGTAACATCATACCTTAGTATGGCTGTGCATGTTATTTTTATTATATTTTAAAATTTTATATTATCCACCACATGATTCAATGGGGATACTAACACCAAAAAATCTTTGTGGTTGTTTTTTGTTACATCTATTCCTGTGTGCGAATAGATGATTGACTTCTCCATCTTCTTTCCTCTCCCTTCGATGTTGCATGATATGTATATGTATCTAGGATGTAATGGGTCAAGGTATATGGTACATGTCTATAGGGATGTTATGGTTCTTGGTTTTACTGTACTTGTATGTGAGGTTTGTATAATCCTAAAGTTGTAGCACATACCTTTATCTGCTTATGGTGACTATGGTTTCCCATAGGTGTATATGTATATATGATGTAGTAGATTTTAGCGTAATACATACATCATGGGTTGTTATGGATTCCAAAAAATTGCATGTATGGTATTAGATTTTAATGAGTTGTATGAGATGAATCCAGAAGTGATATGAATGCACAATGTTTAGGATTACTTTTGGAAGATATGGTGTCACACGATGTTCTTAATTGGGGAATAATAGTGACAGACTAGTTGGGAGGTGGAAGTGGGGTATAATTCATTAATATATGTTTTTATTAAACATTAATTACTTATATTCAACACTTTTAGAGTGATCCCTAGTGAGGATATGATGTTTATTTACCTATTTGGTAAATTATTTCATTTCATTTTTTATTCACTAGGCTTTAGTATGCTTATTTAACATTTTTTCTGAGAGGTTTTGGGGATGATCCTTCTAATTATACTTATATACCCAATCTATGTACATATAAACTATTTTTGAGGTATGTGGGAGGTTTTTGGTAAAAAAACATTGGGTTTTACTAGCTTGTATAGTTTTTGAGGAGTTGTTAGAGCTCATGGTCAATGCCTAATATTTTTTTGGTACTTTCAGTTGTTTTCACTTTGTATGACATTACATTCATGTTTTGGGATTTATTCTTTGTTTATGAATATAGTTAACTACTGAGTAATATTTTTTATCTTATCATTAAATTTATATTAATAGTACAACTCCTCCCATTTTTATGGATTAGATACACTCAATTATAGTTTTTAACATATGAACTATTGGATGTGGGATTCGGGGGACATCTTTCACTCTTCATTGCTAACATAGGAGGGGTACCAGTGGAGGGGGGTGGGGTACAGAAGCATGAAATTATATAAAATAAATATAAGGTATTTAGGTAGGAATTACTATTAATAATTTCATTAAATAATATTTCATTGATTTATTGAGTGGACTCCACAATCCAAAAAACCTATACCTGAGTTTCTCAACACTGGCCTCCAAACTACACGAAACATGTTAGTAAATATTCACCATATGTAATATAGTTAATTAAATCATAAATAATTATTTTAAATCCCTAAATAGTTAAAATAAACTAATAATTACTAAAAACATGCTTCTAATTATGGTTGTATTGTAACACAATTCATGGAGGTGTATAAAGAATAAATATTTTCATGAAGGGATAATTTTTTTATTCTTGAATTAGATTTCAATTATTAACCTCATATTATTTTTAATTATCTTATATATAAATTTTTATAAATGATTAATTGTAATAGATAAAATAAATCTCATGAACTTTTATTTCACATTGTTTTTCCATTATCATGAATTATTTTTTTGACTGTGATTCATTATCGAACAAACCATGCAACTTAGAAGAAATGACTAACCATAAATCAAGAAAATAAATTAATAAAGGTGGAATGGTCGTGAGATATATCTATTGGTTGGATTACAATGCAGAAATTAATCATACTATACCCTAGTAAAATAACACCTTGGTATTGGATCGACTCAAGTGACAACATCGTCTATTCTCTTGTGTTCCATATTTTCTTGGATTTAACTTCAATTTTTTGTTAAACTGGATCATTGGGGTAATATCTATCTTTATAATTACATATTAACATGTCAGTAAGAAGTACCTAAGTAGAGATAATTACATTCAATTTCTAAATGCAGGTATGTAAGACATTATAAAAATTAAATTAGGCATAGTGCATAGTTAATCAAATATTAATTTAATAATTTTAATTTTAATTTAAAGAATATGATACCTATGTTAAACAAAATAAATGTATTAGAACATATAAAAGTCAACATACCTCATGATCCTTAAAAATTTTAAAAAAATTATCAATGAATTATACACTTAAATAAATCTTTATTTTCACTATTTTTTTAATTTAATTAAAATTGATAAAATATTATTTATTTATTTTTTTGTTCCCCTTATAGTCATTTTCTTATATTTAAAATTTCCTCAACATTATTTCACTATTTGTTGCATTTTAATTAAATTATATATATATATATATATAATTTTATATATTTATATAAGAGAATGAATCACGGGTGGAGGCTTCACAAATTTTTAAAAACCCTTATAATGGGATTTTCCTTGGATTTATTATATTTATATATATATATATAACTTCATAAATATATACATATATAAATATATTTTAATAACATTCACATAAATAAATAAATATATATATATATATATATATAATACTCATTTTTATTAAATAATAAATGAATTAAACCTAAAGAAACCAAACTTCATATTAATCCATCCAGAAAATTTCTTATTTTATTCTAATTATTCTCTTAATACATAATAATATAAATAAGATAAATAAGATTAAATTTTATTTTTAATAAAATAATTTCATATTTTGCATATTTTTATTATAAAAGTATTTATTCTTTTGCGTTATCAACCACTAGAACAGGAACATGATCATTGTGATGAATTTTAATAAGGAAAATAATAATAATAATTCTAAATTAGTGTGACATATATAATACCAATTGAAGGATATGTGTACAATATAAGAGATCATACATAATATATGATTAAAATTTATTCCATGTTAAAATTATAAAATTTTCTTGAATTTGATACTAAGATTATCACATATAATTTATAATTAATTGTTTAAATAAAATTAATTTTGAGATTATTTTATCATAAATTTCATTTTCTCTCATTATTGTCATCACTGAAACATTTTATATCTTAATGAAATTGTTGGTGCTTCCTGAAAACAAATGATAAATCTAGAAGTGATATCGACATGTATTCTGATACTTGTGAAATATATTTTTAATTTTGGTGTAATTATCACTAATTTTTTCCTTAATTGGGAATAATTAAGTGAAATACTTATGGATATTTGATGGATAAGAGTTATAAGGTGGTATAAATTATTTAGAGTTGTGATTGTAGTTTAAAAGGATTCATACAACTATAGTGTTTTTCAAATTGTGAATTTATAAAATAATGAACTAAATCAATGGAAGCCGTATAATATCATAAATAAATTAAGTATTATGCACCAAAAAAACTTCCAATAGGATTTGAGGAATTAGATCCATTATATTTTTGTGTTATCAAACTATCTGCATGGAATGAAAGATAATGTAACCAGAAAAAAGGCCAAATAATGACTAGAAACCACTTGAGATTAGTCCAAAAACCTTGGTTGCTAGTCAATTTTGACCACATAAGCATACCATCATTAAATAAAAGTGGTATGGTGAGCCTTGAACAAGTTGGTGTTTGTATAGAAGACACAAGAGGATGTCTATAGGTATCAGGAAAATATAATTAGGCCATAATAGTAGTGACCATCTATCATTTTCCTCCAACTTCATGGATGATTAAGTAGTAGGCTCCCTCAATATTTTTTCAATCTTGGAAACCTAAAATGTAGGAACTATTAATATTTAGTATGTCCTGAAGAAATATTGTAGTTTTCATAAAAAAATCATCTTTTTAAGGTTGTTTATAAATTGAAATGTTATGGATACATGAATACCAAGACCATTACATGATGTTATTTTTATTAAATATTCAATGGAGTAAATCCCCAATGATTCTATAGACATATCATGTCATGATCTAAGGGGGATATCCATTATTTAATGGAAGAATGTGTTCTTCACATTATAATGCCTTTAGCTATACTATGATATATTATAAGTAATAATTAAACATGAAATATTTCGATAATTCTCTCTATGATTTCTCATTTCACTCCCTTGTAGTTGATTATTATATATAGAAAACTAGGTCGAGAGAGTGGGCATTTTTTAAATTTTATAAATATATTTTCTTATTTATTTTTTGTTTAGAGGATTTTAATTCACTCTTTGATTCCAATGATTTAATTTGGGATTTTTATTCTCAATTTAAATATGTTCACTCATTATTTGATATTCATTACTTCAATTTATTTCTATTTTATACATTCATTCCTTAAGATACATTCATTATATATGATGTCATTTTCCTTTATCTTTTGTTATTAAATATATTAATAAGTGTGCAATTGGGATTATAATGATGTGTGTATTAATGAATCAATTATTTAAATTTACAGAATTTTTCTTGGTTAGGAATTAACTTTGGTGCTTAATCTAATCATATCTCTCTAAAAACTAACAGAGAGGATTGTTGAGTGGGGAATCCCAAGATAATTGAGTGAAGTGAGTTAGGATTATTATATCTTATTTTTTATACATGTTATTGATTTATTGTTTTGCATCTAGGTGAGTGATTTTCTAAATTCCTATGTATTTCAATTATCATAGGTAGTCTCAATTAATTTTAACATAAGAGGTTTGTGATTCCAAGAATACTTTATAGAAAACACAATTTTAATAGTCTATGAATGAGAGAAGTAATCTTATTTTAACTAAATCCATTCAAACTGATATTCATAAACTAATTTAGATAATTTATTGTAACAATTATGAACCTAGTTTTTTATCTGTCTCAGCCTAAAACTAGAAATATTTTTTTCAAAAATTTTGTTAAAGACTCTAAAAGCTCACAATTTAACCTTCTAATGGGTTAACCCTAAAGACATGTAGAGCATATACAAATTATTTATAGTCTTGGTTTTTTTTGATATCGTTTCTTAAATTCTAAACTATGATTTGGGGCCATATGAGGTAATGATTCTCATGACCCCATTAATTGTTTTGGAAAAAAATTCTGGAATGGCATTGTGATCATTTGTGTTTCAAGATTTATTTTATTGACTCACTCATTATCTTTCCAACTAATTCCTTTTACTTAATATTTTTTTCATGAGGGAATCTTATCTACTATTTATGATATTTGGAACTTTATAAAGACTCTGGACACATGATCAATGAGTCTAAAGGCTTGAGATCCAAGATAGTATAACCATAATATTGAGCACGCCTTGTTAATAGGGAACCATCTTTCTATTGTATAGAGACACAATCCCACTATGCACAATAGATTGAATTATTGGTTTTCATAAATGAAAAAATAGAGAAATGTGAAATCAATGAAAAAGGAATATACCATATTGGACTACAACGTTTTCATATTTATATGTTCTAGTCTCAGTCATTGTTCGACCCCCAATGTCGATGAAAAAAGTGAGATAATGAGCCTCCTAATCCCGATTAACTAAAACATGGACTAATTTAGTATGATGCAAATTGAAAACTCACACAAACATTTTTCTAATCTAGTTTAGATATTTTATACCTTTTTCCAAATCATGGTGCATTTCATTGTGATCTAGTTGCTAGTATTCAAATTTTGGTTGTGGGAAAGGGTGAAAGATTAGTTGAATTGTCAACCCATTAGATTGATCACTACATGGGACGAATTGGACCAAAAGTTTTTAAATAAGAATTACCCCACAAATAATGATGTGGAAACTTCAATGTGAAATTAAAATCATCACCCAAACTGATGTAAAATTAGATTAGGAGGCATTGGATAGATTCAAATAACTCTTCAGGACGTTCCCACACCAAGGCATTAATGTTTGGCTTCATATGAAAATTTTATTTTATAGATTATATCATGAATATCCTACTATGGAGAATTAATCTACAGATGAAGTATTGATAATTAAGATTATTAAAGTTTGATGAGATCTTCATAATGAGATTTCCCATAATTAAATCCACTATAAGAGTGATAGAGGCCAAATGATAAAATGAATGCACTAAGTAGAAGAAACTAATCGCCTAGAATCCCAAAATGAGGTAGATACAATCAAGCTCAACATGGTTCAATTTTTATGTTTGTTCATAGGTTCATGGTAATCACTAGGTTACAGGAAAATAGAATGTTTATAAACCCTAATTAAGACTACTTTAGTAAAGAATAGGGGTTGATCCATAATAAAGGACATCCAAAAAATATGTGTTGAGTGTGACTATGTAACAGTAAACAAATACCACAATAATGATTGGAAATATGAAATGATGGAATTAATGGTGGTTATAAAATCATTGTACAATGAGAAATTGGGAACTAGGGGAATAATAAAAATCATAATAATTAGTATAGAGATTATAAGTAAGCAGGGGTAGTCCAGGGATTAAATAAAGGAATTCGATGGCTGGTTTTTATTTCTTTATTATATTTTTTGTTCTTTTCCCATATTTATTCATGTATAAGTGTTTCTTGTCCTAGAAAATTAGTTTTGTTATTTCTCTCAATGGAATAACCTATGGATGAATGGATCCCTTGGTTTCTCAACAGTATAATCCACTAGTCCTCTCAATGATAAAACTAGAGTCATATAAGAATATCAACATCTCAATTCTTCCAAATGTGATACACTTTTAAGGATTTCCACTTCTTTGATGGAATTATAGATACAAATTAGATAAAAATCAATAAAACAAAAAAAAAACAATATTAATTTCTAGTATTTGAAGGATATATACTACTTTAAGAATGAGAAAGGGATGTTTCCAACCATATTAACACTAGAATGGTATAAAAGTTCCTAATAGCACATTCTTATTCCCTTATCATAATTTACCGAGAAACCATAAAAAAATTCAGGGAAATTTAAAATATATATAGAGATGAATAGGAATTGAATAAAATAAAAAAGGATGAAGAAGATATTTATGAGATATTCTCAAATTCCTCTAAACCTCCCCAAAATGTTTTTCCTACTTCCAACTCCTTTCGATGCCCCTACTTATTTAACCTATAAAAACTAAGGTTTTTTTATCTTATCCTCTTGATATATTTTCAATAGGAAAATTTAATCCTTTATACCATATCCCTAATAGTCATGAGTTCTTTTATGACCAACCCTATACCCTAAATTCAATTATTAAATTTCTTGCCAACTTATTTTCATAGATTTCTTCTGGATGAAAAATTTGACAGTTGAGATGACTTCTATTAAGTGTTATTAATTTATTTAAATATAAATACTCATAATAAAAATTGATGATTATTTAGCCTAGGTTTAAATGCATATCCTGAATCCAATATTATCATTTAATAATCCATTTCTCAGAATTTGATGCCTCCTATATGAATTCATCACAATACCCTATTTCAATACTAACTCAACTTATAGGTCAAGTAGTACTTACCAAAGATTCTTAAGAATAATTTAATCTATAAAAAATATTAATATTCAAATCTCAATCCCATGTTGGATTGCCAAATAAATATTCAACTTTCCACATTATTGATACAACTAAAAAGATTTTCTGATAAATCATTTTCCCCTTGTATATTTGGGTTCAATATTCCTATCACATTAACAGTCATGTTTTCAAATAAGGAACTTTTGTTTTAATTTTTCCCAGACATAAATTTATGCCTAGAACTATGTATGGAATTTCTTTTATTTAGATTTATGAAAAAAATGAACCAAGTACCCTTGTATCCAAGAGTCACCAAGGGATTCAATTTTTCCTTTTTCTCTAGATTAAAAGAATTTATATTAATCATGATTAGGCTGGATCCTCATGGTGTTCAATTTTAACAAGGATATGTAACTTGGTTAATGATAAAACTCAAGATTAATTATGGTATAGTTCCAATTCCAAAATAATATAACCTATCAATCTTCCTCTTCTAATTTTTCAAATTGTTTCTTCATAAGTACAGTTTATAACATCACTCAAAAATCACTCAATCTTCACAAATTTAGATTTGGTAAAATACCTCAAAAGGAGGTATTAAATTTTACCCTAAGAAGGATAGAAAGAGTTATTATTTCCCTAAATGTTGATTTACAAAAACAAAACCAGCTTCATATTACGTAGCCCAGAACTACCCTTAGAAAAAAAAATTCATAGACCTATACATTTCATCATTCAAATGAATAACAAATAACTACACAAGCATACACTATAACACAATTATTTCACCGTAGGACGAAATTCACAACTGTTTTTACCACTATATGAAACAACAAGGAACCACCACACAAATATATATATTTCATATTTCAATTAACAAACCATTTTCATATATCAAAATGAAACCCAAACTAATCCTGAACCAAAACAAACCAACACCAATGAATCTTCAAAGGAATAACACATGTAACTAATGTAGATATTATGATAAAATCACCAAAGATAAATAAATATCAACCATCATAACACTATGATAAACAATGGGGGATATGGGAAGGATGACCTTTTGAGAACACATTTGGTTTTACCAAAAAATGATAGGTAATGACTTTCGACTAAATGTTTTTTGTTGAACATATAGCTTAAAAATATGACAAAATTCAACTTCTTCATTCTATGAATTACATGTTAATTTTTTGAATTTAAAGGGATCTATGAGTTACTAGATGTTAATAAGAAAGCCATGAATTTACTATAAAAATAATTCCACTTCTACAAAACACCCCTTTAAAAGCACTAGAATAGGCTTTTATCAGTGGTAGAAAAGTACCAACTACTTCAGCATGGTTAAAAGGTTATCTATTTTATCAGCATTAGAAAATAACGGATAAATCATACTTTTATCAATGATTTTATTTAGCACAGATAAAGTCACTCTTTATTTATGCTTTTCCAGGAGCTGATAAGGATACCTTTATTGGTGCTTTGAAAATAACTGATAATGGCTCTATTTATCAATACATTTAGAAGCACTGATAAAGGTCAATACTATAGTGTAAATATACAACACATTGATGCGCCATAAAAATGTGTAGTGTGATATAAAAAGACATTGCATGATGATAAAAAATAATAAAAATGACCAAAATACAGAATAAAAGTGTAATAAAATTTATAACAAAAATATAATAAAAAATTTATTAAAGTGTATGGTCGTTTTTTTAATAAAATTAATGTAAATTTTGAATAAAAATGTGAAATTTGAGACATATGGTCACACCGTGAGTCAAATTGAGGTGTGACTGATTCTTACACGTCCCTAATGACTTATGGGTCATTTTCCAAAAGTATCAAAACAATCCAAATGTTAAACCTTGAGTCCTTTCTTATGAAAAGTTATTTATGTTTCTTAAGATAAGGATATAAACCCATGAAAGATATTGAACTGAAAAATGAACCCATATACAGGGCACAAAGGTTGATTTCCACAAAAATAGAGATCTACAAACAGGCACGATATAAAGAGGGGAACTAATTCCTGAAAGGATAACCATTTAAAGGTTCACATGGAAAAAACAAAACCATTTAAACTATGAGAGGATAATATCATTAGAATTTTATAATAAAATATGAACATAAAAAATCCACAAAACAAAAATGAGGAAACTCCAGACATATTCACCCTAACACATGATACAACAACCTAGCCAATGTTTTGTATGATTCCTTCAAAACAAATCATCCAAAAATGCTTCCTCAACCGACTTCCCAAAATGGAGATCCTTGGAGAAGAGTAATCTCTCCTTAATTTTTTGGATGATGACCCCCAATGAAAAGAGAAACAATCAACAGATCCTACGAAACCACCTTTGGAGAAAACAAAATCATCACTTTGAATTGTTCAATATAATCTTTCACTTTCCCCTGACCTTACTTGAAACTCATGAGCTCTTCCCTTTTCTTCTTCTTCACCTCCCCATGTATAAACAATCGAACAAAGATGGACTTAAAACTTTACCAGATAATACCAAATTGCATCATTGGTGGGGAAAACAACTCCCATTCTTCCCAACCTAGACCCCCAAACAGACCCATAAAATCATAGTATATAATATCTTTGGGAGGTCTAAACACTATAAAGACATGCAGAACTGCATCAATCCACTTCACTAAATCTAACTTACCTCGATTTTCATGGTATATGGGTAGAAACTAAGGAGAAATATAATTAAGGAGTGACCTACTAGAAATGCCAGGGACCTTTCTAGGCAGCATGTTCGGAGTAACACAAAAATATTTATTTACAAATATATTTTTTACATTATTAGTGGACATATAATATTAAATACATTCATTTTAAAAATGAGTCAAATAGAATAATTCAAAATGAGTACACTTTAAAAATATGGAAAGAGGATAATGAGTTCCGCTACATTCTTAATAATATTTTTAGAGATATATGGAGGTGGTTTATCTTTATATGCAACAAAAATACTTGCAAAATGAATAATATATTAAATATATTATTTTTGATCATGTGTATACAAAAAGCTAATTTATTTTTAATGGATTATAAAATCCAAATTTTCATCAACAAAAGAAATGCTATTGATGTGGAATTATTTAAAAAGGACAATAGTAAATATATATATATGCTTATTGCTGGAAGGATGGAATATTTATGATGAAAATTTAAAATTAAAAGGCATAAGTTTAGAGAAATTTAAATATGGTCAATCTGAAGACACTTTTAGGGAGACTACTAATAACATGCTCAAATATACACATGTCCCCCATTTTCAAATTATTGTCTTCTATAAAAATTCTCTAACCAAGACATTCTTTTGAAGGTTCACAAGACAGAAAGAAATTCACTCTGAAATTTCTAGCATTATATGAATCCAAAATATTGACTGGGTTATATAATTGCATGAAAATTCTCTTGGATAACAGGTGTGGCAGTTGCCGCAAGCATGGATATACAAGTAGAGGCACACAAACACAAGAGTTAGAGTGGGAGAGGTAGGAAAATCTATAAGTAAGGGAATAAAGTAAACATGAAAGAATAGTAAATTTTAAGGGAATCTGATGCACCTAATTTGTGTATACATTTTAATATACTTTATTGGAAATGAGATCAAGTTTTCAGAAATTAACTACTACTTAGTGGAAAAATACTTTAATTTTGGTGATCTTGTTCATTTTCGGAAGATTTTGGCCAAATACACAAAATGGAGGAGAACTGAGCAAAAATTTACAAACTGCACAATGTGTACTTATATACACAACATGTACATCTTGACTCAGACATAGAATTCCCAAGAAAAGTACATTCCCAAGTTACCAGAAGCTGATACACGCTGTGTTCACACTATACACGTCGTGTATACCCTTCCATAAGTAGTTGGCGAATGAAAATCCTACAGGCCCATGTGGATATCAGAAGGGAACATACTGTGTTCAAATTATAAATGATGTGTAGACCTTTCTAGAAGTGGTTGGTGGCCTAAAAAATGAGACTACATGCTATGTATGGAGGAAATACACACCGTGTACAACTACCTACCAGGAGGCGCCATGTTAGAAGTCAAAGAAGGCATTTTATAACGCCTACTGGTGGAGAAAACAAAGGCAAAAGCGCGTTGAAAAAAGTACACACCGTGTACTTTTTCCACACACCATGTAGTTATATTTTATATAAAGGGAGTCTTTAGCCTCCGGTTTAAGGGTGTGGTATGTAGAGAGAAAGTGTGGAGAAAAGGTTGAAGGTCCGAAGGAGAGAAGCTCTGCTGTCATACTACCGCCATTCTACCATCTACTAAAGAATCATTCCATCCTCGAAGTTCCAAGAATGATCACATTAGGTATCTAGATATTTGTGTTCATTATTTTCTATATGTGTAACTAAATACCCAGTGTGTTGGGGTTGTGGAAGATGATGATTTGTAATTTAAATTATTTTATATGAATTTTTTTGTTCCTTTTAACCTATTATTATTCTTCTTAAATCACTTTTTATTATTAGTGAAAATTCTGAACCAGACCAAGGGCAGAATTTTCAGGGATTCAAAAAAAGAGTACCAACAAATAATTTCATGACCATTGGAAGTATTCGTAGACTCAAAATGGACTAATCTAAATAAAAAACTATGAAACACTGACTACCAGACCGAGGATTTAGTTTCTTCAGCTCTAAATACAAGTTTACCAGACAAAAGAAATTTTATTACAAATTGGAACCCAGAGTGTTGGGTAATGATGAACAACACAACCTCATAAGCAATTTGATTTGAAAATAAACTTCTCATAAATCCATAACCCCAACACATTTCTCTCTTGATTCGCATCAAAACCAATTTTCCCATATTTTCTTTTATTCATTAAGTAATTTATTTAAGAAACATAAAACAAATTATTCTTTTTATCCACCACATCAAAAATCGACTTTAAATTCATCAAACTTCATTAAAACAAAAATACAAACTAAGTTAAACAAGATAAAAATAACATCTTTTTCATGTGGATCGACCCCTTACTGGTTCTATACATGTTAGGGTAAAAAATAATTTGGGAAAATGATAATATAACTATGGTGAAAATACTTGCCAAATTTTGGTGTCGTTTCCGGGGAATAGAGAACAGTTACTTTTATTATTATTATAATTATGTTTGTATCAAATTTCAGTGAAAATAAAAATCAAAAATTCACAAAAATCTATTTTCTAATCTTATTTATGTTTATCTTTATTTTTCCTCATTTACGCTTGGTGTGTTTTTGATTGTGCAGGTTTTTAGGTATATGAGTGGCTACCTCACACATTCCAAGAACGCTGAGTCGTCTGGGTTTTTTCCAATTGACCCAGAGATCGAACGGATGCTTTTGAGGTACCAACGAGCACTCATGGATGAGAAAAACCACAACAACCCCATGTCACGGAATGAAGAAGGAAATCCAGTTGTTTTTCAAGAAGATGGAAAATTGTTAGAACCAGAAGACAACCGGAACCAGCAAGCTCCACTTGCTCCAGGGTATAGCCCACAACAGCTTCAACAATTAAAACTGGGGCAGATACCATTTCTACTCCTAGGACAGGGGTCGTACTACGCCCCTCAAGAAAAACAATACATGATGAATCCACTCCCTCAATAGCCACCTCTATGCCATACTCTCATGGAGTATGGCCTGCCATCTATCCACAGAGCTGACACAAGCATCATCCGTCCACCGGTGCCGGCCTAACACTTCAAGATCAAGCCTGCTATTATGCAGCTGATCCAGAACACCGTTCAATTTGTCGGCCTGTCTAGTGAGGATCCCAATGCCCATCTCTCTAATTTTCTAGAGGTCTGCGACACATTCTTCCACCACGAAGTGTCCACAGACGTCATTTGTCTTCGACTCTTCCCCTTTTCTCTAATGGATAAAGAGAAAGACTAGATTAAAGGTCTACCACAGTGATCTATCCTCACTTGGGAGTAGCTACCACATCAATTAATATCTAAATACTTCCCCCCTCAAAGAGGGTGAATCTACGGATCAAAATCCACAACTTCTAGCAGCATTATGCGGAGTCACTATATGAATCATGGGAGGGATTTAAGGAGATGTTGCACAAATTCCCACACCACGAACTTCCACTTTGGTTGCAGGTCTAAACATTCTACAGAGGACCAATGAAAAATACAAAATCCATGTCAGATGGTACTGCTAGAGGTATAGTAATAAGAAAATCCCCCAAAGTGATTTTTGAACTACTGGAAGACATGTATGCCAATAAATTCCAGTGGCATTTCGATCGGGGCACCCAAAAATGAGGTATGAAAAACGTTGATGAAACTACTATGCTTGCTCCCCAGTTGGATGTTGTGTCCAAAAATATCGATGCGCTCAATCTAAATGGAACATCTCAAGTACATGTGGAAAACCATCCATAATGTGGTGAATATGGTGATAACCACATCATGGGATAATGCTCGGGTTCTGTTGGAGGCCCTTCAACAAGAGAGGTAAGTTATGTTGCCCAAAACCGAGGGCCAAACCAGTACTAGCAGTACCAGAACCCGGCATGGCATGATCAATAGAACATAGGTTGGGGCCAAAAATAGGAGAATCCTCCGCCCCAACGACTGCCAGTCTACAACCAGCCTCCATATCAGAACCAGTACCATAGGCAACAATAGCCCCAATAGGGATCTTATCAATAGAAAGGGTATCCAAACCCTCGCCCATATCAGCCACCACCACCAACAGCTCAACAGCCACCTCAGCAGAATAACACCTCAAAGTTAGAGAATCTCATAACCAAATTTATATCTAATACTAAAACTCGATTTCAGAATCCTAAGGCATCTATTCGAGGCCTGCAGAACCAAATTGGCCAGTTGGCAAACCAACTCTTGGGAAGGAAACACGGTACACTACCGGGTAACACTGAGAAGAACCTAAGGGAGGAAGCCCATGCCATCACGCTATGAAGTGGAAGGGAGCTACCAAAACAGCAATCAGCACAACCAGGTGCACCCACACCCCCTGTTGATAAAGAAGGTACAGATATAGCCCCCCCTCATCCAAAATCGAACAGAAGGAGGCTTCACAGAATAAAGGAATGGAGGTTGTCAAACCCTTTACACCTGCCTTACCCTTTCCAGAGAGATTGAAGCAGAGAAAGTTGGACCACCAGTTCAGCAAATTCATGGACGTGTTTAATAAGTTCTACATAAATATACTTTTCAGAAGCACTGACACAGATGCCCACTTACGTCAAATTCATGAAGTAAATACTCTCCAACAAATGAAAGATTGAGGATCTGGGCACCATTTACCTAACCAAGGAGTGTTATGCAGTTGTCCAACATTTGATTCCTCCCAAACTCCAGGATCCAAGTAGCTTATCTATTCCATGTACTATTGGACCATGCAAGTTTGGAAAGGCCTTTTGTGACTTAGGGGCTAGTGTGAACCTCATGCCCCTCATTGTTTTCAAAAATATAGGGCTCAATGATTTAAAGCCTACCCGTGTATCCCTTCAACTTGTTGACCGATCCATCAAATATCCAAAGGGGATACTGGTGGACTTGTTGGTTAAGGTGGGTAGGTTATTCATTCCTGCATATTTTATCATCCTTTACATGGAGGACGACCATGAGGAACCTCTCATATTGGGAAGGCCCTTCTTGGAAATAGGGATGGTACTAATCGAGGTGCACCAAGGGGACCAAATTTTCTAGGTAGGAGATGAGAGAGTCTCCTACAATGTTCTCAAGGCTGTCAAGCATGTATCATTGTCTAAGAATGAGTGATGTTATGCAGCAAACACCATGGATTATTGCTTGAGTATAGCAAGGAATGATCTGGTATGTTATTTTATATTAGATAACTTTATAATTACAGACATTCCATTTAAAGAAGAGCTAGAAGACCTGCAATTCCTAGAAGGCCAGGGAGACCACTACTGGAAATGTGCAGTTATTCCTGATAGTCTGGAGCAAGACAAGGTGCAACCACTTGTGCCTTTGATTTTAAAGGCACCTGAACTAGAACTGAATCCTCTTCCATCTTCTCTAAATTACGGGTATTTGGGAGACCATCAAACCTTTCCGGTCATACTTAATGCATAACTATTACAGGAACATAAATATGCACTTCCGAAGGTTCTGAAATAGCAGAAGCACACTATTGGGTGGACAGTCACTGATTTCAAGGGCATCATCCCTACTATTTTCACCCCCAAAGTGCTACTTGAAGATGGTGCAAAGAAATCTTGGCAACCAAAGCGGCACCTGAATCCACCCATGAAGGAATTTTTAAAAAATTAGGTGATTAAATTGTTGGATGCACGCATCATCTATCCCATCTTGGATAGCCTATGATTGATTCCACTACAAGTGGTACCCAAAATGGGTGGTATCACTGTAATTTCAAATGAGAAGAATGAGTTCATTCCTACAAGTACTATCACAGGATGGCAAGTCTGTGTGGATTACAGGAAGCTAGATGATGCCACGGGGAAATATCATTTCCCCCTACCATTCATGGATCAAATTCTGAGAGACTAGCAGGGCACAACTTCTATTGTTTCTTCGATGGCTATTTCGGCTATAACTAGATTTCCATGGCTCCAGATGATCAAGATAAGAGCACATTCACTTTCCCCTACAGTATGTTTTCTTACCGAAGGATGCCTTTTGGCATGTGCAACGCCCCCACCACCTTCCAGCGCTGTATGTTGTTTATCTTACAAGACGTGGTAGAACAGATCATAGAGGCATTCATGGATGATTTTTCCATTTACAGAAAATCATTCACCACTTGTTTGCGGCGCCTGGAACTAGTTTTGGAACAATGTGGGAACACTAACCTAGTTTTGAACTTGGAAAAGTGTCCTTTCATAGTGAAAATCGGCATTGTACTTGGCCCTAGAATCTCAGCAAAGGGAATAGAGTGGACCTGGAAAAGGTAGAATTCATTTCATGACTACCTATACCAGCTTCTATCAAAGCCATCTGCAGCTTCCTGGGGCATGTCGGTTTCTATAGGCAAGTTGTCCACAACTTATCAAAAATATCCCATCCTCTCACCAATCTTCTAACAAAGGATACCATATTTGAGTTCAGTGAGTCATGTTCCATAGCTTTAGAACACCAGATGTAGCGCCTAGTGGAAGCTCCAGTGATGATTTCTCCCAACTGGGAGGAGCAATTTGAGGTGATGTGTGATGCCAGAGACTACGCATTGGGAGTATTCTTGGTCCAGCAGTTTGATCGGATTTTCCGACCTATATATTATGCTAGCTGAATGATCAATGAGGCACAAATCAACTACACCACCATAGAAAAAGACATGCTTGCAGTGGTTTTCACTTTTGACTGGTTCTGTTCTTACTTAGTGTTGTCTAAAGTTATTGTTTATACTAACCATGCAGCACTAAAGTACCTACTGAACAAGAAATATGTGAATCCTTGATTGATATTTTGGGTATTCCTCTAACAATAATTTGATCTGGAGATCCAAGATAAGAAAAGGAGTGAGAACGTTATTGGTTACCATTTTCCCCAGCTCGAGCTACCTCATTTAGAGAAGGAATAAGACTGTGAGAAAATGTAGGATTTCCCTGATGATCACCTCTTTTCAGTCAACGAAACACATAGACCATGGTATACTGATATTTCTAATTTTCTAGTTATAGGTGTCGTTCAACCCGACCTCTACTTCCAACAAAGGAAGAGATTTTTCTCTAATGTGAAGAGGTACTTCTGGGAAATCCTCTACTATTCCAATATTGTGGGGATGGGGTGATCTTTTGTTGCATCCAGAGAATGAAGTTCACAGAGTCCTCGAGTTCTGTTACACCTCACCAGTTGGAGGACATCATGGACCTGACCGTTCGATAGCAAAGATCATGTGGTCTAGGTTTTTCTGGCCCACCATGCATAGAGAAGCTCGAGCCTTTGTATCTGGTTGTGATCACTTCCAGCAAACAGGTAATGTGGGGCGTAGAGCTGAGATGCCCCAGCACCCCATCCTAGAGGTTCAGATCTTCGACGTCTAGGGTAAAGATTTCATGGGTCCCTTTCCACCATATTTCAGAAACACTTACATCCTGGTCTGCGTTGACTACGTCTATATGTGGGTGAAAGCCACTGCTATAGCACACGACACAACCAAGGTAGTTAAGATCTCTTTAAAGAAACATATTTTTTTTTCAGGTTTCGAGTTCCCCGAGTACTGATCAGCAATAGAGGGACCCACATCTATAACACACTGATGAGAGGAATATTGTCGAAGTATGGAGTAAAGCATCAGATGGGGACACCATATCATCCCCAGTCCAGTGGACAAGTGGAACTCTCCAACCGTGAGCTCAACAAGATCATGGTGAAAACAGTGAACACTTTGAGGAAAGACTGGTCCAAGAATTTAGATGATGCTCTGTGGGTATATCAGACTACTTTCAAAACACCACTGGGAATGTCCCCATTCCACCTCATCTATGGAAAGCCATACCATATACCAGTAGTGTTGTAACAAAAAGCCTATTGGGCCAGCAAGGCCCTGGATTTTGATCTGAAGGAAGCTAAGGAGAACCGAAAGTTACAACTATACGAACTTTATGAAATCATATTAGAGGCATATGAGAACGCCAAGCTGTACAAAAAAAAGAGAAGAGCAATTCATGACCATATGATTTCACGTAAATCATTCCAACCCGGTGATCATGTACTTCTCTTTAAATCTCATATTATATTATTCCCAGGGATGTTAAATTCATGATGGTTAGGAACATTCCAAGTTATACGCGTATTCCATCATGGAGCTGTGGAAATTTATGGAGAGGGTGGTCAATCATTCAAGGTAAACGGACAATGGTTTAAGGCTTACCATCACATAGACGACACGGTAGGAACACTATCCCCCATATAACTCAGGTAAAGCAGAGGTAAGTTGGTTGAGCCAACGACCTAAAAAAAATGCGCTTCCTTGGAGGTAACCCAGCAGATACACGTCGTGTACCACCTACATACACGAAGTGTACTTTTTTCTTTTCATTCATTTTATAACTATTATAAATATATATTTTAACTAAGAAATAAATAGGGATTATGCCAGTGTCGATGGTAAGGTAACTTGAGTTAATCTGAGCCGTCACCGGTTCAAATCCTATCATTCTACCTTCAGTACGAGGTTCCTCCTTTCTCTCTTATTATTTTCTCACACGGCGTGTGTAGTATTTTTTTCACATATATATATATATATATATATTCTTATAAGAAAACCCATGGTGGGGATGGATCGGTTGGCCAAGATCGTAACCCAATGCCAAAAGACCCAGGTTCGAATCCTGACAACCGCCCCATTTCCATCATTTATCCTTTTAATAAAACCACATGGCATGTCTTTTGATATACATCATGTGCGACATGTTCTCCTTCTAAAAATGAAAAGATTTTTTTTTATAAAGTAATTCATGCGGGTGAAGTTGGCAGATTGGCAGACTCTCGGCCCTGGATCCAAAAGACCCAGGTTCAAACTCAGCTAATCTCCCTACTTCATCCCTTTTTGAACAATTAAAAACCACACGCCACGATTTTCCTTCTTCCCATATAGTATAGGCCTTATACATTATATATATATGTAACAAATAGAAGCAGCAGTACAACCTTTTCTCTAATGGTTGAGGGCTTTCATTCGGAACGACCGATCACTGGTTTGAACCTCGCCCCAAGAACCGGACCAAAGGTTGTACGTCTCTTTTTCTAATTTTAAAACACACAACGTGTATTTCTTGATACATTACATGTATAGTTTTATTTTTTAATTGTGTATATATATACACTTTTACAATTTTAATTATTAAGTTTAATTATTATATAGTTTACTATAATAATTATATATCTATATATATATTTATTATTCATTTAAAAAAACAGGATACACGGCATGTTGTCTATTGTACATGTCGTATACCTCGACTATAAGAGCCATGGGCTACCCGTCTTCAGCCTGTGTCGTGCAGCCCACTCTCCTCTCCCTGTTTCTTTCCCGTATGCCACCCAGCCTCCCCACTCCCAAATCCGCTGATTTAGGGAATTTTTCTTCTGATTTATCCTGCATTGTGATCCTCGGTCCAGGTACACCCTTATACAACCTCTATTTTAAGATCTCATACATGTTTAGGGTGATTTTTGGATTGACCGACCGTTTGGCTTCAGTGATACAGTGACGCGATTTGAAGAACACACATCATGTAATTTTGTACATGGCCACACATTGAATGCTTCACAATTTTAACATACACGGTGTGTATGTTCAGGACACACCATGTACCATCCCCCATTGTGTCTGGGTATCTTTTTCACACGGCCTCGCACACCATGTTCACGTACACAGCCTGTGTGTTCGGTTTAAGCTGTGTATACCATTTAATTCAGCTAGCCTGTGCCTTTCCCTCCACACGGCCATGTTACCTTTTCTCTTGAACAAGCCATGTTGGACTTCTACTTGGCAGGTCTTATATTTTTAGAACGGCTTACATGGTGGTCGTGTTATTTTCAATACACAACCAGGACCACTTTAAATGTACATGACATGTATGTTCGATATACGTCGTGTAGCCTTACCTGGTCTATCCCTTACCCCTTGGCATGTCTATCCATAGAGCACGAGATTCTAACCTTCTTTTATTACACGTCGTGTACTCTGGATATACACACCGTGTACTAATTATTTTTCAGTTTTCTCACATTTTCTTTGTTTTCTTTTTCTTTTATTTTACTTTTGTTTGGTTTTTCTATTCTCTTTTAGGGAATGGAAGACCGTGATCCTTCCCATGAGAAGTGGCCTACCTCCTCTACTGAGGGAGATAGGACCATTTATCATCTTATACGACTCTGGCCTACGATATCACCTGATCTCGACTCTCTGGTATACCAGGTCCCTCAGTCGGCTATCCTTCCCCCGCTCACTACCTCCGTCGAGGCTTCCACTAGTAGCGCCACACCTCCAACATCTAGCATGGAGCCTCCACGCACCACCCTTCCTTCCCCACCAACTTCCACTCCACATGGGCTCTCCTCATCCGCAGCTGGTCCCTCATCGACCAACCCATCCAGTGACCCTCTGCCTATTACAGTCGATCCAGCCCCAAAGCTAGCTGCTACTTCACCTCTACTGGGACTGGGACCTACAGGTGTTCCCTAACCTTCCATGGTGTTCCCGGTCATCGATTTGGCCTATGACAGAGTTCACCACTTTTCTCAATGCTTGATTATATTGAGCAGCCGCTATCTGGATAGCAGCGTCCCACAGAAGCTGGGAATCTGGGGCAAGTTGGTGGATCTTTTAGGGAACACCCCATTACTCTCAATCTTCTTGGTCAGCACACCTATGTTTTTAGATTTATTTTTGGATTTTGCTACTTCATTCGAGTTCGATGGGACCGAGTACTAGGAGATGTCCGGTGATGCAGTACTAGTGGTTTGGTTCCTGCTAGGAGGCTAACACTTTTCCCTTACCATGACCGAGTTCGGCTGAGGGTGTAGTTTATATCCTCATCTTATCACCTCACCCCATGTCTCCTCCATGACCTGACCTGAGTGATCTAACCTCACTGCCATATGGTGGGGAGATTGCTGGGCTTAACTTCTGTTATACCCCTACCTCCCAGAAGAGTAACCTTATAGCTGACAGTATCCTTCGCTTCACCGACTGATGCTTCAGTACCATTCTTTTTCCCACCATGAGGATATAGGGGTCATGACAAGTCGTGACATGGAGCTCCTTACATATTTCATCTGGTAGGACTACTCGGACCTCCCTTACCTTATCACCTCCTATTTTCATGCTATGTTTACCGGCCATCAGGGAAACTTGGATGGTTGGTTTTACACCACCCGCCATGCCCACCACCTCGGGGTTTTTGAACCTTCTCTTTCTTATGACAGGCTAGGTTCCCCCAATTAGAAGGAATTTCTCATACTTATTCACATGGGATTGATCTGGAAGTAGGGGTTCCTATGTCCTTACCCAGGCACGACCCCACCCACTGGCTGAACCTCCTACCCCTACTGATGCACCCTCTCCTCCTTCCCCACCCCCTCTGGCTTCCCCGCCCCATCCCCCTACTTTTGACCTTCCTTCTCCTATTACCCCACCAGCCCCACCTACCCCCACACCCTTAGTCAATCTATCTTTTTTCCTCCACCTAGCCGTGTTGGAGAAGCATGTGGTTCATCTCGGTCATCATTCGGACTACTTAGAGAAGGTGTTTGGGCTTCTTCTTCAGCATCATGCTATTACACTTCCCCTGCTACCTACCTCTACCTCGGATCTTGGTCCTTCCTCCGCACCTCCATCTCCATTTATTGTACTGTCCACAGATTTGGTTCTCCTATCCACTATGGGCCCAGCTGCTGCTACCACTAGTTCTAGTCCAGGGAGTGATACCAATCCTTCCCTTCAGATTCCAACTTGTACAGCTCCTAATTCTATGGATTCTCTTCTAGGTGCAGATTCCGAGCCTCTGGTTTCCACGGCTCCTGATCCTTCTCTACCGACTATTTCTATATCAGATGATGCCTCTTCTGAGGTGACCCCCTAACTTGTTTTTGGCCACATCCTTTTCATTATATATATATTTGTCATATCTCGTGCTTGTGTATGTTGTGTATTCCTGAATTTGTTTTCTCTCCACCTCCATCACAAGTACTCTGGCACGTTTTGGGTTGCACTATTCCACCACCTCCAATCTTTCTTCACCTAAAAACGAGGGGAGTATTCTTTTTCCATGGTTTTCCATTGTTTTCTTTTCATTCTTGATTTACTTCATTCTCTACTTCACCTCGTTCTGGTCCATTTTTGTGTTCCAACTATAGCTTGTTCATCTTTCTGGGCACTTGGTGGACCGTGTGCGCTATTAAGTATGGGGGGCATATCTCAACCACTATAGTCTTTTTCCCTTATCATCATTCTAGGAGACATAATTATTAGAAGATATATTTGAACATGTGAATCCATTTTGGTTAATCATATTTCTAAATAATAAAGCTTAATGTGGGAAATTTTAAACAAAAGTTGCTTCCTTATTTTAGTTCTTAAGTATTTTAAAATGATTGATTATATAGCTTAAATTAAAACTTGTAATACTTGGATAATTTCATCGATTAGACTAATAAATTATTTGCAATTCATGACCTGATTGTCTCTTTATTTATTTTTTCCACTCCTGAGAGGTATTCTTAACCCTTTGTCATATTCTTTCTAATACCTTCTTTATTGAGCGATTCTTAGGATATACATAACTACCAGAATTTGTAAGTTTTATTTTCGAAACATGAAGAATTTTTTAATTACATTAAAATGATTGAGTCATGAGATTTGTTTAAAACTATTTATCATGAGACCAACCCTACATCTTATCTTTGTGAATCCCCTAGAAACCATGAATATCCTTTATAGGAAGCCATATTACAAGCCTATTTCCCTTCCTACCCAAATTATTTTATGATTTTTCATGATTATTCATTTGAGCTCAAAAGAAGGGATTGGTAACACATGGGATACTTTCATGAATTGTCAAGAAATTAAGTATAGGGGAGAGCCTCTTGATCATTCGGGGAAAAAGGGTTCCAACCCTCTATTTGTGTAAATTCTGAAAGGGTCCCTTTGTTTTTTTTAAAAAATGATACAGACAAAGGGACATTATACTCACTTTTTGGTTTGTGAACCATACCTACCCAACTAAAGGAGATAGTGTTTATGAGATTACTTGATAAATCTTGTTGAGGATGGTTTTAAATTTAGCTTATCTTTGAATATCATGTACTAATATTTAAAGAATTTATCCTCCTTTTTCAATCCTCAGGGTTATTTTTCACATATTTACCTACCAACCTTTATCCACATAAACATATGATCCTTATTGAAAAGCCCTCATGATTTATGTAAATCAATTTTATGAAGTAGAGAACTAGATTTCTTGAAAACTTATTGATAGAGTGTATATATATATGATTGAGAAAAACATTTATTTAAAATTTCTTGAGTCTTGAGTATATTATTGGTGAGGTAGATCATCAAGTGACTTGTTTATTTTTGAAAGGTTTAAACATGTGTTTAAAAGAGGATAATGAACGTTAATTTAATTATATATGAGGCATGATTAGAAAATCTCATGAATTGAAACTATTTTTGTAGTTTTTTTAGAATTTTCTCTTGTGACTTGTTTTTTTACATTTATGATTGATTGAATTAATTCCTTTTAAAATATAGACTCTTTTAATTAGATGTTGATATTTTCTTGAGGGTAAGAAAATGACTAAGTATGGGGGAGTTTGATGTACCCGATCTGTGTATACATCTTCGCATACTTTATTGGAAATAAGAACAAGTTTTCATAAATTACCTACTACATAGTGGGAAAATCTTTAATTTTGGTGATCTTGTTCATTTTCAAGAGATTTAATTCCAAATACACAAAATGGAGGAGAACTGAGCAAAAAAGTTACAAACTATAGGGCGTGTACTTATATGCATGCTGTGTATATCCAGACACAGACACAGAATGACCAGGACAAGTACATGCCAAAGTAACCCGAATCCGATACACATCGTGTTCACACTATACATGCTATGTATACCCTTCCAGAAGTAATTGGTGGATGAGAAGAAGTCTACATGCCCATGTGGTTGGATGAAGGGAACACACCATGTTCAAATTATACATGTCGTGTAGACCTTTCTATAAGCAATTGGTGGCCAAAAAATGGGACTACACACCCTGTATAGCGGCGCTACACACCGTGTATAGCTACCTACCAGGCGACACCGTGTTCCAAGTCAATGATGGCGTGTTGGGCTGCCTACCGGTGGAGAAAACAAAGGCAAAATATCATTGACAAAAGTACACACCATGTACTTTTTCCACACTCCGTGTAGTTATATTTTCTATAAAGGGCGGCCTTGGCCTTCAGTTTAAGGGTGTGGTGTGTGGAGAGAAAGTGAGGAGAAAAGGTTCAAGGTCTGAAGGAGAGAAGCTCAATCGTTGTACTACTGACATTCTACCGTCTACCAAAGAATCATTCCCTCCTAAGAAGTTCCATGAATGATAACATAAGGTATCAAGAGCTTTGTGTTTATTATTTTCTTTATGTGTAAAAAAATACCCAGTGTGTTGGGGTAGTGGAAGCTGATGAGTTGTAATTTAAATTAGTTTTTATGAATGTGTTTGTCCCTTTTAGCCTCTTCTTATTAATCTTAAATCACATTTTATTATCACTGAAAATTCTGAACTAGACCATGGGAATAATTTTTAGGGATTCAAAAGAAGAATACCGACGTACAATTTTATGACCATTGGAAGTATTCATCGACTCAAAATAGACTAAGCCAAATAAAGAACTGTGAAACACTGACTAACAGACCAAGGAGTTTGTTTCTTCAGCTCTAAATACAAGTTTACAAGACCAAGCTAATTTTATTAAAAATTGAAACCTAGAGTGTTGGGTTGTTATGAACAACACAACCTCATAAGAAATATGATTTAATAATTAACTTCTCATAAATCCATAACCCCAATGAATTTCTCTCTGGATTTTCATCAAAACCAATTTTCCCATATTTTCTTCTATTCATTAAGTAATTTATTTAAGAAAATTAAAACCAATTATTATTTTTATCCACCACATCAAAAATCGACATTAAATTTAGAAAAATTCATTAAAATAAAAATACAAACTAAGCTAAACGAGATAAAAATAACTTTCTTTTCCCTATGGATCGACCCCTTTCTGGTGCTATACTTGTTGGGGTAAAAAAATAAGTTGGGTCCCTGATAATATACCTTTGGTGAAACAACCTTCCAGAATCATACCAACTGACATATGTAACCTAGACTAATAGTAATGATGCGGAATGGGTTTCAGATTTAAATGATTTAATACACTCCATGGTTTCATTCCCATCAACTATAGGTAGCTTTTCCTTGAGCGGAGGATTTAGGTTCGACAACCTTGTAATCCTGGTTTTTTTGGATAGGGGTTACAACAATTTTCTCCCCTACCTTCTAAAAGAGGTTTGTTAAATTTTTTTCCAACACATCGATGATGGTGACAAAAAACATGGAATGGAATTGATATGTTAAGATGAGGTCGTAGTTATAGTTGATACTATAGAACTAAATGAACTATCATTATCCTTACAGAAACCAAACCAGGTGAGCACAAATACTAGATTCAATTAATAGAGGATCCATCATGAATTCATGGTAATTAGGTTTGGTTTCTAGAAGGATGGTGATAGTTCATCGAGTTCTATAGTATCAACTATAACTACTTCTTCATCTTCACATATCTAGTCTATTACAAGTTTTTTGTCACTAAGTTCAATATATCCGAAACAAAAACATCCTACCCTCTTTTAGAAGGCAGAGAAGAAAATTATAGTAATCCCCCATCCAAAATAACTAGGAACACAGGGGTGTCAAACCCTAATCCTCCACACAAGGTGAAGATACCCACAGTTGATGGAAATTAAACTATGGAGTGTGTTACATATTTTAAATCCGGAAACCTATTCTATATCATTACTATGAGTCTAAGCTACCTATTTTAGTTGGTATGATTCCCCTTAAATTTATGTTTCTTTGATTTTTACTTCATTCCCTTCTTCATAGATATTATTACCTCTCCCACTCTCACTCTTGTGTTTGTGCACCTTGAATTATATCTCCATGTTTGCAGAAACTACCATACCAGTTTTCTTAGAGAAATTTTTCAGTAAAGATGTAACTCAATCAATATTTGGGATTCAGAACATTATTGAAATTGGGAAGTGAATTGATTTATGAATTGTGAATGTTTAATATCATGGCTTGGTTTGAGGACTGTTGTAGAAGACAATGATCTGAAAGTGGAGGATATGTGTATATTTTAGAATATCATTAGTAGTCTCCCTTAAAGTTTCTTCAAATTGACCATATTTATATTTCTCTAAAATTATGTATTTTGTTCTTCCTTTTTCATCATAAAATATTAATCCTTCCAACCATAAGCATGTATATATTAACTATTATCATTTTAATATAATTCTATATCAATTGAATTTCTTTTTTTGATTAAAATATGGATTTGATAATCCATTGAAAATAAATTAATTAAATCACATAAGTATTACTAAGTAGGAAAAGAGATAAATAGAAGTGAAAAAAACCCAACACAGGTAGTTATAAGAAGAGTCATATAAGTACTAAAAAAGTAAAATTAAAGAAATAAAAATAAATAATTGATAATATTATGTAAAATAGAAGCAAAAAATCATAAATTAATTAATTTAAAATAGAAATCATGGGAGAAACACCTAAGGGCCATTGAGTCTAGGTGAACCATGTAATTGTATATCACTATAGCAGTGAGGCCAACGAGGGATGCACAGGGGGCACCTGAAATAGTGTGAAGTTCACCCAGAAGATGGCAGGCAGTGGTGCTCACTTTCATGCATAAAATTATGGATGATCTATAAATAACTTAACCCACAAATAAATAACTTATGATAAATTAATCATTACCCTATTTATTGGGGGCTATATAATCCAAAGGACACTCCCTTCAGAATGATAAATAATATATACATATATATATATATGTGTGTGTGTTCCACCTGAATTTAAAAATAATCATAAATCCATAATAAATGATAATATGATAACCCATGGGGATAAAACGAGCATCAAATAAAATAAAGAAATCATTACGTAAATACACATCGATAATGATAATGAATTATATAGTCTTTACAACATATTTAAAAAAGGGTATATATTTAGTCCAACAATTTCCCTAGTCATTAAAATATAAAATTTTCATTAAAATAATTATATTTCATAATATAAAATGGTTATACCAAATTATAAATAGAATACCTTAAAAACAAATCTTGATAAGAACAAAGAGGAAAAAAATGAGAGATTGTGAAAAAGATAATTCATATCTTTTTTGAATTGTTTATAAAAATATAAAATGATCCACATTCAATAGTTATTTTCAAAAATGGATTAAAGTATTTTAAATTAACATTTTAACAATACAACTTCACCACAATGGAATCTTAAAAATTAATCGATTTTACATAGAATAATCAGGGTGGATAAGGTAGGGAAAATGTAAATGTTTCATTTATAAACTTTATATGGTTTGAATTAATTGATGAGTTAGAAGGAAATAATAAATACATTAGTATCCCTAAAAAAGAAATGATAATGAATACAAAATAATATAAAAGAATTATATTTTAAGTTTTGTAAGAGCATGAAGGGGAGATATAGAATATATCATCAAGAACTAGAAATACTTGGAAGACCTCTTACAAACCATATAGGGTACGAAAATTGAATATTTATAATAGGAAAAGAGATAAGTAACAACATAAAAGTAAATGGAAATAGTTTTGTTTTTGTTATAATATTTTTATTATATTACATATTAGAAAATATGGACCATAGATAAACAATATATGAAAAAAAGAAGGCTAGAAAAAGAAAATATCTTACCTTTACTCCCGACTTGGCTTAGTACATGCATCTTAACCATTAAATAATCAAATTGGTTTTATTAAATACTTATTTTAGACCAAATTGTTTTTGTATTTATAATTTATAATTGTTCATTTATGTTCTTTTATAATAATGATTCTTAATCTTATTGTTCATTTCCATTATCATAGTTATGTTTATTTCACAGTTCCATGCCTGTATCAATTTATCAATAATTGTAAAACATCATACCAAATGAGTCTATAACTCAATAATTGGGGTGTAATGGATTTAATTTCATTCTAAATGTTAAAATGGTTCCAAATAACAAATTTTAATACCCTCTATACTAAATTAAATTAGTAAAATTGTTATCATTTATTGGAGTGTTCATATATGTTATTTACCATCCATTTTTAAAATTTATTTGAATTACATAAATTTATTATTATAAACCCATTACAAAATATAATTAATATTTTATATTTTAAATAAAATGGTTTATCATAACCAATGTTTTCTTTAAATATGCACCAATGTTTATATCGATGGGGTTAGTAATCATACCCAATAGAAAATCCAACCAAAATATTTCCACACACACCACTAGGAATAGAATAGCTTAGAGCGTAGTTCAAAATTTAAATAAAACAGTAAGGGGAAAATAAAAAATAACATAGTTATTTATTTTAGTAAAATTCAAACATTATAAATAATTTACCCATTTCATCAACATGAAATATTAATTCCACATTGACAAAAACAAACAAAAAAATAAATGCATGAAACTAGGAGCATTCTTATCTCATGATAATAATCATATCCTATTGTTCAAGTCATCAAATGATCATGAATCCAAGGTTCCCTTATCAAGATAAAACTCATGCTCGAACCCAAACATTATGTAATATCAAAAATTATATAATAAAAGGGTGAATTACCTCAAACTGGGGAGTGACAGTTCGGTCGAGTGGGGTGTGAAGGTGGAAATGGAGAAGGGGGCCGGTGGAAAGGGGGATAAGGGGGAAGGTAGTAATGGGATATGGTTTGACATGGGAGGGGATATCATCAAGGGGCTAGGGTTCTGTAGGCTAGGGTTCTATAGGGTTGGAGTCGGCAGTGAGGAGTTAGGGTCCTATGGGTAGAGGGGTTCGAAGAGGTCGAGGTATAGGGTTGAGGGGTTCGACGGGGTTCGAGAAAGAGGGGGTGGGGGTGTCGATCTTAGGGCAAGAAGTGTCATTCATAGAAAAAATTTTAACAATTTTTTTTTAAAAACCACCTCTAATTACTGAATTCTATGTGGTGACTATTGAATCCTAATGTGAGATATAGTACAACTCCCAACATATTGATAGTTAAATAGTTAAAATTATGTTGAGAGGGTTTTCTAAATATTTAAAAAGTACCTTATGACACATCCAAATAGATTCCAAAAAACATTGTTTTTTTAGTTCATATTATTTATTGTTGTACACTGGAAAAATAATTTTCAATTTAGTATAAATAGGATCATGGTTAAAAACGAGGCATCGGTATTTTTTGTGTGTGCTAGTCGAATTTGAAATCTATCATAAATTAATTTTTCAACATGTTATAAATAACAAATATATACACCCATGTAAGAAAATAATATTGAAAATGTGTTTAAAAATCATGGGGTATTTCCCCACCCTTAATTTCTTGAAGCATACACCCAAAATATTTGAAATAGTGGAATTAGAACTAGTACTTCCATATTTTAGAATCTTTTCATTATTATTTTTCATAGGAAAATAAATCCTCCTAATTTTCATTGAAAATAACCTCCTGACATCTCATTTCAAGTCCCCATAAAAGTAAATAGATAGAACATAAATATGTAGAAATCATAATCATAAATAGAAACTAACCAAACGTAGAAGACATGGGAGTTTTTATTCATTTACTTTTATTAAGTAGCTCCAATGTGATTTGAGATCAGTTAAAAAAAATTCTATTTTGAATTTCATAGTAGTGTTATCTTATTAAATCAATGAAATAAAATTTATTGGAATCTAGAAGATAAGAAAGTGGTGAAAAATTTATTCAAGGAATTTGAAATAAAAGAAAGAAAAATAATAAACCATGGTTTGACTACCATGATTCCCTAAGATTAGATTATTTTGTTGGAATTTAGAAATGGTTCGACTGCTAAGGAAGGAGTTGGCAACCAAGACCTTCAGCTGTGTCTCAATGTAATGATTAAATGTTTTCCCATTGACCAAGAATGGAATGTTATCATGATTAACTAACTAAATGGACACATTTATCAACACTCTCAGAATTATGAATGGTATAGAACACTTGGATATAATAATACCATGAAACAAACTATACATATAATTGAATAGAAACACTTTTTGAACCAATTTATTGTGTGTATTATGAATTATAAAATCATAAAAATATATTTTTTTTCTTTATAGGTCCTATCATTTTCATAAAATTCACTCCATATTTCATCTAATTCACGCAAATCAATAAATAATATCTCTACTGCATACATATAATCAGGATTTAAAGCCTTTTATTCCCAAAAATAAATGTGTTATAGATTCAAAAGAAAATGACAAGACTTACCAAAAATAATTTAATATTAAGACATGATTATTAGTTTTTAAAAGGTATCCATATAATCCCATTATGCATCATCCAACTCATGAGACAAATATTTTATGGAACTAATCACATTTTTCTCCAAAATCAATTTCAATTACATGTTAGGGAATTCATATTTTTCTTTTAATTTTGGATTATAGGTTTTACCAGTTTTGTGCACACATCCATATTTTTTCATAAAATCTTTGTATATGAATATTTCAAAGTGATTACAATTTTTGTAATCAAATACTTGGGAACACCAAACCCTGAGAAAATATTCTTCTTCATGAATTTAATCACACTATTTTATTAGTTTTTTTGAAATTCCACTACCTCTATCCATGTTGATACATAAATTAAATATAGCATTATTTTTTCCATTCCCATAAGAGGATAGGAATAGTCCTATAATGTAAAATCCACACACATAAAAAACATTAGCCTCTAAAATCCATTTTTGAAGTGACTCCTACCTTCTACCACACAACTTATCAAAAGATTTCTAGAATCATTGAACGTTGCGGTCTAGTAGAAAAAAGTATAAATAACCTTTTAAGAATCCTTTTCCCCTCTATTATTTCCTCTCTAGGGTGATGAATGATAACTCTTATTAATAGCAATCATCCCTTCCCTGGGCATACATGTCATTAAAATGAAAGTATAACATCATCTAAATAAATAAAGATCATCCCAAAAATAGTATTTCAACTCATAAATTAACCCCATCCTTTGAATCAACAAAATTTAATTTGGAAGGATACCTATATTAAATACACTTGAATAATATTAAAAATATTTAACTTTTCTAGTTAATAAAAAAAATATTTTCTTCTCTATAAATAATGAATTTATCTCCCTTAGATCTTCATTTTGTGTACTATGTATCAAGAGATGTTTATTGTCCATAACATTATCAAACATTTTATTATCGTTGATTTACTAGGAAAAAAATTCTAACAATAGGAACCATATCATCAGTTTTAGTTTAGCCACTTTTTTTGAAAATTGAAAATTATGATCTGAATGATCAGTAAAGATAAGGACTTCTGATCTAATAAAATATTGTATAGAATTTTATAAAGAAAAAAAACAGAAAAAAAAATTTCTTCTCCATTGTATTATAATTACATTGAGCCTCATAAAGAAATTTTCTAGCATAATTCACTATGAATAACTTCTTATCATTCCTCTAGAATAAAACAACACTTAAAATGATGTTAATCACTTTACATATAACAATAAATTGATTTTCTAGTTATAATTAGTGTTAATGTTTCATGAAATAATATTTTACTTATGAAAATTAAAATAATATAAAAATTTTCTTCAAAAAATGGTTTTCCCATAAGAAGAAGTGAAAACATTTTCTTTTTTATGTTATAAAAATCCTATGATGAACCACTTATAAAATCCAACATGTCATAAAAAACCTCTACCCCCTTAACCTTATTGTGTGGTGGAAACTTTTGGATTACCACAATTTTATCATTATAAACCTCTAGTCTTTTTTTGAAACCTTGTGGCCTAAGTAAATACCTTTATTTACCCTAAACTGACATTTTTCTAAATTTAAGGCAAGGTTTTTCTCTTCACATCTTTTAAAGTAGTTTCCAAAATGTTTAAACATTCTTTGAAATTAGAACTATAAAATGAAATTTCACCCATAAACAATTAAACAACTATCCCAGTCATATCAGAAGAATGGACATCATACACTATTAAATTATGGTAGAGTAACCACAAAATCCAAATGCATTATCCTATTGGAAAATTTCACAAATCCATAGGTGAAGGTGGTTTTTTCTTGGTCTTATAGGGATATGGGAATATGGTTTTAACCACTATTGTAATCTAGAAAAAAATTCAAGTCATCCTCTCAAGAAATTGTTCAATAAATGTAATTAAAAAATGATCTTACCTTGTGGTAGAGTTAAGCTTCCTATAATACATGTGCACTCTCCACTTGGTTGCTTCCCTAGTTCAAATTTTATAATTCTTCTCATGAGTCCCAATTATGAAACCTCTCTTCATAAAGATAACTTTTACCAGTTTAACCCATAGGCTGTCAGAAATAGGAAACATTATAAGGGCATTAAGCTTCCTAATAAATAAATATCAATAATTATACTTCATTCTTGGGTTAATCCTTATATATGATTTTACTATTTGTTTAAATTAGTTTACATGGGGTTTTATGTATATAGTGTGATGAATTTAAACCCTTGAAATCAGCAATAAACCAAACAATGATTGGCGTGAAATTCTTTAAGACACCTTGAATGTTATCCTATTTACTTAATTCTAATTAAATGAGATAATTAGTTTTAATTTTGATAACTCGCCAAAAAATTAATATTTTAAATGAACTATCATGATATTGATATTTGTGTTGTGTGGTCCAAGGATCCATGTAAGAGTCTTAGTTCTGGAGGTTCTACAGTATTCATGGATTTTCTTAATGAAAGTAGAATATTAAGATTATAGGTTATCACTATTGTTGTTTTATTGGTCTTCCTCATATTAAGATTCTTTTATTGGGTTTGAAATGGGTTTTACATTAAATTCATCAGGTTGTTCAATAAAATTTCCCTTAAACTCATCCAAATAATCCTCCTCATTCTAGGAACTAATTCTAATGCCACTTTAATAGTGATTTTAGTTGAACCATTAATTATTTATGTAATCCTTGAAAACTCTAATTCCCCCTCATCAATAGATTCTAAAACTTCTAATATCTCATATTTTGGACACATTTTTTCTTTAGTGGGTTCTTTTATTTTTTATAAAACATTGAATTCCTATTTCTCTTCATGAAAATTAAAAATAAATTTTCTATTTGATACATTAATGACATCCCATATTGCTATAAAGGGTCTAGATTGACTAATAAGTACATCCTATTCATGTTTAATATCAAAAATTTGAAATAAAAACCTAAAAAAGATCTTTCATATCATACCTAAACAAGTCATCCTCTCTACCTATTGTGGGAGTAATGGATCATACATTATGTTGTAAGACAATTGTGGTTGGTTTTGTAACTCCTAAATCCATGTGGTGAAATTAGGACAACATAATAAGATTAATGCTTTCTGTAAGATCGTAAATTAACTTAAATTTTCCCCATTCTTCTTTGAGGGTTAAAGGTATTAAAAATTACCCTATATCAGGAATCTTGGGATAATCTAATTCTATAGCACAATACTACACTCATATGCATAGTTGTAAGTTTCAAAAACTTCTATTATTTTCTTATTTGAACAATTGTTTTAGTATATTTTAGATGTGATGGAATTTGAATTAATTCCTCAAAGAATCCAATTCCAATGTTTAGTTTTTAAAAACCTTGAGAAATTTTAAGATTTTAGAGTCTTGGTTTTATTTATTAATTTTCAATAGGAAATAAGTAATGTTCCTCACAATTGGAGGGGTACCTTCAACTTCTTCTTCAATATTTTTATTACCCTTATTTTATTTATATTTATTAATTATTCTTATTTTTTCAGTAGGTAAAATATATTTTAGTACAATTCTATTAGGGATGTTCAAATTTAATGATTCATCATATTACAGTGTTTGGTATACAACTTCATCAATATTTTTTAGGGAAATTTAGAAAATTTCTATATTCTTGATGAGTTTTGAGACCACTCCTAGTTATGATTTCTATAGAATTCACCATATGATTTTATTAGTGGTGTAAGAAAGTTTACCTTTATCTCTACCTTCTATATTTCTAACTAATTATCCCACTTGTAACTCTATATTTGTAAACTCAGCTTCTTATTGTGCCTTTTCAAAATCATTTTTCCATTTGTTTCATCAAACCTAACTATTGACTAATAAAACATACCCATGACAACATCATGAGATCATAAGTTTAATCCATTAAACGTGATTGGATTTTGTACCTAAGTTGTGGGAAAGAAGGGTGTTATATGGTTTCAATAATCTCTTTTCTATCCAAAAAAGGATGGGATAGTTATGGTAGAAATGTTTATAATTTTTGGATAATGGTTCATTTCTTGGTTTCATCATGAGACCATACTCAGAAAAATTTACATTTTCAAGATCATAAGTATGCATATGAATGTTTCTTAAAGAATAATTTTAATGTATAAACATTAAACATAGTTTATATTTCCCCATAGGTGTGTCTCTCCTTTATCTCTTAAATCTCAGAAATTCCAGAATTGTGGGCACAAAAAGGGTGAATAGTTTATCTGGATGAACGAATATGAGAAGTGTTACAAAGGGTTCTTCACTTTGTTTTTGTAAATTTTCCTTCTATAATTTTTATAGATTTATAATGTTCATTTTTTTTTAAAAGGTCTCGTTATATCTATAGTTTAAATTGAAAATACTTGATTTTTTGTATGGTTTATGCATCATTTTTGTTTCCCTTTTCAATTTTGAGGTTGAATTTTCTTGAAATATTGTTCGTTCAATTTATTGAATGACTCCCAAAGCTACTTTGGCATGTTTCATTTTCTTCATTTGATTTTTTTACCAAAGTTTTATTTTCTCCATTTGATTTTTTCCCAATGTTTTTTTGACTGATTTTCTCCATTTGGAATGACTCCCAAAGTTTCATTTTCTCCATTTTATTTTTTTACCATTGGTCGTGTGGTCAATTGGGTTCACATGTGGCTGATCCATGAGATTGCTTAATTTTTTATAATTCTTATTTTGGTCAGTTGGAATGACCAATTAGTCGATCAATCCTTGTAATGGTCCCTCAGTTCCATTTACATATTTCTATCATGGATCCCAGAAAAAAGAAAGATTTTAGAAACAACCATCACTCAAAATCTTGATTGAATTTCATTAAAAACATCTAATATCAGATAAAATATATGAAAACATACACCATTATCTTTAATCAATTAGTAACCAAAAAGATATATTTCTATTAAAATGTTCAATGAACAAAAAATTATTTGATATTTGTTTGATATTGAATAATTATCTATTATAATCTCAATTTTTAATGGGGAATCCAATTTATTATACCAAAAAATGATAAAAAAGTGTGATAAAATATTTTGATGTCTGTGTGAAATAATCCCTCATGATATAACTAGTGGAGGTGTAGTCTTTTGATATGTGTGGATGTCCATGAAGTTATTAAGTATAGAAATATGGATTAGAGGAATATCAACCCCTCAATTATAACGACACTAGTAACAATCTAGGTGAACTATAGTTTTAGAAAATATTTACTCAACCTAAACTTTGGATTCCCCAAAATAAGAAAAAATAAGTGTCAAACTAGTAAAAAGGTGGCCACTACTACCCAAGAATCCAATTAGCACGTGGGTATTCACATAAAAAACAATATAAGAGGATATGAGAACCATTTACAATAATAAAAGCTTAAAAAATCCATTTACATCACAATATATACAACAAATTCATCCCAAACATTAGCATTCCTAGACCTAAAAATCATTAGTCAAAAAACATGATTTCTAGATTCATTCATATGGTAGACATATGAATAGTTACCTAATAAATGCTGATTTAAATATAATGTTAAATCCTCCATGACCTTAAAGACTATGTGGAATAATATTTAACAAATATTATTACACTAATTACTCATTACACTACCTGGTAACATTGGAACACGCACTTTGTAGAAGGGTAAAGATATCATATTTTTAAGAAGGTGAGAGGTTGGAATCAGTGTATAAAAAATCATAGTCATAAGATCCACATTCTAGTAGTAGTAGTGGTGTGAAGAACTTCATTGTGGTAGGAAAATTAATGGATCGTTTTCCAATAAAATGTAAGGATAATTTCTAACAAAGGGTTGATTTTTTAAAAGATTGGGATTAGGAACATAGGGTTCATTAAACATAGCATATGGTTCACTTCAAATGTATTTATCATGTGCAATACATTTTTATTAAAAATTATTGTTAAAAAATGTATCATATGGATCATTTCATTCCAATGTAGTATATATTGACCCTATTTTTGAAACAACTTAGTGATAAAATATGTATAGTTACCATTATATATTTCACTAATTTTTTTAGGCTCTTAACATTGAGTTCATCTGTTATACTAAATGATTTATTTTTTTAAAATCTTAATATATTTCAAAAAAATCAATAACAAAATCAATAAAACTTTTATATATATTTATATTTTTGAAAAATGGAATCAAAATAACTCTATTTAAACTACAGTTCAAAAATATGAATGTATAAATTCAGATAAATTATTGACCATCAAAAATAACTTTTCAACCATTGATGTAAACTAAAAAAATAAAGAATTTTTTTTAATTTCAATTAACTAGGTTTAGAGTGAAATTTATATATAAAATTCATGATACAAATTTAATATGGTATATTTTCAAATCCAAATGTTTTAATGTTTTGAAACCACAGCAGCAACTTTTGTGATTTTTTAGAGCCCCAAAAAAACCTTTTGAGACATCCTAATAATCTAATAGAGTTTAGATAAATATATTAGTTATCCAAAAAAGTAACATGTGAATTTGATAAATACATATTCAAATATAATAAAAAATATATAGGTGATTATAAGATAAAAAACCCCACTTTTACTAAACAACTTATAACAACTTCAGATATTGTTTTCACCATACAAACAACTGAATTGGCTGTCGATAAAATAATATGAAATGATGATAAAATTATTATACATAAATACAAATAAAATACGTAATAATATGATCAATATTTCTTCAAATAAAAAATAAATTTAGATACATACTAAATTTGAAACCACTTCAAAAAATTATTAGCAAACAAAGAATGAGGGGTTGAAGTAATTATCAAAACCAAACCAAGAAAATAATGAGAAATAGGAACTCAAAATTCAATCCTTTATTGATAATTACAAAACCAAAAATATATACCATATATATCTATCACTTTTTATAAGGATAAAAAATATGATTTATTAACATTATTAAATAAAATAGAATATTTAGGCCTTTTATAAAAAATATGTATTCGGATTTTAGATAGTAGTATAAAAAATTAGAATTTGAAAAAAAAATCTTATCCCTTTTAGGAATATCAAAAATATTAGTTATTGAGAAATTTTTTGACAAATATATTCTCAATACATGTAGAAATATAAACTACACTTGAATTTATTATTATTTTAAAAGAGATAAAAAGATATAATCTAGGGTACATTAAAGCATATAAAATATAGTTTAATGAATAAAAAGGGGTTGAAATGAATTACAAATATGTATTAAACCATTTACTTCATTCCATTATAATAAAATATTAAAACACTTGATAGATATTTAAAATAACTCCCCCTAATATATATCATAATTATTTAAAAAAATCAAGCAATTAATTAAAATATTTTCAAAACATTTTATGTAGAATAATTTTAAATAATTATAAGTAAAGTATTTTGAGAAAAATGTTTTTTCAGGGACTTTAAAGTAACATTTTCTTATTTCATAATTAACCAAAACATTTTAATCTATTAATGGAATAATTTATCACATATAGTAATATATTAATTTAGAACATGAAACTTATTTAAATAGTGAGACATTAAAACACATGTTTATAAGCAAGATAAATATTTATATAAAATCATAAGAGTATGATTGATAATCATTAGTTAATAAAATAATTAAATTAATTAATTCATAAAATGATAAAGTGATAAAATGAATCAACTGTTTTAGAATAAGAATAATTAACGTTATTATAATAAAAGATAAAACATTAAAAATATTTCCCCTATATATATAACAGTTAGTGAATTTAAATAAAATATTAAAATTAAAAAAAAAATCTATATTTTAAAAGTTCCAACTCTATGATGTTTTTCAAATAAAAAATGATTTCATTGTTCTTCATCCTTTATAAAATTACTAAAAAAATCTTAATGTATTTTTCAAGAAACCACTTGATGATATAATGATGAAGATTAGTGGTGAAAACCTATAAAATATCAATTACATTTGTCTTTTGTTATACATATCCTTTTGGGTCTGGTAGTGATAGAAACTAATTACTTAGGAAACTAAATTAGTCTATTTTCATTACACATTTCATACTTAGATTCAAATATGGATTTTGAATAATGATCTTTCTTAACAACATAAAATATTGTTTTTGTAATATAAATTTAATTAAAAAAATTTATCTAAATACCATAATAGAAAAATATAATAGTGTAAATAATTTTTCTATTTCGACATGGAACACAATTATTCTTATATAATTTTGGATTTTCTCCATTACTAATATTACTAAGATTTCCATTTTTATTTCTTTCCCTAGAATTTGATTCAAAATATTTTCTCCCTTGATAAGAATACTATAAGATTAATTTAAATTATTTACACCTTCTAATAAATTTTCAATATTATTTTATTAGAGGTCATAAGAAATTTTGGAATAGTTAGATCATAATTCTGCAGTATGTTTTGAAAGAAAATATTTATCAAAATCATCATAATATTTCCTCAATTATCTATGATATTTCATTTAAGGCTCAAATTATTATTGAAGAATAATTTTTTATTTATTATATTCGTCATAAAATAAATCTAAATGATAAATTTCAGAGTAATATGGTTTTACCTCATCTGTGTGATCTGTAATATATAGATTTACATTTTTTCCAGATTATATTTATATTTCTTAGTGGATTCATCACTGGAATATTCAGAATAACTCCAAAAATCCTTCATGAATTTCTTAACTTTTCCCTTATAATTTGATTTAATTTTACATTTAGGAAAAGGAAAGTTAGGTATTAAAATTCATTTCTTTTTTACATTCGTAGAATATGACTTCCGTATCTTTATTCTTCTTTAATTTTTATTTTATCCTATTATACATATTGTTGATTGTTTTTCAAGATGTGATATCTATTTACTTGAACCATAATGACTAGAATCTGAATCTGAAAATTCATCCATTAAAACATTGAGTTCATTAGTTTCCATTTTGATAGAAATATATTTTTTTATCTTCTCTTTTTATAAGGTCCCAACCTTAAACCTTACTTAATCTTGAGTTATTACAAGATTACACATTGAGGATCTTTTCAGGTTTAGAGTTTTAGAGAATTAGATCATAAAACTTGCATTACATTCCACATTTAAACAAATTGGTTACATAAAAGATAGTATTCATTTTTTTCCATAAACAGAAACATATTTAAAAATAAAGAATGGATTCTTTCTTGAAACTTCCTTGACACTATCATCATATAATATACCCTTCCCTTGACCTGTGAAAAGCATTTCAAAAACTTGGTATGAGCATAAAAAGCTCAGTAAGGGATATAAAAATATGGAAAGGAAACATTAGTACATGTATACATAAGAATGAAATCATACTTTACCCATAAAACATAATCACTTTAACATACCTCATAAAAATCATGAATAAATCATAGAAATCATAGGACATAAAGGTAACATGAGGCATTCCTAACATTCTTACATAGGGAGTAACCCTCTTGGTTACGTTTAGAATACCCATCACAGTATATTCCCTAAATCTCTTTGGAGAAACCTTAACGTTTCACTCCTTCGCGTTACCCAATGCATTGGAAAGATATATCAGGCTCACCTGCCCTTAGTTTATCACAGAACCACCCGTCTTCATAACAATTCCCAAGAACCATAACATAATCGTATCACATAAAACATGCATAAAGGAAACATAACATTTACACATTTCAATCACAAGATATCAATAAAACACATTGATATAAAAAAAACTTATAAAAACCATTTTCAATACCAAAATAAAAGAAAAGTAAAACATGGTATTTATTTTTCTTTTAAAAAGAAGTTATGTCTTGTAGAGGAAGCTGAAACTCAAATAATGGTCACGGCGGCGGAGAAGTCATTGTCACCGCATACATATGACAAAAACATTCCCTTTTGTCATTTTGTAAAATGCTCCGTATAACAAAGATTCTTTTTGGATAAATGTAAAAGTCAAAGGGGTTTATACACCGTATAAAATAAAGTTGTGTATAAAACAAAATATGCCTCAATGAATGGAGATTGAGACGAAGTTTCATACAAAGACGGTATCCTTGGATTAAGGATAAATAAATTACATAATTATGTGTGATAAATGAATACACGAAATATAAGTGGATATTAAGTGTAATACAATCAGAGGAAATTCACACATAATCATAGAACGACATATTCAAGGAGTACAAGTTTATCCTAAAGAATCAAATTTGGGTTAAGAAGTTCCCTTGCAAAAATTTGACAGCCTAACGGCATCACTTCAAAATTCAGAAAAAGAGTTGATGAGAGATAAAAAGGGTATCTCATCACTTGGACATAAAATTTACATAAATAAGGATATAGAAGAACATATCCCAACATAATAGTATGTGAATTAAAAGACATAACAAAAGAAGTCTTTTAAAAAGAGGAGGGTGAAAGGTTCCCTTACCGACTTGGGTAACTTTCGAAACATACACCCCGTGAAAGAAAGACAATACAACATTGATGTAAATACTCATAAATGAAATTATATTACACAATGAGTAAAATAATGGGCAGTACATACACCACTCAAAGGAAATTTTGGCAAATGTAGCATAAATACGACGAGAATAAAAGTGAGATGAAAAATCCCTTACGAAAACTCGGCAGCCTAACGGCGCCACTTAAAACTTCCAAAAATGGATTGATGAGAGAAAATAAGGTCTCTCATAATATTACAATAAAATGTACAGAAATATTAATATAAAATAACATCCCACATCATAACAAAGAGGAGCTTAAAATAAGTAACATAAAGGAGAGTACTTAAAAAGAAAGAGAGAGGTTAGATCTCTTACGAAAATTCGGCAGCCTAACGGCGCCACTCAAAACTTCCAAAATGGATTTATGAGAGAAAATAGGGTCTCTAATCATATGAACATAAAAACTAAAGTAGGATTAATATATAATAACATCCCAATCATAATAAAGATGAGCTTAAAAGGAATGACATAAAAGAGTGTACTTAAAAAGAAAGAGAGGAGTGGGATCCCTTACCTTAAGTCCAACTTGTCTTGTTCGTTTCTTTATATTCCTGAATTATAAACTTTGGTCAATTTATAATTTCTTAAGAACCTCCTTTAAAGATTATTATTCAGTTCATATCACATATTATAATGTTATAATAATTGTTTAATAATGTTAGTTCATATCAGACGTTTTTGCCGATGTTTGGTACATGAGTCAAAAATGAACTTGTTTGAAAAAATGATTGTCCATGTAGTTATAAGTAAATAATTTCCAGAATAGTATTAATGATTAAAATATCATATATATCCAGTACATATTTATTTTATACTATTCCATATCATTTGGAGATAAAAAACGAAAAGCACCGTTCATGGAGACGGTAGGCCGTACGTACGCATGAACACTACTTTCATTTTTTCGTTGTCATATTAACGGAATTAAAAATAAATGATATATATATATATTATAATTACATTATAATATATATGTTATATAGGTCACATATTTTCATTAATTTCATTCTTTATATGTTCCATGTACTGCATGTACGAGTCACATCACTTGAGGGGGCGGTAGTCCACACTTCCTCATATGAAATTATCGCATTTACACAACATGAAAAGAATAAAGGTATGGTTTAAATATAAAATACAGAAGCATATATTAAACATAAATACCATATATATCATATATAAAATACATTGACATCATAATGGCCACCTTTAAAGGTGTTAAAATAATATTGAACTATCATCGTTTCGTGAGGCAGAAAATTTCCAACCACGGAAACAGTATGTTTTTAACCATTAGACGAAGGTGTGTGTTAGTGTAGCTCGAATCCTTCTTATAAAAACATCCTAGTATATTGAAGATACTTGATTTGCTACAAAAGAAATTATTAAAAAGAGTTTAGAGGGTTGGAGAAGCAAAATAAAACAAAAGGACTCAAGTGAAGACATTACCTTAAAATCAGGTAACTCCCTTTGGTTTGAGCTCAAAGGCTTCCTTGGGAAGACTTATGCACAAAGTGAGGCTTCAAGGAGTTATATAGGTATGTGGTGAGACAAAATGGGCAGGGTTTGGCCGAGCCAAAGGCTTTTGAAGTGTGGGTAAGGAGGTAGAGGTGGGGGCCTTTTATAAGAGGAGAGGAGGGGCACTCTTGGAAAGTAAAGAAATGTTACTTTATTTTAGAATGAGTTTAGGATTTTAATGGTCCCACATTAATGTTTTTCGAGGATAAGGTGATAAGGGTTCGAAATCCACTCATCCAATAGGTTTTGGACATGTGTAGGCCTTAGATTTTACATTATCATTCTATTTTATTTAAATCGTTAAATAATGAGGTCATCGCTGCATCATCATGATGTCATCAATAATTTAATTTATTTAATGTCTAAAAATTATAAAACAAATACTATGATGTATTAAATATTTTTATCTTTACAATGAATATTTATAGTCAAAATTATGACTTGTATAACCCCATGTAAAAATTGTTTTAGTAAAACATTTCATGTTTGTCTCATTTTTACTTTGACATTAAATAAAAAGGTATTTATGTCATTTTCCAACCAAAGTGGCTCCATTGGGTCCCCAAGATGACCCATGGATTTTCTTGGTCGACCATGAAACATCCAATGAGGTTAAGACATGTGTCTAGGTCATTTAATTTTATTAAAACATTATTCTTACCTTAAACTACACTAATTACCTCTAATTGTGATTAAAAACATAATAAGTTACTATTCACCAAAAAATTATTTTAATCCTATTGAACCACATTTTACTTCTTAATGACAACCATGTATGTCGGATTTTTTAAATTCAAAACACAAAGATGGCAAAATTTCACTTAAACAGAAAACTTAGTTTTTATAAGTACCACTTAGTGGTTTCACTATTCATCAAAAATTGAAGTTTTTCAGAAAATTTCCAAATGTTCACCCTAAGCTATATTTGATATTCCGAATTCAAAAATGATTTATATTTTAAAAAATTCAAAACATATTAGTTGCATTAATTAATTTAATAATTAATTCCCGCTGTCAGAGAAAATAGCGTGTTTTTATGAAACAATAAGTATCAAAAGATTGACACTAGTTTAAGTCCAATTTCAAAGTGAAATTAATTCCAAAGACCACTATTGGATTAAATGGTAAAAATATATTCTAAATTCACTTTAAAACCAATTCAAAAGATAATCTAATCTTATAAATAAAATATATTAAAAAGAGGTTTTGAATTAAAATACATCATTTTTCACTATTCATTAAAAATTGAACTTTTTCGGAAAGATACAAAAAATTTACACAAAATTTTGATGTCCTGATTCTAAAGAAGAATTTTATTTTGTCAAATATAACACATAAAATTTTCAAAAAGTGGATTTGAAAGAGGTTCACTATCAAAAGGCGGTTAATCGACCTTCTAACGAACATTAGAATGTTTACGCTTAAAAATTGAATTCATTCACATTTTTAATCCTCTAACATTTATTGTAAAAAGTAAAAATATTTGACAAACATATATAATAATTTTGTAGTTAGTTCTGTTCATTCCCTCCATTACAACGGCTAGGTGTTAACTACCATTTAAAATAATATTATTTTCTTATTAGAGTGCAACGTAAGATTCCCAAGAAACTCGTTGTTGCGTATTGGGTACGCCATCGAGCATAGCGTCCCCTTTAATGTAATATTAATATTTTATTCACAAATATGGATAAATATAAAAATGTCATATTCTTTATTTACCTGGGGTGTTACATCCTTCCCCCCTTTTGGGAATTGCGTCCTCGAAATTTTAAAATTGGGCTTGGAAACATCCTTGAAAGTCCCACATCGGAACAAGAGTCGGTAAAACAATCACTTTAAAATAAAGAAAGAGAAGTACAGAGGTCACCCGAGTTAACCCATACTAAGATTCCATGTAGGAAAACATGGACATGGAGGAGAAAACATAGGGTCATGTTCTGATGGAGAGTGATGGAAAACATGTTTAGGAGAAAGTTAACCACAATAAAATCACAAACTTGTGATGGGTTAAACGGTATTCGATTCCCCAGTAGGAAAAGTTAATAGACAACATTTTTTTAAGTTTCTTTTTATTGAGTAATTTATTCATAAGGAAACATAATCACTTATCATGTTGACTTCCAACTTTTATTAGATTTCTTACACAAATTCATATTTTCTCCAAAAGACGAGTATTTAGGAAGACTTGTTCACATTAAGAGTACTATAATCAACTTCTAGAGAATCACCTAATCCACAAAAGAGAACTATATACTTACCATGTCTTTAGACTTTAACCAAAACCAAAACCAAAATGGTTAGTACAAGATCAGATAATCCAGAAAAGGATAACCCTTTATAAAAAGAAAATCTATTTTTAATCTCCAAAATTTTTCCAACAAAACCCAAAGTTCAACGAGGACCATTTGATAAACAATTTGTCCATAAAATTATTCAAAGTAAACCAAAATAATATTGAAACCCAAATATTTGAAGGATTTAGTCACATAGTCTTCCAAGGTACAAATTAACTTTTATCTCCAAATAACATCAGTTGCTCTTAAATTCTCATATTTAAAAGTAATTAACCTAATCACATATCCTCCATGATAGGTTAATCATTTCCATAGATAACCCAAAATAAACTTACGCTTGATTCCTAAAATCATCTAACTAAAATGAATTAGTCAAACTAACCAGGGACTTCACGTAGTCCAGTGGTAGGCGATAAATACCAGTCGCACTTTAGTTGTGGGTTCGATTCCCACAGCTTTGTCCGACGTGACAGGTTTCCAAACGGTCTGCGTGTTGTCCTTTTTCCGAAACTATATAATTCTTAAAACATTCCCCAAAACGAGATAAAATCTTCAAAAATAATCATAACATATTTTAACCTCAAGTTTATCTCATGCCTTTCATTTTCCATAATAACATATAATAACCCATAATTACCTCAAAAGTAAGGATCATATAAACTCTTATGGTTACCTTTATAATTATTACCTGAACTTCCACATCGATTGGTCATATCGTACATAATTCATTACAGATCATACCAAGGTTCAAGTGGTTGATCATGACTCCTTGCTAGTTGGTTTAGAACAACCACGAGTTTCCTCATTGAATCCCCTATTTCATCCAGTCTCTTAATCAGAGAACCACCACAGTTTCCTTCAAACCTATTATCACATTGGTGCCTGCTAGATCCATCCATTCACTAAAAACATAAATTTCAGTGTGAATATATCAACAAAACCATCACGTACTAAGGAGGAAGGTAAACACTAAGATATACTTACTCATTCACTTTATATAAAACTAGTACTCTTTCTGAAATCCTAACCATTATGGTAATGTCACTTATGCTTAAAGAATACCCTAACCTCTAAAGTTATCTAAACCGACCTCTGATACCAACTATAAGTCCCCAGCCTTAAACCTTACTTAATCTTGAGTTATTACAAGATTACACATTGAGTATCTTTTCAGGTTTAGAGTTTTAGAGAATTAGATCATAAAACTTTCATTACATTCCACATTTAAACAAAGTGGTTACATAAAAGATAGTATTCATTTTTTTCCATCAACAGAAACATATTTTAAAATAAATCATGGATTCTTTCTTGACACTTCCTTGACACTATGATCATATCATGTACCCTTCCCTTGACCTGTGAAAAACTTTTTAAAAACTTGGTATGAGCATAAAAATCTCAATAAGGGATATAAAAATATGGAAAGGAAACATGAATACATGTATACATAATAATGAAATCATACTTTACCCATAAAACATAATCACTTTAACATACCTCATAAAAATCTTGAATAAATCATAGAAATCATAAGACAAAAAGGTAACTTGAGGCATTCATAACATTCTTATGTAGGGAGTAACCCTCTTGGTTACGTTTGGAATACCCATTATAGTATATTCCCTAAATCTCTTTAGAGAAACCTTAACGTTTCACTCCTTCGCGTTACCCAATGCATTGGAGAGCTATATCGGACTCACCCTCCCTTAGTTTATCACGGAACCACCCATCTTCATAACAATTCCCAAGAACCATAACATAATCGTATCACATAAAACATGCATAAAAGAAACATAACATTTCCACATTTCAATCACAAGATATCAATAAAACACATTGATATAAAAAAAATTATGAAAACCATTTTCAATACCAAAATAAAAGAAAAGTAAAACATGGTATTTATTTTTCTTTTAAAAAGAAGGTATGGCTTGTAGAGGAAGCCGAAACTCAAATAATGGTCATAGCGGCGGAGAATTCATTGTCACCGCATACGTATGACAAAAACATTCCCTTTTGTCGTTTTGTAAAATGCTTCATATAACAAATATTCCTTTTGGATAAATGTAAAAGTCAAAGGGGTTTATACACCGTATAAAAGAAAGTTTTGTATAAAACAAAATATGCCTCAATGAATGGATATTGAGATGAAGTCCCATACAAAGATGGTATCCTTGGATTAAGGATAAATCAATTACATAATTATGTGTGAAAAATGAATACAGGAAATATAAGCGGATATTAAGTGTAATAAAATCAGAGGACATTCACACATAATCATAGAACGACATATTCAATGAGTAAAAGTTTATCCCAAAGAATCAAATTTGGGTTAAGAAGTTCCCTTGCAAAAATTTGACAGCCTAACGACGTCACTTCAAAATTCAGAAAAAGAGTTGATGAGAGATAAAAAGGGTATCTCATCACTTGGACATAAAATTTACATCAATAAGGATATATAAGAACATATCCCAACATAATAGTATGTGAATTAAAAGACATAACAAAATAAGTCTTTTAAAAAGAGGAGGGTGAAAGGTTCCCTTACCGACTTGGGTAACTTTCGAAACATACACCCCGTGAAAGAAAGACAATACAACATTGATGAAAACACTCATAAATGAAATTATATTACACAATGAGTAAAATAATGGGCAGTACATACACCACTCAAAGGAAATTGTGGCAAATGTAGCATAAATCCCATGGGAATAAAAGTGAGATGAAAAATCCCTTATGAAAACTCGGCAGCCTAACAGCGCCACTTAAAACTTCCAAAAATGGATTGATGAGATCAAATAGGGTCTCTAATCATATTACAATAAAATGTACAGAAATAGGAATATATTATAACATCCCCCATCATAACAAAGAGGATCTTAAAAGAAGTAACATAAAGGAGAGTACTTAAAAAGAAAGAGAGAGGTTAGATCTCTTACGAAAATTCGGCAGCCTAACGGCGCCACTCAAAACTTCCAAAATGGATTCATGAGAGAAAATAGGGTCTCTAATAATATGAACATAATAAGTACAGTAGTATTAATATAAAATAATATCCCAATCATAAGAAATATGAGCTTAAAAATAATGACATAAAAGAGTGTACTAAAAAAGAAAGAGAGGAGTAGGATCCCTTACCTCAAGTCCAACTTGTCATGTTTGTTTCATTATATTCCTGAATAATAAACTTTGGTCAATTTATAATTGCCTAAGGATCTCCTTTAAATATTATTATTCACTTCATATCACATATTATAATTTTATAATAATTTTTTAATAATGTTAGTTCATATCAGACGTTTTTGCTGATGTTTGGTACATGAGTCAAAAATGAACTTGTTTGAAAAAATGATTGTCCATGTAGTTATAAGTAAATAATTTCCAGAATAGTATTAATGATTAAAATATCATATATATCCAATACATATTTATTTTATACTATTCCATATCTTTTGGAGATAAAAAATGAAATGCACCGTTCATGGAGACGGTAGGTCGTACGTACCCATGAACGGTACTTTCATTTTTTCTTTGTCATATTAACGAAATTAAAAATAAATGATATATATATATATATTATAATTCTAGTATAATATATATGTTATATATTTCACATATGTTCATTAATTTCATTCTTTGTACGTTTCATGTATTTCATGTACGAGTCACATCACTTGAGGGGGCGGTAGTCCACAATTCCTCATATGAAATTATCGCATTTACCCAACATGAAAAGAATAAAGGAATGGTTTAAATATAAAATACAGAATCATATAGTAAACAAAAATACCATATATATCATATATAAAATACAGTGACATCATAATGGCCACCTTTAAAGGTGTTAAAAGAATATTGAACAATCATCGTTTCGTGAGGCAGAAAATTGCCAACCACATAAATAGTATGTTCTTTAACCATTAGGTGAAGGTGTGTGTAAGTTTATCTCAAATAATTATTATAAAAACATCCTAGTATATTTAAGATACTGGATTTGTTACAAATGAAATGAATAAAAATATTTTAGAGGGTTTTAGAAGCAAAATAAAAAAAAGGACTCAAGTGAAGACATTACCTTAAAATCGGGTAACTCCCTTTGGTTTGAGCTCAAAAGGCTTCCTTGGGAAGACTTATGCCAAAATTGAGGATTCAAGTAGTTATAGAGGGATTTAGAGAGACAAAATTGGCAGGGGTTGTCCGAGCCAAAGGCTTTGGAAGTGTGGGTAAGGAGGTAGAGGTGGGGGCCTTTTATAAGAGGAGAGGAGGAGCACTCTTGGAAAGTAAAGAAATATTACTTTATTTTAGAATGAGTTTCGGATTTTAATGGTCCCACATTTATGTGTTTCGAGGATAAGGTGATAAGGGTTCTAAATCAACTCATAAAATAGGTTTTGGACATGTTTAGGTCTTAGATTTTACATTATCTTTCCATTTTATTTAAATCCTTAAATAATGAGGTCATCGCTGCATCATCATGATGTCATAAATAATTTAATTTATTTAATTTCTAAAAATGATATAAAAAACTACTATGATGTATGAAATCTTTTTATATTTCCAATGAATATTTATAGTCAAAATTCTGACTTGTATAACCCCATGTAAAAATTTTTTTAGTAAAACATTTCATGTTTGTCTCATTTTTACTTTCACATTAAATAAAAAGGTATTTATGTCATTTTCCAACCAAAGTGTCTCTATGGGGTCCCCAAGATGACCCATGGATTGTATTGGTCTGCCATGACACATCCAATGAGGTTAGGAAATGTTTCTAGGTCATTTAATTTTATTAAAACATTATTCTTACCTTAAACTACACTAATTACCTCTAATCGCGATTAAAAACTTAATAAGTTACTATTCACCAAAAAATTATTTTAATCCCATTGAACCTCATTTTAATTCTTAATGACAAACATGTATGTTGGATTTTTGAAATTCAAAACACAAAGATGGAAAAAGTTTCATTTAAATGGAAAAATCAGTTTTTATAAGTACCAGTTAGTGGTTTCACTATTCATCAAAAATTGAAGTTTTTCAGAAAATTACCAAAAGTTCACCCTAAGCTATATTTGATATTCCGAATTCAAAAATTATGTCTATTTTAAAAAATTCAAAACATATTAGTTGCATTAATTAATTTAATAATTAATTCCTGCTGTCAGAGCAAATAGCGTGTTTTTATGAAACAATAAGTATCAAAAGATTGACACTAGTTTAAGTCCAATTTCAAAGTGAAATTAATTCCAAAGACCACTATTGGATTAAATGGTAAAAATATATTCTAACTTAACTTTAAAACCAATTCAAAATATAATCTAATCTTATAAATAAAATAGATTAAAAAGAGTTTTTGAATTAAAATACAACATTTTTCACTATTCATTAAAAATTGAACTTTTTCGGAAAGATACCAAAAATTTACACAAAGTAAATTTTGATGTCCCGATTCTAAAGAAGAATTTTATTTTGTCAAATATAACACATAAAATTGTCAAAAAGTTGATTTGAAAGAGGTTCGCCATCAAAAGGCGGTTAATCGACCTTCTAAATAACATTAGAATGTTCACGCTTAAAAATTGAATTCATTCACATTTTAAATCCTCTAACATTTATTGTAAAAAGTAAAAATATTTGACAAACATATATAATCATTTGTAGTTAGTTCTGTTCATTCACACCATTACAATGACTAGGCGTTAACTACCATTTAAAATAATATTATTTTATTATTAGAGTGCAACGTAAGATTCCCAAGAAACTCGTTGTTGCGTATTGGGTACGCCATCGAGCATAGAGTCCCCTTTAAAGTAATATTAATATTTTATTCACAAATATGGATAAATATAAAAATGTCATATTCTTTATTTACCTGGGGTGTTACACTTTTCATCTCAAATTCATACACCATCAAGGTTCTGATCAATTATTATATATTTATTTTTTTAATATTTTTTTATTTTAGAATAGAATCATTTATTACATTCTATATAGAAGATAAAACTCAATGTACATTTAAAATCTAATCTGGTTATGGAATTGAAGTTTCCAGGGTAGCAACATCATTGAAACCTTTTGTCAATCTCTTATTCATCTAAGTGGTTAATTAATCTTCCAACATCATAAATGTGTCAAATTTAAACTTAGTTATATTGTACCTTAATTGTAAAAAAATTATCAATTCCTTTGTATGAATCTATAATAGTCTTCTATATTTCATATGTAGTAGCACATTTTGAAATTTGATTAAATTCATTAGGACTAAGACCAAATATATTTTCATTCATTTCAATTGAATTAACATCATATTCAACTTCCTTTACATGATCCCTCATTTTTAGTTCTCCTTGGATTTCATAAGGATTGATAATAATTATATAAACATTGAAACAAATATCATTCAAATAAATAACCATCTGATCTTTCCAACATTCATAATTATCACCATTAAAATTAGGAAAATGAAACATCAACTTACCTTCTCTATGATCACCCATTCTTATTTTTATTCATATGAATATTTAACTCATGATTCATAACGTTAAAGTAGATATTCAATATTCCATAAGTTCCAAACCATTGATACAAATTATTGTGTTGCAATGATGATGTTGAAGACATAAGAGGTGGGGGTGAATTTTTTCCTATAAAAATCATGGAATAATTAAAACGTACCACTTGAAATTAATTGCTCCTTTTTTTATCTATTAAATATGTGTGAAAAATAAAAAACAAATAATTAAAAAAACATGGTGTTGTATAGTTTTTTAAATCATATAAATACCCTAGTCCACTAAACTGATGCTCTACTCTAAGGGCTTCATGATTTTCATTAGTAAGTACTTTTATTAGGAACTTCTATAACTGAGTGTAGGCAGCATAAACCATATAAGTAATGTATAGGGCCTTTTATTTCTTTTATAGGGTACTAAAATATCCAAATATTAGTAAAATAAGAAGAGAATCCACCATGATTGAGTATGAGCATTCAATACATCAACAAAAAATAGATGATATGAAATTTGATGAATAATGATTCAACTCACAGTTGTAGTAAAAACTAAAAAATGTGTTTGATATTCAATATTTGACAACAACAACAAAATAATATTCAATGTCATACAATATTCTACTTATTTTAAAAAATAGATAATAAAATATTTCTTCTAATGTGTAGGCTATCTTCTTCTTCTTTCTCATCGTACATTGTGAGAATAATGTGTATACAAGTAATTTCAATTCTCTAATAAAAATCATCAATCTTCAAAATGAATATTTTCAGCACTTTATTTTTGACCAATTATTCAGATCACCACTCTTCAATTCCTCCCTTCATCATTCAAACAAAAAAAAATATATATATCAATAATAAATATACATTATTTTTAGTTTTCATTTACTTTTGGATAATCAAAATAGATATTTTAAATATCAACATCACCTTATTATTTAGGTTGAAAAAATCCATAATAAAACCATTCATAATAATTTAAATAACTCCTACGATAATATACTAAATAATTATGTTGTGAATAATACTTACTTATTTTAATCTAATAAAAAATCCAACAAAATATCTAAAAAATACATAAAAATACTTGTATAACCTTTAGAATAATTAAAATAATTAAATTTTAATTATAAAAATTCAATTTTTGTCAAGAGAATATTTCCATACTTTTGATATTTCCTGAATCACATATCCATTCTTCTTGATATATCCTCTTTGTTTATAATTCAATGCACTACATCTCTATTTTAACATAATCCCTCCTGAAGATGTCACATATATGTATCTAAGATTATAATTACTTTTTCCACATTTCACGGTATGTGGATATCGTTGAAGTATACTAAGTCTCCCAACTTGAGTGAATATTAGTGGTACTAATAATAATTATCTAGGTTGAGAAATATCTACATGGATCATCATCAATATGAGTTACGACTACCTTGCGTGATATATTTCTAGTTCATTGCAAAAATATTCTGCATCATTCGAATGTGGAATCCACATCTAGTTGTCCATTCTAATATTATGGAATATAGTGGACCAACATATTTAATGAATACATCATCTAGACTTCCAACATACGGCTTCAGATCCTGAATTTTGTTTCCATATTTTATTTTAAGTATTTACATGGAATTTTTTATCCCCTTTATAACACCCATTTTCACTTAATTTAGAGATGTACATAGTTTTATATCTTCCACTTTTGAGGCGTCACTCTAGTTTATGTTTCTATAAGTCTTCTCTCAATAATTCAACATACCTCCCTAACTTAAAATCGAAAAATATGTGTTTTAATTCTTTTTAGATGTAGTATGAAAAGTTGAGAATTGCAAGAATGTGATGGTGAAGATCCATATTGAGGTATAGAATCCTATAGATATTTCTATACACTAGTGTTTCACTTTTCAATCTTCCTATTGAAATAGAATAGAAGAGTTATTTCTCATGTGGAAACATTTACTAACGTATAGTAGAATTCTAGAATTTGTCGATGCAACAAAAGTTCATCATTTCTGTATTTTTATTCATCTAAAGTTTACATAAAATAAACATAACAAGTGTAGTATGCATAAGCTTTACATCAAAATAGTAGAATAATTGTGAATAAATTCAATGCAACAAGAAAATGAATAGACCAATTCCCTAAACAATGTAGGGAACATTTCTAATGTAGTGCATATTTTTCAAACACATGAATTTTTAATGTAGGGTTCATTGAAATTAATGTACGGTTTACAGCCCCACCGTTGGTGGTGGGGTGTTAAGGGTTTGAGGGGTGAGGGGCAGGTCTTGGGTTCAAGCCCTCGGTCTTGCTATTTAATGTAATTTTCTTCATTGGGTGTGTGCCTCTTTCGCGGTTGTACCCAATTTTTTTTTTTAAAGTATTTTATGGTCACCTCCATGGTATTGTTTTTTACGCAATAATTTTATGTTAAAAATTATGGTTTCAAAATTTATCATATGGATCATTTTATTATAATGTAGAGTATATAAACCCTACTTTTTAACTAACACAATGATACAATCTAGGAAGCTTACCATTATAAACTTATAATTTTTTAGAGGCACATAATAATGGATTCAATATTTGGAATAGAGGAATTATTATTAGGAAATATTAATATTTTTCCAAAGGATCATTAATCTAATAAATTTGAATTTTTAGTCTTATCATATCTTTCAAAAATGGAAGAAATAAAAATTTGGAAAAAATATAGCATGGAAAAAACATTGTAGAACATCAGATAAATTATTTACCATCAAAAAGAACTTTTCATCCACTGATTTAAAAAAAAGAATTCAAGATTAACATCATGGATTTCAACGTCATCATGTTTTGTGTGATTCTGATATTTTTATCTCATAAAGTAAATGAAATATAGTATCTTTTAAAATCTATACACTATAGAGTTGATAATGTTTTTAGCAAATGTTTTTATTTTTTATAGAACCAAAACATCCTTTTAAAACATCCTAATTAAATAATTTATTTTAGATACATTAATTATCTATCCAAAAAACAAGTATAATGTGAATCCAAGAACTTTAGATTTATATGTAATAAAAATAAATAGGTCTCATTAAGCTAAAAAACTCTACCTTCACTGAACAACTTATAACAACATCAAATATTTTTTCACTATAAAAACAACTACATTTTATTTTTAAATGAATAGATGAAATGAAGATAATATTATAATATTTCCAATGGAAAAAAAATCATAATAATCTGATCACTATTACTTTATACAAAAAAATAAATTCCTTAAAATACTAAATCTGAAGCTACTTAAAAAATTTATTTGGAAATAGAGAATGGTGGGCTGAATTAATTATCAAAACCTAAACAAGATAAGCACGAAAATGATTCACTCAATATTGAGAATCATGTTAAAATTGAAAAAATAATTTTCAATTTTATAAAGCCATTAGTCTCACTATGATTTATTCTAGGGTAGACTCAATAAATTATTGATCCTAATCATACACACTATAAAAAATCTATTTTCATCATGATGGTTGATTTTGGTATAAAGAAAACTTTTTCTAGGGAAAGTGGGGAATTCTAAATTTTGTTAAATATTTTTTTCCAGTTTTTATTTCCCTTAGAGGATCTTAGTGCACTCTTTGATTCTATAAAATTTAGTTTGGATTTATCTTCTCAGTTCTTATAAGTTAACCTCAATCTTCCTTAGTCATTTCTTTGATTATCTTTGATTTCTTATATCATTACATTAAATGCATTCTTCACATATGATGGATTTTTACTCCATAAATTTTAGGTAAATCCCTTAAGGTGAAAGGGGTTTAGAGTAGAATTATTTTTAAAATATTGAATCAAAAATATTAATTTATGGAATTAGTATTGGTTAAGAATTGGTTTTATGGATTAATCTAATCATAACTCTGAAAATAAATCTATTTAGGAGGAGTACTAACGGAGAAAACCCATAAAAATTGAGTGAAGTGAGTTAGTACTAATAGGTCTTACTTTTCATGCACTTCAAGAGACAGTCATAAAGAATTCAGCTTAGTATATTTCATAGGACATGTGGATATCTATTAACTTAGGTGTAATTAAATAATTTCAATGTAATATATTAGTGATTTCATGATGAATTTGTGGACCACATAATTCAACCATTCTATGAATGTGAGAAGTGAATATCTTTTTATAAAATACTTCAAAATTTATTATAAAACTTTTTTAGTTAATACATTTTCAAAATTAATAACATAGTTGTTCTCCCATATAATCCAAGAACCAAACAAATCTAATTAAACTATTGGGGTAAAGGTTTTGAAGGCTCAAAATTTAGCTTTCTCAAGGGTTTAACATTAGTACTTTCAGAACCTACACTATTTAGTTATATTATTCGGGATGTGTGATCTAAGGTTTTAAATTATAATCTATATTATGGGTTCATTTGAGGTAGAGACATCATCATCATTTTCGTGTTCATTGAAGCTAAGGATGTTCTTCTAGATGTCTCAGATGTTAGTGTGTGGGAATCATGTGTTCCACATATTATTTTGAATATTGAAGTCTCTTATATCCTATCTGTAGAAGAATAAGATATAATGGTATATTAACTTCATTTCTCTATTAAATATATGAGAGGAGAATTAGGTGAAATGGGCTTCACATGTAAAAAATTGACATATTTTAGTTTTTATATGCATTTCAAAAATTTAGAAAAAAAATATTTATGTATATTGATTAAATTAAACATGAACAAAGATCTCATGTCAACTCCCTTAAAAAATACAAAAAAACTATAATTATTTTAGTTTTGAGGTATTATTATCATATCTATTTATAAATAAATATTTATTTATTTATCTAAATAATGATAAAGTATATTTATTTGATCATTAACTCGACTGATATACTCCTGTTGATATTTTCGTACCTTGAATTTACGTACATTCGATAAAATCAATATTTTAAACAATAAATATGTGAATAAATATTAATTTATATTCACTAAAGTTATAAATAATTAAATAAATATTATATTCACTCATCTAAGGAATATATAATTTTTTTATTAATTTTCTTATATTAAATTAGAGATAAAATTTAAAAAATATATTCTTAAGTTATGTAGTCACATAATTGAATTTTTTTATTAATATAAATTGAATAAATAATATTATCAAAACTAGTAAAAAATTTATTATCAAAATTCAATTCAATTGAATCTAATGAGGTTTAAGATACTCATAATGTGTGACCCTTTAGGATCATTTATTAATGGAAGTTATTGTAATCTACAAACCATGAGTATTATCTTGGATCACATCATGACCCCCATAAATAAAAGAAAAATTTTCATAACATCAACCTTTTTTGAATTCCATTATGTAAAAAAATCCATTTTTAGATCACTTCTCTTAAATAGATATACATTCACATTTTATCACCTTATACTTCTGAAGTATCAATATTTAACTTTTTTAAATGAGTTTTCAATGATCACAATTATCATAGACTTTATTTAAAAACTTTTATTCAATTTAATGGACAATGATATATTCTTCTATTAACTAGGTAGTTAAAAATAGTCTCATGAAAATTGAATCAATTTCATGTCACGTAAAATACAAATAATTTATCCTACATGTTTGTGAGAAAACTTCATCTTAGTTTTCATCCATATATCATAGTATATTATTCGAGATATAAAAAAATGATGATCATAAGTCTATAGACCAATGCACATGCTCATATATAAGAATTCCAATGACACATATATTTTATAAAATTCCAATTGTTGGGTTTTTCCTCATATCCTCCATTACTAGAGATCTCTAAGTGTGAAATTCATGAGAAGATATCTCAATTATTATGAAACCATAACACTATATAAATAGAAAACAATCTGTTCCATTAAAACTAATATATCTAGACTATTGGATAAATGTTTAAGAATATCATCACCACATATTTAGGTTCTCATCAAAGTAGATAATTTTTATAAAACATTGATGTGAAAAATAAATTGCAGGATTTATCATATAATTCTTGTCAAAGTAAAGTCAGTATGTGATAAGAATATAGTTTTGTGATTGGAAGAACATGATAAAATTCTTCCACAAAACCAAATCCAATAGGCATAAATATATGAAATACATATTTAGTTGAATGATATATTTTTCAATATTAATGAACTTCAATCAAATATTGATGTATATGGTGATCACATTAATGTGATCAAGGTAAAATTAAACCTTTGGACTTTATCATGTTTCATTTTATAGAAAATATTTTATAAGTAATGTTATTTGTAGAAAATTATTAATTATAATTTGATGATAAATTATGAGGGATTAGGAAAGGAAAGATAAATATTTTGATAGATAAATAAAAACTAAAATATCCACAATGATTCAATTTCATAGAATATATGTTGTTTAAAAGTGTTTAAAAATAGAAAGAAAATAATTATTTATGTTACAAAAAAGGTTATATGAAAGGGTTATCAAGGTGTCAATTACAAATATCACTATGGAATAAAAAAAAGGAAACTAACAAAAAAATTTCTTAGTAGTGAATGATATGGAAATTTTGTCTTTAGAAAGAAACACACAATGGTTGAGTGACCGCACACTTTCCCAAAATGACTTTTTGACCCATTCCATAACATCCTTCTATTGGGACATACAACGACTATGAAAAAAATGACTTTTCTTAAAAATAAAAAGGAAAAAGTAAAACATGGCCATAATAACTCAAATTAAAAAAAAAAATCAATATAAAACATAATTTGAATAGTAAATTTAATATAAAAAGGATCAATAAAAAGAAATATCAAATAAAAAATGAATTGTGGAATATGGAAAATAAAATAAACCCTTTACATATATAGATCTCTCTTAGAATTTGATAAATAAACCCCTCTGAAACTAAAAAAACAATTGTATTAAATTCATAGTGAGATAATGAGAAGATAACTATTCTGGGATGATTTTTAGAGTTGAGAATAAGTCATAGGAAGTGTTATATAATAGAAAATTTGGATAATTAACAAGTAATTATTGTTTGAATGTCTATAATTTTGGTATTAAAATATAGATATTTTAAATTTCCAAACTGATTTTCGTAACACAATTTTTTAAATGTAAAAAAAATATTTTATTTAAATTATTTATTTTCTTATGTTTTAAAACCATAAAAATAAATGATATCACATAAATATATTATATACAATATAAAATGTAAAATATTTTTTTAAATAGAATAACATATTTATTATTATTTTTAAATTCACATTATCATTGGGTGGATGAGTAAAGTATTTGAAAATAATTCACATCATCCATGTAATATATATTAATTATTTTAAATGATAAAATAATTTTTTACATGATTTTTTACATCACAATACACTTTTAGATTTTACCATATATGTTTAATATAAAAAATATATTGATTAAATAAGACTATCATCAAAAAATATGTGTCAAATAGTTTCAATATATTGATTTGGAATTAAATTCTCATTCTACTAAAATCATCCTAAAACTATGATAAATTGAATCATTAAATAAAAATATAATAGGATGGTTTGGTTTTAAAAATGATTATTTATAACAACTGGATTATTATTCTAATGACCACAATAATGACCTAATTATAAATTTATCTTATTCCATTAGATATTTAATATAAATAAATGAATTTAAATACCTAAAAATTATATATATTATATATATAATTTTTATTCTATATTAATTATATAAAATTGATATTCCATGGTTTATAATATTTTTCCATTTTATTGGGTTAGTTACAGTTATAATGATCACCAAAGAATCGAAGCTAGAATATCTATTTCTTATAGTTATGAAACATATATATATTTACTATCCACTCTTACTCTTAGAAGTTGTATTTAAAATTCACCATTTATTTAGGATTTTTAATATTATAATGGGATAATATTTTTTGGTGATTTTTTTATTTCCATCTTATTAATTTTTTTATTCTATAAATAGTAAAAAAATAATCATTTAATTTTTATACATTTAAAAATAGAAAATGTATATTTAAATATTTTGGGCATATAAATACATTATCTTATAATTTTTTTGTTACATAAATTTATAAATTCCTACTTTTCTATAAAACTATTATAATAATTCATAAATCTAAAAGTATTTGGTCCATATAAAACATTCCATAAATAAAAAAATTTCTATAGGCATCAGATGAAAAATAATTTAATGTTAGTACTTTTTGGGCCATTATCCATATTTTATAGTTATTACTCTCTACATTGGCATGTTTTAATTATTATGGGGAACCTATATATTTTTCAAATTCAACCTATTAGTGTTTCATTTAAATATTATTATAATAGAGAAATGGAAGATGTGTACCAATTTTTTTGAAACATGGTTTATTGATAAGAAGACAAAATTCCAGTAATTTTTATAAGGAAACATCTAGAATATAATGAAGTTGATATGGAAAAAAATATTAATTGGAGTATCGTGCAGTATTATACTCTCTATACACTCTCTAGACTGAAATATAGAGTGGTTTAATAACTCACCTCTTCCATAATACCTATAGAAATGAAACACAATAAATTGAACATGATTATTTAGTAAAAATGTTATTATAAATGAGCATAACACATATTCTATTTTACAAAATCATTAAGAATATAAATTAATTTTGTCTAAATATATAGAAATAAGATTAAAAAATTAAAATTTGAGGAGAAAGGATTATGAATGTGGTACTACATTATGGAGACGAAAAATAAAAATAGACAATAATAAAAAATAGTTATTGAAAAAGATTACTACACACCTATAAAAAAATGTAAATGATTTTTTTATTAATATGACCATACTCAATAGAGAAAATAAAAATGATAAAATATTTAAGGGCAATTTAAATTTTATGAATGGACTATATAAGATCAAAGAATACAGTAAAATATAAGTTCCATTATATGTTTTATAATTTGAATAAAGTTATGTTATGAATTGATCGGCCAAGGTAGTAAAAAAGATTAATTAAAGCTTTAGGAATTAAAAATATTTGGAAACAAATAATGGAATCATTATCGTATCAAATAATATATAGAATAATATGAATAGTATATTTAATAAATAATAGAATGTGAATATTTTTACTAGTTATTTTTATATGATAAATCATTTAATGATTGATGTTTGAATATTTATGTTTACATATTTATTCTTTCTAATGTTTTTCTGATAAATTGATTGAAGAAAAAATATTTGAAGAAATATTGAATGCTATAGAATTAATTTTCTATCCATGGATAAGGTAATTAACACACTATATGATGTATCACATTAGATTATCAACATTGTAATATCTATAATTTTATAAATAGATTATATGGAATGTAATATATTTAAAAGGAGTTGTAAAATGTTAAATAATAAAAAATCTATCTAAAATAATAATATTTGGTATAACAAAATATGAACTCCAGTGTTGATATTTTTATTTAGATGTTAATAATTGAAAAAATATTTCAGAGACAAGAAGTTAAATATTCACCAATGAGTTTTTCATCCATGAATAATGGATAAAAATCAGTGATTATATTTTCTAATGGTGGAATTATCGAATGAAATGAAATAATCCAATGATCACATTTATTACACATATGAATAAAAAAATATAAGATATAATTTAATGTTTCTAAATAAAAATATATATGAGAGATATTATGATATTCATCACTATTATTTAGATCTTCTATATTTTATTATCTTGATCTTGATAAAATTTATGAATATCATTAATAAAAAAAATACCTATGATATATTAATATTTATATTTAAAATTTTATTTTAATCATTGAACCAAAACTATGGGAATAAAAATAAAAAAGTATATGTGTTACATATTTTATCTTCTATGTAATTAAATAAGTGGGTGATTCTAACAATAAGCTTGGTTATTATTTGGTTTAGGTATAATATATTTTTTTAATTCAATGTTATGAATTATTAATTCATTAGGATAATAAATTTTTATTAAAATATATTTTATTTATTATTTGTTTCTTCTCTATAACCCATTGTACATATTTTTTTGTTTTTATCTTACGATAGTTTAAATTTTTATTCTCTTTTATCACAATGTTTCAACATTGGTAGGATCATTTATTACAACTCATAGTTTTATATTTTATAAATTATATCAATATATGAATAGTTTAATTAAAAAATATCATATTCACCTTACTAGTTTTTAATTTTTTTATTATATAAAATTACAATTTTATCGTGACATCTATATATTTTTTTGAATTATCATCAACAATACTTTATATAATTAGTAGATTTGACACATCAGTATCTACAAGGTAATATTATAGAGCTTCATAAGTGAGTTATTTTCATTTCAATGTATTCCTATAAGTTTTCCATTCAATTTATTCACACTTAATACTTAAATTATTTATAATTAATTGGAATAATTTATAAATTATATTTATAATAATTTTATAGCGGGGTTTCACTTAATTTTTTTTATTTCTAAATTTAGTCACAGCCCGAGGATTTAAAAAAATAGAGGTGATTTTTCCCATTAGATCTTACATTTTATATCAAACATCATATTGATATATTTTATATATCCTTTGTACACAAAAAATAAAAGTCCAAATATCTAATGGAATCCTTCAATTCATTTTCTATAAAAAACCTATTTTTTATTTTAAAAATTATTCTTAGCATAAAAACCATATGAAAAAATATATTTCATATATTTTTTTATCTTTTCTTTTCCATTTTAACCATTTTCAGATACTTATGAAGGAATTAAATTAATATTCTCTGGATGAATATTTAAATTTAAATTTAAATATTAAAATATGAAATATTTTATATATGTCTTGGATATTTTTATTTTATATCATGTTTCAACATATAAATTGACAGATGATATTTACACTTTCTTATATTATATCATTGAAATTAGAAAATTATACCTTCATCATACTCTAAAAAACACTATCCTGGATCTATAAGATATCATTATCCATGAATATTTAGATAATCTAATATATTTAATTTAAAAATTACATACTAGAAAAATTATCATCAAATTGACAAATAGGTTTCATCGGTTCCTCTATAGACATAGATTTTTAGTTTTGATAGAAATCCATTGTATAAGATTTAGATAATTAATATAGTTAAAATTAAATAAAAAAATTTAAAACATTTTACTAATCGATATGTTGTTTCTCTATAAATTAATTTTACTTTTATGGCATAAACTAAAGATATTTTTCCCATAATAATATACATTTAAGAAGATTTTAAAATAGATTAAAATTCATCCAACTATAAGTCTTTAAAATTGATGATTAAATTTAAAGGTTTTGAACAATAATATTATTCAATTTATATATCTATAAATGGGAATTATTTACTTGCGATGAAATATGAAAAATTTAGAATTCAACCATTTATCAAAAAGTAAAAAATGGTCGAGGATATAAATTTGAAGATAAAACATTTCTAGATTTTTTTATTTGAATATTTTATCGCAATGAATGATATTAAAATATAAATGAAGTATATGACTATATAAGGTTAACATATTTTAAAAATCATAAAAATAATCAAATAATTCTGAACTATAATCATATGTTGAAGAAGAAGAAAAATAACAAGGATAATCATATTCTAGTTTTTCAAAAATCAATAAATACACACATTATATTTTACCACACGGTAGGGATTTTAAGGTGGGGTTATTAAATTTATAATAGGTTTCAAAGTAATATTATCAAAAAATCAAATGAAAATCATTTGATATAAACATCATATATAAAAAATAAGTACATTCATCACAACCCATAGTCAATATATACAACCCTCTTTTAAAATTGGTAGGATATAAAATTTATAAAAGAAAAAATTTAATATTAAATGAAAATTGTAACAAAATGTATAAAATTAAAGAAAAGTTTAGTTAAAATTATTTATATGTAAATATATCCACAATTAGATATATAATTTAATACAAGCATAGTGTTTGATTGATCAATTGATAAAATTGGGATAACAGCTTGAATCTAACTGAGTTTCAACTATATGACCCTAACATTTTAATGTTTTCATATATTTTTAGTTTATACATTTTGAAGTCATTTATGATGTATTATTTTGTACCCAAAAGTTTATTAAGGACTTAATTTCATTGGTATGTATAAAAGAAACATCATAATATGTTTTCTTAGGGTTTTTAGTGTGGTTATGGTTTAATGGATTTTATTATTGTATAATATGTTGGGTTGCTTAATAATTTTACTAGTGGGATTCTCTTTCCCATGAGTGTTTTTTGATAACCATGATATTTTCTAAGCATTTAATATTTAGAAATGGGATTTTGACATGAATTATAGATTTACTTTAGTATATTTTTTCACTCAAACATTGATATTATTTTAATAGTGGTTCACTCATTTTTTGGTTCTTTAGATGTCCTCCTATTTATATATACCCTATGTATTTTTTTGAATATTTTATGGTCTTTCATTTCCTTTTAGATAATATGGTCTCAATCAATGTATTTTCAAAATTTGTAGGCCTTTACAGAAATTTTTATTTAAAATTATGTATTTTAATAGAAGGTTAAATTTTAATTATTTTTTATTTGTTTCTAAAATTATTTTATTTAAGCATTAGATCCTTTATCGGCATACTAAAATTTATTTTTCTATAAGGAATACACAAAAATTAAGTATTAGTAAATTTTTTATCCGATGACCCAATTTCAATTGAAAATATAAAAACAAAAAAACTAGAAGTTTTATGTGGTCAAATATTCAGACCGAAGATAACCTAAATAATATATTTATTCATTTCTAACTCTTAACAATAATAAATTTGCATTATATAAAATAAACTTTAATGATATATTGAAACATACATATTGGATGACTGAAAATATTTATTTATAACAGGGTTTTTATTTTGAAGAAGTGAAAACCTTCAATAAATTATTAATTACCCTATGAAAATTAAGTAAAATTAAAATAATGAAAATTTTATGATTAAAAATTATAATGATAAATTGCAAAGAAAAACCAAAAAATTAAAATGTTTATAAAAATTAAAATTCCAAAATATGTATTCAAATGTGAATACTTGATGAATTGATTCGTTAAATCATCAAATCTAAATTATATAGAAAATAATATATTATGATTTAAAATTTAAAATTTAAAATTTATGAGGTGTTTGAAATTAAATATAAATTTATTATATTTTTTTATAGAAAATCATATTTTAAAATTATTTTTCTAAAAAATTAATATAAAATTATCATCTGATAAAATCATATTCATATTATGATCATGTGGTGACTGAGATATACATTGAGGTCTTGTGTAATTTTTTATTTTTCCACATTTTCTTTTTTGTGAAGTATATTATAATAATCCTATTTTTTATCCATAAATTTATTGTAAATCCTTTATTAGAAAATTATCCCTTGAGTATAACTCTCTTTAGAAAATTCATTTCACCTATATTTGTAAAATATATATCCAATAATTATATTTTTATAGTTCTCTATACTGTCTATTATTTCCCACCGTCAAAATGGTTGAATCAAAATTATACTAAACTTCCAGATAATAAAATATTTTTAATGTATTTATAAGCAATTTTAAATGTAGGGATCCTAGGAAATTATTTTACCATACTTAAGTATACCACTCTATCCCTTGAAAACCAAACTTTTAGATCTACCACAAAATTCAAGAAAATCATTTTATGAAATATTTTTTTTGAAATTTGAGAATATAATTTTATTGAAATTTTTGTATGGTTCTATATATTAATAAGATATTTCATCCCTTAAAAATTTAATAAATTATAATCATGTTGGATGGTTATTATATAATATTACGACATAGGATATATATTAATAACATGTTAAAAGGTTTAAATTTACAAAATATACAATCTAATAATCTTACTAGACCCATTTCTAATTTGAATTCCAAAATATTTATTTCCAATAAAATTTGATAAATTAAAATGATAAAATATTTAAAAAATTCATGGAAGAAAAATTTTATCACTCATTTGTAAACATATTTGAACTTCAAATATATTAATATAAAATGTTCTATATCCTATACTGTATCAAGAAGTATTTTTCATAATTAAAATTTATTTTATTTTTGAGGTTTGTAGGTTGAGTCCTTTAAATTTTATAAAAACATACATTTATCCAAGTGGTTAATCTATAAAATAATTTTTTAATGGATCCATTAACCTTTTCATTCATATTATACCCTTGGGTTTCACTCTTATATAATCCAAAGATTTTTATATTTCAAAGAAAATTAAATTTTAATTGAATGAATATATACTTATCCTAAGATTATTAATGTTAATATATTCTAAATGGGAGCATGTATGAAAATTCTAACACTCTAGTTGATACTATAAAAATATATTCTTCTTAGGTGAGGAACAAATTATGTGCTAAAGTGATGATCCATGAATTGTGTCTTTCCATTTATTTTTATAAATCATCAAATCAATTAAATTTGTATAAATAATTATCTTATTTATGGGATTAGTGACTTAGTGTTAGTGTGCCATTATTAAAATGGAATGTTCTTTGAATGACATGTGTGGGATTATATTATTAAAATAATTGAATATCAATGATTAATGAATATAAATAATGACTTCATAATGAAAAATTAATTGTTAATTGTAAATGGATAGAGTTATGGGAAAATAATTTCACTTTTTAATATCTATAATTTAAAGTGGTGGTAGAAATTAAACTTCCTATAATTCTTTTTTTATTAATGGAGGTGATATCTTAGTGTAATTTAACTCTCTCTATATATATATATATATATCAACATGATGATGAATGATTCCTCATTTTTTCCATGTTTATGACAATGATAATCGAGGGATGTGACATGATTGTTGGGTGATTATAATTCACTATCAATGTTGCACACTTTTTTTTCTTACAACTATTTTTTCTCATGATCTGATCCTATTTTTAACAAGATATGGTCACAAAAATATCTCCAGCAATGGTATGTTTAAAATTATGGGATTTTTTAATTGTGATTAATTATGAAAATTTCGATAATAATTTAATCAAGTATTATTATCAACTGTATTTAAAATAAATATTAAAAATTTCTAATTGGATTTAATTTATTTTACTTTTAATCATATTTTGACTTATTATGAAAATTATTTTCTATAAAAAAAATTGTTTTTCCTTTAAAATGTATTCCAAATAATGAAAATGATTTTTTATTAAATGGTGGTATTTATTTTATTATTCAGGTAGAATAATGATTTTAAATTATTATATCATTATATGAAAAGTATTTTACCACATGGAACACGAATAATTAAATTTTATTATTCAATTATTGATGTTTCCAATTTATACTAATTTATAAACAATTTTATGAAAAAAAATTGATGAATTTTAATAATGATGGATTGAATATTCATAAGAAAAGAAGTATTTTTCTAAAATTATTAAATAAGATTATTTATTATTTTTTAATAACTGATATAAAATTTTAACTACATTATTTTTACCATCTAAACCTTATTATTTGGTAATTAATTAATTTCCACATGGTATTACCATGGGGATGAAGCCTCTATGTTTATCAAATATCTTAATTTAATAATTTTACAAGGATTTTTTATTCAATGTTATTTTTTCATGATTATGAATATTTATCCTTTTATCATAAATTAATTTTTTAATTTTCTAAATGATTATATGTAATAACTCAGAGACATTTATTCAAATATTGAAAACCAGATTTTTTTTCTGTAAATTGTTTAGATGAACATAAAATGGGTTTCTTTGGTGGTAGGATATTCCTAAAACAATCATTATTAATTCCGTATTATGACATACTAATTTATAATTCATTTTAATCAGTGATTCTCTATTATAGTCAATGTGTAGAGATTCATTTTTAGCTAATAATGGAGGCTTGGTTCGGGGAGGAGGTGAAAATTATGTTCATGGTTTGAAAATGATGATTCTTGGACTCTCGTGATTTTTCGACTACATTACATGTCTCCCCAAGTCAAACAATGAATTTTTCACCATTTATGATTTCCCCATATTCTTTAATACCACATATAATGTACAATAATGTTAATCTTAGTATGTATTTGAAAAATTATAGAGGCTTGTGATTTTCATTGTAAATTAAATATTACATAACAACTTACTCAGGGCCACACACCATGTATTGTGGGAGTATTTTCATTATAAAGAACTCATGTACACATCATGTTATATAACTACACCCTATTGTCATATACCTTATTACACATGTTTTCTATATCAAAATAAGTGACTCAAAATGTTTAGATTTTACATGTCATCTTTATATACGGTCGCACATGTCATGACTAGTCATTGTAATCAAGTTTTACTAGTGTGTTGACTCATAATATATCATAAATAAATTATAACCTACCCATGTAACCAAACATTCCATGTACCATATTAAAATAGCTCTTTATATTTAATTTGCATGGATTGAGAAACTATAGTACACCAATAATTTTTTCATGTGACCCTTTATTCCATACACCATAATAGGTATTTCATGTATATTGTATCTCTATGTGTTTTAACTTATACTTAATTCTCTAATCACAAGGTCTATGAATTAATATGTTTAGAAAACATTAAACGTATTAAGTAGTGTATAAAAAATTGATTTTTTATGTTTATGAATGGATAATGAGTGTAACTTTCTCCATTTGATTATGGTTTCACTTGTTTATGAAAAAATATATATTTGACTATTAAAATATTTTATCCATAGTTACAATCATATGAAAATGAGAATAAATACTAAAATTTTGTAACCTATAAATCTTTCTTATATGTCTTTAAGTACATCATATATCACTTCCAGTACATCCTAAGTTGACATGAGTATTATCCTTAATTATTTATAAACAAATTATAACACTTTGGATGATACTAAAGTGTGAACATATTCTATTATGTTTTTTCAAAACTCAATTATTTTTGTAATTTCTGAATTTTTTAGTCTTTTAATGAAAACTCAAGACTTATTTCTGGGAATAGGACTATGAATTGGGGCTAATAATTTCCTTTAGATGTTTGGTAATTTTTGCAGATAGACCATCATTCCATGAAGTGAATGGATCATGTAGTTTAAAATGTTTATGACTTAATTCAATTTCCTATATTAGGAAGATCCACTCTATGTCCTATGGAATAACTCTATAGTGTGACCAATTTATGATTATATTGTTAAAATTTGGTTGTGGGCCATTCCTTGTCTAGGGGATTTTCATTTTGGTAGGTGATGTGTAAGAGTAAACTCATCAATCCTAAGGTAAAATTATATGTGGTGTGAGAGTCCTTCTATTAAAAAGGCATAACAACAAGATGATGAACCACACATGTTGGGTGTGGTGACCCAAATGTATGGGAATTATTAAATTTTGACAAATTCCTAACTTCTTGGGTATGGAAACATATATGTTTTACATTTACAATCATTTTTAATGTATGGGAAGTCTATGTAATTAACCTTACATGTGGACTTCACTAAAATTTGGAAAACCCATGACCTCCAGTATGAAGAACCCAATATATTGAGTCATCATTCTTTTCCACTTTTAGATTTTTCATGATTATTTTGTCATGTTGTGACCTGTGGGTCATACCGTGGAGACTAGTAAGGGGGAATTACACTATGAGGGTGTCACATCATGGAACTAGGATGAGATTCACTTCATGACATAAGTGGGATGTCAACATCATTACATCCAATAGTATGTAATTATTGGTTCTTTTTTGGATAGGTGTTCTATGACGTGAACAAGAAATTTATTCCAATGGAGTGATATGGAAGGGTCATCATGGCCTAATCAACATCATCACATCAGGATTCATGAAATATATAATATTTAAAATAATTCATTTGATAAATGGTTTTAATATTAAAAATAATACATGAGTGTTATTTATTTACCATAGCTTCGTACTTATCCGAAATGAAAACCACACTCAAAACACTTAACACTATTGCTCCACAAAGAAAAGACCAGAGTCCTAGTTTTTTGGTATAACTGAAATCCTCTGATACCAATTTCTCACGACCTTCCCCTTAGGGCCCATGTTATAACTACCCCAAGCCTGCCTTCCGTAGGCCCAGGGATAGAGACTAGCACCAAAAGGCGTATTACATAAAAACGGGAAGGCATTGCCTTTATAACCTTTAAACTCACACAACTAAGTACAAATCAGGAAACAATCACAAAGTAAAACTATGTAGTAAATAGGGTGTGTACAGAAAGTAAAAAGGGTCCAGAATACAAGCCCAACTATAAAGTACAAGTAAACTAAAAAGTACAAGTAAAACTGAAACAGGTCATGTGAACACCCACCAAGGATCCTACCTGAAGGGTAGGTACATCTCTCTAAGGGTCATCTCTATGAAATGCCTCCTCTAAAGTACACCTCCGAGCTACCTCCAGTCCTGGTACCCTCATCATCATTCAACGATGTCTGTCATCTGCACCAAACACAATAAGGTGCGAGAATAGCCCGAATAGGGGTGAGTATAATGATACTCATTAGGGACCTCGAGACCCTCGAAGGTCTCCCAAAATCCACAAAGGATAAACCACAAAGTAAGGAAACAACTGTCGACCCTACATAGGTATATGCCCATACATATACCTAAGTTGTCAAGTAAACCCATATCAATTATGTGAAAACGTGATGCCCAAATCAAAATCCCAAAGAACAATTTTGCCATGAAGTAAAGAAGACCAAAAAGTAAAATACTCAGCTCACACCAGGTATACAACTCTTAGAAATATAATTATGAAGTTGACCCACTTAGAATCACTATGGAAGTTGATATCCAGCCATGGGATTCTTTAGGGATAGAAACAAGTAACATTCCTAGTCACAATGTTGAACACCTAGGTTGCTGTATAACTCCTCCTCTATCAAGTATAGTGGGCCTTACACATCACACAGAGGCACTTCCCACTAACCTTGGACTTCTAAGGTACTCCTCCTGTCGAGTACCGTGGGTCTGCTGCGTCACATAGAGGTGCTCCCCACCGTGGGTATTCCGCGTCACATAGAGGAACTCCCCCTCATGTCCTACTGAAGTACTCATCTTGTCGAGTATTGTGGGTCTTCCGCATCACATAGATGTGCTCCCCACTGGGCCTGTCGAGTCACTTCGAGTCGAAACGGTCAACTGTCGTCATGTCCCAGCCAGTCGCAGGGTTTCGTACATATCTCTCTTGGGAGAACTGCTCACCGAGCCATAGGACATACCTCAACCTCCCTGAAGTTCCATGAATAAGTTTTCCAAAGGTCTGTCACAACAAAAAGGACCCAACGTAACATACGACACGTCAATCAGACGCCTGGTCTGTATGTTATTAATGTTTCTGCTCTGAGGGACCGGTTGGATTCGGGGTCCAATTCAACCCAGTCGTACACCAATATTATCTAAAACTGAATTGGATTATACCAAAAGTACCACCTTGATCCAAGGATCATAGATCCATAGATGGTTCGACAAACAGACGCCCGATTTTCATGTTATGACCAAAATGGTAAAACTGGGTCCAAATGCACCTGGGTCCTGTCTGACCCGGTTGGACCGACCCGGACTGACCCAGCCTAGAACGAACCAACCCATTTTCTGGTAGAATCAACCCAGTCCGGGTCCGTCCTGGATGGCATGGGCCTCGGTGGGCCCAGCCCGTCCCGCGAAGGGCACCACATGTTGGCGGGGCCCGCCAGCGCGGCCCATTGGGTGGCCCACGATGGGCAGGCAGTCTGCCCTATCCGCAACCCAGGGGGAGGTTCCCCCTGGTAATACGAACGGCCTGATGGTCGTTCGGTCACCCTACTGGCATGCGGGACCGCTCGGCGGTCCCGCACGGTATGCCTCAGCTGGCCGGTTCTCTTCCCAGCGGCGTGATGGCGTCGTTGTCCACCTGTGGCCAACCAGGTGTTGGCCGCCCTCTTGGCTCCGTCTTGGCCAAGCGTTCATGGCCTTCTGCTCTACCAGTAGTGTGGATGCGTGCGGCCGCTCCTCCATGCAACCGGCCAGATGTCGACCACCACCCTGCTCCTCCACGACCGACGGACTGTGGCCTCATTCACAATCGGCAGATGCGCACCGCCCATCCTCCCTCGTGGTCGATCAGGTGTTGGCCACCACCTTCTTCTGTGAGCCACTGCAGCTTCATTCCATGCCCGAAAAAATAAATGATAACATATCAGTGATCCTTGCATCGAGGGCTCCATGTCCATATATCGCGCTCAACGGAACTTTGTGTTTCCAGCGTCAATAAATATCAGGAGTTGAAGAATGCATGAAGAACGCACAAAGATTAAAAAGAAAGGGGAGAAAGTTTTATCTGCGAGATGATGGCCATGTTCGTTTGGCCATCATCATCGTGAATTTAGGATAGGAAGAATCATTAGAATAAATTTAACATACATAAAAACCCATACATCAACCTGTAATAAATATTCTCAATCCACAAGAAGAAATCATTTTTGGATCAATTAGTTAGAGTTGATTCTCGTTCTTCATTTATAATAGAATAACATGGGAAAAAATAATCACATAGTTTTAAACCCCTACCTCGATTTTCCGAAGGAGGTGTTGTAAGGAAGAAGACTAAGTCGTTAAAGAATGACGGCCTTCGTCACTTCCGCAAGACGCTTCCGATCCGGGATCGGGGTCGGTTCCTTGTTCTTCGTTGGGGGTGGTTCTTCATTAGAGAAAGTTCTTCCCAGTTCTCAAAGGTTCTCCCAACTCTCATTTTCCAATGATTTCCAACAAGGAAATGAGGAGACAACATATTAAAATAAGTTTATCAAATTAATTAAGGTTGACACAATTAAATGGCCCAATAAATGGAATTACGTTGGCACTATTGAATGGGAGGATTCCTAGGGATTTCCCCACATTAAATAAGGTTCTGAGTGGTCCCCACCAGTAGAATTCAAAAAGGAAGTTTCATTCTTGGGTGGTCCCCACCTCCATAATTCCAAAAGGAGGTTTCAAAAGGAAAAATAAAATGTTAATTATTTTATTTTTCTTATTCCACAAAAAACAGAGAAACTAACTTCCACCCTCGACCTACTGTGATTGAAGTGAATGTCTCCTTAAGAGAATATCAACGTTTTGAGCTCAGTGGTGTCCTCAGATTTCAATTCTGAGTACCGGTTCAAAAGGTACAATAACCTGCTTTCATGTTTACTGAACGTACTCGAAAAAAACTTCACAAATTCATTCCAAGAACTCTGGGCCTCGGAATCACGCGCCTTCAATTTTAACGAACTCTTAATATTCCCATTTAAATAATAATAAAAAATTACATGGAAAAATATGGCTCTTTACATATGCCTTGATAGAATTGATATATATTTAAGGACACTGTCAATGGTCGCCTACATAGTTGTACAGACACCCTGATTGGACTTCCATGGGTAACCAAGTAAACAATTATGGTTGTTGGTCATGATAAGTCAAAAATACCAACAATTGATGGATGATTTGGGTAGTTGGTTTGGAGAATGGGATATGAGACCAGACCATTATTTGGGTTTTTTTATCATATATCTATTTTTTTATTTTTTATAAATTTTGGATTTTATGGTATATGACCTTCATGTATGGGATCTTTACTCTTGACTATGTGTCTTATATAACATGCATTAATTTTCATATTGATATAACATGGGTTGTTTTATTTTTTATTTGTATTTTATCTCTGATGATAATTTATTCTATTTTAAATGGATCTTATCATTGATAATAATTATATTGACATTTATAGTTGACTAATCAATGAGGTTTAGTCTCTAAATGTTATTAATAAATCCCCGCCATTAGTTGATTCACAATGGCATACTAGGATGTCATCATGAGTTATATGCTTTTTTTATTGAGTAATAGTAGAGGTGAACCAAGCCGAGGATGTTACAAAGTTATATCCTAGCCTTATTTGTTTCCTTTATTTGATAAAGTTTGATCAAATATAGGATATTTTCTGGGCATGGGATGGATCATGCGACTAGGATTAGATAAAGAACACGTGAATGAAGTTTAGGTTCATAGGAATGGGACTATTGTTATAGGTTTTTAATTTTATGGTAGGTTACATCAAAAAATTTGATACATTTCTTTTAGGATCTATAATATAAGTAATTATTCTATTAACTCGGAGTGGGAAGAGGGTGTTTTTTCAAGCATCATGTCAAATGAATAGAAGAAAACTATCTTTCATGTTCTAATATATGATTTATTCTATTGATTATGGTATTAGGTTATTTTAATTAATTTTTTTAATAACATATATAGTTTTTTCCATTATAAATTTATTATGGAATCTTCAGTCATCCATTCCTCATATTGTATTATTTTTAATTATTAGAGGTCCTATTTACTAATGGTATAAGTTAAATAAAATTTCTATAATAACTTATAAATTTCATTCCTATAAAATTTCATTAAATATCCATTAACTAAATAGAAATGTGACAAAATTATTAACAGTAAAAGAGGGTTACAAATACAAATGAAATTATTTTTATCCTTTATTTTTGTGATGATGACCTTTTAAAATGGGTATATGAGGCTAGAGAGAGAACCCATGTTTTCATAATTCTTATGATATGGGGTGTATAATGTGGTGATATGTTATTACTATTATATCATTCCCTAAACTCTGGTATTAAGTATTATGATAAATAATTTTTGAGGCATTTTATAAGTATTATAGAGACATTCCACCAAAAATACCCCATTTGGACTAAAAAGAGTTAATGGACAAACTTTCCCCTCCCATAGTTTGGGCTAAATCCCCCAATTCCAGTGATACAAATCATTGACGATCTGGTCTATGAGATATGGTCATGAGGGGTGTAGTTAATGGAGAGAGGGAATTAATGAGCTACACCATATACATCAAAGATGCAAAGGGAGTTTAAAATGTTGCACCCACATTTATTTTTGTGTGATAGTGGGATATATGCAGCTAAAATAATAGTGGAGTTGATTGAGGATATATTATACCTCATTGGGACATCTATTGTGTGGTGGGTAAAGTTGAAAATATATAAAGTGTGAGGAGAAACTATGTTTCAGTCAGAATTTATTTTATGAGAAGTCCGGAATATGGTATTATCAATGGTTCATTCTCAGACATAATTCTATGATAATATATTTCTATAGACTCTAAGTGTGTATAGATTTGAAGATAAATTTTTGGGGAGACCTTTATGGGATTCAGGTAGAGTTTCAGGATAGTTATACAATATTGGGATAACGTGTATCGATCTATATGATTGGAAAACTTCTATTCGAGGTATGGTGTTAGTAGAATCAACTTTTTTCTATAATATTTAATATGGGTGCATTATAATCCTTAAAAATTTTGTTTATTGATATATTGAGGATAAACATAGAAAACCTATGTGGGGTTATGTCAATTGATACACAGATAGGGACATGAACTAGAGGAATATAGAGGCATTGAGAGTTTTCTATAGATATTAAATATTATAGATTTTTTATGATATAATTTTACTATAAGTGATATGTTTTAATTTTATTTTTGTGATTAATTGTATGGGTTGGTATTAGGAAAACATTTGTTTCTATCATCAAATTATATTTTTCACATATATAGAATTAGATAGTTATTTTTATCTTTAATAATGGATATGTTGGAAGGTTTTAAAATACATAAAGATTGGTAATTGGTTGGGATCATAACCAATGATGATTATATCATTTTAGAAGAGAAGGAGATACATCTGGTAGTCTTCCTTCTTGTAGTTGATTAGTTTGAAGGTATATTTACAATTAATTTAATATGGTTTCCACCTGAGTGTGGGATTAAGTTCATGATTATGAAATTTATAATCATGAAGTATACAGCACTTCCACTATATAGATTAGCTTCAACAATGTTTCACAAGATTAAAAATTAGATAGGGTATTTGGATGAAAAGAGGATTATATGGTCGAGTATGTATCCATGGGGTTCCCCATCCTTTTTCACCGAGAAATTAGTTGGTTCCATGAGGTTTAGTATGGATTATAAGAGGATGAATTGGGGATGATAAAGGACCAATATCCAGTTTCACATAATGAAGACTTATTTATCTATTGAGTGGTGATAGGGTTTCCTCGATGATTGACATGAGATTATTAAATCTTCACCCATGGTTGAGGCCTTCTAACATACCTTTTACTGTATTCCAAATAAGTTATTTTTTTTAGTGTCTTATAATTATCTTTGGTCAATAAAACTTATAAATAGTGTTTATGGACATTATGAATCAAGTATTCTGTCATTATTTGGGATCTTTTATAGTTTTTGTTTTTGATGTTCTTGTTTACTCATGGAATAGGAAGGACCGTGCCTGACATTTAGATATCTTATTGAGTACAAATACATAACATTAGTTTTATGAAAATCCATTGGAGTGATAGTTTTGGACCGATCATGTGTTCTTTTTGGAGCATATTTTATTTTAGGAAGGTGTATCGGTATACCTAAATAAGGAAAAGTTTTTGATTTCATGGGATATACCAAATAATGTTTTTTAGAATCATTGTTTTTTTAACTAGCCTATAGAACCCCATGATTAACATGCATGGATATTACATTATTTTGTATGAATATTCGGCACATTATAGAAGAACTTGATCAAGGACCATAATAGTTATGTGTCTTTATAAACATGGATGCATATTATTCTATCATGGTGAAATATCTTTAATATATCCCTTAAATATCTTCCACTTTAGTACTCCTACTTAAGACCTTTTCATTGAAAATAATTTTTGAAGACATAAAACATTTTCAAAATCTTTTTCTTTGAAATCCACTTTGTATACAAATAAACTAATGTTTAAAAATCATTTAAAACATTTCTGTAGGAAAACAACATTTACACTTTGAAATATGATTTTTAAAACATAAAACCTTTTAAAACCCATTTTATTTGAAAATTACCTAGAAAACTTTTTAAAGAAAATTTGAAACCCATTTTAAAAACTCTTTAAAACATATAATAAATTAAAATTATTTTCCATGAAATTATTCTTCAATTTTCTTTTAAAATTAATTTTAAATCATTTTTTTTGAATGGAAACATTTTTATATCTGAAAATATTAATAAAGTTAAATTTTTATAAAATCATTTCATAATTATTTTAAGCACCAAATAGTGGTAAAATGGTACCATTACATGAATAAATCATTAATAAAATGTGGAAAATAAAATTAATTATAATTATTGAGATATTAATCATCTTATTTTAGTAATGGAAGCATAATCATAAATATTCCCAATAAACAATTAGATTATAGCAATAAACTCCGACCACTTTGGTAACTTTGAATCTTAATACCCATGAAAGAATAACATTAAATGAAGCTTAAAATATCATGAAAATAATGATAATAATTATATAAAATTTGAAATGGGTAGTATATACACCTCTTAAAAGAATATAGGTGTATAAAATAACATGTATCTCAATGAAGGAAAATTGAGACAAAAATACTTAACCAATTTGGTAACTTTTGAACTATAAACCCAATGATAGAGATATAATAAAATGGATATATAAATATCAATAATATTAATTAAAACCACCATAAAATAAATTCATTATAATTTTAAATAACACATATTATAAATATATTATAAATTTGACATGTGTCTCACATAAGTGAAAAAGTAGGAAAAAGATCTCTTACTAATAAAGTAATGTTTGAATTGTGATATCTATGAAAGAATAATATCAATTGAAGTATATAATATAATGATATAAATTAAATTCATTATATAAATTTCATATGTATTTATATAAATAACAAAAAATAAACAAGTGGTGAATATGGAATAAGTCTTGCATAAATAAATGCGAGACTAGAAATCCACTTACCTTAAGTCTTGACTTCTGTCATACATGTTCAATAATCCTGTATAAAAAATATAATTTTATTATAAATATATAATAGAACAATATTCATATATATAATACAGTATATTATTATATTATGAATTTATTTTATATATTTATTAACAATTCCACGTTAAAGTTTTGTTTCGAGTAATAACTACTTTGTTTTTTGTATATGTTTTTGCTTCTTATTTTTTTTCTTTTATATTAATCATGATTTAACACTATAAAAAATTTAAACCATGATAAAAATATCATATATATATATATATTTATATTTATTATTTTTATTTATAATAATCTATAAAATATATAAACTGGAAATGAAATACACTATTCATGGAGAAGGTAAGTTGTACATATGCACGAACGTTGTTTCCATTTTGTTATCTTATTGAATGGGAGAAAATTAAATGACATATATATATATATATATTATGATTTCAGTATAATTATTAATTCATATATAACACATATTTCTATTAAACCCATCTTTAAAATATTCCATGTAAAGCATGAATGAATCATATAACCTTGAGGATGTAGTAGTCAACATGTCCACAAATGAAGTTATCTTATTCCCGCAAAATGTTAATTATGAAGGTGTATGTTATTTAATAATTAAATGGGAAAAAAATAAATCATATATATCATGTAAAAATATTTTTTTCATCATTATTACCAACTTTAGGAGGTGGTAATGGAAAAATGAATGACATCACTTTGTGAGGCTGTAGTTTTTTCATATACACTAACGATGATGGTGTATCCTATTTGATGGAAGTATTTTTGAGTTAAGTTAAAACCCATAAACTAAAAAAATATTATCATATTTAATATAATAAGGTCATATATAAGAACAATATAAAAAATAAAGTAGTTTGAGAAGGAAATAAAACCAAAGTACTCATTGATGAGTGTTATATCCTCTTGAGGTAACTCCTTTTTGTTTACACTGAAGGACTTCCTTGGATGGATTTCTTCCCAAAGTAAGGATTATAGGATGATGGTAGAAAATTCGGGAGGATTTTTTGTAGTTTTTTGATGGTCTAAATAGATTTATAGATATTAATATAGGGGGAAAGGTGGTGGGATTTTATTAGTGGGAGAGAGAGCACCCTTGGAATTTTTGAAAAGAATTTAGGTGTACCCATGTTTTTACCATACAACATTCTTCAAAAATGCACCAAATTTTATTTAGGAATAGTTTAGGAACAAATATAGCCATAAAATTGGTTTTGGAAATGTTTAGTATCATTTTTAAACCAAATTTTTATGTTTTATCAATTAATAATTTTTTTACCTTAATCGTTGTAATTTATTTTAATTGATTTCATAAATTATTTTTGTAAAAAAAAAATTTTAACATATTATAAAATAAATAGTTTTGTGATTATAAATATGTAATAAATTTTTCTAAATTCCAATATCATAATATAAAGAAATTAAATTAAAATTAATCCCATAAACGAGAAGAAATGACGGGTTTTTAAAGTGAAAATGTTTAAAAATATGAAATATTTATATATCCAATTTCAATGAGAAATTGATTCCAGTGACCAAAATTGGATAACTATTTTTATAATATATCTAATTATACTTTAAACCTTATTTATAAATTAATTTATCTATATAAATAATTCAAGAAAAAATGCAGTTTCAATTAAAATTCTGTATTTTTCACTGTTCATCAAAAAATGAAATATTTGAGAAAAATAACAAAAATTCACCCTAAGATAATTTTGATATTATTATTTCAAAAATAAATTTTATTTTTTCAAATAAAAAAATAAAGCTTAAAAAATGTGTATTAAAATAATTTTTTCATTAAAATGCTGCAAAACTACCTTTTAGAAAAATACGACGTTTATGATAAAAATGGATTTGTTTTTATTTTATTCCAATAAAAATTATTAGATGAATATAAAAACATTTTAATTAATATATAAAATATAATTTTCATTAAAATCTATCACTATTAGTGAATAGTATAATTTATTAAGATAATACGCTTTTTTGCGCATAAAAAATAGTTTTTTATAAAAAAGACACCTTTATATTCAAAGGGTTTTTTATTTCAATTTATAATTAATTGATAACCAAATAATTTATTTTAAAAACATGTGAAAACCATAGTTTTATAAATTATATAATCTTATTCAGATCTTACATTCTAATGGATGAGTGATAACTATAATAATATTTTGATTATAAAAATAATAATATATTATAATTTGGTAAAACTTAGTCTTCTGTGTAACGTAAGCTATAGAAGGAACATGGTATTTTGTGTAAAACAATACAGATTGAGTATTTCATGTAAAAAAATCTAAATGTGGTGTTGAATGTAATTTAATCTATGCTCTTTTTTCTTGTAGTGCACACTTAACATGTTTTTTCATTTAAATAAAGCTTAACTTGTTGTATCATGCAATGAAAGCCATCAATAATTTTAAATTTATTCAGAAATTATTAATTCAAAAACAAATAGGGTGTTACATTATATTCCCCTTAAAATTATTTTTCATTCAGAATTTATCTTTATCTTAAATGTTTTAATACTTAAAATTTCATTCCATAGGAAACAACATCACAAAAATGAGTACATAAACTTCCTTTAAATAGGGAATTTTGGAAACAGAAAAATTACCCAAAGTAAATCATAACTTGGTTTCCACATAATAGAACATAGTTGAAGATTTGTAAATTCAAGAAAATACTAAATAATTATAGATAGGGATAAACATAATTAATCAAATGAAAGTGGGTGATCCAGAGAATGTTAATTTCTATAAAACCATAAATCAATTAGGAATGAATAGGTCATTTATATAATAAAAAATGATAATAATATGAAAACAATTATTTCAATATTCTCTAACTAATGTTGAATAATTATCACATGATATAAACTTACTTTATTTCATTCCATTTTATATATAAAATCACACCCTTTGGTTTTGTGTTAATTAATTCTCCACTTCATCGCTTACTCCAAAAATGAAGGGGGGGGGGGGGTTATGCTTGAAGCACGAACAGATCATAAGATCCATAATGGATGATAAGTCATTACATATGTATTTAGTTATCATCCCTACATAATTTTTACCATAGGTTATCAAAATGAATAAATCCTCTAAAACCTCATCTAATGTTTAAATTAAACCAATCCATAAATTCTTAACCTTGTAACCCTTTTGAAAGATGAAATTAACAACTTTATAAAGGACATCACAAAATTTCTCAAAATCATCTTAACATTGATTCACCATATATCATAAATTATCTCTTGTTTGTCAAATAATAAACATGTAATTTCTTGGAAAGTAGATCAGTAAATATGGTGTCTTGGGGGTTGTTACCCTAATTTGCATCTACATTAGAGCCATATCCACTTGTTGTATGCAAACAGGGATGTAATTTCATGGAAACCACGCTCTCAATCCTTTACCAAAATTACAATATAATTTCATAATAATTGACTCATACTTACACTTCTCCTTAGATACATCCCAAGAAATATCCTTAGAAATATCATTAGGGATATCACTAAAGTTTTCTCATCCAAGTTTCCAAAGGATGACTAAACCTTTCATATAGAACCAACTATAGCAACTCAGGTTTAACATATAAGAATATTACCATATTTTAGATAAATATTCATCACATTTTAAACATACGGTCTTATTGACCATAATATTTTAGTGTCTCTATAAACTTGAAAACATATTCTTCTATTTGGTGAAATATTTTCAACTTCTCTCTTAAGTATCTTCCCCTATAGTACTCTTACTTAAGACCTTTCTTTGAAATTGATTTTTTAAGAGATAAAAAAATTTAAACATTCTGTTATTTTAAAAAATTCAAAGCTTATGAATTAATATTTGAAAATAATTTAAAACATTTATTTTGAAAGATATATTTTCCATATTTAAATACATATTTTAAAATATAAAACATTTTGAGAACATTTTTCTCTGAAAATAACCTAGAAAATTTAAAAAGGATTATTTGAAAACCTTTTTAAACACATCATAAAACATAAAAAAAATTAAAATACTTTTAATTTAAATATTTATTCTAAGTTCATTTAAATATATTTTTGGAACATTTTTATAAAACCATATTTTTTAATGAAAATAGATTTCTGGCTGAAAAGAAAAATAAAGTCATGTTTTCAAAAAACATTTCTTTAATTATCTTAGGTTAAAAAGAGTGAAGAAATGGTCCCATTACATCAATATATAAATAATAAACTGAGGATAAGATGTAACATTAGAATTATTTTGATGTTTATCAAAATATTTCATCAGTGGAGGCATAATCATAAACAATCCCGATAAACGATGAGGTTGTAATAACAAACTCTTACCGCTTTGGTACCTTTTAATCATAATCCCCATGAAATAAAAATATTACATGAAGCATAATGTATCATGAAAATAAATATAATATTAATATAACATATCAAATGCAAATTATATACACCTCATAGAATATTATTGGTGCAAAACATAAAATGTGTCTCAAAGAAGACAAATTGAGACAAAACTACTTTACTGATTTGGTATCATTTGAACCGTAAACCCACTAAAAGAGAAATAATAAAATTGATACATAAATAAAATTAATGATAATTATAATCATCATAAAATAAATTACTAGTAATTATATACCACACATATAATAAATAGGTGTTGAATATGATTTGTGTCTCACAGAAGTAAAAAAGCGAGACAGAAATATATTAATAGTTGAGTACCTTTTGAATTGTGTGGTCTATGAAAGAATACAATAAATTGAAACTACTAATATGAATAAATAAATTAAATTAATGATATAAAATTTCATAGGGTAGTATACACAGCACACAAAATAAATGAGGGGTGAATATGGAAAAAGTCTCAATGAAATAAAATTGAAACAAAAAATCCCATTAACTTAAGTCTTGAATTCCCTAGTACACATTTGAGAATACTATGTAGTAATTATAAGTTTATTAAAAATATAAAAAAGAACCAGATTCATATATATAATACCATATAGTATTTAATTACGAATTTATATTACTTTTTTATTAACAATTCCATGTTAAATTTACATTTCAGTTAAAAATTGCTTTGTTTTTCATATGTGATTTCACTTTTTATTTTATGATCTTTTACTTTAATAAAGATTTACCAATTTGATTAATTTAAACCATGATATAAATATCATATATATTCATAACATATTTATATATAATAATATATAAAATATTTATATAGGAAATGAAATACACTGTTCAAGGAAATGGTAGGTCGTACAGAGGCATGAATGTTGTTTCCATTTTCTTTTCATATTAAAAGAGATAAAACTAAATGGCATATATATATATATAGTATCATTACAATATAATTATTATTTCATATATATCATAGTTTTTTATTAAAACCATCCTCAATAAATTTCATTTAAATCATGTATGAATCACACCGTTATGAGGAGGTGGTGGTCCACATATCCACAAACAATATTATCGTATTCCCACAAAATGGAATGTATGAATGTATGTTTTATAAAATAATTATAAGAGAAAAAATACATTACAAATATCTTAAATTTCATATAAAAAATTTCAATCAATATTACCAACCATTAGAGGTGGTAATGGAAGAATTACTGGCATCAGTTTGTGAGGCGGTAGTCTTCCGTAGACATGAATAATGATTGCGTATCAAATTTGATGGAAGTGTGTGTGATTACAGGTCACAAATAAGAAAATAATCTCATAATATTTAATATAATAAGTAAATTATATAATCATGATATAAAAATAAATTTAGGGGTTTGATAAAGAAGGAAAACAGAAGTACTCTTTTATAAACACTACCACTTCTTCAGGTAACTCATTTTTGTTTGAACCAAATGAATTCCTTGGATAGATTTTTTTCCCAAATTAAGGCTGATATGGTGAAGGGAGTAATTTTCGAATATATTTTTATAGTTTTTGGATGGCTTAAAATTCATGATATGTGTGATGAAAGGGGGATATGTGGTGGAACTTTATAAATAGGGAGAGAAAACACTTAGAATTTTGGAAAATAAGTTAGGTGTACCAACATGTTTACCTCAGAAGTGGCTTCAATAATGCAAGAAATATATATCGATAAAAAAATAATGTCAAAATATTCTCATAAAATGGTTTTTTGACAATTGAAGTTCCCTTTTAACATCTTATGTTTTAATTTTAACCACTAATCAATCATTATTTTACCTTAATCATTGTAATTATTTTTAATTGATTTCACTAATCACTTCGGTAAAAATTTGATTTTACCTTATTAGAAAATGTATTATTTTTCTTATTTGAAATAAGAAATCAATTTTTCCAAATTAAAATTAGATAAGTGTTAGAAATTGATTTCAAATTATTCACACATACAGGATGAAACAATATGTTTTAAAAGAAAATATTCAAAAGTTTGAAACATTTTTATATCCAATTTCAATGTAAAATTTATTGAAATGGACTAAATTTGATTAATTTATATATAATATTTTTAATTATAATTTAAAACTAATTTTAAATATAATTTAAGTAAATAAATAATTCTAATAAAATGTGAGTTTTTAATTAAAATTCAGTATTTTTTAATATTCATTAAAAAATGTAATATTTGAGAAAAATAAAAAATATCACACTAAAATAATTTAGATTTTATGATTTAAAAATGAGGTTTTTTAAAAATATATATATATTTAATATTCAAAATTTAGTTTTAAAAAATGCCTTCTCTTAAAAGGAGGCAAAAATACATTTTAGAAAAATATAGTTTTTTTTCATAAAATTATATTTTTTTCTTATTTTATGCCTATAAAACTTATTTAATAAATGTATAAAAATTTAATATATAATACATAAATTTCATTCATATATATCACTATTAGTGATTAATTTAATTTGATAATATAGAACTCCTTTATGTGTATAAAAAATTTCTTTTCATAAAAACACCTCATTTATATTCAATTGGTTTTTTATTTTCATTTATACTTAATTGATAAAAAAAAATATAAGGCCCCAGCCTTAAACCTTACTTAAACTTGAGTTATTACAAGATTACACATTGAGGATATTTTCAGGTTTAGAGTTTTAGATAATTAGATCATAAAACTTGCATTACATTCCACATTTAAACAAAGTGGTTACATAAAAGATAGTATTCATTTTTCCCATCAACAGAAACATATTTAAAATAAAACCTAGATTCTTTCTTGACACTTCCTTGAAACTATCATCATATCATGTACCATTCCCTTGACCTATGAAAAACATTTCAAAAACTTGGGATGATCATAAAAATCTCAGTAAGGGTTATAAAAAGTATGGAAAGGAAACATGAGTACACATATACATAAGAATGAAATCATAATTTACCCATAAAACATAAGCACTTTAACATACCTCATAAAATCATGAATAAATCATAGAAATCATAAGACATAAAGGTAACTTGAGGCATTCATAACATTATTATGTAGGGATTAACCCTCTTGGTTACATTTGGAATACCCATCACAGTATATCCCCTAAATCTCTTCAGAGAAACCTTAACGTTTAACTCCTTCACGTTACCCAATGCATTGGAGAGCTATATCGGGCTCACCCGCCCTTAGTTTATCACGGAACCACCCATCTTCATAAAAAATTCCCAAGAACCATAACATAATCATAGCACATAACTTAAGCATAAAGGAAAGATAACATTCCCACATTGCAACAACAATATAACATTTTAAGATATTGAAATAATGAATCCATTCTAAAAACCATTTCTAAAACTATTTAAAACATTTAATGAAGAGATTTTTTAATCAAAGTGTCCCATACCACTTTGAAGCTTTTAAAATTTTAAACCATTAATATCCAAATAAATAAATCCTTAAAACCATTTTGAAAACATGGATATTAATGAGAAATATTTATAAGAATAAATCATTAAAACATTTAAAACGATATTTTAGTTAAAGAGTTTTTAACAAAATGAGAGACACTTGAATACAATAATTGAGGAATAAAATTTAATCAGAACATTATAATATCCTTAGAATAAAGGGATTCATGATATAATATTCCAAATGACAGTATATACACTATACAAGAGTTAATTGGTGCATAACAATAATGAAGTCTCAATAGAAATGTAAAATGAGATGAAATCCCTTATAAAGAAGGTATCCTTAAGTTAAGGATAAATCAATCTCATAGTTATGTGTTAAAAATATAAATACACCCAATATAAATTTATATTAAGTGTAAAACAATCAATGGTAATTCACACATATTCAAAGGATTACATATTCAATAACTACATGTTGAACCCAAAGAAATCGAAATTGGGTTAAGAAGTTCCCTTGTAAAATTTCGACAGCCTAACGGCGTCACTTGAAAATTCAGAAAATGTGTTGATGAGAGGGAAAATGGTATCTCATCACTTGGACATAAAATTTAAATAAATAAGGATACAGAAGAACATATCCCAACATAATATTATGTGAATTAAAAGACATAACAGGAGAAGTCTTTTAAAAAGAGGAGGGTGAAATGTCCCCTTACCGAGTTGGGTAACATTCGAAATGTACACCCCATGGAAGAAGGGTCATAAAATGAAGATTTAAATACCCATAAATAAAATTATACTAAACAAAGTGTATAATAATGGGCAGTACATACACCACTCAAAGGAAATGGTGGCAAACGTAGCATAAATGTCACGGTAATAAAAGTGAGATGAAAAATCCCTTATGAAAACTCGACAGCCTAAAGGCACCACTTAAAACTTCCAAAAATGGATTTATGAGATGAAATAGGGTCTCTCATAATATGAACATAAAAATTACAGTATGAGGAATATAAAAGAACATCCCCAAACATAAGAAAGATGAGCTTAAAAGAAATGACATAAAAGAGAGTACTTAAAAAGAAAGAGAGAGGTTGGATCCCTTACCTTGGGTCCAACTTGACTCGATCATTCTTTAACCTCCTGAATAATAAACTTGAGTTAATTTCTACTTGCTTAATAACCTTTTTCAAGTTCATTATTCCTTTTATATTACTTACTACCATGCTATGAACACTATGTAATTATTTAAGTTAATAATGGTCGTTTTGTAGATCATTGCTACTTGAGTCAAAAATAAACTCTTTATAATTACAAGTTGTTCATGTGGTAAAATATATATTATATCCAGAATTATATTCATTATTTAGATATCATATATATCATATATATCCATTATATACATTCATTTATAATATTACATAACATTTAGAGGTAAGAAATGAAATGCACCGTTCATGGAGACGGTAAGTCGTACGTACGCATGAACGCTACTTCCATTTCTATTTCTTATTTAATGGAATTAAAACATAATGATACATAATATTATTATAATTCCAGTATGTTATCATATATAATATTATTAAATCGTACCACGTATGGTATTAACGAATCAAATCACTTTGAGGGGGCGGTAGTCCGCACTTCCTAAAATGAAGATATCACGTTTAACCATAATAGAAACCATAATGGTATGCCATAAATGAAAAATACAGAATATTAAGTAAAACATAAACATATTATATATCATATATAAATATAGTGACATATTAATGGCCACCTTTTAGGGTGTTAATAGAATATTGAACAATCATTTTTTCGTGAGGCAGAAATTCACCATCCACAGAAACAGTATGTTCTTTAACCATAAGATGTAGGTGTGTGTAAGTGTGGATTGAATCCTTCTTATAACAACATCCTAGTATATTTAAGATAATAGATTTGTTACAAAAGAAATGAATAAAAAGACTTTAGGGGGTTGGAGAAGCAAAATAAAACAAACGAACACAAGTGAAGACATTACCTTAAAATCGGGTATCTCTCTTTTATTTGAGCTCAAAGGCTTCCTTGGGAAGACTTCTGCCCAAATTGAGGTTTCTAGGAGTAATATAGGGATGTGGAGAGATAAAATGATCATGTTTTGGCCGAGAAAAATGCTTGAGTGGTGTGGGTAAGTTGGTAGAGGTGGGGGCCTTTTATAAGAGGAGAGGAGGGACACTCTTGGAAAGTTACAAAATGTTACTTTATTTTCAAATGAGTTTCGGATTTTAAAGGTCCCACGTTGATGTATTTCTAGTATAATTTGGTAAGGGTTCTAAATATACTCATAAAATATGTCTTTGACAAGTTTAATTTATAGTTTTAACATTATCTTTTCATTTTATTTAAATCCTTTATTAATGAGCTAATCGCTGCATCATCATGATGTCATATATAATTTAATTTATTTAATGTCTAAAAATTATAAAAAAAATATCATGATGTAGAAAATCTTTTAGATTTATAATTAATATTTATAGTCAAAAATATGACTCGTATAACCCCATTTAAAAATTGTTTTAGTAAAACAACTCATGCTTATCACATTTTTTATTTTAATTTTAAATAAAAAGTTATTTATGTCATTTTCCTACCAAAGTGGCTACATGGGGTCCCCATGTTGACCCATGGATTTTATTGGTAGTCCATGACACATAAAATGAGGGTAGGACATGTGTTTAGGTCATTTCATATTATTAAAACATTATTTTTACCTTAAATTACACTAATTACCTCTAATCGCGATTAAAAACATAAAACATAATATTCACCAAAAAATTATTTTAATCCCATTGAACCACATTTTACATCCTAATGAAAACCATGTATGTTGGATTTTTGAAATTCAAATCATAGAAGTGGTAAAGTTTCATTTAAATGAAAAATCAGTTTTTAAACTACCACTTAGTGGTTTCACAATTCATCAAAAATTGAAGTTTTTCAGAAAAATACCAAAAATTCACCCTAAGCTATATTTGATATTCCGAATTCAAAAATGATGTCTATTTTAAAAAATTCAAAACATATATGTTGCATTAATTAATTTAATAATTAAATTCCTGTTGTCCAAACAAATAGCGTGTTTTTAAGAAACAATATCCATTAAAAGATTGACACTAGTTTAAGTCCAATTTCAAAGTGAAATTAATTATAATGGCCACCATTATATTAAATGGTAAAAATATATTCTAAATACACTTTAATATAAATTAAAAATATAATATATCCATATAAATAAATCATATTAAAAGGATGTTTTGAATTAAAATGCAACATTTTCAATAAAAATGATCTTTATCGAAAAAATAACAAAATTTTACACAAAGAAAATTTTTATGTCCAGATTCTAAATAAGCATTTTATTTTTTCAAATACAACATATAAAATTGTCAAAAGTATATTTAAAAAGGGTTCTCCATCAAAAGGCGGTTAATCGACCTTTTAAAGAATATTAGATGATTTATGCTTAAAATTGAATTCATTTGCATTTTAAGCCTCCAACATTTATTGGATAAAAGTAAAAATAGTTGACAAACATATATAATCATTTTGTAGTTATTTCTGTTCATTCCTGCCATTACAACGGCTAGGCGTTAACTACCTTTTAAAATAATATTATTGTATTATTAGAGTGCAACGTAAGATTTCAAAGAAAATCGTTGTTGCGTATTGGGTACGCCCTCGAGCAGAGCATTCCCTTTAAAGTAATATTAATATTTTATTCAAAAATATTGATAAATATGAAAATGTCATATTCTTTATTTACCTGGGGTGTTACATAATTCATTTAATAAACATGTGTAAACCATAATTTCATAATTTTCTTAATCTTATTAAAATATTTCATTATGATGGATAGGTGATAATTATAACAATATTTTAATATTAATATTAATATTATTTTTTTGTTTGGTAAAACATAGTCATGTGTGTAATACAAGGTGTTGAGGGAACTTGGTATTTTGTAAAACACACCCCAAACTTAATGTTTTTTTTAATTCATTCTATGATCGTTGTTTCATGTAGTGTAATCCAATATTCATGTTGCGTGTAGTGTAATTATGATTTATGATGATCATGTGGTCCCTTATGGTTCCTTTCATTTCAGGCTGAATGCGAGGAACTACCCAACACAAGATCTTTAGTTAGCACTGGTGGTTTTAGTAACCCTAACATTTATATATATATATATATATATGTTTATATATGTACATATATAATTATACTTCTTAATAAACTTTTGTTTCATATATCGAAATATGTTATTGGAAAAACAACTTTCACCGCATAATAAAAACATAATAAAAATATTTCATTAAATTATAAAATTAAATTTATAGTATTTTTATACATAAAAAATTAAATTTTAGATAATTCTATAATAAAAAATACCCATAATAAATAAATTTGGATCATTTATGTTTCATAGAATAATCACACATATAAATGAAACTATGAAAAATAAGAAAATATTAATAATGTAATCATAATTTTTGATAAAAGAAGAATAAAAAATGAGAGGAATTTAAATGAATTTGTAAAGTAATAAGTGGTATTTATAGGATGTATAACAAAATATGACTATTTTAATAATAGCATAAAAATTTGAATAGTAACATAAAATTTATGAATAATAACCTAAGCATATGAATTGTAAAATAATACTTGGTTATCTAATGAAATAAAAATATATATAATATATATAATAATATATCTAATCAAAAGTATTAAATAAGATAACATAAATATTTTATATAAGGAACACATAATTTTATTTTTTGAAAAACATATATGTTTTATTTTTCAAAGATCTACTTATTATAATAAATGTGAACAAAAGTATAAAAATAAATAAAATATAAATTAAAACGGTTAAAAATAAAGTATTTTATGAACTAAATTTTATTATTCCATAGGTTAAACACATTTACTAAGTGAGTTGGTACCTGAAGAATGGGAAATACTAAACCACCCACTTTTTCTTTTGAGTTTTTCCATTTATCCCATGTTTATTCCTTCTGTAATTTTTGGGAATAATAGGAATTAATATACTAATTTTGATATACGCATTAAACATGATAAAAGTGCATGTTTTTTGGAATATAAGGATAAAAATTTGAGAAATAATCACCCATTATTAAACTACATTAACTCTAGATATATAAATCCCCCCATATTGTCATGGAAATAAAAAGGAGTATTAAAACATCATCTTATCCTTGGATTTTGACCAAATTCATGAAAACATTTTAAGAATCAATATAGGTCTAAGTCTCCAATCTCCCAAGGTGATCTAGAAGATATTGTGAACCAAACATTTAGAAGAATGAAATCTCTTGAATCTAGGTGAAGAACTAAAATGGAATCTTATAGATCAACCATTAAATCTACTGTAAACAATCTATAAACCTGGATAATAAAAATGTAAATATTTATAGGTACAATAGATAATTGAATGATTCCAAGTTAAAATTTGATAAATCCAAAAAAAATATGATGGATCTCACCACTAGACCCATTCTTAGAAATGAAGAGGATATTAGTATGTATTTGATGGAATATAATATTATAGAACAAAATGATTCTAAAAATTAAAATATAGAAAAAGATAAATCTAAAAAATATGATATAATAGATTAAACTAAACTAAATGATTATTCATCACTTGAAATACATAAATAAAAAAATAAATTAATGTGGGAATAAATTAAGTAAATGAATAATAATTTATGGATTTATGAAAAATGAAAGTATTAACCTATTTTTCATTATTATTCCCCACACATTTCTATTCCAAAAATATTCATGATAAATAAAAATTAACCAAATTATAAAAATATCCTTCAGTTTTCTAAGACCGTTAACTTGAAATTAAAATTATTTGGGTCTTATACAAATACCCATAATATGTGGACATTATGAAATAGTTTTTGACTAATAAAAGCATATTTGAATGGATGGATACAATTTTTTTATCTGAGCAATATAGTATTGTTCTTAAAAAATGATTTTACCTCTAAAATATGAATACCCTAAAAAAAATTATGCTTTGAAAAATAAAAAATTTGTGAGGAGGAAAAATGCTTGTGGGTCCTATGTGTGATTGTCAACTTTATTGTTTAATATTTATCTAGTAAATTGTTCCTAAGGGAGCTAAAATATACTTCTTTATCTCTATATATAGTAAATAAGATGATCACTCAACACATTTTAAGGTTGGTGGATATATTATTCAATGTATGGAAGATTACATTTCCCACTAATTTCATAGTTCTTAATATAGAGTGTGAAAATATTGTGCCCATCATTTCGGGAAGACCATTTCTTGGTGAAGTTGGTGATATTATTTAATTTTCTAAGGGTACAATGGTTTTTCATATTGTAGATCATTGATAATATTTTCTTATTTTAAATGAGTCCATAATATAGGTAAGTTATAAGATAATTAATGAGGATGAAGAGGTGTTCTTGGTCAATATTATAAATGATACATGGGAAAATTCTGTTGAGATATTTGAAAAATCATTTAATTAACACTTAAGAATTAATTTCTTGAGTCTAAATATAGTAAGGAACTTTATAGAATAAGGAGGATTTTGATCAAAATTGGTGAAACATTTTCAAGGATCATGAAGAGGATAACTATAAAATAATGATGAGAATTATTCTTTAGTCGTTTATCAATACTCAATTCCTCCCATGTACCTCATCTAGATTTAGTTCCCTACACCTTCTATCTTGATAACTATAAATATATTTTCGAAGGATTCCATGATATAAATGAATACTTTATAAATGTGGCTAAGCTTGAGGATTTATCTTCCCTTCTAGAATTTGGAAATAAGTCCCTCTAACCTTCTACGATTTTTAATATTGAGAATATATATATTTTCCCATATAAATGTAGCAGGTCTTACCCTGTCAAATAATTCTCTTTAGAATATGGATTTTATATCCCTAATCTTATTTAAATATTTGGAAATCATGAAGATGTTTCTCATACTTCTAATAGTGAGATAAACTATGGAATTAAATTTTTTTATTTGGTAAATAATAAACATGATATTTATGTTAATTCACTTATTTCTAAGTGTTTAGATGCCTTAAGTATTAGGGATAATAATGGTATTTCCACCATTGATTATTAGTATTTTTTTGGGTGGTAGTCTAAAACTTTTTTCCCATATTTATTCTATTGTATTCATTGAAATATTATTCGATATAAATCATAGTCAGTAGAGTAATCCATTTAACTATTTGTTTTCATCTTATTTAATTAATTTAATTATAGAATTATTTAGTTTTAATATATTTTTAATATTATGTGAAATCTTCTCATGGATGGAAATTAATTATGGGGGGATTTCATAGCTGATAAATCTAAATTGATAAGAACATACTAAAATTTTGTGTTCATTGAATTTTTTATTCTATATTATTCAAAATCAATTCAATATACATTTTAAACCTTAACAATAACCCAAAATTGTTCTTCGCTCTTTCTTATTATTTTTTAAAAATATATGTAAACAAGCATCGCTTACTGGTCGTATTTATAAACATGTTGATTTTATGAGATATAATGAAAAACCTTATGTTCTATTTGTAAATAAAATATAAATTCATTTAAAAATCACATTTTTAAAGGATTTAATTTTTAGAAAATATCATTTTGAGTATATTTTTACCCTTAAAACATTTTTTTACATTGATGAATTTGAAAATATTTTCTGAGATTAATGAATTTTAATTTTTTATTAAACTATGAGGTCAACCATTTAAGAAAATTTAGATTTTTACGTGTAATAGAGGATTCAAATTTGATTGTTAAAATATATTTTTGGATTTTCATTTTAAAGTGCCCTAAAAATTTTCAAACTTTATTTTTTTACAAGATTTATTTATCATCTTCTATGTTTTAGAATTCATCTTTGAATTGAAGACTATTTTGGTACTTTTGGTGATTAATCTTTTCTATACATTCAAATATTCAACCAAGTATCCTCATTTAAATTTCCTCTTAAAACACTTTTTTGTTAAATTTTTAGAGAATTTTTATAATTTTAATTAGATTTGAAAAACTTTTCTAAATATAAAATAATAATATTTTTATTAAACTAGGATGTAAATGAACTCTAAAATTTTGGATGTGACTTTTATCTTTAATATAATTATACTGCATGGTATAATTATTCTTCCCTTTAATTATTTAACTCACTCATATATTATGTTGTTTAAAATTATTATATATTCTTATTGTGTGTATATGTTTACCATAGATAAAAATAGAAACTTGAAGGAACAATCGAGTGTAAAGTTAATTTCATATAAATCCATTTAAAATTTTCAAATATAATAAAATTTCTAACATATGAACCAATAATTTTTCTACATACATTCTTTTAAGAATATAAATCATGAATATTTACAGAGGTGAGTCCATGGGAGAAAACATATTTGAAAACTAATTATTAATTGAATTTAAGCCATTCAGTTTTAAGATGTATTAACATCTACAAAAATTGATGAAATGATTTTTGAGGACAATAAATTAGCTAATTGAGGGGTAATTTCATGTGCTTATAGTTTTCTAAATGTTTGCAACATATTTTCTATGTAATTTTAGTAATTTGGGAAGACAAATTGATTTCTAACTGGAAATATATTTATTCATTATCATTAAGGTTCATAATTTAGTTTCCTTGAATATTTTCATGATAAATATTGTTTTTAGTGATTCATTGATTGAATTTTATTTATTAAAAAATTTATATTTTTTATGAACTATGTTTTTTTTATTCCTTATTGAATATTCATTAAATTTTGATTTCAAAGAATTAAATTGTATAAAGTTAAATTCATTTTATTTATAATTCCTTTTGAATGTTTTTTATTCATTTCTTAAATTTTTCATAATATATGATTTATCTATATTGATCATTTATTATATTAAATTTTGTTTTTTATTGAAAAAATTAAATTTGATCTTAATATTTTAAAGATGGGATAAAATTTTGATTATGTCGACATTGATATCTATTGCATATGACTCTAAAGAAACAGACTTTGAGTGAATGTTACTACTATGTATGTGTCACTGGGAAAACCTCATCTGAGTAAATGAGTCAATTAATATGAGTGAATTGAATCTTAATATCTGTGAATATTACCAATACATGAGTAAAAAAAGTGGATATATTCAAGTGAATAAGGATATATGTGTTCACTATTAGAGAAATGTGATTTTGGGTCTTTGGATGCCACCCCACCTTAATTCTTTTGAACTTCATATGCGTAATATAGAGCCTCATGAAACTGAGGGGGATCATGCATCATTGATCATGTTTTAAAAGAATATAGTTAAACATTAAATATAATTATGTATTATGAGTCTTTGTAAAGTATAAAAATCAATCAAGTCAATGGATCGACTTTTGGTTTTCAAAATAAAGGGTTGAAGTGTTTGATATGGGACACTATTGACGATGATCAAATAAGGGGTGCTTGATATCTTGATGATTTAATAAATATGCAATCAGTAATAATCATGGGATCTTAGTTGTTCATAATATTTAATTGTTTTTATGTATGAAGATGATTGATTAAGAAATCAAGACATTCATATTTTGGAAGATAATTTTAGATCTACTTGAGTACATGTATCGAACTAGTTTAAGGACTAATTTCAAGACAAATGATCTTGTGAAATAACATTATTTCCTTAAACAAACCCAATTGGGATGAATATTATAATCAAAAAAGTTTATGGATCTAGATTTGAGGTTGAATTATATTCAGTGATGGATATGAGAAATTTGATAACTGGGTTTTTTTTAATTTTAATCAACTAATGTGAAGGGGGATTTGGGTTTCCCCACTATTACAACTATGAGTTTAAAAGTGGTTTTATGTAAGGAGTCTGGTTAAATGAATATATGGATATCCCTTATCAATTAATTGGGTTTCTTATAGAATTTCATATAGTTTGATGTCCAAACAAAGGATACTAGAGTTCATCTCTAGCCTCGCTCGATCCAACCAATGTAAAGACTCCAATATAAAACATTGAAGGATGAGAAATGTAAAATTAACATAGTAAGTAACTTGATTTAGGTAAATGAATTTGATGATAGATCTCTTTTTATAGGAATAATAGTTTTAAATAACTGAAATGTGTATTAAAAAGGATAAAAAGTTAATTTTAAAAAAATAATGATTAAAACCACTGTGTATTCTAGTTAAAAAGTGTGGAGGGGGTCCAATGAAAAATTTCAATCCAAGTTATTGATAGATAAATGATTATTTTAATTATGGATTTATTTTCACTTTATGGAGGAATGGTAATTTTCATTTTGGTGGTGACAACATTTTCGGTGGATTGTTACTTGAGTCACCACAAGAATGAAAATGAATAGTGAAGTGTGCCATATAGAAATCAAATACATGAGACTGTAGATACTAGGATAAATCTATGAATCTTATAATTCTTAATTTTTTTTCATTTTTATTTATTTAAAAGAGGATAAAAAAATTAGCACTCATTCCTTCTATGAAAGAGGACAGGTGGACTAGAGGTAGAGGGTAGTGTTCAGGACCAAGGCTATAGAGTAGCTAAAGTCAGAGAAAGGGAATATCTCAATAGAGAAGCTCCCTTATCTACTTACCTTTATTATTTGTTTTTTTCATTTTCATAATGCTTTTTATTCAATAGTTTTTCTATGAGGGAAATGTGTACAAAAATTATATATGGGTTCATATTCTAATGGATTGGATATATTCCTTGTTTCTACTTTTTTTATTTTCCTATTTTAATTCCTCTATATTTTTCTTTCACTTAATTCTTAACTACAATAATCACATAAAATGATTCAATAGAATAAATTAAAGAGGAAACAATTTTATAGAAGTAGTTTTTTCATTCATACTTCACCAATTAATAAAAAATTTTATGAGGGTATAATTTTGGGAATGAAATAATAATATTTTTGTTCTATTTTATCATTTTTCATATAACATGAGAATTTATTTCACTATTATAAGTACTAATGGGTGATTAAAATTTAACACTCATGAATTCAATTAAAAACCATAGTATAGATACTATGTTGGGAAGAAATTTAAAACTCTTATATGGTTGGTTTTTGTTGGATAATATTGGAAATTAGGATCTTTAGAAGTTTATGAAATGGGGGAGATTGTAAAATAAATTTAGTAACACATATAGTAGCACAGATTTAATAGGATAGCTACACTAATAGTCATCAAAGTGACATAAATTGTGGTGTTGAAGGTAAAATGTTCTATCACATATCCTTTTTTAATAGGGTCATGTGGATTGGGAATAAGAGAAGTCTAAGTCCTAGATACATTGACCCATTTAGGATTCTTTACCACCTGATATCTATAACCTATGGACATGTAATCCCATCAAACATATCCGAATTACAAGATGTGTTCCATGTATACCTCTTGAGGAATTTTATACCAATTATCTCACACATTATAAATATATAGTTTGTATAGTTAGAGCTTGATATCTCTTATGAAGAGAAACTAATGATAATATTAGACCACAGTAGAAAAGTTTTAAAAAAAAATATAGCAACCCAAGATTAACATATATGGATATTAAATCATTTTTTATGAATACTCAATACATTGAAAAAATATATTCCTGAGGACCATAATAGTTTAGTGTCTTTAGAAACATGGAAACAAAATATTCTATCCTGATGAAATATCTTCAAAATCTCCCATAAAAATCTCCACCTTTATTACTTCTACCTAAAACCTTTCTTTATAACCTAAGGAAAGGAAACATAAGAAAGAGGTGAGCGTAGATGATCATTATGGGTAAATAAAGGAAATATGTATGCATTACGTGAAACAAAGGGTATGGAACTTGAGAATAATATTTTAAGATCATACCTTGTATATTGAAGATCATAAAAAAATATTGGAAGTTCATAACACATAAATCATAAAATGATTAAGATCATAAGTTCTGAAAGCATAACATAGTAATAATTCAGGGAATTTGTGGTATGAACATTTGTTAATAACATTTTGAACACGTATAAGTAGATAAAAGTTCACTCATTAAGTTAAAGACATGAAATCAAGCCCCTGTATCAACTTGTATACATGCAACCAAGTCCATTCATAACATTTTGAACGTGTAATTAGGTTCACACATAACCTTACGGACATGAAACCAGGTTCATGCATAACTTTGTGAAATTTTAATTAGGTTCACACATAAAATTATGAACATTTAATCAGGTTCAAACATAAACATATATACATGCAACCAGATCCATTCAAATCATTGTGAACACATAATCAGGTTCACTCATAACATTGTAAACATGTAATTAGGTTCATGTATAAACATATGGAAATGAAACCATATCTATGCATAACATTATGAACGTGTAATCTGGTTCATTCATAACATCTATACTCATGATTCATCCATAGTTACCTAATGCATTGGATGGAGATATATGTCCAACCCATCTCATAATAAAACCATTCATACATGTGCCACAAGATAATAAAGCATTCATCATATCATAACCCATAAAAGTATATGTGTTCTATAAACATAAAATCATATCAAATTAAATGAAATGGGCATCATTAAAATTTTATTACATTATAACCTATTGAAAAGAGATACTTTTCATAATCATTTCATCAAAGCACAACCCATGAAAAGAATCAGGTTTCAAAATTATATAACTCGTGAAAGAGAAACGAGTGGCATAAGAATCATTACATCAAAACACAAACCATTCAAGAAATAATATGAATGAAACATTTTTATTATTTCTTATAAGGGAGTTAGTAACATCGATGGATGTCATATTAGAAGGAAAATAACATAGAAGGATATTCTGAAAATATTTCTTGAGGAAAATATCCTTTCTTCTTTGAAAAACTCTCTTTAATAAATAAAAACTTTTGGAAACCATTTCCTTTGAAAATAATTTGAAAACATAGAAATATGGATTGAAAAAATTTTAAAAACCATTTACCTTAAAAACTTATAAAATAATATTGAAAACTTTTGAAAACCATTTTCCTTGAAAACTTGTGAATTAAGCTAAATATATTTCGAAAAACATTTTCCTTGAAAATATATATAAGGAATTCGAAAACGTTTTGAAAACATTTCTATGAAAATATATTTTTTAAAAAATTATTAAAAATTAACATTTAAACATGAAAATAAATCTTCAAATGATTGATGGTGGATAAATCTATACATGTCATATGAGGTGAAAAGAATATTCCTTTTTCAGTGTAAAAAGGTAATAAAAATTCCTCATTCAGAAAGTGATAATAAAATTCCTTTAAAAACATTTGTAAAATAAAAATGGGTAAAAATTTATTATAATTATCATATGATATTAGTATAATATTCTTATAAAACTTTTTTTAAAAACATGGTTTTAAAGGAACATAAATTTCTGACCGAGGAGAGGGTAAAGTAAGGATTTATTAAAAACACTTTATTAACTATCTTATGTACCAAAGAGTTGAATAAATGGTAAAAATATTTGAATAAATCATAAATAAATATAAAATAATAAAATTCATGAATTTTCCTGAGATATGTATCATAATATTTCATCAAAGGATGCATAAACATAAAAAATCATTCAAAGTGATGAGATTGTCTCAATAAACTCTTATAACTCAGTAACTTGTGATCATACACCCCATGTAAGAAAATGAAATTAAATGAAACATAAAATACATATAAAGAAAGTAAATTCATGATATAACATGTAAAATGGAAGTATATACACCTCTATAGATAATTTAGGTGCATAAAAAAATTTAGTCATAAAGAAGGAAAATTGAAACAAAACTTTTTTACCGATTTGGTAATTTTTTATACTTAAACTTCATAAAATAAGGATCATATAATGGATATGTGAATAACCATTAATTTTTTTATAATATAAATAGAATAAAATCATGGGAAGTAAATAAACCACAAAAAAGGAAAGAGTGGCGAATATAGTATGTATCTCACGGAAATAAAAAGTGAGATGAAATCCTCTTACCTGTTGTCTTGACTCTCGTCGTACTCATTACAACCACCTGTATAATAAATATAAATTTATTATAATTTTTTTAACAAACCATATTCTTATATATATAATACAATATATGGTTTTATTATGACCTTATATTACCATATTGTTAACAATCTTATGTTAAGGTTTCACTTCGGGTAATATTTAATTAATTATTCACATGTGTCTTAATTTATTATGTCATTGGTATTTATACTATATATCATGATTTAAAAAATTTAAACCCAGATATAAATATCATTTATATAAATTATATCTGTATTATAATAATCTATATAATATATAATTATGAAATGGAATACACCGTTCATGGAGACGGTATGTCATGCGTAGGCATGAACGCTATTTTGGTTTAATTGTTATCTTGAAAGAAAATGAGTAAAATAAATATATTTATATATATAATTATTAAATTAGATTTATTATATCATTTATATATTATAAATTCAATAAAACCATCCTTAAGACAATCCATGTAGTGTATGAACAAATCATGTCACTTTGAGGGTGTGGTAGTCTACACTTCCTCAAACTAAATTATCGTTTTAACACAAAATAGAAAATAAAAAGATGTATGGTAAAATTAATAAGTAATATTAAATACATAATAAATATAACATATAATAAATATATAAAAATAGTTTTCATCATAATTTCTACTATGAGATGCGATAAGGAAAATTGAACAATCACCATTTAGTGAGGAAGTAGTTCCCCATACACATAAACAATTTGTTCGTTATCCATTAGATGGAAGTTTGTATAAGTGTAGGTTAAAACATAGAATAAAAACATACTTGAATAGTTAGGATACTGGTTTTTTTATAAAATCAGGTAAAAAATAAAGTGGAGGGGTGGTGAAAGAAAATGAAAGAATGCACTTGAGACAAGACATTACCTCTTAATAGGGGAACTCGTTTTGGTTTTTTCCAAAAGGCTTCCTTGGATTGCCTTATGGCCAATGGAATGATTCTAGGAGTAAGGGAGGATTTCTGGGAAGTTTATTGGCCAGTTATTGTTCGAATCTATTACTTTTGATAGGTGTGATTATGTGGGAGAGGTGGTGGACTTTTATATGGATGGAAAAGGACTCAATTGGAATTTTTGAAAACAAGTTAGGTGTACACATGTTATTACCTAAAAAGTAATAAAAACCCAACTAAAATAAATAATGGAAGATTTATGACCAAAATATGGCCATAAAATTGGTTTTGGAAAAGTTTATATGTAATTTGGGATCTTAATTTTAAGGTTTATTACATAGTTAAACATAATTTGACCTTAATCATTGTGATTAATTTAAATCACTTTTACTAATCATTTTGGTCAAAAATCAACATAATATCATTAGAATATAAATATTATAATAATTAAAATGATATATGTTTGTTTTTTTAAATTCAACTCATATAAGTTCCAAAATTATTATTAATATTAATCCTGTAGATGGGATGAAATTACGGGTTTTTTAAGTAGAAAGGAGTTCAAAAGTTTGTTAAGTTTTTATATTCAATTTCAAAGTGAATTTGATTATAATGACCTAAATTTTATTAATAGATACATAATTGAAAAAATGTGGCCTTAAAACAAATTTAAAGTATAATTTAACATTATTAATTATTTAAAGTAAAAGGCAATTATTAATTACAATGCAGTATTTTTCACTATTAACAAAAATAATATTTTTTTAGAAATATCAAAAAAAATTAACCCAAAGTTAATTTTACTATTCTACATTCAAAAATGAATTTTATTTTATAAAATTAAATTTCAATACATGTCTAAAATTAATTTTGTTATTACAAGTGGTTCATTCGAGAAAACAGTATTTTAAAACATAAAGGACTTTACCAAAAAATCATATCTTTCATTATCAATATTCCTAATCTATACAAAACAATTAAAAATAATATTTTAAAATTCTTTATTACAATTTATATAACTAAATTTCACATATAAGTTATCATTATTTTATTTAAATAATTATAAAAATAAAATGATGTTTTTTAGAAACATATGGGTGGTGTGTAATGTACGTAAATCCAGTGTTGCGAGTAGTGCAAGACAAGTCAGCATTACGTGTAGCGCAAGACAATTTGGTATTATTTATAGCATAATACAAGTTGATTCCATGTGAAAGTAATGTTTGACTTAGTATTTTAATATATATAAATATATATAAAAACTTGTTTTTAGTGTAACATGAAATGAAAAATATAAAAAATATAAATTAATTCAAAAAATAATAATTCAAAAAATATCAGGGTGTTACATTCTACCCCCATAAAATGAATTTCTCACTTAAAATACTTCAAGGTTATAAATGTTTTAACACTTGATATTTCATTCTTATAAACCCACATCAAAGAAATGAATACTAAAACTTCCCTTAAAAGGGAATGTTTTGACTATAATGGTTACCCAAAGTAACATACAATTGGGTTTCCACATAGGAGAATATATGTTGAGAGTGATGATTTTACATGAAGGAAAATCATAAATTTTTATAGGGAATGATTGAGGTCATCAATCAAAAACTAGTTAATGATTAATGAAAATTTGACGGCCTCAAAGTCATAAATATGTGATGATTTAAAAGGCCATTGGTTCAAAAAAATTAATGCATTAGGACAACAACATTTCTTTTGATCATTATCCTAATGTTGAGTAATTATTTTATTGACCAATAATACATGGAAATATATTTTCATGACATATTTCCAGAAAAAAAAATTATTCTTTAGTTGTGATTTTATCAATTTCTAATTCATCCATTACTTCATATAATGGACATCCAAAAATTAAATTTTATACCTGAAGTGCTAATATACACTTTTAGCATATATTAAGGCTCATAAAAGAATTATATGTATAACTATTTATCTACAACTATTATTAAAAATGAATATGGTTAATACATTAATCTCTAAACCTAAATATTAACACTATTATTTCATCAAAAATAATTATACATTAACCAAGACATTACATAGTCTAGTGGTAGGCGTGAAACTCTTATCGTCCTTAGGTCATGGGTTTAATACTCATGGCCTTTCTATACTTGATTGGTTTTCTCTCGAAATACATGGTGTCCTTTTATAAAACCATACTAATATAATTTCTAAAATATGAAGGAAAACCTTGAATTAAGGTTAATCATCATATATCCATTCAAATAATGTTTTCAATACAATTTCAATATATAAATACTTCCTTTGAAGTTTAACTTAAACTTTTCATGAATGGATAACATTATAACCCTTATGAAAGATGAAAATTTAAAATAATAGAAATATATTCATGAAACTATATTAACATTGATCCCCCATTTATCATAAAGTATCTCTAGGTTGTCTCATTCCAAACATGTGAATACCCTCATCATATATTCTCCTCAAACATAGTAATAACCTTAACTACCAAAAATACTTTTGTAAACAAGCATAGTTCCTTACTCTATTGGTTATTGGATATGTTCTTTAAATCCAAGAAGTTTTAAATTTCATCCTTGATGAAATAGAGGACTTTGTCAACAATCGGTTCTAGGGTAATCTATACCACTCAATTTACTTATTCATATCTAGTATATCATTATCGAAACATCATTATCTTAACATCGAGCAACAATTAAGGGTTTACTTCCCTTAGTCAAAATATCACCTTTCTATAAAATCATTTTCCTTATCTTCATTACCATATAACATGTCCTTTTCAATCCTTAATAAAATCCTATACTGAAAATAATCTTATATTTCACGATTCATATACTTTATCTTTGAATTCCAAAATGTAAATAATTCATTTCTCAAACTTTATTCTTAATCCATTACATAGGCCTCATAAATTTATTCATTAATACCTCTTTCCTAGAATTTGAAATGTGAATCATGTCTTATGTTTCCTAAGTATCAATCTAATTAGGCTTCTTATGTTTAATATAAACAATAATAGAATAAAATCACATACCTTTCACATGTCATTTTATGTCTCTTTAACTTCAGAAGTATAACCAATACACGGACCACCTTCCTGGTTCTCTTTATGATATTTCCACATGGAAAATAGATTTTCATAATGCCCATACATTCCAAATCTGAAACATTAAATATGAACCATGTTCCATCAAGTTATCTCCATTGACTAAAATCAAAAGGCATGGCGTGAACATTACCTAACATAGTTGGAAACCATATATTCATGAAAAAAAATTCTTATAGGATATCTAAATCATGACACCTTCTTTAATCTATGACACCCTAGGTTAATCCTAGGTTATTCATACCCAACTTATATTTAAATCCTTTATTTTTATTCATGAAGAGTTTCTGAATTCCCAATACATATCCCCCGGGAGTGTCAACCAAGATGTGAAACAATGCTTGTTATCGTGTACCAGGTTACCACGAGTCATGCCCAGTACATCTTATTTGAGTTTTTCCCCTTGGTACATCTATTCTAGAGCCACATCCCATTGTAGTATCCAAAAAGGGATTTATTTCATGGAAACCACTCACTCTATCCTTTACCACAATTCCAGGACAATTTTCTAAATGTTAACTCATCCTTATACTTATCCTTAGAGACATCCCTAGATATATCCTTATAAATATACCTAGGGATATAACTAAATATTTCTCATCCTTGTTTTCAAAGGTTCCCTAAACTTTCTCTTAGATACCAACTATAGTGACTCAGTCTTAACATACATGGATAATACATTATTTTAGATTAATACTCATTATATTACAAAAATACATGCCTGAGGACCATAATAGTTTACTGCCTTTGGAAACATGGAAACAAAATATTCTATCCTAGTAAAATATCTTCATAATCTCACATAAATATCTCCACCTTTAGTACATCTACCTAAAACCTTTCTTCATAACCTGGGGAAAGAAAAAATAATAAAGTGGTGAGCTCAGATTCTTAGTAATGGTAAATAAAGGAAATGTGTATGAATAATGTGAAACAAAGGGTATGGAAATTGAGAAAATCATTTGAATAACATACCATACACATTATAGATCATAATAAATATTGGAATTTTATAAGACAATGATCATAAAAGGATTAAGATCATAATTCATGAAAGCATAACATAGTAATAAGACGTGGAATTTGTGGAATACACATTTTTTATAATGTTGTGAACATGTATAAGTAGAAACAAGTCCACTAATTAAGTTAAGGACATGAAATCAGGACCTCACAACAACCTATGGACATACAACCAGGTCCATGCATAACATTGTGAACGTATAACCAGGTTCACACATAACTTTATAAACATGAAACTAAGTCCATGCATAACTTTGTGAATATGTAATCATTTTCACATAAATCATTGTGAACATGTAATGAGGTTTACGCATAAACTTATGGACATACAATCAGGTCCATGCATCACATTGTGAACATGTAATAGGGTTTACTCATAACTTTGAGAAAATGTAATCAAGCTCATGCATAAATTTATGGACATGTAACCAGGTCCATTTATAACATTATGAACATGTAATCAACTTCACACATAACATATATAATCATGATTAATACATAATTATCCAATGTATTGGAGGGATATATTGGTCCCGCCCATCTCATAATAAAACCATTCATACATGTTCCACAAGATAACAAAACATTCATCATATCATGGCCCATAAAAATATATGGGTTCTGAAAACATAAAATCATAACCCATGAAATTAAATAGGTATAATTAACATTTTATTACATCATAACCTATGGAAAAAGATATAGGTTTCATAGTGATTTCATCAAATAATTACCCGTGAAAATAAATGGGTATCAAAAAAATATAATCTGTTAAAGAGAAATGGGTTTCATAAGCATCATTACATCAAAACATAGAACATTAAAGAATTAATATGAATTAAACCTTTGAATTATTTCTTATAAGGGCATGAGTAACATCAATTAATGTCATCTTATAAGGAAACTAACTTAGAAGGATATTTTGGAAAAAAAATCTTTAATAAAAATATACTTTATTCTTTGAAAAACTCTATTTAAAACATAAAACTTTTGGAAACCATTTCTTTTGAAAATAAATTGAAAACTTATAAATAATTCTTGAAAAAATTTGGAAAAAAAGTTTTCTTGAAAACTTATAAAATAATCTTGAAAACATTTTTAGAACCATTTTCCTTTAAAACTTTTAAAAGTTGCTTGAAAACATTCTGAAAACCATTTATTTTAAAATATCTTTTGAAAAAAAATTATTAAAAATTAACCTTTAAACATGAAAATAAATCTTCTAATGATTTATGGTGGATAAATCACTACATGCCGTACAAGGTAAAAAGATCATTCCTTTTTCATGGTAAAAATGTTAGAAAAAATTACTTGTTCAGAAATCCATAAGAAAATTTATTTAAAACAATTGTTGAAAAAAAAAGTGTAAAAATTTATTTTAATGATCATAGGATATTATTAGAAAATAATTGGAAACCCTTTTTCGAAAACTTGGTTTTAAAATAACACAAATGTATGACCAAAGAGAGGGTATAGTTGAGCTTTCTAAGAAACACATTATTAACTATCTTATATACCAAATAGTGGAATAAATTGTACAGATATATGAATAAATTAGGAATAATCATATGGTAAAAAATTTATGAATTTTCTTGAAATATGTGTCATAAAATTTTGTGAAAGGAAGAATAAATATAAACAATCCTGAAAAGCGATGAGATTGTCTCCGTAAACTCATATGACTTGGTGACTTGGGATCATACTTTACATGTATGAAAAATAAATTACATGAAACATAAAATATCATGAAAGAAATTAAATTCATCATATAACATGTAAAATGGAATTATATACACCTCTAAATAAAATTTAGGTACACAACAAAAAATGAGTCTCAAAGAAGGAAAATTGAGACAAAATTATATTACTGATTTGGTAATTTTTGAAACTTAAACGACATGAAAGTTGGATCATAGAATAGATATGTTAATACCCCTAAATATAAGTATAATATAAATATAATACAAACATAGTAAGTACATACACCACACAAAAGTAATGATCAGTGAACATAGCATGTATCTCACAGAAATAAAAAGTGAGATGAAATTTCATTACCTTGTGTCATGACTCTCATCATACTCATTCAAACCACCTGTATAGTAAATAAATATTTACTGTACATATTTAAAAAAACCAATATTATTATATATAATACCATATATGATCTGATTATGATATTATATTAGCCTCTTTTTAACAATCCTATGTTAAGGTTTCACTTCGTGTAATATTCTCTTTATTATTCGTATGTGTCTTAATTCGTTATATCTTTGGTAATTATAATATATATCATAATTTACAGAATCTAAACCGTGATATAAATTTAATTTATTTATATTATATTTGTTTTATAATAATCTATAGAATATATAAGTATGAAACAAAATACATCATTCGTAGAGATGGTAGGCCATATATATGCGTGAATGTTATTTCTGTTTAATTTTCGTGTTGAAAGAAATAAATTTAAAGTCATATATGTATATATATGTATATATATAATTATTATATAATATTTACGATATCATATATATCTTATATATTCACTAAAACAATTCTTAAAACAATCCATGCAGTGTATGAACAAATCATATTGCTTTTAAGGGGCGGTAGTCCACACTTCCTCAAATGAAATTATCGTATTAAAGCCAAATGGAAAGTAAAAAATAAATGCATTGTAAAAGAAATACAGATGTTTAAAGAAATTATAAATATAATATATAATACATATATAAATATATTTTCCAGCATAATTTCCACCATTAGAGGCCATAAAGAAAATTGAATAATCATTGTTTAGTGAGGTAGTAGTTTACTGTACACAAAAACAGAATGTTCGTTATCCATTAGATGGAGGTGTATGTAAGTGTTGGTTGAAACCATTTCATAAAAAAATACTAGTATATTTATGATAATTTTTTATATATTCATTCAAAAAATAATGTGGAGGAGTGGTGAAAGAAAATAAAATAAAGGACTTGAGTGAAGATGTTACCTCTTAATCCGGTAACTCCTTTTGGTTTGTGCCAAAATGATTCCTTAGATTTATTTATGACTAGTGTAAGGCTTATATAAGGAATTGAGGACTTATTGGAAGTGTATTTTTCAGATCTTGGATGAACATAATTGTTTTCATATGAGTGAGGATGTGGGAGAGGTGGTGGCCTTTATAGGGAAGGAAAAGGACTCGCTTGTATTTTTAAAAACAAGTTAGGTTTACACATGTTCTTATATATAAAATGTCATTGAAAACAAACTTGAATAAATAATAGAAGTTTTATGATAGAAATATGGCCATAAAATTGGTTTTTTACTAGTTGGTAGGTCATTTGAACTCCTAAGATTATGGTTTAGTCCCTAAATAAGCTTAATTTGACCTTAATCACTCTGAATAATTTTAATCATTTTTAATAATAATTTTTGTAAAAATCATAATGATATCATTAGAAAATAAATATTAAAATAATTAAAATTTTATGTCAGTTTTTCAAGATTCATATCATAGAATCATCAAAATTAAAATTAATGTTAATCCTGCAGACGAGATGAAATTGTAGGTTTCTAATGTATAAAGAAGTTCAAAAGATTATTAAGTTTTTATAATCAATTTCAAAGTGAAATTTATTATAATGAAATAAATGTATTGATAGATTTATAATTGATCTAATGTGACCTTGAAACAAATTTATTGTATAATTCAACATTAATAATTGTTAAAACGAAAAGGCATTTATTAACTAAAATGCATATTTTTTTACTATTAATCAAAAAAAAAATCTTAGAAAAATACCAAAAATTAACCATTAGATAATTTATGTATTATAAACTCAAAAATAAATTTAATTTTACCAAATTCAATTTCTTAATGTGTCTAAAATTAATTTTATTATTAAAAGCAGTTTATTCGAGAAAATAGTATGTTTAAACATATAGTACTTTACAAAATAATCATATATTTCATTATCAATATGTTTTATCTATATAAAAAAATTTAAATAATATTTGAAAATTAGTTCTTACTATTCATATAACTAATTTTAATGTCTAGGTTATAATTATCTTATTTAAATAATTATAACAATAAAATGATGTTTTGAAGAAACATCTCTGTTGCGTGTAACGTATGCCAAGTCGGTGTTGTGGGAGCCACAAGCCAAGTTGGTGTTGCGTATAGCACAGGCCAAGTAGGTATTTAATTTAGTTCAAGAAAATGTAATGCCATGTGAAAATAATTTTTTACTTAGTTCTTTAATATATATATATATATAAAGACCTATTTCCAGTGTCACATGAAATGAAAAATATCATAGTGATAAATTAATTTGAAAAAACACAAAATCTAAGTGTTTTACAAAAACACAAGTCTCATTTTCAAATAAATTTGGATAAACCATATGTATAGAGAGGAAACATAGGCACCTAAGAAAGAATTGAACCTAAAGTACACTCAATTGTAATCTTATTAGTGTGTGATCATATTTTTTGTGGTTAAAATTTCTATATTTGGGTAAATTTAATGACTCTAATTTTATTATATATGAAATTATCTTCAAAAAAAATGTGTGTCAAGATGCCCAGACACAAGAGGGTGTCACCTAAGACAGAACAAAGCTGAGTGTTCCACCCTAAATCCACTTCCAATATAACAGAGTTTGGTACCTAAAAATAACTTTAAATAATGAAAAATATAGTAGTACATAGAATACATCAAAATTATATATATATATATATATATATATAATGAATAATAAATAACTAGATTTATGGATGTAAATATATATATGTGTGTGTGTGTGTGTAAATTCTAAACCATACACCTCCATGAAACAACCACCATGATCACCACATATAACCAATACATAATCCAGTGCAGAAAAGGGGTAAGATACAATACCAAAACATAAAAAGTAAAACCATAATAAGAAACTAAATGAAGAGTTCCTCACAATAATTTGTCTATATGAATAAATTTATCCCACCACTATTAGCTTCTAGTACCACAAAGATTTTCCAAAACTGTGACCACTATGGTCACCACCAAGCATCAGCTATGAAAAATCCATTCCATCTCCACATCTACCAATACTATCTATAAATTTTGTGTTGTCTTCACAAACACATCAAATATTGGCCTAAGGCCCCTTGGGGGAGAGTATACACAATCCTCCTTCGATTCCCCAAAATCGAAAAGGAAATTCAATGCAGACCATTATCTCAAAACCCCTCGTATGTAATACTAATTAGGAAGAAGGAAAGAATGGATAAATTCAACATGAACTATAAATATAATACTAAGGTACAAAGGGATATCCTGACCATTTCATTTTTTTTCATGAAGTTTTATATCTTACGACCAACAAGGGGAGTTATTAGAGTACTAAAATCCAAAAATTTGGAATCTAATAACTCATATTCTTGTAATATCATAAAGTAAACCTTGTTTTTTTTAAGTAGTTACATTTCACCATGTATATAAACTACTCTAACTTTCAAACTTCTATACCTCCAAAAAAATATGTAAAATTAATCCAAAACCTTATTGAAGTATAGGAATTAGCTATGGGAGTATCACAAATTACCATTTACCAATCTCGAATCACAGTTTATGAAACCTATATTGGATCCCATGCCTTTCCCAATAGTGAGTCACATTCATGGGGAGAGTAACCATTAATATCCAAACAAAAAATTAATTTTTTAAATGAGAGTATACAATAAATTAGAGAGTCTCAACTCTAAAAAAACTAGATGTTGGTGAAATATAATCACTGTTTGAGGAACCCAAACTACATAAATCCAAAAACCTATATAACAATTATAAAAATTTAATGGGCCTCACGTACCTTGTTGAGGAATATTATATCAGTATAGGGTGTAAAAAACCCATGGATAGGGTAACCTTCCCCATACATGTGAGGGAGTATCAAATCCTATTCATAGTGAGTGTGGTACCAAAACCTCGTTGATTCTAAGTGGAAAAGGACCCCATATTGATCTTGAGGAACCATTCCCCAAGTATGTGGGGGTACCAAACTTCTAAACTAATAAATAGGATATGTTATGACAACCCATATCATTTATACACTTTATTTCTTGATTTATTACATAAATATACACTTATTACAACCCATAAGATCATGATGCCTAGTATATTTTGGTGATTAAGTATATATAATAGCAACTATAAATAGAAATATAAATACATAAACTAAAACACATTAACATTCCATTAAATTTCCTTGATCTTTTAAAACTACATGGGATAACCTGGGGACCGACATAAGAAATGGTTGAGCTATCAAGCAGAGTAATGTAATAATCCAATAATACAAGGATGAATGTACTATATTTGAGTCAATAGGCATATCAAGGTAACATAAGAGGGGTGAAAATCATAAACCTGATTATTAAATCATGATATAATTTGATAACATAAAGGTAGCATGGGGATGTGGAAATAACATAAAACCTAAAATCATTCACTTTAGTAAAAGATACCACCCTAGAAATAATAGGATAGTCTGATCATGATTACCTCCCAGGCACTATACATGGTATCTCATTAGATAAAGAATTACCCAAGGCATTGGAGGGATGAATAAATATGACCTAACCCATCACATTAATATCATGTGCATTCATAAGCATGTCACATAAATCATAAAACATAAGAACATCTTTCATCACTTTTAAACCCACGATTGTGGATTTGGGGTTACATAAACGGAATTGCTTAGTGAAACAAGTCTGGGTAAAAACAAGTTAATACCCTTGATTGGAAATGGGGATGGGTATTCACTACACAAATGTTTGGTAAGGAAAAGCACAGGATAATTCTAGAAGCATAATGGGGGTACATAATTATTCAAGAAAGGATTTATTGATTGTTAAAGGGCCTTATTATAACTTGGAAATTATAAGGAATGTAAGAGGGATTTGTAAAAACAATTCCCAACATGAATGATTGGGAATCAATAGGCATAATATAAAAAGTGTGAATTATTAAAGAGGAGAATGAGAGGATCCCATAACTTGAGAGGGTGATTTTAAAATTGGTAGAATCATATTAAGATCTTGGGGGAATCATGGGATGGGTCTATAGATAGAAAGGCATTGTAAAATCATGCTCCAAGGGATTTATTGAAGTGTAATGGGATGTTTGGTGGGTATATATAAAAAGAGAGGATAATTCTTTATAAATTTATGAACATCGGTTTTGGAATCTATATGCTAAATTAATCCAAGAACCAAACCATACAATGGTTCTTTATTAGGTTTCTTTCCAAATAAGATAGGATTTAAATATTTTATAATGCTAACAACCAAACACCTTGAAATAATACCCTTGGTGATGTGGAAGTGAGTCATGTTTATAAATAATTGATTTTAAAATATTAAAATATAATATGTTTTTGGAGGATTCATTAATGGTTTATAAAATTTCTAAAGTTACATAAAAACAAATAATTTTAAAGGAAAAGAATAATTTTGTTCTTTGATACTATATACAGTATTTATTACCTCATGTTTGGGCATTTATGATGGCATAATATATACCATATATTAAGTTATATTTAATTTTTACCAAACAATTTTACAATCTCATAAAATTAGGAAAAAATCATTGTTGGATAATTTTGAAAAGATATTTTCAAAAATTATATTTACATTATCTAAATATTTCTCTAAATATGAAAATTTATAATTTTAAATAAAAAACCATTGTTTATTGAAAAATATTAATTTTTTTACAATAACTATTTTCAAGCCCTTATAACAATTACATTTGACTTAATAAAATTATATTATCATTTATATTTAATAAATATTATTTAATAATAATATTTTATCATAATATCATTTATCTAAAAATTTCTTGAATTCATCAAAAATAGTTTCTTTATTAAAATTATATATTTCCCAAAAATAAAATTTTTGTTTCATCATATCAAAATATAATTTTTTATTATTAAAACATTGTAAATTAATAAAATATAAATATACTCACTATTATATTAAAAAAATAAAAAATCATATTTTTAGGGTAAAGATACAAAACCATTTGTTACACAAGTAAATTCTCTAAGGGTAAGGTGTGTGGTGGTAATATTTTCTTGGGGTGGTTTGACATATAGTGTTTGGGTCATGATTGCGATGAGATTTAGCATCTCCCATAAAGGATTCCACTCATGATTTAGTTATTGAATATCATATTTTTATTGGTCAAGGGTGTAGTCCAATGATGTTAGCTCCCTTGGAAACTATGATAAATGGGATTCATATTGTACAATCCTATTGGTCGAGGGGATTGCTTTATTTTTTATATAAATTGTATTTATCAAAACCATATATATACACTAATAATTTGACAACTATAAAATGGATATATTATCAATGGATATGTCATTTATGGGTATTTTATATTTGATAGGATATAACTTATATCCGTCCAAAATTACAAAGTAGTTCATGTGTTTTTTATAATTTCATTTATAAATAATTTATTTAATTTCATAAAAAGATAATTACATTTATAAATGTTCAGGATGTTATGTTTTCCCCCGTTTAGAAATTTCACTCTCAAATTTTCATTCATATACTAAAAAAATGAGCTTACTTTTTTTAAAAAACCTATTCTTGTTATAAATCCACTTCCTAAAACATTTGATTTCACCACACTACTTCAACTAGGTGAGTCATCTTTTTTCGTAGAACCATGTCTCTATGATCTAATATAATTACTAGTTACCCCTAATATGAAAGATCATTCTCTAATAGTACCCCCTATGGATTCAATATATGTGAGGGGTCTGGTATGTACTTTCCCAATTCGTATACAAGGAATGCATCATGTACTTGAGATATATTTTGTGGGAGTACTAGTCAAAAGGCCTCTGCTCTGATGTGATAATGGATCTTGAAGGTGTTGATATGTCTTGTACTAAGCTTTCACTTCTTAAAAAACATCATGACATTGTTCCATGGTGATATATGAAGGAACATTTTATCTCCAACCTCAACCTCCAGGTCCCATCGATGATTGTATGCATACATTTAGATTTACTTTATGTCGAATTCATATGATATTCAATGACTTGAACCTTATCTATCATATCCTAGATGATATCAGGACCAATCATCTTTGGATATTTAACTTCATTCCAACATGTTAGTTTTCAACATATATTCCCATACAATTCCTCATAAGGTTCCATTTGAATGATAGAATAGAAACTTTTTTAATATGAAAACCCCAATAGGGATTATTTTGATCCCAAAATACTTTTAAATCCATTAAATATGATATAAATATATATTATAGAGTTTTAATGGTTCATTCAGACTGGCCATCCTTCCAAGAGTGATAAACAATGCTGAAGATCGGTTATGTATCCATCATTTGCTGAAAGATTATCCAAAATCTCAAGGTAAAACTTATATATCAATCAGATATAATCAATAGTGTAAATCCATGAAGTCTTACTACATAAATTTTGTATATCATATTAATTTGGTCAAGAGAGAAATATTAATTGACATTTTTGAAATTTTCCGACTTGGTACGGTGATCAACTACCACCCAGATGGCGTTATAGCATTTAGGGTCCCTGGAGAGTCTTGTAAAAAAATTACATATTAAAAATTATATACTGGTGTGTGAAATGGTTACATAATAACCTTAGACTACAATAATTCATCTTTGACTTATATTTATACCAATAATCAAGATACAAATTATTCAATCACCCTATTCATGTTATCTTACCATAAATTTTCCATCAAATATATATACAACTTAGTTCTTCCTTGATGAATATAGAATAATTATCTATGTATATCATCTAGAATATCCCTCATTAGTTCTATTTTTTTGACACAAATCTAGGTTCCAAAACTTGTAATTCCAATATTTGGAAATCTGAACTTTGGAATATTAAATACATTTATTTGAGAACTTTAGGTTGAATATCCCTTTATTAATATCATTTCCTTCATATACATGTCTAAAAATATTGGATCCCTTTAAATCCACATCATGGATAAGGTTACAGGATCCTTTCTAATAAGAGAAGCAGACACTTTGTTCCCCTTCTCTTGATGGTGATGATTGAACAGCCATAATCCTTGATCAGTTATAACCACCTTCATTAATGAATGTTGAACACCTTCTATGTGAAATTATACTGGATTCTTTTATTATCTCTATATATGTCACAAATCTCCCCATAGATATAATTTCATCAAATATTCAGTGTGAAGATCACTGCATAGATCATGTATTAGGTATTTCTACTCATGGATCCTTAATTTTTAAGAGGCATAGGCTATCAATTTTTCATCTTGTATGAGTACACAACCTAATAACTTTTTGGCAGAATCAATGTAGATATAAAATCCTTCCCTACTTGTGGGTAATGTGATTATAGGTGTACTGACTAGCTACCTCTTTATCCCTTTAAAATTTTCTCCACATTCATCATTCTAGACAAACATCTCCCCATTCAAAGCTAGATTGGTTAGAGGTCTTGAAATCATGATAAGTTACTCACAAATTGATTATAGTGACCATATAATCCAAAGAATCTATGTATTTCGAAAAAAATGTTGGTCTTAACCATCCTTCAATTGACCCAATTTTTGAAGGATCGACTGATATCTTTTTCCAGTGATAACATTCCCTAGTAATGTTATCTAATCCATCCAAAACATGAATTTATGGTACATTTCACAAATATTCTCTTTCCAATAGGCCTTCAACACAACATCCAATGTGGATCACCCCCTTGCATTCTTTTGAAATGTATAAAGATATCATCTATAAATATTACTATTAATTTTTCAATGTAATCCCAGAAGACTCTATTCATTAAGTCCATGCTGATCATTGGAGGATTATTGAGTCCAAATAGAATCACTATTAACTTTTAGTTTTATTACCTTGTACAAAAAGCAGTCTTGGGGATATCCTCCTTCAAAATTATGTGATAATATCCCAAAAAAATGATCCACCTTATAAAATTACAATGCTACACACAACTGATAAAATAGGTCATCAATCTATGACATGGGATACTTTTTATTTGTCGTGATACTGTTGAGTTCATTGTAATCATTATAGAGGAACATTAACCCATCCCTTTTCTTGAAAAATTGGATAGTACACCCCATAATGAATAACATAGTCATATAAACCATTTATCATAATTATACTATTGTTTTTTCTTATGCTCCTCAAGTTCAACAATTGTTATTCTATATAGAGTCATGGATATTGGAAAATCCTAGAGTAAAAGTTCAATAGATAACTCAACCTCGTATAGAGAAGTAGGGTCAGAAAATTATTCTATAAACACATTATCGAATTCCCCTAAAATGGGGATTTCATCAAGGATGATCGATTCCTTACCCTCAGCCATTTGACCAAGATATTGTTTCTTATAGGGAAATAATATCCAAACTTGAGAAGATGATACCAAAGGAGATTCATCCTCCTCTTTCACTTGTATAGAATTAGATTGAAATTTGTGATATAGAGGGTAATTTCCTTCTCTAGGTAATTTATTTTTTCTCAATATAAGTAAATCCAATAAATCTATAGAATAGTATCAAATTCCACAAAATAGATTATCAAAATTTTTTATGGGAAATTCAGACGATAAATTTTTATATGGGAGTAGTTATATAATTTAGATGTAATAATTGTCCATTATTCTATTTTCACTAATACTCTACAACCATGTTTTTTGTAGGGTTTGAATAGTTCTACAAGAATTCTGTGATATGAAGGGATGCATAGAAATAGAATAAAACAATACATTTGTTATACATTAATAAATAAATAAAATATCTATAACTACTTCATTATTGAGATACACCTAATTATTTATGATGGAATAATCTATACATGTGTCTCTAATCCTTGGAGTTTGTTATCATCAACAACCATTGGATTTGTGAATTGATTTTCATTGTTTCCTTGTTCCTTTAAATTAAAAATTGGACAATAGTATAAGGGTTTGCTAGAGTGTTCCATTATTCCATCACATTGGTGGGTTTCTCCCATCAACAATTTCAATCAAGGTTCCTTTACTTCCTGCACCTAGAGCATTTCATTTTTCCATTCAGAATTTTTTTTAGATGAATTTTGCAATAATTTTTACAATTTTTTTGTTGTGGTTTCTTTATTTCAATAGTGTTTTTCATCACCCCACCATAATTAAAAATTATTCTCTATATCTTATCGCTAGACCCGTGAGACCATTGAGATTTATTGATCTCTATTTTTTATTGAGGGAACATTAGATGATTTTCACATTGATTTTGATGTCTCTAATTGATAAATCCTTTCATAGACTTATCTTTATCCTACCTAAGAAGTCTTCAACATTACTTTCAGGGGATATGAAAAGGTTAGAGGTTTATCATGAATGTATTGTAAAATTCGCCTCATATGACCTTATGGAATATTTATCATTTTAAATGATGATAAGAAAGTACCTTTCCATTTTTAGTTAACAATTGTGAGGATAATATTTTTCAAAAAACATTTTTTATAATTATTTTCACACCATCACTTAAATATCTTAATCTAGATTTTTATTTTTTTATTAATGTCCATAATTGATTTTTATCTCTCTCCATATGATAAAAATCCAGTACAACCTTCTCTTGATCTAATAATTTAAGGATATATAATAAAATTTCAATGTAATTGGTCCATTTTTTCGTGATTAAGGGATTATATGATCCACTGAAATTCAGTGGCCCTTATTACATAATGGTCTTAATTGTGCCTTTCTCTTTCTTATAGTGATGTGGGTTATACCCATGATTCACTTTTCTATTAAAAGCATGATTTAATTTAAAATTTATTTCCATAAATTCCCCAAATCCTTCTCCCATATAGTTGGGTGTCTCATTTCAGTAGTCATTGTATTTCACCTTACATTAGTTGTTGACTCAGTTCCACTTATTTCCAACTAATGAATAAAAATAAATAAAAATATGAATGAAAATTTATAAACCAATAAACAAATAAATGGGAATACATGAATAAAAGTGGGTTAACTCAAGAATGACATATGTTCCTTAACCTATGATTTTATAGGTTTCAATCTAAGTTATCCAGGATCAATTTCCTAACATAATGTTTTATGTGAATTTTCTCTCCGTAATAATGTTTAATAACGAGCTTGTAAATTTACCAAATAAAATCCCCCATGACTATCAAACAATTTTGGTAGCAAGGCCACTTTTTCATGAACCAGGTGATGATTGAATCTAGCTTAATGTTCTATTTTGGGGGTTATTACCCCAAGGTACAATAGTTCTAGAGCCACATCAACCTGTACAATCCATATAGAAATGTATTTAATTGGATACCAATTATTCAATATTTTACCATATTTTTGGGATTTTTTTCTTTATTAAGTATTATCCCAAAGTATTTCACAATACTTTTCTGATATTAATCCCAAAAAAAGACTATACTTATATTTGATACCAACTTTAAAAACCCATATCTTTCATTAACTTTATTTATTGATTTATTTCATTAATTTACACATAATACAAACACATAAGATATGTAGGCCAAGTTTTATTGGGTAATTAGTTACATATCACAACTTGAAAAACAAATATTAAAACATAAAGTAATACTCCATAACATGACATTAAATTTCATTAATCTTTTAAAACTACATGGTATAACCTATAGAAATACATAAGAATAAGGTGATATATAAAGCCTAGTAAGGGAATACAAAAACCATAACATTGTTAAATTAATAAATTTAAGTTGGTAGGATTATCAAGGTAACATAATTGGGGTGAGAATAATAAACTTGAACATTGAATCATGTCATAATATGATAATATAAATGTGACATAGGAATGTGGAAACGACATAAAACATGAAATTATAGACATAATTCAAGGATAAAAACCTAGAAATAATAAAATAGTGTGAGTAGGTTAACATTCCATGTACCATGCATGGTATCCCATAGGATAAAACATTACATAGTTTATTTGATGACTATATTATTTCCTGCCCACATGTCACATTCATATCATGTAAATAGATAAATGTGACATGTAGATTATACAAAATAAGAATATATTTCATAAATTTTAACACCATGATTAATAAGTAAAGGTAAAATAAATTTAATTTCTTAATCCATAAAGGATAGGTAAAACTAGGTGATTACCCTTGAGTGGAAATGGGGATGGGTATTCACTACACAAATGATTGGTATAGAAAATCTTAGGATAATTTCGACAGCATAATGGTGGTACATGAAGAATTTTGAAAGGGTTTAATGAGAGTGAAAGGAGCCTCTCATCACATGAAAATTATAATAAAATTAATTTTTATGTGTAAAAACATATCTTGAAATGAATAATTGGGAAACAGAAAGAATAATATAAATAATGTCTTGAATTAATAGGTGGAGGGGATCCCATACCTTGAGTGGGAACCTCTAAAAGCATAAGAAGAGATTATTAAGAGTTTTTTGTCACCTTGGATGGGATATAGAGAGAGATATAGTGAGAGAACAAAATTATTATAAAAGGTTTTTGAGTGAAGAGGAATGGGAGGTTGGGTGGGTTTTTATAGTAAAATATAGGATAATTCATTATTAACTTATAAGCATGGGTTTTGGAAGTTATATGATAATTTAACACAAACCACGGTCCATCCCATGGTATTTTCCATGGTTTCTACCAAATATGAGTGGATTTAATTATTTTAATATAAATCCTTACAATAATTCACTTGGTGACTTAAAATTGAAAAATATTATTAAATAATTTCTTCCAAACCCTTAAAATTTAATATATGTTTTGGAGGATTCGTTAATGGTTAATAAGATTTGTAAAATGACGTTAAAAACACATTATTTTAAAAGGGAAATGCTAATGTTTTCCTGGATACTATTTAGAGTATTTATTACATCACTTTTTGGATTTTATGATGTCAGAATACATATCATATAATTATATGATATTCAATTTTAACCCAAAAATTATATTATCTCAGAAAATTATGAAAATTTATCCATTGAATAATTTTAACATGAGTATTTAAATAATAATATTTATTTTATCTAAATAATTATCTAAATATAATTATTTACATTTTTAAATAATAAAATCTTTATTTATTGAAAAAATATATTTTTTGACAATAACAATTTTGGACCATTATAAAAATTACTTTTTTACTTCTTAAATTTTATTATAATTTATATTTAAAAAATTTATTTAATAATAATGTTATATTAAATTATTATTTCTTTAAAAAATTATAGAATTTATTAAATGTAGTTCCTTGATTGAAATTGTATATTTTTTCAAAATACATTTTGTGTTTCACTGTATCCAAATATAATTTTTTTTATTTATCCATTATAAGTTAATTAAAGATAAATATACTTAGTATTTTATTAAAAAAATAATATAAAAATTCATGTCGTCAGGGTTGATATATATATTTTACTTTATTACACTAGTGAATGGCCTAACTGTAATGGGTGTGATTATAAGATGTTCTTGGGTTGTTTGAGATACATGGTTTGGGAAATGATCTTGATGGTCCTGAAATTCCCTCATAAATGGGTTTTATCGTGTTTAGTTATTGAATATAATCCTATTCATGATCAAGTGCAAAAACTAGTGATGAAGTGTGCCTCATAAGCTCTAATTAATGGGGTCTATAGGGTATAATCCAACTGGTCGAGGCCATCACATCCTTTGTTTCTGTCAATTAGATTTATCATAACCCTGTATTTATAAGAATCATATGATCACTTTGTAGTAACTATAATATCAATGTTTATAATATTTAATGGTCTTACAAATCTAATAGGGAACTTCACACTGTCTAGAATAACTGAATAAGTGTGAGTGTAATCAATCATTTCATTTCTCAATAATCCTTATACTCATTTAACAAGGAAGTTTTATTTATAAATGTTCATGTTGATAGACACTTTCTCTATCACAACACACTTACTGAGGAGTACTGATCCCATGAATGCTATTAATTTCACACCCCAATCCCCATTATTGATCCTACAGATCAAAATCCAAAAAAAAATTATCTCACCTAACAAAAATTTGTAGATGAGTGAAAAGACTACATCAATTCAATATTAAGGTAAAATTACTCAAGATAATATATTTATTTATTATAAATATATTTTTTATATAAAATACATATTCTATCATAAAATGGATGTTATACATTATTTAACAAAACCAAGGATTGTTAAATGAATTAGAATTATGTATCACTTATTATTTTGTAATTTTTCATCTCAAATATCATAGTCGAAACACTATAGAAAAATTATGAATTTGATGCCTTAGAAAAATGATACAACTAGAATAAGGATTTATAATCATATTTACAATAATAACATAATTATTAATAATATAAAGCATTAATTTGATAAACAAACTATACAAATCATTTAACGATTTCACCATTGTTAAGTTATTTGAGTAGAAAGATTTAGAGATGATATTATCTCTATATATTTTCCATAAAAAACAAGAATAATAGAGAACAAATGAAATAAAAATATATATACTTAGTATAAGGTCACTCATTGACAATGTTGAAATTAATGTTAATTTTGTTTTGTGATCTAATTAAAGAATTTAGTTCTTAGATGTTTAGATTATTGATATCTTCTCCAAATTAGTGTAGATTCTTCATTTTAGGGTTCAAGTCCTATAAACAATAATTTGAGAAAATGAAATTTTAAATAAGTAGGAAACCATATATCCAAGAATTTGATAAGAAAATAATTAAATAATCAATTAATTTAAATACATTTATCTATATCTAAAGGAACAACCTCAGAAGATCCATTATTAAAATTTTCAATACCCCCCCTTGGGATAAGCCCCTAATCCAGATAAAACCCTAGAGTAAAATTCCTTATATTATTCTTAATTAAGGATATATTAGTAATATATCATAAATACCCATAAAAAAATTAAAAATAATATTTTCATACTAAATTTAATATTTATAATGCTCCATCATGTTAGAAATTCTTCACTAATGTAGAATTTCTTCAAAAAAACAATTTAAAATATTCCATAAAGTAAAAAAACAAATAGTGTGGTTTCCAAATCACCATTTAATCATCAAAAGTAATATTTAATTAAGAATAAATATTAAAAAAACCCTAAAAAAATCAATATGTTTTAAAATTAAAAAAATTTAAGTGTGGGGGTAAACACCATGATCCATGATAAATCATATCTATGAAATAATCTACTCACTATATCTTCTAAGCTATATTTTATATTTTAGACATTAGGAGGACACATAACTAAATATCAAAATTGAGATAAGTATCATATAGAAAATACTTGGGTCACTATATACTACACACCTTAAAACCCATTTAATACTAGAAAAGGTAATAATTGGGGTCTCTAAAAAATGTCATAAACCATCCTCTTAGGGATATAATAATGTTATATAAACATACATCATCTTTGAAGGTCTATGCTCTTGGTGAACTGATTATAATCCCACTGAATATAGAAACAACCTCTATCATAACCAAATATATCAACTTGAGTTCATCATGAAGTAATAACAAAGAGTAAATTATGCATCCACTAAATTAGATTCTTGGAAAGTCTCTACCCCTATAATACAACATCAAATAAAGGTTATCATATCACATTAGATGAAACATATCTACAAACCACTAATATCCCACAATGAATTGTTTTTTTCAACGTTACCTCGAGTGGGAGTGCCTAAATACCCATCTTTGAAGAGTGTTATAGATGGTTGTTACATGGGGGAAAACCATACATGATGGACTCAAAAATATTTCACCACATTAAGATTAATCACTAATATTGGAAGAGAAGAAAAGAAGGATGCTCTTAAGGTCCCGTATCAGTTTCCCTGTCATCTCTTTCCAGCATAGAACATATAAAAACAATGAAATCTCATGATAATGTGGCACTATACACCTTCAATGATTATCTTGAACATACATGGGAATCTTGAATTCAAACCTTGAATGTAAACAAGATGAAATCCATTGTAAAATATATCTTGATTGTGTTGTCATCACTCTTTATTAAAATTTATTGATGGGGACATTAGGAACACCAAAAAAACTCATCAAAACTACTCGTAATTACAATACATCCCATTGGGTGGAACAATTTGTGACAATCCAAATATGATGGTCTAGAACATATATATGGAACTAATCTATCATCTCTATACCCCAATAAAACCCCAACTCAAGTGCCTGAAACCACAAATTATTGAGAAAATCTTCTCCTCTGCCACATAACATGAGTTGTTATGTCATGGGTGCACCCAAAAAGTTCCACTAGACTATGAAAACCTAGATAATTTAATAATAAAACAATTTAATTTATTATTAATAATCATGATCAAATTTGGATTCACAATCTTAATAACAGTTTTATATGATTTTTCATACTGAAAAAATGAAATAGTTTTACTTCACAAAAGTGGTTTCCATGTATTATATGGTTTTATTTAAAAGATAAATCTATTTATTTTATAAATTTAATGTGATAATATAGGATTCATTTTTTATATCTTAATATCAAAAATTTATTATGGTTCAATTTTTAGGATTTTTTTGAAATGAATGATTTTTTTGGGAATAGTGAAAAATTCAAATTTTCATAAAATTGTCATTTATTTTCAAGTATTAATAAATTATCATAATATTTTATATTTTAATAAAATTAATATTCTCCAAATTTTATTAAAAATAATCCATTTAATTCCAAAACTTTCTGTATTATGCTTTATTTTGATATAAAATCATTTTTATACTTAAAACACGTTTTTAAAAAATAATCATTTCATTTAGTGCACTTAAATTAAAATTAATTTCAGATACTTACACAAATATAATCTGAGAAATTTTATTTAATATTTTGAATCATGATTTTAAAATTTATTAACAAATAAAATTTTATTTTCATTCATAATGAATAGAAACTATGGAAAAACATTATCACTATGGTAAATGTAGAGACCCAAGATAGACGTACACATAGATTACAATACTTTTGCAGAATACTTAATACATAACAAATACAGACGCCCAATGACCATATTAGATTAGTGTCTATGGAAACTTGTAAAAAACTCTTCTAATCATGGTGAAAGATCTTCAACATCTCCCATAAAGATATTTCCCTTTTTTTCTTACCTAAAACATTTCTTTATATCCTGGAGAAAATAAAACATAAAAACGGTGAATTCAAATTCTCATAAAGGGAAAACATGGAGAACATAAAACAACCCATAAAAATTTGAACATAAAAACATGAACATAAAACATCAAAATCATGAGTAATGACATAAATCTTGGCAGTACATAAGGCATGGATCACAAAGGAACATTAATCATGATAAAATAGCATGGGAATAAAACATGTAATTGTGGAAAACCATTAACAACATGATATTATTTCCATAGTATCCAAGTAATTGCTTCTAATACCATCATAGTGGACAAAGTCCATTACTGAACCGAGTTTACTTGTAGTTTCATCCCTGTATTTCTGAACCAGATTTACTTATCATTCCAGCCATGTTTATCTCATGAGATATAAATATTTACCCAATTAATTGGAGGGAGATATAGTACCACCCATCTCATAATGAAATCATTATTTCGTGTGCCACAAAGTAAACATAAATCATTCATCATAACCCAAAGAATAATATGGGTTTCATAAACATCATCCCATCATAACATAATCCATATAAAACAAATAGATATCATTTAATCATAAGAAAAAATAAAACCATGTAAATAATAGATACATTATACATAAAACCTAAACATACTTAATAATGTCATCTTAGAGGGAAAATATTTTTGACAAAACACTTGAAATGAATTCTGGAGGAAAATATCTGTTCTTCTTCAAAATCATTTTATTTTCTGAAAATGCCATTCAATTTTAAAAGAAAATGATTTTTGTTGAAAATAATCATGAAATCTTATAGGTGAAGCTTCATGAAAATAAGGCATTATGAATTCGTAAAAATTCGTTCATGTCGTATAAGTTAAAAAAACATTCTCCTCATACTTTTACCGGAAAAGTCAAAAAGTACCTCGTATGATAAAAAAAGAAAGATTCCTTCCATACCTTGTGGTAAACGTAAAAAAAGGGTAAAAAATGACTATAAATATACATGGAAGAATAGTAAACATTTTATGAACAGATTTTGAGAAAACATGGACAAGGATGATAAACATAGCCCCAGTAAATACTTACGAATAAACAATCTTGGATAAGAACGAGATTGGAATAATTATCCCTTACCTTATATCCAATTTATTTTTTATGTGTCCAAGACTCATGTATAGTGGGTTTAAACATATTATTAACTTTTAACAGAACCATAATAATATTTATGATATCATATATGATTCACTTACGACTTTATATTACCCGTTCATTTGTTAATTCCATGTTAAAGCAGCGTTTTGGGTAAAATTGTTTCATTTATCATCCGTGATTTGAATTGTAATTATTAATATGATTACTTAGATCATGATTACTTACTTCTAGAATGTAAAACATAATTATATATATTCATAATATAAAAGATCAATAAATGGAATTAAATACACCGTTCCAGAGACGGTAGGTCGTACGTACACATGAACGCTGTTTTTCCTTTCCTTATTGACTTGAATGGAAGTAAGTAGATTACATATATATATATACATAATTCAAGTAGAATTATTATGTCATATATTTCATTATTATTCAATATATATACTTTATAATCATTCTTGAATGGTTAACATAGAGAATTAATGTCACCGCGTCATGGAGACGGTAATCCATACGTACGCAAGAGCGATGATATCGTTCCCATAATTATTGAATGGTATTGGAGTGGATGATAGAATATATCAGAATTAGTATCATGTTATAATAATCATATATAGTTATTCATTACACCATTATACCCATCCAAGTAAGGTGGTGGTTGAAAATAGATTACACCACGACGTGGAGACGGTATTCTGTACGTACGCACACGCAGTGATTTCATTTTTCGTAAGATGGATAGAAGTTGAAATAGGGTTATTTCATATTTATAATAACATATCAGTTTATGAGTGACACTGATTTTATAACTTTATAATTAAACAAATAAAAAATATTAAGTAAAAGGAGAAATTAATTTGAAAGAATAGGTAAAGGATATTACCTCTTCTTCGACGGGCCTCTTCTAAACCCCCTCTTAGGGCACTAAAGTTTGTATTTTGAGAAGATCATGACCTCTATTATGTTTGTACGGAAGTTTAAAAGGGATATGGGAAGGATTTGTCTGAGATTTAAGGCTCAAAATGGTGTGAGGAGGAGAGGGAGGAGGTGCCCTTTTATAAGCGAGGAGAGGGGAACTTTTGGAAACCTCTAAAATATTAATTTATAATAAACTCAAACCCCACCTAAAAACCTCCAAAATGACTCAAATTTGAAGATTATATGATATAGGGTTTTAATATCATTATACAATAAAATTTAGACATGTTGGGAATTTATTTTAAACCTTATAAACTTGATTTATCCTTATTTAATCTATTTAATTTTATTAGTGGTAATAATATTCTAAATTTTCAATTGTTATAAATCCATAATTATGTGTTTTTAATTGTACATAATTAGATACATTCTGAAATTTTAGATCATATAATCTTTAATTTGTTATTTTTAAATATTTTTTTTATTTTTAAACAATTTAATAATTTGTTATTTTTATAAAATATCAATAGTGTCAATTTTGAAACTATTAATTTATTTGAAAATAAATAAACTCCACACAGAAGATATGTTCGAACAAAAATATTTAATATATTCCTAACATGTCATATGCATCTAAAAAATTCATGGATAACATTAATTTGTTCATATAATTTTTAATTTAATATTTTTAAAACCATTTACTTGATATTTCTCTTAAGAAAATAATTACTACAACATTTTTGTATGATTATTTAATATACTAATTTATTGAATAAAATTTAAAATTAAAATAATATGATGAATATAAATATAATATCTTTAATAATAAAAATTTTAGTATAATTAATATTCTAAAACACCCAACTTTTAAAATGATATGTTTATTAAATTATGAAGGTGACAACTTTGACATCATTTAAAATAAAATAATATAAATGTCATAATCTGTTTTATAAGGATCCAAATGGTCCACAAGTCTAAAATTGGATGATTAGGGTATATATATACTCTAAAAATAAGGTTCATCCAAGTTTATGGTCCTTTTGATTGGTATTATTATTTTAATAAAAACTATATTATTGATTTTTCACTAAATAAATAATTTCTGCATCATTAATGTATAAGCTATTAAGGTAATTATATATATCTTAAAAATTAAAAATAAATTACCTTGATAAAAAAACAGTTTAGATTTGAAATTAGTATTTACAATAGAATTTATATTCTATATAACCTTATATTAAAAATACTTTAATTATTAAATTTTGAGTGAGACATATTTCACTTTCATTAAATAAAATAAATTAAAGGTCTTAATCACATCCAAGTGGGTTCCAAAAGATACCATTTCGACCCAAGTATATTTTAGGACGAAATATAATCATCCAGTTATATTAATAAAAGTGTTAGGGTAATTTTATAATATTATTTTTACCCTTAATGACCTGATTTATCTTTAACTGTAGTAAATAAAATTTACCATAGTTACTATTCATAATGCCTAAAAATAAAAAGTATCATATTAACATAATTTGTACCTACTAATTACAAATATATAATAAATTTTTTCAAATTAAAAACATAAAAGTTTCATTATTTAATTTAAAATTAATCCCGCTGTCGAGAAAACGGGTTCTAAATGTTAAAACATTGCAAAAGATAGAAATGTTTTTACCTATGAATTCAATATAAAATTAATGATAATGACATACATAATATTAAATGGTAAAAATATATTCTATTTATAATTTAAACCCATTAAATATTATAATTTAACCATATAAATTATCTTGATGAAAGAAGTTGTTTTTAATTAAAATTTAGCTTATTTTTACTATTCATCATAATATGAAAGTTAACAGAAAAATATTAAAAAATTATCCATAGTTATTTATTATATCCTTATTGAAATGAATAAATTTATTTCTTTAAATTTAACTTATAAACTTATCAAAAACTAGATTTAAAGTGGGTGTTCCATCAAAAGGTGGCAAAACTGTATTTTTTTAAAAATACTTATTTTACCTGAAAATTTTATTTTTTTCTCATACCGTGTTCTAGAATATTTGTAGGATGAATGATATTGTTATAAAACTCAAAATTTGGTTAACTCTATTCATAATAAAGAGCTCATAATAATTTTATAACAATATATCATTGTTTAGTGAAACTCGGTATTGCATACAACACACGCTATTGAGGAAGGTTTCTCTTGTGTGCAACACAAGCTAAGAATAGTGTTTGTGTATACTACAAGATAATACGGTGTTGAGTATAGCGTAATATAATCTTGTTGTAGCATACAACACAATACATAAATAAAGTTAAAAGGAATATTTCTCATAAAATCTCGTGGTGTTACATTATACCCCCCTTAAAATGAATTTCGCCCTCAAAATTCATCGGGGTTATAAATGGTTTACTACATGAAAGTTTCTTTAATAGAAACCCACATCGTAAAAAGGAATACTAAAACATTATTTTAAAAAGGAATGTTAGAAACATAACAGATACCCAAAGTAACTCATCATTGGGTTTACAGATAGGAGAATATAAGTGAAAATATGGATATGGAAGAGAAATCTAACTATCAAGTTCTGATGGATAGTGGTAGAGAACATGGCTATGAAAAAACCAACAATCACAAAGCCATAAATTCATGATGATCTAAGGTACCATCTGATTCATCGGATGTGAGGGTACTATGACAACATTTTTGGTTTCCAAGATCATTTCCCTAAAGTTGATGAATTTTTTCATAAGGAGAAATACTTACTTGATTTTAGTGTAATATCATTGTTGGTCATTCCATGAACAATTTCCACTTCATCTATTAATAAAATAAAGTTTAATTTTTCATTCGTGAAGTGTGAGTAGATAATGTGATAGAATGATAGGTCATTCCATTTGTCTCAAACATAAGGTTATAAAAAGTTATTAAATATACATAAGTCTATCTATGGTGAGATTAATCGTATATTGTTCCAAAAATGGACTTATACTTCATCTATCATACCGGTTAATAAAATAAAACTAGTTTCTACTAACCAAGGACTTCCTGTAGGCCAGTGGTATGTGATAAATGCCTATCGCACTTCGGTTGTGGATTCGATTCCCACATCCTTCTCCGACGTGACAGGTTGTCGCCCATCCTATGGGTTGTCCTTTTTCTAAAACTATACTATTATAACATTATAGAAAAAAGTTTTAGCCTTAAAAAATACTATATGATGTCCAAATTAATCCATTCCAAACTTTATTCTTATCCAAAATATCCAATATCATTGTATAAAGAAAATGATTACTAAAAGGTTCATCTACCAAACATGTGAATACCATCATTTATCCCCCTTGTATCGTAAGATATATCTCGTCATTGGTCACATTCCAAATAGGTGAATACCTTAATCATGTTTTCTATTGAAAAATTAATACACATTGAACCTTAGTGAAAACATGAATGTTGTCAAAAGTTAACTCTTGCCACATACCAAAATCCCATAATTTCTATATACTCAAACAATGATATCACTTTGTCCTTATATCAGTCATGAGCTCATTAATACTATCAAACATATTATTTTCTCCTTATCCCTTCATTATGTGCATATCATCTGCTTTCCAAAAATATTTCAATCTCTTTTCATGGTTATTGGTACCATATTATTATGGAAAACCACAATCGACCAATACATAGATATTTCAATATTCCATAAAAGTAGCTCAACAACATTATTCTTGAATTCCAATAAATAATCCCTTCAATAAATCCTATGCAATGATTGGCATAGAATAGGTCCTTCCTTAATTTAGAAGTAACCTCTTAGGTTAGGTCATTGAGTTGGGTAATGCCCATGTTCTCACAGATAAGACATTGAACTTCATAACAGTCTGTCACTCTATGACCCTTTTCCCCACACAGATAACATATTCCCCTCCATTTGAGGTATTTCTCAAGGTTCTTCTTCCATTCTTCTTGATATATAGAAATCTTAATCTTCATTCATCTATGTTCCTCACCATTCGAACATGCATAAAATTACATCTTCCTTTTATTTGATGACTTAGGAATACAACTAATGTTCACCATGTTAATCATATATCACGATGTCTGATTCGAAATAATCATAATATCTTTCTCTCTAGGCATTACACAAATTTTTAGATCATAGTCACCAATTTGTCCATTATAATCAATGTTAACTGAATTCCTTCTCGTTCCCTCCATTAACTAAAACTAGAAACCATAGTGTAAGAAACAGTTAAAATAATGAGGAACCACATAGTCATAAAAGGTCACTTATGGGATGTCTAAATTATCACACATTCTTTAATACATGACACCTTAGGTTCACCCTAGGTTATTCATGATCGTCAACAAAATTCTACGACTATAACCTATAGTTATACTAAACCTTAGGGACATCCCTAGACATACCTTAGAAATATCTCAAGGGATCTCACTAAAGTTTTCACATCCTAGTTTTCAAAGGTTAACTAAACCTTCGCTCTGATACCAACTGTAGAGACCCAAGTTAGACGTCCATATACATTACATTACTTTTTCAAGATACTTAATACATGACAAAAACTGATGCCCAATGAATGTATTAGTTTAGTGTCTTTGGGAACTCAGAACAAAATCTTCTAATCATGGTGAATGATCTTCAAAATCTCCCATAAAGATCTTTCCATTTTGTTTTCCTACCTAAAACCTTTCTTTATATCCAGGGGAAAAGAAAATATAAAAAGGGTGATCTCAAATGATCAGTAAGGGAAAACATGGAGAACATAAAACAACCCATAAACATTTGAATGTAAAAACACGAACATAAAACATCAAAATCATGAGTAATGACATAAATTTTGGTAGTACATAAGGCATAGATCATAAAGGAACATTAATCATGATAAAATAGCATGGGAATAAAACATGTAATTGTGTCAAAACATTAATCACATGTTATGATTTCCATAGTAGCCAAGGCATTGCTTCCAATACCATCATAGTGGACAAAGTCTATTACTGAACAAGGTTTACTTGTCGTTCCAGCCTAGTATTACTGAACTGGATTTACTTGACATTCCATCCATGTCTATCTCATGAGATATAAATATTTACTCAATACATTGGAGGGAGATATAGGTCCCACCCATATTATAATGAAATCATTATTTCTTGTTCCACAAAGTAAACATAAATCATTCATCATAACCCAAAGAATAATATGGGTTTCAAAAACATCATCCCATCATAACATAATCCATATAAAACAAATGGATATCATATCATCATAAGAAAAAATAAAACCATTTAATAATAGAAACATTATACTTGAAACCTAAACATACTAAATAATTTCATCTTAGATGGAAAATAGTTTTGATAAAATGTTTGAAATGAATTCTTGAGGAAAATATCCTTTCTTCTTCAAAATCATTTTATTTTCACAAAATTCCATGAAATTTTACAAAAAGATTTTTTTTTGAAAATAATCATGAAATCTTGTAGATTAAGCTTCATGAAAATAAAGAGTTATGAAACTGTAAAAATATGTTCATTCCATATAAGCTAAAAAACATTATCCTCATACTTTTGTCAGAAAAGTCAAAAAGTACCTCGTATGATAAAAAAAGAAAGATTCTTTCCATACCTTGTAGTAAAAGTCAAAAAAAAGTAAAACTAAATTTAAATATACATGTAAGAATAGTAAAAATTTTATGAAAACATTTTTAGAAAACATGGACAAGGATGATAAACATAACCCCAGTAAATACTTACGAATAAACAATCTCGGATAAGAATGAGATTGGAATAATTATCCCTTACCTTATGTCTAATTTATTCTGTATGTGTCTGAGACTCCTCTATAGTGGGTTTAAACATATTATTAACTTTTAATAGAACCATAATAATATTTATGATATCATATATCATTCACTTACGACTTTATATTACTCGTTCATTTGTCAATTCCATGTTAAAGCAGCGTTTTTGGTAAAATCATTTCATTTATCGTCTGTTTTTTGACTTGTAATTATTCATATGATTACTTATATCATGATTACTTACTTACAGAATGTAAAACATGATTTATATATATTCATAATATAATAGATCGATAAATGGAATGAAATACATCGTTCATGGAGACAGTAGGTCGTACGTACGCATGAACGCTGTTTTCCTTTCCTTATTGACTTGAATAAATGTAAGTAGATGACATATATATATATAAAAACATAAATCCAGAAGAATCATTATGTCATATATTTAATTATTGTTCAATATATATACTTTATAATCATTCTTGAATGGTTAACATGAAGAATGAATCTCATCACGTCGTGGAGACGGTAATCCCTACGTACACACGAGTGATGATATTGTTCCCATAATTATTGAATGGTATTGAAGTGGATGATAGAATATCTCAGAATTAGTATCATGTTATAATAATTATATATAGTTATTCTTTACACCATTATACCAATCCAAGTAAGGTGTTGGTGGAAAATAGATTACACCACGGCGTGGAGACGGTATTTCATACGTACCCACGTGCGGTGATTTCATTTTCTGTAGGATGGATAGAAAGATAAATAAGGTTGTTTTATATTTATAATAACATAGCAGTATATTAGTGATACTGATGTTATTACTTTATAATTAAACAAATAAAAAAGAGTAAGTACAATGAGAAATTAATTTGAAAAAATCGGTAAAGGATATTACCTCTTCTTTGACGCGCCTCTTCTAAACCTCCTCTTAGGGCACTAAAGTTCATATTTTGAGAAGACCGGGACCTCTATTATGTTTCTAGGGAAGTGTATAAGGGAAATTTTCAGGGTTTGGCCGAGATTGAAGGCTCAAAATGGTGTGAGTAGGATAGGGAGGAGGTGCCCTTTTATAAGTGAAGAGAGGGGCACTTTTAGAAACCACTAAAATATTAATTTATAATAAACTCAAACCCCACCTAAAAACCTCCAAAATGAATCAAATTTGAAGATGAGATGAGATAGGGTTTTAATATCATCATCAAATAAATTTTATACATGTAGGTAATTTATTTTAAACCTTATCTACTTGATTTATCCTTATTTAATCTATTTAATTTTATTAGTAGTAATAATATTCTAAATTTTAAATTGTTGTAAATACTTACATATGTGTTTGAATTGTACATAATTAGATACATTATGACATTTTAGACAATATAATTTTCAATTTTTTATTTTTTAATATTTTTTTAATTTTGAAACAATTTAAAAATATGTTATTTTTATAAAATATCAATAGTGTCAATTTTGAAACTATTCATTTATTTGAAATAAAATAAACTCCACAGAGAAGATATATTCGAACCAAAATATTTAATAGATTCTTAAAATGTCATATTAATATAAAAAATTCATGAAGGACATTAATTTGTTCATATAATATTTAATTTAATATTTTTAAACCATTTATTTGATATTTCTCTTAATAAAATAATTATTACAACATTTTTGTATGATTATTTAATATACTGATTTGTTGCATAAAAATTAAAATTAAAATAATATTATGAAGATAAATATAATATATTTCATAAGAATACTTTTAGTTGAATTTATCTTTTAAAACACCCAACTTTTAAAATGATATTTTTATTAAATTATGAAGGTGACAACTTTAACATCATTTAAAATAAAATAATATAAATGTCATAATCTGTTTTATAAGGCTCTAAATGGTCCAAAAGTCGACATTTGGATTCTTAGGGTACAGATATACTCATCCAATAAGGTTTGTTCAAGTTTATGGTCCTTCTATGGGTATTATTATTTTAATAAAAACTATACTATTGATTTTTTTACTAAATAAATAATTTTTGCATGCTTAATGTATAAGCTATTAAGGTAATTATATTTTTTTTAATAATTACAAATAAATTACCATGATAAATAAAAAAAATTATATTTCAAATTAGTATTTACAATCGAATTTATATTCTATATAACCTTATATTAAAAATACTTTAATTATTAAAGTTTCAGTGAGACATATTTCACTTTCTTTAAATAAAATAAATTAAAGGTCATAATCACATTCAAGTGGGTTCCAAAAGAAACCATTTCGACCCAATTATATTTTGGTACAAAATATAATCATCCAAATATATTAATAAAAGTGTTAGGGTAATTTTATAATATTATTTTTACCCTTAATTACCTGATTTACCTTTAACTTAGTAAATAAAATTTACCATAGTTACTATTCATAATGCCTAAAAATAAAAAATATCCTATTAAAATAATTTTTACCTACTAATTCCAAAAATAGAATCCATTTTTCCAAATTCAAAACAAAAAATTTTCAGTATTTAAATTAAAATAAATCCCCTGTTGAGAAAATGAGTTCTAAAAGTTAAAACATTGCAAAAGATTGAAATGTTTTTACCTATGAATTCAATGTAAAATTAAAGATAATGACATACATAATACTAAAAGGTAAAAATATATTCTATTTATACTTTAAAATCATTCAATATTATAATTTAACCATAAAAATTATCTTGATGAAAAAATTTATTTTTAATTAAAATTTAGTGTATTTTTACTATTCATCAAAATACGAAAGTTAACAGAAAAATATTAAAAAATTATCCAAAGTTAATTTTTATATCCTTATTGAAATGAATAAGTTTATTTTGAAAAAATTAACTTATAAACGTGTCAAAACTAGATTTAAAGTGTGTGCGCCGTCTAAAGGCGGCAAAACTGCATTTTTTTAAAAATACTTATTTTACCCGAAAAATTTATTTTGTTCTCATACCATGTTCTAAAGTATGTGTAAGATGAATGATATTCTTATAAAATTTAAAATTTGGTTAATACTATTCATAATGGCCAGTTCATAATAATTTTATAACAATATATCGTTGTTTAGTGAAACTCCGTATTGCGTACAACACACGCTATTGAGGAAGGTCGCTCTTGCGTGCAACACAAGCCAATAATGGTGTTTTTGTATACTACAAGCTAATACGGTGTTGTGTATAGGGCATGATAATATTTTTGTAGCGTACAACACAATACATCAATGAAATTAATAAGAATATTTATTATAAAATCTCGGGGTGTTATAGTAATGGGTAAAACTGATTAATTAAGGTTAAAAATACATGATATGGAAAAAATAACTTCTTAAATATTATTTCATGAGATTATTTAGACCCTTATCATATAATATTTTATATAGGGTAGTTTGTTTGTGGAATTTACCAATAATAATACATTATGGTATTTTAAAACATAGACATATTACAATAGTGCCACTCCACTCACTTATTAAAGGGAGCACCCTATCCTCTCTTATTAAAATACTTCCCATTTATCTCGATAAATAACTACAAAAGTACCATTATAGAATCCATCCCCATGTCCTGAATGTCATGTTTTTACCAAAATAACCATCTAATAATTCTTAAGGTTCAAGACAATTGAATTTTTCCAAATAAGTGGTATGATTTTTCAATGACTGTTTCATGTTTATTCATTCTTCTACCTCATTAAAATATTTATTAATCACACTGAAATAATAAAATCATAATATTAAATATAGTAAAATTATATTATCATTATGGTGTAACCCTTTATCATTTCCCTTTCCATCCATTGGGAAATGAAAACATTGCTTGTACCTACGTGTGGACTACCTCCTCTAAGAAGTAAGTTATTTTTTTCATTACCACCTCACGAGGATGGTTGTTATGATCGATTTAATTAATATATATTATATAAATGACATAATTATGATTCTAAAAATATAATATACTACTTATGTTGTTATCTATCTATCTGTTTATAAATGATGACTTTGCTCATGGGTACATGTGAAGTACCACCTCTATGAAGTGATGTAAATGGTTTTTCATGTCCTCCATTCATGAATAGTTATAAATATATATTTGATGTATTAAAATTATAATTATTTAATAATTAATATTATTTATAATATGTATAAATAAACCATTTGACCATGTTCACCCCCACCGAATTAATTTTATAATTATGAATGGCACATCCTCAAAACATCCAACATGAAATTAATTTATTTAATAAATATCTAAGGAATGTTAATAAATGATATATATGGGATAATAATAAGTAATTACACCTTAAAAATATTTTTAAGTATGTAAATAATTAACATATTTTTATTATAAAAAAATAAAATTATATATGTGGTGAGTTAGACTCAAGGTAATGAATTTTTTTCAAACAAAACATTGAAAAATTTATAGCTTTTTGTCTCATTTTAATTAATATCCATGTTATATAAAATGGTTGAAGGTTGTAATTAATTTTAGGAAATATATATTAAAAATCATTTTAAATTTTTTTTTAAAATAAGTCATTTTTAATGTTTTCCAAAAAAATTTACATTTTTTAAAATTAGTGAAAGGGATATTTTTTTAACGCATACAATTTGAGTATAATTTTCTACCATCATGAAAGTTATTATTTATGAATATTTTTCTAAAATTTTTCATGGGGTTTAGAAGAAAATATCATCTCCTATTCTTTTGGAAAATTTTCATTTTAAGAGTTTTCAAAAAAAGTATTTTTATCCATATATTTACATGAATCTAGAAAGTGCTTCAACATATATGTTAAATAGTGTAATTTATGATATTTTATGATGTAAATGCTATTTTAAATGTGTTTTTTGTATGTTGTAGTCCTCGTAAATTTTTTATGATAATGGGTTATCCTAATATAGCTCTCCAATGAAGTATACAATTATTTTGGTCTCTGGGGAATATTTTTTTAAATTAACTGATTAGGTTATTCAATTTGTAAGAGTTATTTTATGAGAGATTGTAAGTGTCAAAGGAATATGATGTACAAAGGTACCTACATGAAAATTATATGAATGAAAATTATTTTTCATAGAAGAATTTTGATTTTATAGGGTAATATAATGAGTTTAGGTTCAAAGAAAAATTTTGGAATCTTTTAAGGGTGAAAAGCAAGTGCTTTAGTAAAATGCTTTCAGGAGTACCCATTTTTTAAGTAAAATCATTATGATTATGATTTTTCCTTTATAATTTAATAATAGTTGTTTTCTGAAAGTCCTTTTCCAGTTATTCTAATTTCATGAATAATAAAATGAATACATGAGCACAATGTATATTATATAAAATTGAAATTTTTATTATGGGATTTCATGATTTTTAAAATAAAATCATGAGTTTCTTTATTTTTATATCCATTAGGGATGTTACATTGTTAAATGAATATTGTTGTTTCAAAATATAAAATTTTAATTTATAAATATTTTTGGCATTCCTTTAATTTTCATTTATTTTTTACATGTTTACTCAATGTTCTAAAATGAATTTAAATTTTAGTTATACTATATTTTATTTTTATATATCTTTAATGTTTAAATATTATATTTTTAATCAATAATGTTTTTGTCCAATACATTAATATTGGCTTATTATATTAATAAAGTTATTTTTATTTTCAAATATATTTTATGTATAAGATGTTTTTATGCTATATATAGATTGTATTTATAGTTTATATTTTATATTCATTTAAAGTTACCTACTAGAAATTAAATAACTTTTTTTTAATTTAGATATTTTATTTTGAAATATTATAGAATTTTAACTCCAAGTTGAATCTAAATTAAAATTAAAAAATAGGTAAACCATACAAAAATAGTTGAAAATAAAAATTATTTAATTAATATGATAGATAAAAAATAATCTTGATAATAGAAACCATTTTTTATTAAAATATTTTAAGTCAATAGAAAACATATAAATCAAGGAGTAAAATCACTAGCTCTAATGAGGACCCATCCTGAAATCATATTTTAAAATTGGACACCTGTATCGAGATCTCCACCCTATGTGTTGTGGTGGAATTTGATGAGCTAGAGGGGGATCTTCATGAGGTGTAGGAACCTATACTATCTGTTTCCCTATTTGTGAATCATCTATAGGATTTTTAATATGGATGTTGAGATTTAGTACAAATCCTTCTCTAACTTCTTAAGTATAATGACTGACCATTAGATGAGGGAACTAGAAGGTTATTGAAGGCTCGGTCCCAAATGATGGATGCATGGGAAATGAATCCTAATTTGAGATAAGATCATCTATATGAATCTAAAAATCTAGATATGATATGAACAGTCATGGATCCCATGACTAATGTTCCATATCCATAATTAGATGAGGCACTTTTATTGGAGCTTTCACATCATCCTATGGTACATGTGAGGCCTCATGGGAATCCCAGCATGGTCTATGTTGTTGTCATTGTGTCTTATCAACATCAGAATCTTCTAGAAGAGATTCCTGAGTGGGAAACTCTTCTCCCTAGGAAGGAACATCATCTCTTTGAGGGGGATGATCAAAGATACTATCATGTAGAACATGATACAGTGTTATAATATCCTTCGTTATAGCATGGTACATTACTTGAAAAAATACCTCACCCTCTTCTAAATGAGACATGTGGATAATATATTTCTATTGAGTATGTTATAGAGAGATTCAAATTGAATTAAAAAATGTAAAAAACCCAACTAATATAATGTTATTGAATTACCAGATATTTAATCTCTCTTCCATATAGTTTAAGATACAATAAAAATTTGAATATATAACACGGATCATATTCGACCCAATACAATTGATGTAATTTCACCATACAGATTCCCAGGATATGAAACCACAACAACATATTTAGTATTTATTAGCGGTTTACTAAACCACTACAAAAAAATTAACATATTTAGTGGAGGTTTTTTATAAATAGCCACTAAATTTTATGTTTTTATTAAAAAAAACACTTTCCCATGCACCCCAACCTTCTCACTCTTCTCTTCCCAAGCTCTCCCCCCCAACCCCGAACCCTAGCTCGACAACACTCCCAAGCCTTCTGTCACTCCCACCTTCTCCCTCGAGCTCCCCTATCCCATCAACCCTGAACCCTAGAACCCGTCGCACCGTTCACCGGTGCTCCCGATCCCCCCCCCCATCCTCAAACCATAGCACCACCCCCTTTCCAGCTCTCTCTAGCGCTCCCCCACCCCTCCCCTGACCCCATACCTTAGCACCCCCCCCCCCCCCTCAGCACTCTCGATCCCTTAACGGTGCTAGAGAAATAACCCATGACCTGTCTCTCATTCCCTTTCTATCACACCTCGACCTTTAAATTTATTTTATTTTTATGATTTCTTGGCTTTGATTACTGGCATCAATATTCGGGCTGAGTCCCAAATTAAATTTTTTTATGGTTAATGAATTCAGTGGGTTTTAGACCGGTGTGTGGGCACCGCATAGTTGGAAGTAGCCACACGGTCGGCCTCAATGCCCACTCAGATGTCTATCATTTGAAACAAATAATGTTTTATGTAAATGAAATAAGTTAAATGTTTAAAATGTAATAATATTATTATTATTTTATAGATAATAATATTATTATTATTATGAATTGTTAATAATATTATTATTATTTAAAATATTTATTGATAAATTGTTATTAATATCACTATTATTTAAAATTAAATGCATGAAATTATTACTATTAGTATAATTTTAATTATTATTCTTAATAAAAAAATTGTATTTATTTTTATTATTATTATTATTATTACAATTATTATTATTATTATGGTATTATTTATTATTATTATTTATTATTATTATTATTACTACTAATATATTATTAATAGTATTATAAAATGAAAAACATAGGTGTGAAATCCTAGATAAGTGTCACAACCCCCCCCCCCCCAGCTCCTGTACGAGGTGCAACCTAGTACCCCCCACACTGTACACTAGGATGCTCTGCACTCCGACCACCTCCTCACTACTCTGACCTCCTCTTCCCCGCTCTATCCTCCCTCCTACTTGTCGTAGTGGTACAACTGCCCACTGCCCTTTACTCTGATGTACCTCCTTCCACCAGTGGCATACCCGACCACTCTTCCCCCAGTGGCCTATTTCTAAAAAACCCAACCCCCCCCCCCCCCATCAGGTGGTCTCCCAACATGAACCCAAACCCCCATTCACAGAGCCTTCACCTCCTCTTTGGCATATGGATTCCTCCACTCCGATTTTTCTTCCCTTTGAATTTTCATTTTTTCCTTCAATTTAACATTACCCTAATGCCGTTGGTGGTAATTTGTTTAGTTTTCTCATTATTTAGGGTGTGTAGTTAGTCCGCGAGGTATGGTTCTTCCTTTCTTGAAGTTTCATCGCTTTTTCATGTGTTTGAGGTATGTGAATTCACATATTGCCTTTCCAAAGAACTCTATTGATACCTAAATCCTTTTAAATAATTTTTATTTAATTAATTACATGTTTAGGATACTTTTTCCTATATTATTATGATGTTTTATAATTGATAGATTTAGTTAAAATTAGGTTTTGAAGCAATTTTTTTGTTATGCCTATTTAGTTATACACCAAATTATGTTTGTGTGTTGTTTTAAAATTTTCAAACATGATTTTCACCCCTCGTGTATTTTTAATTAATAATAAAATGTAATTCATATACATTCCACGTATTTACATAGGTTTGTGTGAATTTTTTATGATTTAAAAAATTGGTGGAAGTTTTTTTTAACTGTTTATGCCTATATTCTATATAGTGGTGTACACGAGGAGTTTGATTAAAATGAAAATTGTTGCTTTTAAAATGTTTGATTTGTATCAAACATGGTTTCTGGCTAGTTTTGAAATCCCCGGTGCAATTGTTGTTTAATTGTGATTTTAAATGATTTGAAAAGGTTCTTTTGGTTTTTTAACATTTATTAGGGGTTTAGATGTTTCCATTCCCTTGCTCCCATTTTTAATCCATTTGATGATTTTTTTTATTTAAATCTTAGATTATTTTTATCACCTCTATTGTGTTAATAGTTAACTTATAGAGGTGTTTTCTTGTTGAAATATTTTCTTAAAAGTGGATTTTAGGATGATCCATTATTTATTAACATGTTTATGCCTTTACAACTTGGTTGGAACTAAATGCCTATACTTTGAAATGGTGTTGTTGTATGTCTTGAGTAGTGTTTGCTTGTAAAAACATTTTATGGAACTTGTTTTTCCTACGTTGGTTGTTTTTATAGAACTTTTTGTTTTGGGGGAAATGATTTTTCATGTCTCTTTGGATGTTCTATTGGCCATTAGATGTTGGAATATCCATGGGTTCACTAGGTGGACACATGGACGTTCCCTCAAAATGAATATGGTGATTTGAATTAGTATTTTTCTCGAAACATTAGTTTTCTAAGAATCTTCTGTTTTCTAAATGTTTTTTGTCTTTTCGTGTAGATCTTTAAATTAATTTGAAAAGAAATCCATGAGTATACGACAGTTTTTCTTTTGGTGTATGTTTTGTTGAGTGTGTGGTGTAAGGGGTCATTTGGTTTATTTTTATGAAATTGTGCATCATATTACTAAAGAATTTTATGAAAATGCTTTTTAAATGTGGAACCTAGAGAACCATTTGTGTTTTTAAATAAAAAAGTGATGTTTAGAGTTGTTTTAAAAAAGCATGTGCAATATTTTCATAGAGGCATTTGATTATGTAAAACTAAAGGCCTAGTTGAAAACTAAAAGTGTTTTATAAAGTGGTTTTGATAATCAAATTATGTGACGTCCTGGTTGGATATTTTAATGTTTGACATGTGTTTATATGTATGTATGTATGTATGTATGTATGTATGTATGTATGTATATGAGTCGCTCATATCTAGGGTAACCCTTTATGGGTGAATACATTGGAAGCATCTGTGTTTGGGGTAGGCAAGTGCGGTGACGTCATGGTAAGGTGATTCACACATGTGAGGGCCTTCAATATACATAGTATTATCATTATAACCATCATGGACTCATGGGAATCATTTAGTTGATTGAGTAATGATTGCTTATCATCCACTATTAGACAGGTTGGTACCCACTGGTAGGTATAGAAGCCATATGGGGAGTGCCGCTAGTTTATTATGCCGCGAGGGCGGTTAGTTGGTTATAGACATAAGAGATTCACTATACTCTTACAGGTGGTTTCGAACCAAGTACGTTCTGAGGTCTTCTAGGTATTTTTATGATCACCCATGGTTACTTAAGTATTTACACTACTTTTTTACTTTCCATTGTACTAGTCTATTTCCTGCTCACACTGTTTACCAATTTTATTTTAACACAACTTTTTTTCACATGTTTTGGTTTTCCTTTACAAATGTATGTTGGTTTTGGAAATGATTTATCTTTGTGTTGGAATTTAAAATGAGAAATTTTTTTTGTTTTATTAAAATGTGAAAAATATATTTTATAGCTGTAATTAAATTAGTGTTTGTGGCCTGCTTTGGTAAAGTAAACACTTGGATTTAGTGGTTTAACTTTTGGAATCCTTACTAAGAATCTCGTTGCTCATGCTTATCCTACATTTTTAGTTATAGGTTCCCTTTACTTAGGTTTTCCTGGTTGAGTTACTCATTTTTTGAGCAAGGTTGGACTTTGGTTGGGTGGTGACATGGAAGGTCACATGGAGGTTTGTGCGGTTTTATTTTCTTTCCAAAGATAGTTTTTATTTTTATCATCGGTATTTATTTATTTGGTTATCTTTTTTTCATGGGACAAATTGTTCCCAACGGTTAAATTTTGATGCCCAACATGGGTTACTATCTCGTGGGAATCAAGAACGCCCATCGGGCCATGTTGCGAGCTAGCTCGGGTGACCGGTTCAGGGTCAACTTGGGCTGGTTCATGGCAAAAATAGTATCAGAGGAGGCCCTTATTATTTGGTGTGTCTGGTAGATAGAGATTAGGACTTTCAGGACTTTAGAGGTAGGTATGGGAAGTACGTCATGAACCCTCACCCGTTCTCAACCTCGAGTCACCAAGGGTAGTCCAATAATTGAGTTTTTGTCTTGTTCTAGTTTGTTTTAGATTGAGGTAGGACAACGGAGGAAATCCAGTATCATGTTGTGATTTCATATGGATTAGTGACCCATGTGATATCCAAGTGGCGGGTTAAAGTTCCTCTTAGTGTTATTTCCTACCTGAGCATGGCTCACTTCCATGTCACCGAGTTGGGCATAGACGCTAGTCCCTCTCTCCAGTAGTTGGTGTAAGTTGTGTTTTGTCTTGGATATGGTTATTGTATGTGTGTTTTTGAAAATGAAAAGCATTTTAGAAATGATGATGACTTATTTTAAATGGATTTTGAATTGGTAAAATTTGTTTTAAAGGGAAATTTTTTGGGTTTAAAATTTGGTAAATTTTTTAAATCGGTAAATAAATAGAATGGATGGACACGTATATGGAAAGACATGGAATTATATGGGTTTTTATTTGAAATTTAAGGCTTGGAATTGTTTTCTAAATGTGGTTTTTTAAGGTATTATTTTGGTTGTGTTTATATTTTTTTGGTTTTTGAGCTAGTTGTTTTTGGATGAAGGCACATTAATTGACATTGTGTCATCTTGATATTGATTTTGGATCTGTATTTAACATGTTGTTAAAAAAATTATGCCTAGAAAGGTCCCCATGGTTTGTGATAAGTTGTGCCAAGTTTTTGTTCCCTCTCAAACATTGCATGTACTTCACAGTGATCGGCGTCCTGTAAGGGCCTCGGAGTGGCTTGAATAGGTCGATTGTGTCTTCAGGGTATCTGAAACTCATGAATCTGTTAGAGTGCTTGCCATTTTGGGTCTTTTTCAAGGTCCATCTCTGGACGAATGGGATTAGTGTTTCTCACCTTCAATGCATGTTGGGATGATGTGGGATGTCTTTAAATACGTCTTTGTCTGATGGTTCATACGTGAAGATGTGAAGATAAATAAAAGAGAATAACTTCTGTGCATTTAACATGGCTAACAGACAGTGATGACTTATGTTAACCATTTCAAGGAAGTTGTTTCCTTTTCTCCAGAGGTAGAATCATAGTATTTTACAAGGACTTCTATATTCATTGGGGGTTTTTTATAGATATCATGGAGCGGGTCCTACCATCTAGAGACCATGGTTTCAAGAAGCTGGTGGATGAGGCATTCCTAGATAATTTGGTCTCCAGATCACAGAATGTTGGAAATATGGCTTATCCAGTTGCTCATGAAGGTTCCCCATCTATCAAGCATGGTGTGCCAGAGGGACCTATTTATAAAGAGTCCAATGAAGTGGTTCTGGTTTCCAGTTCTTTGAACCATTCAATGGTGTGACATCAATGTGGACATTTAGGGAACAAAAATCCATTCGATAGGGGTGTCACGCATAAGAGTGGATCAGACATGGTTCCTTATTTTGAGAACAACACATGGATCACATCAGGAGAGGAGCGCGCAAGATGAGAGGATGCGCGCAAGATGGGGCAGTTGTGCACAAACCGAATAGATGCACACATAAAAGATCTTATGCAAAGAGAAACTTATGCTCAAGAGGGATCCTTTGCATGAAAATGACTTAGGGTTAAAGGAAATGGATGAGGATCAAGCCTAAAAGGGCCCACCCAAAGGAGTACCCCAGGAAGACCTGTCGCGCAAGATCCAATACCTTGAGGCTATTATGTTTTTTGTATGGTCGCGGAAGGAGTGTATTTCGCAAATAAGATCATCGGTTAATATTTTGTAACTGTCCCTGAAGGGCAGGGGTTACGCTTCTATTTATAGCCAAAAACATTGATGGGGGCGTTCAAAAGGAGCGGCGCACAAGAGGGAGTTTGACGTCGCATTGGGAATGGAAAGGTTTGTGTGCCTAAAAAAATAATGTGTGTTAGGATCTCTTCCTTCTTTCCATTCCCTTGGTTGGTTTGTGGATTTTCACCACATAAACCTTCATTTGACGTCGCATTGGGCACGCAAGAGTTTTCACACCATATAGAATCTTACACATTGGGCTCCCTTCCTTCACTCCATTGACTGGGCTAGTTTTTGGATGGTCACCATGGAAACCTTCATTTGATGTTTCATTGGGCACACAAGGGTTTGTGTGCCACAAGGAATCTTTCATGCTAGGCACCCTTCCTTTACTCCATTCCCATGGATGGTTTTTGGATGGTAACCGTGAAAACCTTCATTTGATGTCGGATTGGGTGCCCAAGGGTTTGCACGCTACATGGAATCTTGCGCACCGGGCTCCCTTCCTTTGCATCGTTTCCCTAGCTGGTTTGCAGATAGTCACTGTAGAAACCTTCATTTGATGTCGCATTGGGCTCGCATGGGTTTGTGCATCACACAGAATCTTTTTTGTCGGGCTCCCATCCTTCGCACCATTTCCTTGGATGGTTTGCGGATAGTCTCCATGGAGACCTTCATTTGACATCGCATTGGGAGCGTAAGGGTTTTCACACCATAGGGAATGTTTCTCACCCCTTTAATTCCGACGTGCACCTCTCTCTGGTGTCATAAAATTGTCTTTTTATGCTCAACATGCCTTTGGTTTCATTAAAAGTGCCCTATCATGGACTTACCCAACATTCAGCGTCAAATATCCCCCCCCCCCTCCGAATCAGAGCTAAAGGGGGACTCGATGGTCATATTCTGAGGGTCAAGCCAAAAATTAGATAAATGCACGATCGGTGCACGCAAAAATTCCATTTTGGAACACATACCACTTCTATAAGCGCAAAAGGTGTGGTCCACACCTATAAATCCTCTAAGGGCCCCCTAGGTCCCCACTTTGGCTTTTATGCATGACAGGTCCTTTTGTTCCCATGCTCGAAAAAGGTTCACAACCATGCACAAGTTCTCACGGCCAATTCTGAGTTTTATGCACACTCCCAGTCACTTTTGCACCACCATCCATTTTTTATGCACCCTATTTTTAGTGTCATTATTGCACAAAACCGGTTTTCTTGTGTGCCGATCCCCCATTATTTCATGCACAGCCCTTTGAGTTTATGAAAACCCAACAGAAATTGCTGCTCAACAGATCGACATTGAGAGGGAGGCTACCACAGCTATAAGGAGGACTCAGATAATCATGAACTCTGAGATTATTCATGTGAGGAGGGTTGTTTCTAATAATCAAATGCTTTTTGGCATGCTTATGAAATCTCAAAAGGATAACATCTTGAGTGACAGTCTTCTTATATGGAAATTCATAATTTTGGAGGAGGTACTGATATCAGGCTTCATAATTGATACATTGCGGTCATGGGTGAAATGCAAGGATATTCTCCCACATTTCAACATTAAAAAACGACCATACTACCATGTAAATATAGAACACAACCATATATATACTAAACCCAAATAGTAGAACTATTATAGGAAGTGATCTAGCTCCCGAGGAATCTCTATCTCATTATGTGATCACTTTCAGAAGCAGCATTATTGATGAGACAAAGGGTTCGCAAGAATGGTGCTTCAGGTCTGGGGGTAATTTCATGAGTGAATGGGCATGGGAATACTAGGTATTCTAGAAATGAAAGGATTTAGGGGCCGATATGCATTCTATCAGGCTTTAAAAAGCTGCTTGGACATCACAATTTCACTTCTACCGGCAGCAGGACCTAGTACCGGAGCTATTCAGTTGGTGGTCTCCCGATACCAACACATTCTACATCCACCACGAGGAGGTAGGTATCAGTTTGTGAGACATCCATTGCATTGGAGGAATCCCCTTGGAGGGGTACCATTATGATGAGTTCCTCCCAACATAGAACATCTGGGGGGATTGGACGTGCAACCCCATCCTGATATGGAATCTACTAGTGCTGACTAAGGAGAAGTTGAAAATAAAATATATTTTTAAGGAAATATCATATCTGTGATGGTTTAGTCTATTTATAACGTAGGAAAAGTCTGTGAAAATTCTAGAATGATGAAAACAGTGCCCAAACACATCATAGAAGGGAAAGGTGGGATCATATTGGATGGTCCAAGAAGTAGGAGAGTACCGATCTTATGGATTCGGCATAAATGAAAGTCAAGACCTGAATATATGATATGTTGGATTCATTTCTGAAATATTGAGTTATTAGATATTTATAGTGAGGGACACGAGGATAGGGGACCAGTAAGGAATGCTATTGATGGTTGGGATCATGGCGGTGAAGAACAAGGTCAATCTAGGGGTACCCATACTGGCCAGGCTATATGGCATCCTAGGATGAATCTTGAGGGTAATTACACCCATAAGGATACGTGGTTCATTCTAGATTCTTCATGGTTGGGTCGCATCCCACTGCAGTGGGTATTAATTCTTGAATGCTATTTTCCCTCCAATTGACGCCATGTGGGCATCCCTCTTGAACATTATTGGAATCCTCCAACTGATGCTTAGAGAATAAGGGTTCAGCCTCATGATTGAAAGCCATAACAATTTCAACATTCACCCATTATGGCCCCCAGTTGTTATGATGGTAGATGATGGGAAGCACCTGTTGGAGTAGAAGGAATACCTACAGAGCATTAGGGGTGGTGTGCTGGTAGCCCAAATCGATTGAAAAAACTTCTACGAACCATATGTGCTGACCATGTTTGCCAGAAGGTTTGGGTTCATGTAGTGGATTCAAAATAAAGTATACATCTAGGTTTAAGAAGATCAACATCCTTTAATTCTCCACCAACTATGGATCATGTTCACGACTGCAGGCCTAGGTGAAGTCATCACTCTCCCCCCTACCGATGTCAGTGTTGGCCTATCAGCAGAGTACGCTGAACATTGGATAAAAACGTACCCCAATGCGATTTTATGGACACACATCTAGAAAATCAAAGCATCTAGTGTGGAGCTAGGAGAGCGAGAAAGTAGACGGGGTGTTGCGGGGGAGGTGAGACAAAGAACGGGCTATGTGGCTAGAATGGCATGGGATGAAAATTCATTGGCAGGAGCATAGCAAGGCGAGAACGAGCCCCACCTTCAGAGGAGGGGTGTTCCCATGGGTGGCCTTGTGGGTCAGCTGGGGAACTTCCTGGGAAGTATCTCAGGAACCTCCTAAAGCTGACCACCGATGTTATATTCTCATCTTTGTGGTCTTCCTGGAGGATGTTGTGACAATCTATGTCTACCAAAGAGCTGTGGTGGAGACTAGTGTGTACGAGACTAAACTTTCTAGAAATAGGGCACATCCAGGTGGCAGATAGAGTAAACTTTCATCGTCAGCATACATACCTCGCAGCCATGGATATGTACGCATTCCAGTGAGGGTGGTATGAAGAGCCACATCTTCTAGTGAAAGTGATGTTTGTCCATGAACATGACCTAGAAAAGTTTCCGTCAAGGGATAAAGATGAAGAGGAAGAAGAAGAGATAGTGGAAGATAAGGATGAAGAAGAAGAATATATGGATGAAGATAAAGAAGATGAGGAAGAGGTTTAAGGTCTCGGTGGTGAAGGACTTTCAGAAACATATGTTCGTCAGTGAAGCCCATGTGAGAGAAATGAAATTGCAGGCTCTGACGTAGAACTGGATGAGCATCTCAAGGTTATTTTTTTAGCTCTTATCTCCACCGACCTTTCTCTTCCCAAAATTCCTACCTACTGAACAAACTTTTCCCTAAATAGGAACACATTTATGATGATATCCATGAAGTCTTCCATTAAGGGGATGAAGAGGTACCCACATAGGTGAGATAACAACCTCATGATTCTACATTCAAAACCAAGAAAAACGGGGAACCAACTATGGTTGGAGTGGGCAGCGCTGAAGCCAAAGGAAGGGATGAAATGGAGGCCTCCATGTTTTCTGCCATTCTCACCATTCAGAAGGAACTGGTTCTAGTGATTGAGCTAACAATTGTTGAGGGATCTCCTATGATGGTGGATCCCACCATGATGCAGGCACTGGTTACCGCCGCATTTGGATATTGTAAGTCTTTACCTTTGTTGGATCTCATATTTTATTGGGGAACTCAGCTAACCAATATATTGATTCCTAATGTAGTGATTGAAAGGTTGGAGTCTCAACAAACCATCGAGTTTGGAACATCTATAGGATCCCTTCCAATGATTACATTAGCTCCTAAAGAGCCAACTATTCAACCTGGCCCTTCCCTAGTACTTGGTGAGCTAGGGGTTGAAATCATGGGTGATAATGATGCCAGGGTGGAGCTATAGTCCGATGAGGGTGAATTCACTGAAAAAGAAATAATTCTAGAAGAGGACCCTTTTGCTGAACTCCTGGCTACTTTTCCTGAGTATAGTCCTGCAGACCCTGAGGAGATGGATGAATTTGACCCAGAAACGTCTTAGGAGAGCCATATGATGCGGTTCAAGGTGTGGAAGTGCATCAAACGCTTTATCACTCAGTCACAGGTAGAATGTCTAAGCTGGATGGGGTCTCTTTGCACATGGCTATGCTTTCATTATGCTAGAGGGGTGGATGATAACCATCTTCATATAATTATTTGCAATTATATAGATGATAAAATAAAAGAGAGTAGCCAATACTCCGATATTATCTTGTACCAAAAGGAATCAGAGAACACCCAAGAATTCCTTAAGGATGAGTAAGACGTTCGAAACTATGAAGGGAAAGAAAATTAAAGAGAATCATTTATTACAAGATGTTTTGGGCTCATTGAACAGTTGAGGGCCCAGCTGGAAGATGCCCAAGAGCAGGTACTGCAGGCGAGTCGCCAAATTATTGATCTCCAAGATGAGCAGGCACAGGTGCAAGCCAGAGCTAATGAGTTACGCACTATAGCAACTGATGAAGAGAGAGATCTCATGGATAAGGAGTCATCTCTAGAGGCCATGATCCAGAAGGTGGAAACACTAGAGCAATCTATCAAAGGCATTGATCCTTAAGGGACCAGTTTTGGATGAACACATAAACCTATCCTTTTTTGTTTATTTCTATTCTAAACTGTGTTCAAGGATAGATTATTTACTTTCTTGTTTATTTTAATGGATTCTGAACACAATTGTGAAGTAATTACAAATCCATACCTAATCTCACATGGTTCATGACCAGTGTGAGAAACAAGAGAAGTCTACGCAATTGTTCACTTTGTGCATGAGGGCGTCGGCTAAACTTCAAAAACCTAGAGTCTGGATGACCACGCATATTTTTTTTAAATTTTAAGGGGAGCCTTGATCAGGGAATAGGTTCTTTAAACCTTTCGATTTTATGTTTTCCCAACACGCTCTAGTGCATGAGTGGGAAGAAGTTTGTTGGAATCATTCCGAATAGAAGTAAGTGGAAAGTGTAAACTGCGATACCCAAAATACGGAACATTATACGGGTAGCATGACAATGGGGGATGAATTTTGTCCATGTTCAAAACATATCATCCCTCTTGCATTAGCCTAAAGTGGGAAAAAATTGAGGTCCGACCATTTACCATGTTCGAAACATAGGTCCTGACCCAAAGTGACATTCGTAGCCTTTTGAAATGTTGGCCCCGGATAGCAGGAGAACCATAGGCTGAGCATCCATACCATTAGGGGGTTTCTTCAAGCATGAAAGAGGGTGAATATCGAAATGAAGGGCATGAAAAGTGTATAGGGTAGATTGATGAGTTTTTTCTAATTGATTCCAACACTCTTGAGATTACACCACTATAATGAAACACATTAGGTGAGCGCATCGGTCTGATCATGGATCACTCTTATTTGCTGAAAGGGTCTCTCTGAAAAGAACCTGGAATGTCTTGAATTTTCACGTCATTATAATTAAAACAATAGAAATGTAGTTTTAATGTTTTACAATGAGGATGGTGCACATAGTTTTAAGGTCATACTCCCTGGAGAAAAGATAATAGTTTAAATTTATGTTCCACGGACTATTGGTTACTAGTTTTAGGTTATATTGTTTAGACCATGATTAGGGGGAAACCAGAAAAGTTAATGGTTCTAGGGATGGGCCCATGTCTAAATACCTAGGCATCACTACGTATCCCGTAAGTATGGGAATCAAGACAAAATAAGTTCTTAAACATAGCTTGATCAGATACCAATGCCGGTAAGGGAAATCCTCTCTTGCGAGGAAGCTGAAGCATCCCATAACTATCATGGGGCATCCTGAACTTGTTCAGGGTTGAACCAAAGTTTAAAGTTATATGTTGAGGACATAGAATGGACCAGAGGTGGCCTCCCTTGAGGCTGGTACTGAGGGAAACTGCTCGAGTGTTTCTATGTACACCATGAGGATGGGAATCAAGCCATACGTAGTTCTGGATGACCCGTGTATTTTATCTTCATACAGTAGGATGGAGAGTAGAATGGGAGACCCTAAAAGGGAGAGTACATAGTATAGTTGTTATAGACCTCTCGTGAATAAGGACTAAGGCATTCCATACCACACCACGTACCCTCTGGGGAAATATTAGGTCGAGAGACCGAAGATGGAGAAATTTGGGATGGGCCCAAGACAAAGTGTCTAGGTGTTCCTATGTATCCCATCAGGATAGGAATTAAGCCATATGTTGTTCTCATATTTCAGTTTAACGTCATGTGGGATGAAACACGTGCATGGTACAGCTACACTAGTACACATCCCACCAAAACTACTAAGCCCACTTAAGTCGTGCTCGATGTTTGAAACAAGGAGCAGTGGTGGGACTTTTCTAGTATAGGGAGGCACACATTAGGGGAAAGTGAATTCTAGGTGAATGACATCCCATAATTATTGACCCACCTACCTAACGCACATTAATGCATGAAGGTGTAAAACTGATTGTGCTAGAATTCCACTTGAACATAAGGGAGTGGAAAGATGTGAATCATGGAGCCTGAGATCTGGTACACCATGATAGTGGTGTGCTGATAAAGGATAACTGTTGAGCATTTTTGAAACACAACATCTGTTTCGCATTAGCCTGGTAAGGGGACATAAAAACGAGGGTCGACCGCTGACCTTGTTCGAAACATGGGACCTATTGTAAAATATCATCTGAGGTCTTCTAGGGCATTGGCCCATAATGGTAGGTGAGCCCATGTGGCATGAGACCAGATCATAGAGGGTGTCCCTTCATATGTGCAAAAGTATGTAGATCCAAATCAAGGTCTCATGAAGCGTGGACATGAAATGTGGGAATTTCCTTATAATAATTCTATATTTTGGATCTTTTCCATGATGAATTTGATTATGCCAATGAGATGTGTCAGATAGAGGGAGACACATGGTGCAGTTATTGAAAAAACAGACATGAATAAGGACCCAAGAGGTACTCAGGACCACATTCACCCAACAGATTTTAGGCCAAGGAGCTAGAAAGAGGATAGTAATTGAGATTCATGGGGATGGACCCAAAGACGAAATGTTTGGGAGTCCCTATGTATCCCATCAGGATGGGAATCAAGCCAGACGTAGTTCTAAAAGTTTCGTGTAGTTTAATGTCATCTGAAAAGGGCAGTTGGATTTTAGTTTTAAGATATTAGAGCTCATATCGTAATAGAAAGAAGCAAGGCAAACATGGTGAGGATATTGAAAAACCGGAAATGAATGAGGGAATCACGATTCTGTATCACACCATGTGCTCCCATGAGATATTTTGAGGTCAAGGGACCAAAAGTGGAAGTTGGGATGGGCCCAGGGAAATGGGACCATGCATTCCTACATATCCCATTATGATGGGAATCAAGCTATACATAGTTCTAGGCAAATTTCACGGTGGAGAACCAATGCCAGGGACAGTACTATCATGCAGGTCTGGCCCACACACCAAAAGAATCGACATTTGATAGAGCTTGTTTGTTCTTTAGGATGGATGTATATTTTTTAAGAAACAAACCTAGGACAAAGAATTTGGGTGCTGCTACAATAATCAAGCCACAAGTAGGCCATGAAAAATGGAATGGTATAGAACCGATACCATACATGATGTCCCCTCGAGTGAGGATACCACAATGCGGTGTCGTTTTTTTCATTCAGCCAGTACGATAATGTCATTGTTTAGAGTCATATGATAGGACCAACCCATGCATCTTAACGTCGCACAAAAAATACGCAACAATTTAAAGTCATGTGGAACTAGTCAGCATAGTTTAAGGTCATATGGATTGGACGCATACAAAAGAACGAGTTTTTAGATGGAATGTGCAGGGTGTGATAAAGCACACTCGGTGTGAACGTGGAAAAGATCCATGCCACACTGTGCGCAACTCCAGGGGAGAAACCTCAGGATAAGGGGCCAAAAAATATCCAAGGATATGGAGCTAGAACCGAAGATAAAATTTATGTGTTTTCCTACATATCACATGAGGATGAGAATCAATCCATGCATAGTTCTAAGAGTGCATTTTAACACCATGCAGGACAAGAGGCGGGAGAGACTAGCTCTTAAAAGAAGAGTACGTGGTGCGACTATTGCAAACCTGATGTGAATAAGTACATAAACCCACATACTCCACACCATGAAATCCTATAAAAGTTAGGGCCAAGAGGGTGAACTGAAGAGATAATTAGTGGAACCTGAGTTGGACCTAATGATGAGTAGTCAGAGTGTTCCTACGTATCCCATAAATATGGGAATCAAGCCGTACAAAGTTCTAGAAAATTTCATTCAGTTTAACTTCATGAGACAAGGATGTAGGTAGATCATAGTTTAAGGTTGTAGAGCTCAGACCATAATGGAATGGAGGACTTTTCCAAGCGGTCGTAAACCTTGACCAAATCCCTAATCTTGTGTGATCTTCGCTCGATGTAAGAAACAAGGGTAGAGAATGGATTCATAACACATGGAATACAGAGAAAGGGGGAAATGTGTGGAGCCTCGAATGATGCATCACCATGGATTGGTCTTATAAACGTGAAAACACACATTGAGGGATAGCACCAAGAATGTAGAAATTCCACTTGGACATGATGGAGTGGAAAAGGATGTGAATAATTCATCCAATATTTAGGGGTTAATGGGGGTGGTGTGATGATGGAGGATAATTATTGACCATGTCTGAAATACAACATTCATATCATGTGACCTAAGATGGGAACAAATAATTAATCATTGACTGCGGACCATATTCACAATGTGGGACTTGTATCAAATTTTTGTCCAAGATCCTTGGGGGTGTTGGCCCAAGATGGTAGGAGATCCCTGGGGCCTAGAATCCATGTCGTTCGGGGGTCCTTTCGGATGTGAAATATAATGGAAACCCAAATAAAGGGAAACATGAAGCATAGAAATGGACGAAAATATGTCCATGCAGAACCCAATATTCTAGGTCCTATACCCGACTACTTTCAGGCACTTTGGTGAATTTCCAAAGAGGGTCGAGGGGCCCAATTCGAGAGCTACCAACTTTAGAAGATAAGTGGAGGAAAGGGTGTGAAGATCTATTAACGGAGAGGTATTTGGTGTGGATATTGAAAACCTAACGTGAATAAGGACATAATCCCATACCACATCACATACCCCCTCCCGGAGGACTCAGGACAAGGGGTCATAGAGATGAGGAGGTTTCTAAGAAACAAGTCTCGACCCGGAGAAAAAATGTTTGGGCATTTATATGTATCCTATGAGGATGGGAATCAAGCCACACGTAGTTATGGAGATTCATTTTAGTTTAACGTCATGCGGTAAGGATGAAAATAGGATGGGGTACCTAGATGAGGAATGTATATGGAATGGAGAATAACACAACATGAATGAGATCTTAAAACTAGATACACCACACCTTTCATAATTCCCAAATAGAAATCAGGCCAAGAGGCTGGGAGAAAGGATATATGAACCTAGGCTAGACCCGAAGAAAAATGTCTTGGTTTTCCAACATATCCCATGTGGATGAGAATCAATCAAAATTTAGTTCTTGAGATGTTTTTTATTTTATCATTGTGCGGCAAGGATGTGGTAGATATTAGTTTATGGTCATAGATCTCAGACCTTAGATGCCCAATTTAATGTCATGAGTGTGGGGTAGATGGGTGGAAAGGTTGAATCACCATTCATATCATTTGGAATACCATAGAATAGAAACAATGATTGAGGATAACTTCTGGCCATTTTTGCAACACAGTATCTGTATCGTTTCCTATCATGTGAACAAAAAATGAGTGTCGTTCGCCGACCATATTCGCAATGTGGTACATGTATCAAATTGTCATCCAAAATCCTCAGGGATGTTGTACTGAGATGGTAGGAGATCTATGGGGACTAGAATCCATGTCATTCGAGGGTCCTTTTGGATGTGAAAGATGATAAAAGCCCCAAATTATGGGACACGTAAAGTGTGGTGGGATCTGTGCAGTTTTATGTCTTGAGGAAAGGAAGATGGTTGGAGGGGTGCCTCAAAGGGATGTATGAAGTGTAACGAAAATAGCCCGGTGTAAATGAGGATATAGATTTTACACCACACCGCACAATCTTAATTGAGAACTTAGGCTAGGAGGTTGAAAGGACGAGGGACCTGAGGCTAGGCCTCGGATGGAAAGTCCTAGATAGCTTGAATTTTATCATCATGCGGGATGGGTGGAAGAGGTTGAGATCTCCCATGAGGGGGCATACATGATGCAGTCATGATAATCCTGATATTACCAAGGTAAAAAATTCATAACCCACATCATGTGTTTTGAGAAGCACTCGAGTAAAGGGGCTGTACCCAAGAAGAGATCTTGGAGTTTGGGATAGGGCCTATGGAAGAAATGTTAGTGCATTCCTATGTATCCCATGAAGATGTGAATCAATCTATACATAGTTCTGAAATGGTCATGCAGTTTAAATTTGTGCGGTGAGTACGTGGGTGGATAGAAGAATGGGAGAGGAATATGGTGCAACCATAGTAAACTTAGCATAAAAGGGGGGATAATGAAGTCTACACAACACTGTTTGCAATCCTATAAGAGAACTATACCCAAGGAAAGTCAAGGAGAATAATTTAGGGGGATAGACTTCAAGATAAGGCATCCAAGAATTCTTATATATCCCATTAGTGTGGGAATAAATCCATACGTAGTTCTTGATTGATTTTGTGTAGTTTAACATCATGTGGGACAAGAATGCAGGGAGATCATAGTTCCAGGTCGTAGAGCTCAGACCATTTTTCAGTTTATCATCATCCAGGATGAGTGCTGGGTAGTTTTGCATCCTTTATCCTGGACGAATCATGAATTTTGACATCATGTGTCGATGATGGAACAGTTTAAGGTCATGAGGGGCCATTATAGATCTTAGTTTATGGTCATATAGCTCGAACCGTAATGGTATATCTGCCTCTTGCAGTTCTAATGTCATGAAGGATGACTGAGATGTTTAATGTCATGTAAGACGATATAGTTTAAGGTTATGTAGGACTAGGGATGGCTCAGGAAAAGTACTACTTGAGGAATTTAGAATTGGTGAGAGGATTTATTTTCTCACCATCAATGGTAAATAGGGACTACACGTCATTGGGGTAAACCATGTGAATGATGTAAGGTCCTACCAATTTGGGATTTAGTTTTGGTGGTTTCCTACCAAGTATCATTGGAATTATCCGGGCTAACACCATGTCACCTTACAAGAAAGATCAGAGGTGAACATTCTTGTTGAAAGATCAAGATATCCTATTCTGATGCCTCTCAGTATTATGAAGGTAACAAATCCTATTCTCATCAAGCATTTACATTTCATTCAGATGGATTTCATCTACCTAACCTGGTATCTACTGATCATATGCAGTTGTACATAATGAAGGAAACTCGATCTCGATGGGAAGGACTGCCTCTGTTCCATACACCAGGGAATATGGGGTCACCTAAGTGGAATTGTGAGTCATTGTCTAATAATCCCAGAGAGCGTTGGGGAGTTTATCTAGCCAAATCATCTTGTTCTAACTGACCATCTTCTATATCATGTTTGAGTGGTTTTTATTGAACACCTCGATCTTCCCATTTTCTTGCGCATGACAATTGGAGATATGGTTAGAATGGATGTCATAGTTGGCATACAACTTATTCAGTTCGACTTCTCAGAATTTGGTGTCGTTAACGGTGAGAATGGCGTGAGGGACTCTGAATACTTAGATGATATTAGAGCTCACAAATTCAATGATAGAATGGAAATTGACCTCCTTAAGTGAAACTTCCTCTTCCCACTTGGGAAAGCAATCTGTAGCAGTTTGGATATCGAGTCCCCAGACCACAAAGGGACAAGAGTACTTGGTAGTATGGAGAGGATTTGGCAGTCGATGCACAAAATTATCATGGATTTATAACTCATGGAACCTCTGGGAAAACTCAATACAGTCACTGATCATGGTGGGGAAAAAATTCCCAAATCTCTAGATATGGTGAAATTTTTTCATCCCAATATTATGAGCCCCATAGGAACCGACATGAACTTCCTACATGACCAGAGAAATGTCACCTCCCTAAATTTAACAGAGGTTAATCCCATCAAACTCATGTCTGTAAAGGATCTTCTCAAGACTGGGACCACTCTGGAGGGTAAACTGCAATGCACGACGTCGAATTCGCTCACGCTCAGCTCGATCTTCTGGGAGATTTCCATGCTGGTGATACTCAATAAAGGGGGACCTCCAGTCGGGAGTCACCTCCAAAATTTTGGAAAGGGGACCTAGGGGTCCTAATGTAGAGGCTTTGGCATTAATTTGTCTTACCTATGGGCTATCATCATTCGGAGTGACGGGAGTGATGACTCTTCAGTATGTCGTATGAATAATCAAATCAACCTAGTCAGGTTCTGCAAGAGATGTGGCCAAGTTGGCCAAGGTATTGGATCGACTGTTCTAGGACCGAGGGACGTGAGTAACATCAAGACGAGATGAGAACTATGCCATCAGCTGGTGGGTACATTTTAACAGTGGTACGAGCTCCAGCTTTCTGATGATATAGTCACCGTTAATCCTCTTGATGACTTTTTCAGAGTACCCTTTCACATGTAAGTGGGGAACATAAATCTCAATGGCTAAATCGAGACTGGTAATGAGAACCTGATACTCTACCTCATTGTTGGTATAGTCTTCTGACAACAGAAATGAATATATCAGAACCACCTGTGCTAGCATGATGAATACAATACACAGGCCCACTCTGTTGAGTTTGGGGTCATTGAGTCTTCTTTCGGTAGGGCTTCGAGATGTTCCATCAAAATTAATTTTCCAAAACAGAATGTCTTGATCTATGGAGAGAATTTCATCATTTGGGAAATCAATATCCAGAGACTGCTCTACAGGAGCTAGATGGGAAGAATGTAATTCTTCCAATGCATGTCCCTTAATGGCCATCTGGGGGGAAAACCTAATGTCGAACTACTGGAGGATCACCACCATTCAAGCTAGATGGCTTGTCAACATGGGGCTGTTCGGAATCTACTTCACTGGATCCACTTTGGACACAATCTGTATATCATGATGCTGAAAGTAGTGTCACAATTCTTGTACTGTGAATAATAGCGCAAGACATCTTTTTTTGATAGAGGAATATCTGGTCTCTGTATCGAGAAGCATGCGGCTAAGATAGTATAAAATGTTCTTCATCCCCTAATTATTCTTCTGGAATATAAGGGCACCAAGATATTGTTCTAGAGCGGTCACATATAGGACCAGCGGCTTTCCAGAAATGGGTGGCATCAAAACCGAAGTCTATAATTGGTACTGCTTGATCTCCTCGAAAGTAGTATGACACTCCTCATCCCACTGATAATCGACACCTTTCTTCATGATCCAGGAAAAGGGCTTACACTTACTGGACAGATTTGTGATGAATCGGTATATATAGGCTATGTGGCCTTGAAAGCCTCACAGCTCCTTAATGTTGCACAGGGGATGCATCTAACTGATGGCCATGATTTTATCCAGATCAATCTTGATGCCTCTGTATCTAACAATGAGGCTAAGAAACTTTATGTAAGTGAACCTGAAGGAACACTACAAGGGTTTCATCTTCAGATGGTGGGATCAGAGGAAGTCTAAAACTTTCTTGAGATCAATGAGATGGTTCTAAATTTGGTGGGATTTGACCACAAAATCATCCTCCTAACATTCCACCAATGTCCCTAGGATTGGAATAAATATGTGATGCATGGCATGATGGTAGTTGGAACCTACATTATTCAGATCTAAGGGCATTACCTGGTAGCAGAAAGTACCTTGTGGTGCCCTGAAGGTTGTAGACTCTTCATCCTCAAGGGCCATTCAAATATGGTTATACCCAAAATACTCATCCATGAAGGAGAGATCCTAGAACCAAGTGGTGGCATCGACCAATAGTTTCTTCGTATGAAGGGGAAGGTCATCCTTTGGACAGTGATGGTTGAGATCCCAGAAGTTGATGCAGACTCTAATTTGTCTATTCTTCTTTCTAATGGGAACAGTGTTAGCCAACCATCTGGGGTACTGGACTTCCTTGATGAAGTTGGATCTGATTATCTTATCAACCTTCACATCAACCATGGCCCCGTGATAAGGGTGCATCTTTTTGGGATGTTGTTTGAACCCATGATGATTTGCTGGAAGACCGAAGCGGTGGACGGTGACCTGAGGATATAGTCCTGGAATCTCATCATAACTCTGGGAAAATAAATCAAGATGTTTCTTCAAGAAGTCCACATACTGTTATTTCTCTTTGATAGGCATAGAGACACTGATCAATATGGGTTTTTGATTCATCTCGTTACTAAGGTTCACTTGCACTAATTCATCAACTATGGTGGAGACACCCTCTTCAAATACGGGGGGAGAATCCTCCAAATCCTCTTCTTCACTATGGAGGAGGTATCCTTAGTGGGAGGAAATTCCTATGAGTCAACAAATCCCAATGGGAAGATGGTTCTAGCTTGAGCGGCATTGGACACCACATCGAGGGGCTCCTGTACTGTAGAAACCATAGCGATGAAAGTTGTCAACCCGATCCCATTTGAACTTTGACCCAAGGGGACATGCTTGATGATATTAAATCAATAATGGTGTGTTTGCTTGAGCCGATTTATCCCAGCCCAACAGAACAAGAAGGTATGATGTATTTTCATTGCCATGGAGCAGACATCCCGATACCTTATGGGAGTATGAGGCTCTGGGATCACCTAAGCCTGATTTTTATAGGAATATGGGGTGATATTCTAACGTCACATAGACTTTGTAATGTGATTCCCCTTGTTCAAAAAACAACGAATCATTCCCCCAAGTTTAGGGTCTTAGCCTCCAATTGGTGTATCGAAATGATGTAGGCATCACCTAGGCTTGCCCACGGGTCGGTCACAACTGTAGTGTGGTCAACCTTGCTAGCCTGAATCCTGTTGTCCTTGCTCTTTTAATAGTCAACATCCAAGTAGTGGGCTTCACAAGAGGTGAAGGGGGACGCATCACCTTGAAGTACGCCTAGTCAACCATTAAGGGAGTACTTAAGGCATTGGGGATACAATGAAGGGACCACCATGTGCAGATGGAGTCATGGCCTGCCCATCAACGTGTTGTAGGCGGTGTCCTACGAGATAACCATGAAATTTGTGCTGGCCACCAGGAAAATGAACTGGGTATTTAGGCAGATCATACTGATTGGCATCTGTTTTTCCTATCATAACCTTGAATTTTCAGGTTAGAGGGACTTATATAATCCTTGGATAGCCCCATTTTCTGGAGTGTCTAGGTCGGGATTAGAGGTATCCCTAACCCTATATAAACAAGACAGTGGAGAATATGCGCACCATTGAAGTGGAAAGTGATGTACAGTAAGAGGATATTCCCCTGTGTGGCAGAGCCTTCATCTTCTCCAAACAAAGAGATAATTTTCTAACATTCAGAATGCTCGACTGCCTCAGCATGGAAGGCTTCTGTGGCTGCTACCTCCATCTCAAACTAGAGGGTTCTTCTTAAAGCCTCAGCAAGGGCCTCACGCATGTCCTTCAATAGGATAAGGGCCTCTAAGATAGATATCCTTGCGTAAATATGGTAAATATGTTTAATAATATCATACTTCCATTCCAAGTGTGAAATTCTGCTAATAGGAGGTCGTTCTGTGGCAAGAGGTACGATGGGCCCCTCTGGCTGAATCGACGGCCAACTGGTTCTAGGAATATTCCACTACTTCCTAGTCGAAACTCGTGGAGATACTACTAGATGATGGCTAGATGACTGAGTTCGGCCCATAATAAAATGTGGTTGATCATGGAACAATCGTGGTTGTTCCGCTTGATCAAGTATTACAAATAGCGATGGAGGCGACTTTGGTGGAACAAGATGAGAAGCATATGCATGCTAAGATCTATGTTAGGCATATTTTCTGGTTTCGATAGAATACACAGCCTAGCTGGAAGCACTAATCGAGGCACTCTGATGATTCACATAACCAAGGCTCCATCGTCGCTAGCAACAGTTGGGGACATTAGGAGGATCCTTATGGCAGTCCTCATCATTGGGAACTATATAGGGGTTTACCAGCTCCACGATGTTAACTGAATTATACCATTGGTCTTCACATGAAGAATCCTCCACCATTGGAAGGATCCTGAGGGTAATCTCTGTCTTCTGGGGAATGAATTCATCTAGAGTATAGGATGACGATGGCATTGATGGGGGACTTTCTTTCCCCTTGTGCCACTGATGCATGCCCTTCTCGGAAGAGGAAGGCTGGAATGTCGACGTAAAAGTACTGTATGCGGGTGACACAGAGACTTCTGAAGGATCAGTCCAATTTAAACATTCATAGATAATACCATGGGTACAAGTGACTACCTTACAATCCATCTAGTCATCATATTTTTGAGAATCGCTGTTAGGAACCTGCTTCCACACACCTTCGTTGTCACTGTCCCTGTCAGGCTATATGAACACACACGCCACATGTGTCGGTGCTGGGCCTAACCTGACTATGTTGTTATAAAACTTCTATTTAATATAGTATTTAAACACATATCACTACTTAAGGGTGTTCCCTAGGATCTAGTGATATGGGCAGTAATTAGGGTAGTTAGTGAGATCCGCTTCTTTGGGCCTCCTACATTTCGACAACCGTAGGATTCCCTGTTCAAAGGCACTTCAGAAATAACCGGGGACCTGATCCTCATTAAATGAGTAAGTCCAGTTCTTTCTATTTGGAAAGGGGGATCTAGGAGCCTATCCCTATTGAGGGACTGGAGGAGCTTGTTGAGGGAGTGGAACTTGGTTATCCCGCCTAGGTGGTGAAGGTGTGTAAAGCGGGGGAGCCTACCGATTCTGAGGTGGGAACTGTTGGGTCGAAGGTTGTGCCTGAGGTGGTGGGTCACAATGAGGTTACAAAGGTAGCTCCACTAATAATAACTCTAGCTTAATGTGGACCTCTACATGTGCTACCTCGGAAGGCTCAGCCTTAGCATTCCTTCTCACGAGGACTACAGGAGAAAATGGATGTGCCTATTTGTCCTGCTATAAAGCTTACTCTAGACATTGGGCCTTATCATATAAATACTACAATCCCCTAGGGTAATTTTGAGTGATGAGGGAGGGGACCAGTTCAGTTTTTACATTCCCCACACACATTTTCAGTAGTTTTCCCTAAGTCAGTGGTATATTCAGGGGGTAGTTTAGGCCTTTCCACTGGACGACAAAGTTCGCGACACGCTTGCCAGTCCTCTGCTTGTACTTGAAGAGGTCTGAAATACTCATATTCTAGGTGTTAGATCTGAACTGGTAAAGAAACTACCTACACTGATCTTCCTAGCCGGCTACTTACCCAATGGGTAGCTAGTTGTATGAGACAAACGTATTCCCTTCCATCATTTGTACAAAACACTGGAGTTTGGAAGCCTCTTGCTGTGATGGAGTTCCCAGCATGGGTCCACACCTTGAGATGAAGTGGGACAGATGCTACAGCAGATCTCTCATCCTATTAAAGGGGGACAAAGTAGGGTTTCCAAAACCAAGGGTGCTCGCATATCATTCATTCATGCCAGATATGGCTTGCCATTAGGCAGGATTACCACATGCCAAGTTTCTAAATCCTCGAGGCAGGAAATGAGCACTGACATTGGATCATCCGTGTGAGGATGCCTATCCTGGTGACGGTCTCTGACCACTAGTGCATTGGTAGGTTCTTCAACATGATAATCAGTCCCAGCATCTTATGGAGAGGCTGGTGAGATAACCTGTGGGACTGCTGGGGGAATGAACTTTGGAGCGGCTGGGGGAACCTGAGCTAGGTCCCAAAGATTATCATGTTGTTCAGGTGGATTTAGGGATAATGGTACATTATTGGAGCCTTCTAAAATTTTAAAAACATGGGGGACTCATTCTTTTTAAAAATTATCAGTGTGTCACTCGCCTAACTTATAAAAGGTCACCCCTATCCTCCTATCTTAACACATTAAAAACAATTATCTCAACCAATACCAAAAAAAGCACTTAAATAACTCAATCCTATAATCCTAGAAATATTATTGTGGTTATAAATTATACCAATCAAATAATTTGATGAAAACAAAAATAAGTTACCCAAAGAAGAGGTAACGTTCTTTAATAAGCATTTTTATTTTATTTCTTCCTTGAACTACTTAAATTATTATTATAAATGATTATATAATAAATATTAATATTAAATATAATTATATGTTATTATGTTAATTTAATAACAAAAACCATTTCCCTCTTCCATCAAATGATTTATGAAACCACCAATTGTGTGTACAGTGGACTACCCCTCATGAACTGATGTCATTAATTTTTCCATTACCACCTCTCATGGTTAGGTATGATGATGGATAATATATATGTATATATGATAATTATAACATAAATATAACTTTCTATTCATTATTTTGTATATACCATTTTTACATTCCATTTCGTAGGGGATACGATAACATCGCTCGTGAATAAAATGGACTACCACCGCACGAAGCGATATGGTTTTTTTCACTAACATTTTACATGGAAGGTAATAAGGGAAAAGATAAATAATATATGTGATATACATGGAATAATTAGGATATTAAATTCATATTTATCTTTCTGAAAAGATAATATATCATTTTATTTATTTCTTTTTCACTCACTGAAAATGATAATGTCGTTTATGAACATATAGACTACTGCTTTCACGAAGCGATGTGGCTCTCTTTTTATCTCCACACCATATTTATGATGTATAGATATATAATTATATTTAGATAAATAATATGGTATATGTAAAATTATAATAATTGTGGATATATAAAATAGTACAAACCTCTTTTCCATAATGATCATTGAAAAATGGAAACATTAGTTATGTGTATGTACAACATACCATCTACATGATTATAGTGTACTACATTTATCAATACCATATTGCAAGGTCATTATTAAAAGTATAACTCCTATATAAATATGAACAATATTTCATTATTATTATTCTTTTTATGGTTAAATTTTTTCATGGAATTTCATTGTTGTATATATTGTGTGTCTCTTCAAAATGTATTTTGCACGTCTTTGATAGTGAATGTCACTTTCAAAAATCGTCAAAATTAGCAAAGAGAATTGTACATATGTGACATCCAATTCCATTAGATTAATCCTTATCAATTCCCTATTAATTACCAATTTATACAAACTCACCTAGAACATATTGATATATCATTCACAAAAAATGAAACATTGGGCCTAACAATATCCCCCTTTTTATTTTTTATCAATACCTTCCTGGAACAATTTATAAGAGTCAATATATGTGCTCAAAAATTTCTCTGCTTAATGGAAATCAAATACAAAGTAAAATGATGGTTTTCTCATGATTCTTATGGTTATAAAAGAGAAATGATATCACATGGTTCTCTTAGAAAAGATCCTATAGTTAATCAAATCTATTTCTAATTAAGATAACCCAGTGTAGAAAATAAGAGAGATATAACCAAGGATGTCTAAGTTCTCTATAAAATACCATGGATGTAAGATCATGCATGGACTATATTAATTCTCATATAATGGGTTGTAAATAATCTGATTTATCAATGAAATTTTAAATCATTGGCCATAAATTTGGAATATGTTCAATGTTTTTCAAATTCATTCTCATGGTTTCTCCCCCTTAAGGGATGAACACTTTTATTTTATTTCATGGAAGTCAGTAGACTCCATAAAGTAGTATCTATTCATGTTTTCTAGTAGTGATATCCTCAAACTTCTCCTTCAATTAATTATATGTTAGCTTAAAACACATAAAATAATAGGGAATAAGGGGGGACCTTTTTGGTTTCTCGGAAATAAAATTTAGACCAAGAGATTCCTCTCAATATGGTCTTCTTCTTTTTCTTGGATTTCTTATATGGTGTGATTTATAATTCCTCATTAGTTGAAACTTTTTATGTGGACGTACATTCCATTTCTTCCTCATATGTTTTTGTTTTTTTACTTTTAATATATTATTAATGATCTCTTATTATATAGTAGAATTCTAACAATATATCTTAATGAATTCCCATTTTGTTCACACCTTCCACACTTAATGTTATTTAATTCATCACATTTGGATGAATTTTCATCAACATTGCTTGGAATAACTTTTTTCACCTAAGATTTTCTAATAACTTTCTTCCATTTAACTTGAGAATTTTTTTCATCTTCCAACAATTGCTTATCCTATTTTAGTTGGTATGGTCAAAAAACTAGGCTTTATTTATTGACTTCTTTGGTATTATTAGAATCTCCAAAAGGCTTGCCACCATTTTTTTTTTGAATTTTTTCCCTTTCTTAGAATAATGAATCTCTCTTTCCATTCTTGTCATGCATCTCTCATATTTGGGTCCTTATTGACCACATCTACTAATCTATCTTCATTCAATCAAATGTGTTATAAGTTTATATTTTTTATGATTTATTGGTCACATGAATCTCTTCTTAATAATATAATCTCATGTGTTCAGCATCGATCCACCATGATTCATTCCTAATTCATAGTAGTGACATGTTATACTCGCATGAATAATATTTATGACCAAACACTCCACAACACCAATAATAGATTTTGAAACTTTTTATTCCATATAGATAATTATTCTTCTTAGAAGATTTTTGTTGTTGTATTTTCATAGACTTTGGATGTTTCGGCTTAAGGGGAAACCTTATGGATAAATTATTCATCTCTTCCTTTATGGAATATTTTTTCTCTTTTGTTTCTATTGTATTTATTTTATCAGTCTTTCCCCTTAAATCTGCACCATTTGAGGTAACAAATATACATTGAGATTATTTATGAGTAGAAATAACTTATCTCAATCGACCCTTTTTCAAAGTGTCTTGTGATGGTCCACCTTTAAGTTCACCAGCTCTAGTGAATTATTATCACATTTTCATTAACTAATTTTTATTAGAAAGACACATTGACTATGTCTAGGATAACTCATCTTCTTTCATAGAAATACTTTCACTATTATTTACCATTTATCAGGTTTAGATAATTTCAATCTGTATTATTTATTCTATTTAATAGGTGTTGAATATTAATTTTCAAATAGTTTTTATTCAACAGTTTTCATCGTTAAACCAACTCAACAATATTCATCTTATATCCCCTTATTTATTTAATATGTGTCTCCTCTTTATTTAGATGATTATTATTTTCAAAGTTTATTTTATTAAATCTTTATTAATTCTTTTCTTTTCCTTCCTGAGTTTTATATTTGACAAAATTGTATCTTTAATATATTCGTTTAGTGTCCATTCTAGTTAAATTTATTCGTCAACTTCATCATTTTCAAACAAGTCTTTAGGCTTCTTGGATTTACCCATAAGACACATTTTATTCTTAGAATATTTTCCGTCTTATGACTCACTACTTTTTTATGAATATTCATCCATTTCTCTGATCATCATATTTCTCTTCTTGGAAGAAAACTTATTCTTATTATTATTCAAATTTCATTTGTGGGACATATTAGCTTCTTCATCTAATTCAGTATCAACATAATTTTTTTTGGATAGTCACTAGAAAAATGACTACTCCATAAGAAATTCAATCATATGAGATATTTATTTCCTTTTACATTCCACCTACCACTATTAAACATTCTAGTAAATAAGGACATCAATTTAATAAAGTCCTGTTATCCTTCCTCACCATCAGAATCACTTGATTGTGGTTCTTATTAGATTCTTAATTTACCATTTATCCGAGATTCAAAGGAATTTTCAATGTTTTCTTTCTTCTTAAAAGCTGAAAATTTTATCATTCCATATGTATTGAGAATATTATGAATTTTATCCAATGATAGATCTTCTTAGTCTTTTAGATCTTTAACCTTTGGATCAAATATATCTCAAAAATTTCTCATCAATTTCTTCACAATGGTTGAGTCATCCAGCTTCTCCCTAAAGATTCTGATTATACTAATAGTCACTTTAAAACTATTTATTTAGTCATCAATACTTTCATCATCACCCTTTTTAATATCTTCAAACCAGATTCTCCATATTTGCAACTTTTATTATTTAAAATTAGGATTTACTTCATAACTACTTCTCAATTTATCCTAGATCTCATTAGTAGTTTAGAAACCAATCACTTTAGTCTATACCATTTTAGATAAATATATTAAGATTTAATTTTGAATATTTCCATCCATCTCCTTGTTCATCTTGTCTATAAAATTTATAAGATCATTATCGTCATATGGTGTAAATCCCACTGTAGCTTCATATATTACTTATACTCCATGTGATAAGAGATATTGTATCATCTTATTCCTTCAACCATGATAGTTCTCACCAATGAAAATGGTAAAACCCATGTTACTTATCGAATTTATGTTCTCCAACCCCATATATTTGTTGGTTCTTTCATAGATAACTTGACTTTTGATACCAATTGAAGTTTTCATATCAGTGTATGGTCACTGAGAGGGGGAGGGGGTGAATCAGTGATCCCTTTTTCTTTTTATGAATTTTTTCATTCTAATTCAAACTTTTTAGCTAATTGAAGCCTTAATCCACTATTATTGTGTCTCTAAATCTTACCTCGGTTAATGTTTTAAATTAATGGTATTACACGCAAGTATTTACAAGGTTTTGTACAAAGATCTACCCCTTGTTGTGTTGGTTATTCCCCCCAATATGGATTATCTAATATATTATAAGGTTATTAAAAAGAAAATTTAGTTATACCCCCCAATTAAAATCAATTTATACCCCCATATCCAATACAATTTCACCAATTTAATAAACCCACAACTAAATCATCTTCTTTAGTGATTGGTTATACCCTCCAATCACAATATTCCACAAATCAATTATAACCACTAGTTATAACCACTCTCTTCGGATGGATCAATCCTCTATAGAGATACCTTTTTATGATTCTCCTCCATGATATTTCTAGATCACACTCACTCATATACAATTAAAGTAGCTTTTCACTTATGTTGGCTTTTATCAAACAACTTCTGATCATAGTAGATAATCTGTTGCCTCAGTGTAAAACTAATTGTGCTATGTTTCCTTCTAATTGAAGAATCAGAATAACTACTATGTGTACAAGTTTTTCACACAATATTATTAGATATTTTATTCAAATAAAATACTTACACAATATAAAATAAATTTCACTAAATTCATATATTTCATGGAATCTTGAAGTCTTGGATATGGTATATCAAGTGTTCATCAAGGGTGCATGATTATTCAGTCATGTGGTACATGTTTTAGGAAAAATAGCACACACACATTCCACCTTTTTTCTTCATGGACACTCATGAAAGTTTGTGTGAACCACATTTCTCACTTCATGATTCTCAATGCATGAACTGCCTAAATCATGCAAGAACTTCCTCAATAACACCAAGTTCATAGGTAGCATACATTGTTCATTTTCATATTACACACTAACCAGAATGGGTGTTAACTATTTTTTCACACAATCCCTTATTCACATAATGTAAGTGTACATTGTATCATTATATCAAACTTCTTCATGAATGATAGGGAAGCTTATTCAAAAAATAGTTCATATAATGGATAGATATCAGTGCTCATTGTGCAAACCAAGGAGACATGTTATTGCACTGTCCCTATTTCTTTACAAAAATAAGTTTATTTGTGAATAAATTCAAGAGTTATTTTAACATGTTGAATACATGTTGGATTATAATTCATACAAGATAAAATTATTTATGGATATAAATTCCTTTCATGAACCATAGGGATTCACATATACTCTATTTCCATAGAAGAATGATACATTCTCACTGATGATGATCAGAAACACCCCTAAAAATTGAGGTGATTCACCTTTTATAGTTGATGAAGACAATTCCTTGCACTACCATAGATCCAACTTTCATGTTGGGTTAATGAATTCTTTAAATACCCACAAAATATTTCATTTATGTCATACCTGATTTTTTCTGGTATTCTCAAACACAAACCACATTTCCTAGCGGTTATCTTACACGAGTCTATGATAACCCTTGTCATGATATCCTAATCTATATGAAATTATCACATACTCCTCATCAATAAAATATCAAACTCATCCTTTTACAAATTGCCTCCGGTAACTTTTGTTTACATTCATCTATTTCTCATTCCTAAAGATATATTCATGCATGAAAGATATTATATTGCATACTGAATTAAACCTAATCCCAAAAACTCTTCCCATCTACAACATCACATAATATGGATGGTTATGATCAATGGTAGTTTGGGTGGTGAGTAGGTGTACTGAAGATCCTTATTCTAAGTTTGAGGAAGAATAAGACATCATTAAGTGATCGAACAACTGAGATCTAAGAGATTAAGAAAGTGATGAAATGTAATTTATTTTAAATGATGGAGGAAAAGTGTCATGTTCCTCCACATCCCATGTCATTTTTCACAAGATCCTCCACTCATTTTTATCATATGACTCCTAATACTATATCCATGAGCTAGATACTAGGGATTAGCAGAGGTTAAACTTCACCAATACCCCATGGTTTTACTCACCTACATGGCCTCTAACACTATAGATGCATTCCTTGTGCCCATACACTCATGTGGGGCCGTAGGAATAGGCCCTCTATGGTCTTATGCAAAGTCCCACCCCAATGTACTTACCACAGATTATTCCCATGGGCATAGTTTACCTCTGTGTACCACATGAGCCCAAGGTCAAGTTGTCCTTGGTAGGCCCTTTGGTTTGCCTTAATATCTAATATAAGGCATATTTGAATGAATACTTAGAAATATTATATGTATTATATAAATTAAATTCCAATCCTTCTCAATTACAATATCAATCAATTCTCAACTCCCAAAATACCTCATGTAAAAATAAATATGGAATTCCATTTTTTCATGGCCACCTACCAATCTTCTTTACTTTATGAAATTGAATATTTTCATGGAATTCCACTAATTTATGAATTTTTCATCTCTTCAGAATGAATTTTTCTCATGCATTTGATAATTAATATCACATCAACAATCATCATAATTACCAAGGATAATTATCCAAGCTTGACATAAAATTCCGTTATATGAATCCATAATAATTCTGTTGGCATCACCACTTCATCCAAACACACTAAGCACGTATTTAAACATAATTTACAAAAAATACAACATTGGGACCAAAAAATGAATAATGTAGTAGATATAGTCAATAAAATTGATGCGTATATATTATTTTTAAGATATCGATCCAAAATGCGGTATCAATTTTGATTTTTTTTATTTATTAAACATTTTGGTTATCTTTTATAAACATGAATTAACTCATTTAGAAGTTAATTAATATATTGTTTTCATTAATTATTTAAATTAATTTCCTATAATTAGAAATTGATGATTTATTTTTAACACCAATGATCCCTCATTCCTCTATTAAAGATATTGGTTAATCCTATCATAGAAAACATCAATTTTTTATCATTATTTTTTCATGTATTTTTTCTCCATTTTACGCATGTTCATTATTAGCATTTCAGCTGACATATTATTTTACTATACTCAATAACCTGATCATTTTTTTAATAGACCCTTGGTGATTTGGATATTTTTTGTTTTTTTAGTACTGGGGATGGAGACATAACAGACGAATTTTCAAGATAACAAAAATCATATGGTAGTGAAAGTGATGGTGATTTCATAAGTTGGGTCATATGGGTAATCTAGGATGTGATGATGAATGATTCCCCAGTAAAGGGTGGCTGTAATTTGGCCACTAGTAATGTAACAAGCTCGGTCAATATGATTTCAATCATTTATGGTTTATATTGGTGGTGAAATTGGAAGAGATTGTTCCATGGTTAGAGACACATGAAGATCTTGAGTTTCTAGGAAAAACCCAATATACACAATCTATAGTTCAAAACAATACATGTCATGTAGACCCCTACTTAAAGCTCTAGGTTTTGATTTAGAGAAAATATCACATGGGAATGTAAATTTCTTACATGCCATGTGACCCTAGGATGACAATTCATAGTGTACCTCCTAGTTTATATAGTCACAAGCACTAGAAAAGTACATGTACTTCAGATGATGACATAGGAATATGTACCAAGACCAACTTCTACATACTATATGTGATTACAACATGTTTTTTATAGTGATAATAACATGTCGTGTGAGATGACATGACAAGGGTAGGACTAAAAATAGTGGGATACCTCATGTTCCCCCATGAACATGATATGTACTTCTTCCTAGGTAGGATAAATCCCTTGATACCCTCAGTATGAATTCAGTTATATATGCATATATTCCCTTAATCCATACCTATGAAGGTACATTGTGACACCCTACCCTAATCTTATGGTGATAAATCCCTTATGTGGGTTATTTATATAGAGTCACTTATCCCTCTGTGAGGTCCAAGGTGTGATCTTCTGTCTCATTCATCCCTAGGTTGGGCCAGGTATCTCATATCTGACATAAAAAGTGTGAATCAAATTGATAGTGAGTTATTCTAGATAGGTTTATTTATCCCCTATAAGTGCTAGGTTTGATCCCATACATGTGTATCAGCATCATATGAGTTCAAATTTATAATTCCACATGGAATGTACTAATGATTATAAACTTTTAGATGTGTTCCACCATGTTAACAAGCCCCAATCAGTGTGTTCTCCCAAATAAGGGTTGCTATATAGACTTGAATATAATCCCTAGGTTGATAATGAATTTTCGACATTACTATGAGACATGGAATCTAACTATGATCAAATTTTTTATTTTATTTCCTTCTTTTTGAATCACTTTTTTTAGATGATACTATTTGATGCAAGGTTTGTAATTTTGGGGTGTCCTTCTATATAGTTTTATACTCAAACTATAATTTTCTCTGTCCACACACTAAATTTTATAAGTAGATAATAGAATTTATTGATGAGTTATTAGGTGAACTGGGATTAAATGAAGATTTTTTGGTCTAGACGAACCATAGATAGATCCTGCAATCATATTTTGATAACGGTGCCTTTTTTATAGTTCAGACTCCTATACAGTTTTCATGGGTTTGTTTTTAGGCCTTTTTGTATTATCATTTCTACAACTTTAAATTTATGTGGGATGTTAGTGGTACATTCATTCTTTATGTTCCTACCACATATCATTTTTACTGCTTATTAGTGGATGTGGGTATGTGTGCATGTATAAATATACATTAGGCTAAGGTCTCCCATGTGTTTGATATGCTTACTCGACGCTAGTCATTGGCCCCAGGTTTCTTGGAGGTGGGATTGGGGTGTCACTCTTAGATTACTATTAGCTAAGATGGAATAGGTGTGTTTGTTAATAACATATTGTTATCATATCATACTATATTAGTAATAGAGTTTGGAGATAGTCTTGTTGTGTGAATTGGTTTTGGAATTAGGAAAATAGTGTTAAAGTATATCAGGTGTGGTTCTTGTGCAAGATAAACCTGTTATAGTATTCCATCCAACATATCCATTCACCTATACTCTTAAAACATTCTATTCTACTCAATACATGAATGAATTTTTATAGGAAAAAAATTTTAAAATCATTATATAATCATAGATTTTAGTTTCCATATCCTTATTGAATTATCTCCCTGAATATTCTATTTCATTATGGTACATCTTGACTATTTCAGGATACCTCCAAGATGATAGCCATCCTAGATTCTACCATTGTATCATAATGATTATATATATATCAATTAGGACTTGGAAAAGGGGCATGTATAGGTGGAATTTCCTTCAAGAAGATTTCCAATATTACCTCCACCCATCAAGTAGCTGATTATCTTGGAATTATTGGCATATGACACATGTAGAATAAGTACATTCATTAGTTCCATAAGAAGAGAGATCCCATGTTTCGAGTTGGGATATACCCTCAGGTGACAGACAACTAACTTTATATATTAGATATGGTTTTACACCTTTTTAGGACCCCTACAAACTAGTTGGTTGTCCAAGAAGTGAGCCTCATCTTTATCCCAGTGATGTCTATATTTCAAGCATACAAATTTTGAATATAAAATATATTGTTTTTTCAATTAATTTTTTATTTCTTTCTAATATGTTTAATGTTTTATTTATATTGTTTTATCAGGATTTTTAATTAAATATTTATAAATAAAAGTAATGAGATATGGAATTGCTGATGATAAGGACGCTCTATGATGAAAGTTAAATCAAGGATCAAGTTCACATATTGGAACAAAATCAGTAGGTTTCTTCACTTAGATATTTGTTGGATTGTGTTTCATGTTCCCTATTTTTCATTTGTGACATGTATCAAAAGTGTTGATCATTTAATGATGTAAATTTTATAGATTCTATATTGTATCAAGTTTTATTATCTTATACATGTTCTTTTTCCCAAATGACTAAGTCTCGGATACCATAATTTTTTTCATCCATTATAATTGAGCTATATGTTCTTTAATTAATAAAAATTTAAAATATATTTCTACTTATCTATTGACCTAAATCATGATTTTAACCAAATTTAACTTCCTTATAATACATTCATACTTATAAAAAATCACCTGATTACTATGTCCATAATGTTAACAAACACTCAAAAATTGTATTTCATCCCATTAAAAATATAATATCATTATATTCAAGTACATTCACACTAATATTGGTATATCCAACTACATTCACATAATGTTATCAATAATTATTGAAATTGTAATATTTTTCACTATACCTATAGATATAATTCAATTGATTTGTTTTATTGGTCAAGTGTGATGAAAAATTGGTATCATATATCCAATTCGTCTCTTCCTTTACAACATTGTATCAAACATTAACCACAATTTAATACTCTTAAATATTTATTCACATTATATATTGAAAATTCTCTTATATCACTAGTTATTTGAGTAAAATGGTGATATACAGGATTTTAGTTTTTTTGGATTGATCGCACCTCCCAAAATTTTACTTAATAGAGTCATAAGTAGTATATAATAGTACCTTATATTTTGGTTGTTTTCTCTATTATCTTCTATGAACATTATGTTAAAATTCCATTGATTTATAGCCTCTCTCAAGTAAGGTAGGTAATTAATTATACCAGCACACAAATGATTTTTTTATGTATAATCCACAACACCATTTCCTCCTTTAAAGTTATATATCCTTTTGAAATAAAAAAATTCTTTAAAATATGATTAATGTTGTCCCTTATAATTGATATCCACTACTTTTTTAGACTTGTCCAGTATGGGATTTGTTGTAATTCACCTTGATCTTTCTAAAAGAAATAATATTTGTGTACTTGAACCATGAAATATATATATTATAGTTTTTTTAACAACCATTAATTTTAAAAATTAGTGATTTTTTATTCTCATGTTATGGAAAACATTATTCTTACCATTGTCTCAACTTCCACCATTTTTTTATAAATTTGGGTGTCTAAAATAATGTTTTTTGGAACTATCGGACAATATCCAAGTTTCATGGTATAATTTAAAACCATAATATCTAATTTAGATCATTTTTGAATTTTATTAACACAATTTTAATACTCATAGGTATTTCTCCTCAAGGAATTTATCTAATCAACAAAATTTACCTCATAAAAGTTTAATTATTTGTTCATTATAATGGTATTTTTTTTATAACCTCATGAAACTTTTCCCTAAACTTAAGGATTGAATTTATAACTCTCTTATATCATGTGAATTTTTCTTTCATCTTGGAAATTTATTTGACTTTTGAATCGTTAATAAATTTCCATAATAAATAATTCTTAGACTTTAATAATTTCATCTATCTGTTAATATTTCTATGTACCGTTAATCATACTAAAATATCCAACTCATTTAAAATTATTTTTGTGTATCATTATCAATAATTTTTTCCTCTTTAGTGATTTCTTATTCATGTTAACTTGAAGGATATTTTGGACAATTTGATCTATCTTGAAAGGACATTTTTCCTTCATACATTGATTCCTCCTACTCCCTTTCACTTTCTTCATTACAAGATGTCACCTCATGTTTTTAAAAAAAATTCTTATTCAAGTTATTTTCCTACAATTTTTTCTTTGAATATATTTATCCCACTAAGACCACTTTCAACTTTGTTTATTCTTGAAAACCATTTATATTGGTCAAAATCTCTATCTTAATTTTATTTATATATGATTTTTTTTGAAGTGTCAAATATTTAAATAATTAAATCACATAAATTGAATATTACCCCTATATTTACCTTTGACTCACTACACTCCCTTATGAAATAAATATATGTGTTCATTGAAATACATAGCTTCATCATCATCATTGGTTTCATCCTTAAGAGACTTCTTTTGTTTATGTTTCTTTGATACTTTTTAATCTTTAAATGTCATGTCCTTCTATAATTTTCGTTTTCTCCTTAATACTGAACATAATATAATATCATAATAAATCAATAAATTTTTGAGTTTTTACATGGTTAATTCATTCATATATTTAACCTTTAGGGAACATATACATTAATGAAATTTACTCGATAGGATTCTCATCACCTTCTTCACTATTATAGAATATATAATAACTTCTACAAGGATTTTAATTTTTATCATAATATTTTTCACCCCAACCAAGAATTCATAAACCATTTCATATTCTCCAATTTATATAACTTCAAATTGGGAATGAAATACTTGTTAATATAACCCTTTCACTCTTTTATCTCCCTCATGGACATCATGAAGGTTCTTATATATTTCATTTTCTATTTTTAACCCCATGATTCATTTTAATTCCTTATTCAAGAGAAATGAAAGTTACACATTACTTACTCTCTTAGAAGCTTTAATATTCTTATTATTATGTAACTTATAGGTTTTCTCAATATTAGGAAGATATAAACCATTAGATGTTATTTCAACAACAAAAAATCCAAATAATAGAATATTTAGAACCATTGTATCTCTCTACATATGGAATCCCTTTCCATAAAATATAGTATAACCTTTTTGGAATTTTATATTAACTCTAAAGATCTTATATATGAAATATATAATAAATTTAAATCAAAAATATATCCATCACAATTTACCATGAAACATTGTTCAAGAAATATCTAATACCAAGTTAAATATCTTGGTGAGAGTAAGACACTAATAGAGGTGAATTAGTGGTAACCAAAAACACCAACTCATAGTTCACTTTCCCATTATATTTAAAGTTAAAAGTACCTCAATGTTCATAAAAACAATAATATAATTATTAAGAAATAATTTTTACAAGTAAAGGTTCAATAAAGAGTTAAATAAATCTTTCTCTCTAGTGGCTAATCATCAGTGTCCAATGGTTGTGGTCTCTCCACCCACATTCCATTTTTAATGATTAAGAATAAAATAAGAAGTAGAGAGATAAAATTAAACCCGTGAGTATAATAAATAATGTCAATAAAAAAAATTGATCGATATCTACTTATATGGTACCAAGTGCTTTTGAAATATGGATCGCGTGTCTACTCTTGTTCTTCTCCTATAATATCATACAAATGATCTGTTCTATTCTCCCTGAAATGAGTGGTATGATATCTCATAGTTTCATCATAATCACCCACATTTTAGTTTAGGTGGGACACTCTTTTATTTATAGTTGATATATATGTTATAGTGTAACTACTTCTCTCATTATTATAATCCTAGATCCAAACTATCTATAAACTGAATCTTGAAATTGTTGAACACTATTGCAGCATGGCACAATATATCATGAATTTATATTCATATTAATTTCACCTAAAAAAGACATGTTTTGGCATGGATATAATGCTTCTTTCATTGGATGAAATGAAATAACCATAATATATGAACATATTGCATCTTCTCTAATGAATAGACATAACATATTAATATGAAAAACACTCCCATGACTTAATGGTTTAGTGAATTTAGATATTATCTGTATAAAAAATTTATTTTAAACAAATTATTCAAAATATCCCAAAATGTTCTCCACAAAAAAATTATTCCTAGTCATATCCTATCATATAAGTTCCTAGGGAAATGGGAAAACATAAGAAATGAGTGAGATCAATTTCTAAAAATGGGAAAAATGGCATCACTGAGTCATAGTGTAATATATCATAAACATGTGACAAAACATGAACATAAGATAAAAAGATACATAAGGAATAATATAATATTCAGTGACTTTAAATGATTAAAACAAAATCATATATCAATATATATGAATGTTGACCAAAAATAATAATTACCAAGATGTTATAACATTTACCATGGGATATGAATGTGAAATCATAAGATAATAATCATGATAATTGGAATAATAATATAAGAATATTGAATAACACTGAAATATAATATAGTAATATGGAATTTGTATATTAATAAAAAATAATTTCTTATATCAGGGCTCACTAATAAGATGGTCATCATATAGTGGATTGGGTTCACTCCTAATTCTTATAAACATAGTGGATGGGGTTCACTCCAAATTATTTTAATAAAAGTGGATTCGGTTCACTACCTAATCCTATATATCTCAACCCATTAAATATAAATCATTATCTAATGCATTTGAGATATTTTTAATCTATTTCTAAATTTATCATAATTATAAACCATGAAAATGTATGACAAAGAAAAATGTTCTTATTCATAAATTTAAAATAGAATAAATAACCCATGAATAAGAAATAGTTTTCATAAAAATATCCACAATACATGAACCTAATTAATCCAAATAAATAAGTTGGATACTATGATTAGATCATATCCCTAGTTAAGAATAAGAAATTTTAATGGTTTTTCATATATATAAAAATATTTTGAAAAATCGTAGAAAATAATTTAGAAAATAAAAACAAATATGATTTAAATTTAAATAATTTTAATTTAAATAATATAAAATCACTTTTTATAGAATTAATGATAAATTATATATTAATTACATTTAATAATCATGAAAACATTAAAAGGATTATTTGAAAATAAAACTATAGAAAAATGGTTGTATAATTAGATCATTTAGAAAATATAACAAAATATTACTATCACAATTCTCTAATGAATGTTAAGATCAATATAAAATTAACATTTTAAATAAAATAATTATGGATAATGACATCCATAAAATTATATTCAAAACATGGACATGGAGTAGAAATATTCTTAAATGAAAAGAAGAAATAAGTATGACTCCGCTTACAAGTGTCCTTTCAGATAAATTTTGAACAAAAGGGTTGTAAATGGTAAAAAGATATGTATAAAACAAAAATAACCATATGGGGATAAACTAAATTGTTTTTAAATATAATTTAGATAACAGTTTCTATAAATAAAATATAAATAGAAAATCATGATTTTAAAGCATGTTTGGGAAAGAAACACTTCTGAGCATCATAATTTATGATATAAGAATCACTTAAAAATGTATTTAGGAGAAAAAATGTAAATCCATAGAAAAAATAGACTAAATAAATTATTATTCCTTAATATGATATAATAAAACTAACATAAGAGAACATATTAAATAAAGAAAGTATATGACCCATGAAATAGGATTTAGCAAACAAAAACCCTTACAATGTTTTAATTTATTATATGATAAATGGGATTATGATAAAGAAATGAAATCTATGTAAAAATAATAGGATGTAAAATATCTTAAAATAATTCAACATAATATACACCACTTATAAGAAATAAGTTCATGAAGAAATATTATGGATCAAAAAAAGGAAATTGAGTTACCAAAAACCCTTACAATGCCATATTTTATGATGTCAGAATAAATTGAAGAGGGGATTGTGATAATAAAATTAAAAACTCTAAAAAAAATAATAGGAACTAAATATTATAAAATAATGATGTACAACATTCCAAACTAATAAGATTAAATTTCAAGAAGAATGATTATAAATTAATGAAAGTAAATGGAGTTAACCAAAAATTTACCTTAGATTCCTTATTTTTTAGAAATTAACTAATTTCATTAATAATGAACAAAGACTCATTAATAATATATATATAAATATTATTCATGTATATTACCATTTATTTTAACATTTTATATTCATTTATAATATAATTATTACTTATTTGAAGTTTATATTGATAATAAATTATTATTTATTCCTTACATGTTTCGGCATGGTGGTCATAGTCATAGATCCTTATTAGTGAGTTAAAAATCTCTAAAATATTCAGAGTACTATAATTTTAGATCTATAATGAGTTATGATGTTTTATTTTCATTATATGTGTTTTTGGGAGTAATTAATGAACATGAAATACATAATGAAATTATTTCAATAATTTTTAACTAACAATAGTTATTATATAAATAGTGAGTTAAATATCGATATCATGATTCTAGAATAAAAAAAATTCACTTATTAACATCATATATTGTATATAGCTAATTTTTCATAATAATTCATGATAACAATTTATATCATCATCCATGTAGGTGTTAAAACAAACTCAAACAATAAAATCCTATAATCAATGTATTTGTATGATTTTGAATTTATTTTACTAAAATATTATTATTCTATATGTATAATGAAAAAACAAGGATTTTATCAATGTGATAAATCATAATTGTACCAATTTAATGAAATAATTTTAGGTTAATAGGTCATTACATACAAATAACTAATCATATATTATCTTAGGATCCTTCATGGTTTTGAGGAATTGGGTTATTTTATTGAGAATAGGGGATAAAAAACGAGTAAAGATTATTAGGGATGAAAATGTGGAAAATTATAGGGAAGAATTGATGTTTTCTGTGTGTTATAAAAGGGTGGAGGAGAGGTATTTTTAGAAGTGAGGAGGAGTGACATTATCACAAATATCAATTCCTTATTCTGTAGGGGAAAAATAATTTCCTTTAATGTCATAGAAAAAATTTCATGCAAGTAGGGTAGGTTGATAATTATAAAAATAAAAACAATTATAGATGGTTTTTTGAATATTTTAACACTTTACACCTCATTATAACCCTTTTACCTCATTTACCATTAATTTGGTATGTCACTTATTACCTCAGTGACTTATATTTATGATTAAAAATGAAATTGATCATACTACCAAACTTTTAAATTCTAATTTAAAATATTAAATCAATTTTTTAAAATCCAATTTCTAAAAGTGATGAAAATTAATTATATTAGAACATGATATGATGCATAAAAATTTTTTTAGAGAAACGATTTTTTTAAAAAAAAATTAATTTATTATTTTTTCATACAAACTAATGAAAATTAAATAGATATTAATTCATTTATTTATGAATACAAAAAATCATTAAATTTTTTATTTTATATTGATCTAATCAATTTATTAATATAAAATTATACACTTTTTTTAGAAAAACTTAATTATTTGAAATAAATATTTCTTTTTAACATTAAATTATTTTAATTATATTCTCACTAATTATTAATCATTCTAGGATGTTAATTTATTTATATATTCGTAGTAAATATAATAAAATATATTACTCTTAATAATAAAAATTTAACTGTTATCTAAAAACATATAATATATAATAAACATAATTCTTTTTTATAAGACAAATTTTTTTACCAGGAATAATTAAATTAGTATTCCATATATTTACTTAAATATGCCTTGATTTTTTTATTTACTCTAATATCCTATTTTATCATTTTATCATTCTGTTTTTTTGAAATAATTCACTAAAATTAATAAATTTAAAAAACCAGCATATTTCATAAAAACACATTTTTTGAATAATATATAATTTCAAAAATGAATTATTTTATTTATATTTTCTTCCAAAATAAATTATTTTATTTAGAATAAATCATTTATAAAAATAATCTATATATATTTGATATCTAAATAAAATTTATATATATAAACTTTGTAATTGTAATTGTGAACTGGTAATGCGTTTCTAGGTATTATACCAAGTAACTATATACACTTTTATAATGGTCACATAATATCTATATTACCCTCACTAAATTATAAAAATTAATTTATTTATATCATGTCAAATAATACATACCATTCCTTTAGGATTTTACAATATTTTGTCTCTATTCATGATGTTTTTATCATTGTATAATTAATTCTATTAATAATGATTTTGAAGGTTAAAGAATATCCATGATATTTAATATTTATAAAAGTATAATTCTTTTGTATTAATTATCCCATTTTATTTTATTCACTTTAAATTAAGGTAATCATTTTTTGTATGGAATGATCAATGGTATATAATGCATTACTAATCATACCTTCTTTATAATGTTTCATTATATAAAAAATAGTGTTATTAATTTGATTCATATCTTCTATGAACATTTTTTTAGTCAATTTTAACTCATTTGAAAAAATAGAAAAAATATTTAACAATGGAAGATTAGGGAAAGAATATCTGTTTTAAAACTTTTGGTATTTCATGATAACTTTGACTTCTTATTCGAGTGAGACACCAAAATATCATTAAATAGCCACGGTGATGTGACCTAAGATATTGCAGCATGGGACTTGGAAGTGTGGTGTGGGAAAATTTTGTTATAGATTTTTTCTCTTTAAACTCAACCACTTCAAGGTGAAACCAAACAATCTATTGACTGAGGTCCAAAATTATAGTGAAACTCTTCATCAATAACACTCTCATCATGGAATAACTATATCCATTACAATGTTACGCTCTTTAACTCAAAAAAAATAAATTTCATTACATCATATATCAACATCATAGTGTCTTCAACTCATCCATGGTCATATTTTTAATAAATATAACATGGAAAATAATTCTGAAACCTATGAATAAATTTCATCAAGAAACTAATCATATCATGTATCTAATGTGAATGTTATCTAAAAAACATGCCATATGACAAATTGGTATTTATTAGAGTACTCAAAATTATGGTTGAAGATCAATCCCACTTTGAACATATCTTAATTGAGATAAACTCAAAGTTGTGCTTTATCAATCAACTTCGGGAAGAACATTAATAAGATATAATTTTCATAAACTATCCTCAATAATTAATGAATCATCAACCTCTTTTGGGACCCTTAATATGTGTGAAAGGGTATGCCTATCATTCCTCTTCCTAATGTATTAGTTAGCATGATTACATTCAAAATGGTAAGATTTACCTTAAAGAGGATATTTTAAAAATGTAACAACTTGGGTATGATCAAACTATGGTGAATGGAAGCGTTTTTTATTAGGTTTATATACATTGAACTATTATACATTTTTTCAGTTATCAAATAAAGTTATTAGTATCAAATTATAGTTATATTTATGTATAGGCATGGGTTATAACCTATATAATCTGAGAAGATAAAAAAGGAATGAAAAGAGCTAGTATATCATGGATTGATATTATTTATGATTTTACCACTATCTAGTGCCTTAATTCTATTATAAATGATAGGATGGGTTGATAGGTCTTACCATGAGTGGTTATTCCATGAGAAAACATATAGATATTTAGTATAGGTAGAACTTTTTGGGTTTTATTAGTTCCACTTAGGAATGGATTTATGCCTTCGTGAAATTATTATGTGATTTTTGAAGTGAACGTGATATATGGATACATATAAGACCCTATATGGGTGATTTGAAATGTTAAAAATTCCTTGTGATCAATTTTATATAAGAAATACATATATGTTACCACTTCCTTAGTTTTCATCACATGTATTAGAGGTTGGCTGCATTGCTCTTTCCTCGTGATTCATTTACCTAGAAAGAAGTTGTCTATTTTATGCATTCATCACATTATTTTTCCTATACGAGAAGCTTTTTATGTTATTTATTTCTCATTAATAGTTACTTATGTGGGAGGTTGGATATGATTTTCCCTCTACACTATGAACTTATAATTATGGTTTGTTCTAGATTTCCCTAGGTACAAGATGACTCTTTTTGGAAACATTAGTTGAATAATATAGGTTCAAGTTTTTTGGTGTATTGGTTAGTTAATATATATTTATATATTGTGTTAATGGGTCTTTTTTGTTTTTGTATTACATTCATACTCACAAGTTGTACATGCACCATGGTGGATGTGTAGAATTTACTACCAAATATCAAGGTAAAGGGATGGCCTCTAAGTTTGGTGGTTGATTATAATGAGATTAGCATGTAAATAGATTGGATACTAAGACATAATAAAAAAAGTGGAAGATCTATTATAATTTTTTATTTTTTTCACATTTTTTTCTTATGACTAAGGATTAGATCATTTTTCTAACATTTTAGGGTTTTTAGGTGAAAAAATAAATTATAACATGATTAAAACATAGTAAAAAAACATTATGAAATTATGAAATATTTGAAAATCCAAAATAATATATTTTTCATTAAAGAAAAGAAATAAGAGTATATTTTACCCATCAACTGAGAAACATAAATAAAATGTAGTTGATTAGTGTGGAGAGGTGGTTCAAAGTGGATTTGATAAAATTGGTGGAAAACAATTATTCTATTTTAATATATAACATGTATTATAATGATTTATCCTTAGAAACCTCATACAATTATTCTCTTATAATTACATATCAAGATAAAAAACTTCACTCTTAGATTTATACATTTATAAATACATAGAAAATTATCAAATATAAAGGTATTTTAAATTGAGTGTTGGATTCATAATCATGAAAATAGTAGAGTGAGAAGTTCATGTTTTGAAAGGCCTAGTATTTTTTTATATCATGTGATGAAAATTTATTATTAAAGAAGGAATGTTTTTTGAGCTTGCTAGTTGTGAACATATATAAATTTTTTACTACATACAATGTTATTTAAAGTTTTTACATGAAGTTATGATTATAAGTTGTACTTTAATTACATGGTGGATTATTTTTTATTTTATTATTATTCATTGGAAAAATATGGATGCCATGGTATTATCATGGAATGGTAATGGACTTTGTTACTGGACATCAACCTCTTGCATATGGGGAGTCATACATGTGGTCATCTGTCATTATGACTTAATTTTTTAAAAAAAATACAGGCCATTAGATAATGGTATTAATGGCCATTTTAATTAATTTAAAAAAATTTATTAATATATTGAAGATAGTATGGATGATACATGGATTAAAATTGATTCTTTTATCTATCTAACAACAATATAATAAAAACAAGAGTTACCATTATAGAGGCATTGATGTTTTTGGTTTTGACACACACAATAATAAAATATTTATTGATAAAGGTAAAAAATTGAAGAGAATGTATATCAATGTGGCCTAAATTTATGGAGACTTACTTTATCACTACTCATAGTGATTTTATATCATATAATAGAGATGCAGCAATAAGAAAAATTTTGGTAGGTTCTACTAGGTCCCTAATGGAGGATATAAGAAAATGAGTTAGTAATGTACATAACTAAAAATATTTCAAGGTTTACGTAGTGATAAATGTGATTAATAAAAATTATTTGATACATCAAAGGCTTTAATTCCCTTAGAACATAGGAAATTAAATAATGTAATTAAAAATAAGGTAGAAATTTATATAACAAACAATATTGATTTTGACTTAACACAATCCAAGGGGGTGGTAAACTCTTTAAATAAGATATTTAAACTCTAGAGTTCAAAATACTCTTCAATTTATGGGTTTTGAGTCCCATGATTCTAGTTCTGCACCAAGAAAACCAAACCTCATTCATCCAAAAATGTACCCCCACTGTGTATAATTTTACTAGTACATGACCCATTTATATTAAAATTGAATATACATTGTGTATTTTCACTTTAGATCTAATGACATTGTATCTCATTTTTATAGGTATATAGGGCTTCTATATACACACCAAGATTTCTCGTAGTGGGAGTCATCTCCATCCCCTAAGTCATCTAAGACAAATATGAGATCATACTAAGTGCCTTTATAAGAAGAAAATTTATGTATATTTGTAGAGTATTGTTCCTACCACTATTATAGGCCTCTCTGGTAGTCCAAATGCCTACAATTATAACCATACCATATAATTTTCCATCCATTGAGAATAATATAACCATATAAAACTAATAATTCAAAAATATGTCAATTGATTACAAAACTAGACAAATATCATTGATACCACTGTGTTACCATAAGATAAACTGAACCCAACCATTGTGGAGGGAGATATACTCCTCTATTTCCATTTAAAATAAGATTTTGTAGATACATTTAAAATATATACGAATTCATCACTTTTAAATTAAATTATTATTCTATAGTACACTATTTTGAGAACACAAATTTAGAAAGATCATATTCTTTGGAATATAAATACCCTAAATATAATTTTGTAAATGAACCTCACATTTTCATAGAAACAGCAAACTATAATAATCTTATGAATATAAATTTGCATACACTATATGGATAAATATACAATTTTTGTATTTATCCACCAGATAAATGAAATTAAATAGATCCACTTGGTGATCAACTAAAACTATATTCATGATAATAGGATTGACCACAACCATATTAAAATTTATATTTCATTATAGAAAAAAATGTATAGTAAGTTCCCATCCAAATTTTACTTCAATAATAGAGATTATAAACTTCTTATAATCCATCTAAAATTCACTAGTAATTTGAAATTATTCCCATGAATATTTCACCAAAGATGAGACAAATTTGGGTTTATGTAACCACTACCATCTTAAAAAATGCCATATTATTTTGTCATTATTGAACCTAAAGTACTTGAATAGAAATGTTTTACCTAGATATATTTTCCTAAAATCTATGAATAAAATCATCCAAGCCTTATAAGTTGATTACCCCTTTATCCTTCGGTCTCTATGATTATGTCTAACTGGTATAATGTCATCAAACTTACAATTGAACATCCCATAGAATGTTATTAAATAAACTACACATTATACTTAGGACCACATTAAGAATCTTGATGACTATTATTATGTTCATTTAAACAGAGGTTATAGTAATTTTAATAGGAATCATATTACCTATAAAATAAAAATACTAACCATTCTATTTGAGGACAAGTATAGTGATTTTATCCACTGACCAATCAAAATGATGGATCTGATACTCCTAGTGGATTAGTGATATTCCCCATACCCACACTCTTATATTTTATTCTAGAAACACATTATTTAATTAATAGTTATGATCCCATGTGATATGGACCAAGATAAACATACATATATTTTCCACAATTTAAATTTTTCATTTCACAATACTCACACAATCCAAGATAAAAAAGGTTTAGTGTCTTGGGAGATTGTCTACTTAAAAAACTTATTAGAAATAATTTCATCAACATCTATAATAGAATTTTCAACAAAAGGATTACATATAAAAATTTTCCTATATATAATTTCTTGGGGATGTGAAAATATGATAAAGGAGTGGGATAAAATTCCAAATAAGGTAAACCTTTTCAATGAGTCATAAAGGGGTAAAAACTTAAAAATAAGGGGAAACATGGACCTGGGATAAATATCTTATTAAAAATAATTTATAAATTAATATGAAAATTTATAATCGTGAAAGATATAAATATATCTCAAAATTATGAAACATATAATATGGAATGATAAAGGAAAAAAAATTAAAAGAAAATAATCATGAGCCATGGAATATAACCTTCACATGAGGTCAAATATAAAAATATGCAAGAAACATAAGAATGGGAAATCATAACCATGTGAACACAGCTAAAAAAATAATTTCCATGAATCACCATGTGAAAATAGCTAAACAAAATCATTTCTCCACACACTACTGGAAAAATACCCTATACCAATGGTTTGGAACCGTTGGTATAGGCCCCAAAACCATTGTTATAGGATATACCAACGGTTTGGAGGACCGTTTCCAAGTAAGTCGTGACAATAGGTCTATACCAACGGTTTTGGGAAAACCGTTGGTATAAGTAATATGAAAATCTATACCAACGGTTCTCAAAACCATTGGTATATGTATTTCAAAAAAAACATTCGGTGGGATTTTATCCCAGAACCTCTAGTTTATAATTGAATGACTTAACCACTAACCTAACATGACTTTTGTGAACATAATTTCATAAATATATATATGTATTGTAAAAATTATTTTAAATTTTGATTTATATAATGTTCTCGGTAAGAAGGTTCGTTAAAAAATCGAAGGACCTATACCAACGATTTTTGCCAAACCGTTGGTATAGGGGGGACCTATACCAACGGTTTGGCCAAACCGTTGGTATAGGGTCTCTATAACCGTTGGTATAGGTCCATATAAGTGACTTATACCAACGATTTTGGCCAAACCGTTGGTATAGGTCCAAATTAATGAACTATACCAATGGTTTGGCCAAAACCGTTGGTAAAAGTCATATTTCCAGTAGTGACATTATGTTGTGAATATATCTAAATTAAATCAAGTCCATGTGTTATATTACAAACATATCTAAATGAAATCATGCTCACGCATTATATTGTGAACATTTCTAAATACAATCACATTCACACATTATATCATGAGATATAAACCTCTAACCAATGTAATAGGGGTGATATTATACCCCAACCATTACATAATATTCATCCATAAGTGTTCCATATAGAATCATTAATCATAAAATAAATATTCGTGAAAAGAAAATCTGTTTCATGACATTTTCAAATGGTATCACCTAAAAAGACTTGAAGTACTAGGTTAGTTGACCCCAAAAATAAAATCACCAAAAATCATTATTTCATAAAGTTATTTATAGGGTTATTTAATAATAAATTACTCCAATATATATTGATCATTTAAATATAAATAGTAAAATTCAATAAAAATTGACATAGTATGAGACCCAAGCTCCCAGATCTATTATCAGAAACATAAATCATTACATGCTAGCATTGATTACTACTATAGATACCCAATATTAACCATCCATAATTAAAATATAAAAATAAATTATTGATTCACCAACACACTCAAGACCCTTTTATGATCAAAGTGATAGAAATATATAAAAAATATTTACCTATAAAAATCTATGGCTTTCTCATCAAATGTGATTTTTTTCTCATTATACCATGAACATATTATTTTATAATAAGTATTCAAAATCTCACAAAACAATAACACTTCCATATTACTCATATTATAAATTCCTTAATTAATACTATTATTTTTAACCTAGGGTAATGAAAACATAAAAATATGTGAGATTATATACTCAGTATGGGTAAACATGGGAGATATAAATCGATGATCATCAGTGAACATAATATTTTCTTAAGGGTATGAGAACATGATCACAAATTATTATATCAAACATAACTTTTCATAAACTAAAAAAAATTACACATGAAATAAGGCTTTATAATAACAATAAACTTGAGTCCTAAGTGTTCATAATTATCAATAATCAATCATGATCCATGAGAGAATATCAGAGCATAAGCCATAACTTTGTGGCATACACATAAGTATATAAAATAATTTACTTAGTCAAGGTTTGTTTCCAAAACTAACATATTTTAATGATTTCAATAGTTTATTGGGTTCACTCCTTAGTCCCTGACATGTCATATCTTGAGAGATATGTCTTTACAAAATGAATTAGAGGGTTGTATAATTCTGGGCCCACACATCAGTTAATGGACATTGTCCCTTATGTGTTTTTTCACTCCCATTTCCCTTTAATATTATATCATAAGATATAAATCCTTAACTAATGAATTTTAGGGCTATATAATTCTATTCCCACCCATTACATAATGAAATCCATATATAAAGATGCTATAATATCATAAAAAATATTATTTATTTCGTCATAGCTTAATAAACTAATGAAAAAGAAATGGGTTTCATGAAATATTATTAAAACATCATTATCATAATCCATACAATGAAATGATGTGGATGGTATCATATTATTATATACTTTGTTAATTATAAAAATTATTAGAGGATGTTGAAATTAGATAAATATAATTTTATAAAATCATTAAAAATATTCTCTGAAAATCAAGATAAAAAATCAATTTCTTTTAGTAAAAATTAAAAATTAAAAAAAAACCCAAAAAATTAAAATAGAATTTTTTTTTATAAAACTATAGAAAATTTTAAAGGGATCTTAATAATGAAAATTTTTCATGATAGTGGAAAATACAGTCAAGCTTTAAATGTAAAAAAATATTACCTTTATAAAAAGTCAAAAGTAAGGAATATGAAAATAATTTAAAAAGATTAATTTAAATAATTTGTAAATAAATTAAGAGGTAGTATAAAAATAACATTATCAGTAAATCAAAATTATAGAATAAATATTTTAAATTAATTTTAATGAATAAGGTTATAAAGGAAAAATATTCTCATCTTACAGGAAGAAATAAGGTCGGTATTTCTTAAAAACATTATTTTAGTATTTTTAAGTACCAAAGAGTGAATAATGGAAAGAATAATTGAAAAAAAAAATAACTAGAGTATAATAAAATTTATGGGGTGTAATGATGAAATAACATTCAATTTTTACAAATGGAAATCAAAAAATAAACAATCCCAATAAATAATGTCATTTTAACTAAAACTCGTATATATTTTGGAACATTTGAATCAAAACATCATAGAAGGGAGAAAATTATATTGATTTATAAATCCCAAAAAAATCATTATAATAATAATAAAATAATTTCAAGATTAGTATATATACAATAAAAAATAAATAATATGTTGAATAGAAAACATATATCAATAAGTGGAAGTTGGTATGAGGAAACTCTTATAAAATTGGTATCTATTGAATCAAATTACTATGAAACATTGAACTTGGGATAGATTTTTAAATCCCTATAATTTCATAAATATAATATATAAATATCTATAGGGAATTATATGGACCATATAATATAAAAAAAAAGTGGGGAATGTGGAATATATTACAATGAATTAAAAGTGAGACAAGAATCCCTTATAAAGATTCATAAAATTTGAAATAGGAATATATCAATGAAATGATTTTTTTTAAAAAAAAATTATATCCTCATGAAAATTTTATATAGAACATAATAAAATCATATTTCATATAAAATATAGTCTTGGAAAAATATAGTCAATGGTGAAGTGATATAACCCAATGAAAAAAATTTGAATTAAAATACCCTACCTTAGACTTCCTCTTGGTAAAACATTATATTAACACCTGTATAATTAATTTAGAATTATTATAAATATATAAAACCATATATTCATACTTATATTAATATATATCATTATCTTATAATTTATTATTACCCACTTAATAGTAAATCCTTGTTAAAATAAATATATTATTGTTCGCTATTCAGTTTTCCATACTCATTATATTTCAATGGATCCTATTATAACACCTTGGTCATGGATTAATTAACTCTAAAATGATTTTAAATATTTAGAAAATTATATTTACATGGTTCTAAAGCTTCATAACTACTTTATGGAACTTATGTTTATGGTTCACAAGAAACACATAAAAATTATCATTTTCGATTATTATTGAATTTAATAATTAAATTGAATATATAGGTAAGTATATATTTTTATATTAACAATCAAAAGTTATGAAAACATATATAATGAATCATTATTATATATTATTATAGTTAAATAAAATTCCTTAGTCTTTTATGACATGAACATTTCAAAAATGTACATGTATGTGCTAAAACCAACCAAAATTAGAACATGTTATAATAGTTGAATGAGTAATAAAATGTTCTTATATAGTGATTATATCATTTTATCATTTTTAAATAATCTTAGTAATGTTATAAATATCATATTTATTCATTATATTTATTTTTATAGTCATTTATGAAAGGAGGTAATGAAAAATGAATCACATCACTTTTTTGGAGATGGTAGTCTGCACATACGCCCAAGCAATGTTTACATTCACCATTTAATGGAAAGAAGATATAAATTGGATGTAAAATTGACATAAAAATATTTTAATAATGAAAATATACTTGTTTTATTATGTTAATGTGGTTATAGAAGAGTTAGAATAGGTTTTAGAAGAAAGATACTTGATAATTTTCAGTAAGAACATATATATCTTTCTTGGATAATATATTTTAAAAAACACATTAAGGATTATTGGATGTTTATTTTAGGAAAAAAATAACCTCTAGGTCATGGATAAGAAGTTTTTTAAGATATTTTTGAGTGTAACATATAAAGATATACTCAATACATTGGGGGTTGAATCAGTGTTGGGAATGTTTTACCTAATTATAAATTTTTATCCATTTACCTATTAAAACTATTAAGATCTTCATTATCCTATTCTAATTATAATATATTATAAAAGTACATGAAAGAAGGTAAAATATGGTACATAATATTTTTACATGGTTCTCTACTCAATTAGAGAAGCTAGTCCTGTCCACATAGGGTGATGTCTAGTATATAGATTCTCCACTATAATGTGATACCAAGTACAATGGTTTGGCTAGAATAAAATATTAAGCCAAAGTGAGGGTCCCAAAAATTTAGGAGGGGATATAAATATTCCTTCTTCCCTTGACTGGTGATGAATGTTTCCAAACAGCATCTCCTTGGTTTTTATTTATACAACCACGGAAGAGATTAGTTGGCTTCTTTTTAAAGTAGTTTGCAACACCAAGAAAGTCTTTCACCAAATGATACTTATGAGTAATGTTGTAGTTATTCTTGGATCTTCACCTCCTTATTTTTATAATGTTACTTCCACTATAACAATAAAGAAACATTCCTTCTTCCATTGTTTATAACTTTTCTGTATGATCCTTCATCCAATCTTTCTATCACATATGTTTGTTTCGTAATGTTCTTATGGTGATGATACAACTAGTGAATATTAATATGTTCTAGATTCTTAACCCTATATTATGATCTCCAAATGATAGGAAATCACTATATAGCATCTAGATGATCCCTACTTCTTATTGATTATTTGGAACATGTTCATATGGTGCTTCTACTATGTCTGGTACCCCTGATCTGTCTGATATCTCCTCTTTTAAAATGTTAACCTAAATGAGAATAACTCCCAATCATTGTGGTCAAAACGTCTTTATCGAACATAAATTCTTCAAATATTACACTCCTAAAAATATGAAAAATGCTCCATACATTCCCTATAATATTGAAACATTTTATATTGGATCATATACATATGTTTGGGTAGAAATTAAAATGTATTTTTCCTCTCAATGAAACTTTTGATTTTGAATCTTTATATCATTTAAATTTAATTGGAACACTTCTCAATTTAACATGAACATTCTTGAACATTATTGAACATAGTTAAAGTTTCTTAAAATCTCCCACTTCCATTTAAATTCCTTAAACTCAGTGTCAAATAAATTATACAAACTTCCTTGACCACACTGTATAAACATATACTGAACAACAAACTCAAAAAAATCATTTTTAATGACTTTACAAACATTTTGTAAAGGCCTTCAAATTTTTTTTCTAGGATACATTTATAACATCTCTTCTCGCCAATGAAACTTCATCAAATTTTCCATTGTAACTTTTTATGCACATCTTGAAATATTTCACAAGACACTTCCACAATATGATGAAATTATATAAAAATATTTCATTTGATCACTTATTTTTTCAAATGACTCTATTTCATCTTCCCTTTGAATGTTTAGTCACCATACTTTCATAGGTTTCTTACACTATAAAATATTCTCTTTGATAATCGTTAGTTTTCCTTTATCTGATAAACCCACATATATTTTTTCTACTACTTTGGTCTAATGACTTCATAGAACTCCATCATATGACATTTTAATACTCATCCTAATGTATTTATAACACCTTTATGATGACATCACTAAAATTATTTTGTCTTATTCTATCACAAACTAACCCAATCTTCCATACAAACTAACACTTAGCCCTACCGGTGATATAGCCCGAAGGGTGTTCTCTATCACCACAAGATGGAAACTAATATCTATGAATCAAGGAACTCATTTTGGAATGATTTTACCTTAATAATAATTAACATCAACATTATGAAGTATAATAATTATCCATAACAAAATCTATAAAAAAGAACCATAAAAAAGATGAAAGATTACATCCATGGACAAGTACCAAAGTAAAATAAATAAAATATGTCCAACAAAAGAGTCATTAATCTTATTGTGAAATAAGGTTCTACCTCTCATTACATCACTTCTATCACCTATACTAAAAATAGCTACTAGAAATAGTACCCACCACCTCCATATAAAGCATTTCATTTACCTGAGGTTGACAAAACAAGGCAGATAAACACCCATAGAGTGTGTGTAGGGTGTGATATCACTTTTCCAGTAGGATCTCACCAAGTGTTATATGCAAATATATTATGATACAAGTAAATATGACTATTTTTAAAATAAGAAAGATAGTTTTATTTTAACACATTATTTAAAAATTATGTGAGGAGTAAAGAAAATATGAATAACAATTAATATGGTAAAAATAAATCATAATCACCATTGAAAATACCTAAGTATCTTGGGTGAGTAGGGGCCTAGAATCAACATACACTTAATGATAGAACCATGGATGTAATGATTCATTCTCGTGCTCGATCCACAACCACAATACCATCATAAAGTAGTTATGTTAGTGTTATAGAATAATCCTATATTGGAGGATAGTCTAATGCCATACTACCTAATCAAATATAATTTTCCTATTCTTCTATCCAAGATACCAAGGATTCCCATATTCTTTTCACCCTTTTTTCAAGACATTGAATCACTATTTACATATTTGAAACACCCAAATGACAATTCACAACATTTTCATATACTACCATAGATAAAATCCATTTAAAAAACTTATATACACACACTAAAACATCATTGAAATTATTTATTCACACACACTACTCAATTTAGAAAATTGATGGATTTAGAAGAAAGTATATTTATGTTTTCAAATAATGGAACAACATGAAACCACCCACCTTTTACATTGAAACTACCAAGAACTATTTGGAAAGCATAGTATAAGAGGAAGGTAGATCCAACATAAGAAAGATAAAACCATAAAAATCTAATATCATACTAAACAGTTTTTATTAGACCAACCCTAGGTCTTCACAAAAACCAGGTAGAAGGAAAATCATGTAAAAATGGATGAAAATCAAGGATAATATTAAGGATAAACTTCATGGAGTTTCCTTGATGAATATTACTCAACCCCCCCCCCCCATAAAAATAGATCCAAAAGAAGAGGAGAAGAGAGGGACAACACTCTTGGGATTGGAAATGTTGAGAATGAAGAAATTAGGCTGTGAAATTGGGACAAGGGTGGTTTAGGAATTTAAAATATTTTAAGAACATAATAGACAACATTGTTTGGCTACATGATTTTCCAAACCATACTTCAACCATGTGAGAGATTCTTCTTACTTTGGGAGGATCTTTACAATTTGGGTCTCTAAATTTTAAAAACTATGTGCCAAAATGTGTAGGTTCTATTGTTTCATTGCCACAAACCACATAGTTTTGGGATGTTGGTGCATATTTTTCTCTAACTATGTGATAAAATTGTTCCATCCCTCTCCCTAAAAACATCAAACATTACAGGAAAATACCCTAAAAAATATAATTGAATATAAATACAAAAGTAGGGAATATATGCCTAAAAATTTCATAGTGGGTGTAAAAATTATCCCCAACATGTCATTTTTCAACCCCATGACATGAATCTATAGTCTAATTAGGGATTAATTTAGTCCATTGTTCTTCAACCCAATAATTATTTTCCCATGTCTCATGATCATTATTATTATGTTTCCATAAGACCTAAACTTGCATGATATATTTACCTCAAATCAAATTTATATGGGAATCAACAATCTAAACTGGATGCTTGGTCACTAAAAATCATGTTTTAGTTTATTCTCTTCCCATATCGACACATGGGAATAATCAAGGTTATACCTTTTGAACTGTGAGACATAGAAAATTTCATGAATCAAAATCAAATGATAAGAAAAATATAGGTGTTATATGACCTTATTGATCTTATCTATGATATAAAAAGGTCCAACATACCACAGAGTGTAATTTCCTTACGTCCTAAGATGATGATGCCCCAAATGAGGTATTACATTTAAAAATACCAAGTCACCCATTGAGAACACCAAGGCTCAAAGTCAATGATTATTTTAAGACTTGTAACAAATCTTACTTTTCATAAAATACTACTAGATCATCTGGATATTTTCATTTTTTATTTTACAATGCCTAGCCCCACCAAAGAAGTCTCTCCCAATTCTATCTAATAGAAAGGGGAAAATAAATTATTACTATATAGGGATTCTAGGGGATCTATATTGATCAATTATTGGTATTATTATTATAGTAAAATTCTACCAACCTCATATGGTTATCCCACGAACCTCCAAAATATAATGCGCATGCATGAATCAAATCCCTAAAAATCTATTTTTCCTAATTTTTTTGGACATCTGTTTAGGGATGGAATGTTGTGCTACACCTGACCTATAATTCCATCACCTTTTAGATGCATTCCCAAAACTGGGTGGTAAAATGGGGTTACATTTTATAAATAATATAATATGGAACACTCTTTAGCCTTATGATATTTTAGACATATAACCTACCCATTTCCACCACTTTAGTGGTGTCCTTGATCTGGGTAACATGGGTGCATTTGGTCAAACAATAAATATCCACAAAAATGTAATTTCTTCCTCAGGGAATATACAGTGGACCATTAATAAAATCAAGGGATATCTCGACCCACTTTCATGTATGAATAAGAAGGGTTTGGAGAAATCTTTAGGTCCTCTAGTTCCCAACTTTGACTTACTGACAATTATAACACTGAGAAACAATGTCAGTGATGTGACGTATCATACTTAGAAAATGGAACTAAAATAGAATTTAATAGATAATATTGGTGGAAAATTGATAGAAACCCCACTATTAATGGTGAAAATCCAAAATCAACACCTTCCTCGGAGACAACGATACCAAAAAATGGAATCTGAAAAAAAAAAATAAGTCACTCAGGAGACAAAGGCCATTTATTGGGAACCTCCCCACCAGATAGAAACTTAATTCAATATTGATAAAAATCATCATCTATATTCTCTTCCTGGATCAAATACATAAGATAAGGAATAAACTATAAACTAACAAATAACATATCCCCTTTTACATACTTATATTCTAGTTGTATCTGGGAAAAATCACCATAAGGTTTTACTCATTACTCAACTCCTTCAGAGCATGAGTTTTTAACTTCCTGTTTAAGGAATCCTTAACTATATTATGTTTACCCAAGGTTTAGATGATGTAAATTCCATCCCCTAGAAAATAATCTATCCACCATCACTACCCTAAGTTCAAATATTTTTGGGAAAAGATATATCTTGTAATTTTAGGGTCCTAGTAAACAATAAATCTTTCCACTAAAAGATAGTTCCACCAGAACTTGAGGTCATTCATAACAACTATAAGCATATGATCATGGAATGGGTAGTTATTTTAATGTTATTTGAATATGATAAATTCATAAAATACCAAATATTCTCCATATATAATCAAACTACCCAAATTCATATCTAATAAATTATAGTAAACCACATAAACTCTACATGCCTCTTGTATGATCAACACAAGGGTAGATGTCAACCACAACTTGATATCCTTGAAAGATACATGAAATTTTAGGATCTAGGAGAACCTTACGCATATTCATGTAATAAATATCATTAGTGAGGAAATTTGAGAGAAATATTCCATAATATTCTTGTAGAATCCTTCCAAGACCAGAAAACTTCTACTTTCAAAAATATTCATCAGATATTCCCATTAAATCACCACTCTAAACTTATCTAGAACAACTGAAACCCCACATTCCTACACCACAGTACTTATAAATTTTATTTATCAAATCCAAAAACTATATTTTGATAATTTAGCATAACAAACATGTTCCCATAACATTCCTATAATGGTCCTAAAATGTTTTCCTTGATCCTCTTCCAATATTGAGTTAACAAGAGAGTCATCAATAACCACCAAGATGAAAGAGTCAAGGTATCTATGGAACAATTGGTTCATAAATTCCATGAAAACCATGAGATAATTAATTAGTCTTAATGGAATTATAAGATTTTTGAAATTTTCATACATAGTTCAAAAAGAGGTCTTGGTAACATCAAGTCCCCTTACACTTAACTTATGATATCTCAAATAGAGGTCAATCTTCGCAAACCACCTTGTAACTTTTAGTGGGTATAAAAGACTATTGATATGGGGAAACATATATTTTTTCTTGATCATGAATGAGTTAAACTTATGATATTTGATATATATCCAAAGGTATCCATCAACTTTCTGGAGAAAAATAATGGATAATCCCATGGAGAGATTCTCTGGAGAATGAATTCTTTAGATTCCAGATCATCCAATTTAATATTAAACTCCTTCGGATCATTGGGGGAATGTGATGTCAATAAATAGATATTTACTATCTCCTTAACACCAAATAAATGGTAAAATATATGTCTCATTCAATAGTAAAGATCAAGAAATCCTATGCAAACTCATCAACAAACTTACTAACCATATAAGGAAACCCACTCTCTGAGACTTCTCTATTATCTTATAGTAATGTGGAGGATACCTAATAAGAAATTACACCCAAATCCATATGTATACATGATAAGAATGGTTAGGAGTTTTAGTAATTCCATGATGACATAATATATTAAAGAGATTAAATAACCTTTATTGAATTAATAAATTACTATCCATGATACAACAACAATAATACCACTAATGGTCACATGACCTACATTATATTCCATTAGTGCCAAATAAAATTCATTTTTATTCTTCACCTCGGTCTAATTATGAGGTCAAAAACTATCATGTCGCTCCACTTTTTGTTAACTATATCCCTAATAAGAACCATCTTTTCCACTGAAACTATAAAATAAAATCCTTGTAGACCTTGTGGAATTGAATTGAGTTATATATCCTCAAGGAGTTGTAGATCCTACATCATTCTAAGTGGGATGGAAATTTATATAAAACCGTTGTAGATTGATTATGCATCAATAAAGGTATAATTACTTGAGTAGAACCAAACATGTGGACTATATATTCCTAGGCCTTCTACACAAATGATATAAAATGGTCCCCCCCCCCACCTACAGCTACTGATAAAAGATGTTACGGTGGACATCCTAAGACACTACCACACTTCTTCCATTTTTCCTCCCACTTCTTCTTCTTTTCAGATGTGCTGAAATCACTTTGACTGTATGTTATAAGCATCCTAATTAGACTCAACTAACCTTCCTAGTAAATTTACACCATTAAATCCAAGATGACAATCTCATCATACATTTTCAATTTAAGATGGAATATTTGAGATCTAATATCCAGTCGTAACCCTATTTCAAACCATCAAGCCTTTATCCAATCATTAATTATCAACTTGGGAGCAATGTGTACTAACTCTAAAAATTTGTTGGATTATTCTATAAATATATGAACCCCCTATTAAAGTTAAATGAAATGTTGAGACTTTGAGAGGGTTAAGATCTCAGGTAAGAACTACTCAATAAAGGTGTCCTTAAAATCATTTCACTCAATATTTTCATTATTCCCAACCTAAACTATAGTCTCCCATCACCTAGGACTGGGGCCTTTAAATATAAATAAAACACACTTCACAATAATAACTTCAAGGTTTCTATGAACTCAAGGATCCTCATGATTTTCACCTGCAAATATTCAAATTCTATAGGATTAGTGCTTCCCTATAAATAAGGGGGAAATTCTTAAGAAACTTCTTATACTAATCATTTTCTTTCCCTTATTCTACTTCCCAAGATAGGGAATGAACTAAGAGAACTCCTTGATCTAGGTATTAGATATTCTAAACCACTTACTCTTAAATCCTATGATCAACTAGTGGGTTGTACAATGGATAATTTTCTCTTTCCACCTCCTATGGAAGTATAGGGGGTATTCAATGAGGAAAAATACTAAAAAAGTCAAAACAAACAAAAAATAAATCATAAATATATCAACCATGGGAAGTAAAGAAAAAAATATGATAAAACATTATCATAAATTACAATTTAACCATAGAAACTCAAACTACTCAACCATATCTTGGTTCCCATGCTTAGTAATAAACTCATGAATTACACCCTAGGGAGGAGTCAAACCAAATTCTTAACATCCCATAGTGACTCAAGGCATTTCATAACTTTTTTTTGACCTGAAACCCCACATGTAACAAGAGCATCATGACCAAACATTATGAACCCCTTTTTATTAGTACCTTTCCCAAATAAAAATACCCAAAGAAGAGGTAAAACTATCTATGATTACATTTTTTCACGAACTAGCTAAGATTTCATCCTAACTAACACTAGACCCATCCCATGGCATGGTCCCAAGGGTGTTCCATATCCCCACGGGTAGGAATATAATGCCATAGTATCGAGGAACTCCTTTGGGAATGATTTTCCCATCATAATAATCTATATCAAAATTAAGAATTATAATAATTATCTATAAGAAAAGTTATAAAAAGAAATATCAAAATGTTTAAATATTACATACAAATACAAGTACGAAAATTAAAAAAAATCCCAAAAAAAGTTTCACTAATATCTTTATGACATGAGGTTCAACCTCTAGGTACATCATCACCACCACCTATCCCAAAAAAGAGATACTGGTGATATTTACCTCCATCCCCATAGAATCCTTTCCTTTACTAAAGTTATAAGAATAATGTCTACATGCACCAATTGGGTGTATATGGTGTGTGATCTCACTTTCCTGGTAGGATCCCACTAAGTGTTCCATTCATAGCCATTATAAGACAAATAAAGATACTATTATTTAATATATGTAAAATAGTTTGATTTTAAAACATGATTTAAATATTACATAAGGTGTGAATAAAATTAGAATAACTAGTATTCAGGTAAAAAAATCATAATAACCATGGGAAATCCATTTATAGAAATGGTGAGTGGCATATGATCCTTTTACTATTAGTGATCGAACCATGGATGTGAGGATCCATTCTGGTTCTCAATCCCACAACCATACCATTGTCAAGTAGTTTAATTTGGGTTTTAGTATAAACCTCTTAGGGAGGATAGTCTGAAGCCCTACTACCTAAATTATCATACCTTTCCTAGAATACCAGCCTAGATGCCTTGGATTACCGTGTTCTTTACCACCTTTTTTCAATCATAAAATAACCATTTACATATGTCAAACCACTACATTCTAAATAAAAAAATTAAACAACTTCCATGGGGGAAATCCTTTTCAAAAACCTTACACAAAAACAAAAAAAAATATTTTAAATCACCAATTAAAACACACACAAAAATTAGAAGATAGTTTGATTTAAAAGAAAACATTATTAAGTTTATAAATAATGGAACAATAGGAAACCACCTAACTTTTCTCTTGAAACCACAAAGAACAAGTTGGAAACCAAAATCCAATTAAATAGGATATCCAATTAAATCAACAAAAACATGAAAATAAAAATCAATCCAAAATTATTAATATTAGACCAACACTAGGTCAACAAATCCATTGGGAAGAAGGAAACTCAAGAAAGGGTGGAAGGAGAAACCATGTAGAAATTAGTAGAGACACTGACATGGAGTTTCCTTGAAGAATCTAGGTTAAAACCACCCAATATTGGATCCAAGAGAAGATGGTAGGAGAGGTATGGATCACATGGGTATTGAAGGGTTGATAATGAATAAATTAGAAGGTGAAAGAGGTTTAATCATAGAAGTGTTAGTTTATGAATTTCAATCATTTTAAAAATGTGACAGACCGCATGGTTTGGATGTACGGTTTTCCAAACCATGCACCAACTGTGTTGGTGCTTCTTTTTCTACTAGATGAGGTAGCATGGCTTGGGTCATAAGGTTCAAAAAGATATTTTTATAACCATGTGGGTTCTCTAGTTCCGCTACCTTAGGTTACACAGTTTTCAAAGGTTGGTGCATTATTTTCTCTAACTATGCACTAACCATGATCTATCCCCTGTCTACTTAAAAACATCAAATTTCAAATGAAAATACTCTAAAACTCTAAGAATAAAAAATAAAATAAATGAAAAAAATTAAAATAGAATAGTTGGTTTGATTGATTGATATAATCTATTTGGAAAGCCTATCAACTTCTATCTAATCATATTTTATGGAACCATCAGTCATATGAAAATCACTCAGAACCTTTATTTGATGATTTCATATGATAAATTGTTTCCTATAACTTAGCTTAGAAACATTTAGAAACCTATGCTTGATGATATTCATAGTTTTCCACTATTTTTTATGAAACATGTTACTGGTCACTTATAAACCTCTATATGATAACCTTCACAAAGATTATTCTATCTAAACACTTACTTTATAAAACTTCTTCATTGTCTGACGATTGAAAATATCACCACTGCTAATTCAAAATTTATTCATTCTAAGATCAACACATGTTTCCTAAAAAAATTATCTTTTTTAGGAAAACTGTGATTTATCATTCTAGGACTTTTATCTGGTAGATTTTTTCTAATAACTCCTCAAAATCATATGAAAAACTTGATACTTTCTTTCAACTATTGTAACCCTATTAATAATGTCTTCATTCATTCATTACAACATCCTCACTTCACATATCTTTCTATTTAAAATTATATCTGATAGAATTATTATAGATCTTCATATGAATTCAATCAGTCCATAAAAAATTTCAGGAACAATAGTTCCACTTTTATATCTTCATGAATTTAACATTTCAAAATCAGTCAGTAATTTCCTTTTGACTTAATCCAATTAAACTCACTTTCAAAGACTCTTTCCTTCATTGTAAATTCATCTTGAATCACAATGATAAAGAATTGTGATGTTTTATCAATAAATTTCAGTTTAATTAACATCAACTGATATTATTTTTCTAATCATTATCTATATTATGTAATAATAAATATAATTAGTCAAATATTTTCTTCCACCAATCGGCTGATTGACTCAATCCATTCACATCAATATGCGGTCAGTGTGAACATTCCTTCAGTGGTTACCCAGACTTTCCTATATCCTATTATACATTTCATCTATCTTCATCCAATTAATTAAGTAATATGACTTTGTAATGTTTTATTAATATAAAATCTATTTGATATCATAGTTTATAAACTACCATTCGTTGGAGATACTTGAAAATCTTCATATGATGACATCTGTCATATCGGCTTCGTCCGACAATCAACACTATCTTTACCTTTCTTTCTTCAAAAACTTCTTAAGTAAAAATTCATATTGTATATAACAAACATGTTTCCCAAAAAATCAGTTAAATGTGTGAGAATTTATTAATATCTCATCATTATTCATAAGTAAACTAAAATTATTCAAAATAACTTTCACCTTTATTGAGATAACAATACTTGGGAACTTCAACTGAACCTCTAGAAACTTATTCATGATAGATTCTCTAATATATTAACAAAAATTTAATTAAAAAAATTCCTTTAAAATAATTTAAAATCAATATAAACCATTGAAAATAAATACAACTCTCACAAAAAGTGGGATCTTCAATCTCCCCCATTACATTTTTTGGCATTACCTTCAAAGTTTTTTCCAAATAAATATTCCAATATGTGAATATTTTTATTATTTATATCTAATATACTTTTCCAAAATTAATTTAAATTTCACTCAACCTTATTAACATGAAATATAGTGATCAAGGGAAAAGGATACTAGTTCATTCTCAAGAATCATTTTATTTATCGTTTCACTCTATGTCTATATGATAAATTCTCAATGTATAGAACATGATGATGAAATTTATCAACTGATGTTGATACCTCATAGAATGAGAAATAATACATTTTTATTCCAGGGTTTTACACTTATATTCTATGATAAAGATAATAATTTAATATATTAAACACTTGTAAGATATATCAACCTGAAGCTCCTACACTCACTTTAATAAAAAAATCAAAAAAAAATAAATTGCAACAAGAAAGATAAGTGGACTTGGACCACCTATATACTTCCAAACTTATTATATCATTGATTAATTCAATTTCTCCCCCATTTTGTTATGTTTTCTATCTTTATAATAAAGGATGAAAGATTAAGAAAAATCATACCTTTCCCAATGACATGATCTCCATGAAATTTCTATAATAGTAATATTTTTATGATATAATGATTTTGGTGGAATATTTATCATTCTCAAAATTTCCTCCTTTATATTAATTTTATTACAACCTTCATAATGATTAATCTCTTCAATATATATGATTTATGAACATTATTATTGAGAAAGAGCTAAAATGGCACTTTCTTATGTTGTCGTCGAAACATTTTAAAATTTCCACATCTTCATCAAGGATTATCCTTTCAAAACAATTATTAAACCAAAATAGGAAATATTCTAGGATATATTATTTCTTATCTTAGATAACTAAAGTTTGAAACAATTCCTCCTGCCCAAGTACTCCACCTAAGAACATGCATTAACTTCAATTCCCTATTTTGAAGGAATAAATATGAAACACAATGTAACGACCCAAAATTTCATTAATGGAAATCCCTCTTGATCAAATTAAATTCCTCTTTAGGTAAAATGTTTATATAAAATGTCAAATTATTTGATTTTATGTTAATAATTTTGATCATTTCTAATATATTTGTTGAATAGTGATCACATGATTAGTATAAATATAGGTCTTTAACAAATCCAATTTACTCAGACAAAGGAAGCGATGGCCTCATCCAGTAGACGTTCCCCATACGAAGCCCATTTTTCATAGCTCAGAAAGGAGGTGGCTTTATTGGGATTCCCTCTTGACCAATCCCAAGTTGATCTTGAATATGTTAAGCTCCATTGGGACCGCCTATAAGAGAAATGGATGTTGATAGAGATTACCACCCGAGAAATGTTATCTCATCCACCCCAAGAGTCTGTCACCATCGCACACCTTACTATTCGGTCTTATGCGGGTGTTAAAAGGGGTTATGTAACAATACATTATCACTATGTTTATGTACATTATGTTTTGTATATAATAATGAATATACTTTCATTTTATTATTGTTACCTTGTAAATTGTTTTTTTAAAGCAAAAATAGTATTTTTAGATAATGTTCAACTAAGAAATCTATTTTGATGAATTAATGTATTTTTTAATTAAATTATATTTTAATAAAATATTTTTATTTTTATTAAATTAATTTTTATTAAATATAAATGATCGTATAATTTTATGAATGCAATTGTAATTTTTATTAAGGTTCGAAATCCATTTTTGTCAAAACCGGTAAATTTTCGATAAATGTCAGTTTTTATTTTAAAAGTGAAAATTAACATATTTAGAAAATTATTTAGGTAAAATAAATATTATTTCTGGAATCAGGATGTCAAAATTATCCAACGGTGAATTTTTCATAATTTTCTGAGACAGTCAAATTTTTTGGGTAAAATTTAAATACTGTTTAAATATATAATGTGTTTTATGACATCATAATGACCCAATAGTGATGTAATAAAATACTATAAGCTTTATGTTCGGCCAATATATTTTTTACCATTAAACTAATGTGGTTTTGGGTTTTTTTGACTTATTTTACAAAGCATTAATGGACCCTTCAAGACTTATTAAACATCTTGTCTTTTTAAATTGTTTTCCTTAGGAGTGTGACTCACCTCCACATAACCAACCACATTATTTCAAAATTTTATGACTTTGACCTTATAAAATATTATTTTCTACTTCCCTTTTCCAAAAACTGTGGGCAAAAACCATGGTTTGGTTTGTGGTTTGGATTAGTTTAATGTGAGGTGTCACAAACCTAAATAATAAATAATTACCTCACATTTCCTATATAAACCCACCCAATCTCCCACTTCCTCCTCACTCAAAGCCTTTGGAGTTCATCAAAACTCTGACCACCTCTCTCTATAATCCTACCAAGGTGCCCCAATCTCCCAATAATCCTCTCTCAAGCCTTTGGAATCACACTTCCAAGTAAGGGTTTTTTCTTCCTTTGTCATTTTTATCCAATATTCTTTAAATTTATATACCCTTTTAATTTCAATTATAAATGTTGGGGTATAATTTTTCACCTCCCCCATACTACCCTATTTATGTTTTAATGATGGGATACCCCTTTCTCTCACATTAAATTCCTCCCATGTACACACGTTATTATGCCAAAATTCCAAAAGAAATTTCTCTCTCCTCTTTTACATTCAAGCAATTCTTTTGTATCATGACTCTAAATTCCATTAAAATTGTTGGGAAATGTATCTATATGAACCCATTACTATCCATTTCATGTACATATGATGAGACACCCCTTTATCTTTCATCAACCATTTTTATGAATTCTTACGTCACGCTGTTACGCTGCCGAAATTTCACCGATTTTCCAAGACAATGTCATTGTGTAGTGAATACCATTCCCATTTATCTATCAAGGGTATTCACCTTTATGAACATTTACTTATTGATTATAAATTTTCATGTATGAATTCCACATTCCTTTATCTTGGAATAAATTATTGTGTTTTATAAATCCATGTTATATGATCTGTGTGGCACAATTATGCATGAAATGAAATGATTAAGAAGGGTGTGCCCTTATAGCACTCCAATGCATTGGGTAAAGTATAATATCATGATACATCATGTCAAATGGGTGTTTACTCAAGATAATTCAAGTGAAACAAGGTTTTACTCATGCTTCATGTGCAATGAGGATTTACTCATGCTCCATGTGCAATGAGCCTTGGATCATGTTAATTCCATGTTAAGTGTTGTTGCCACATTTCCATGTTATGATTATCATGATTTATCATGACTTTATGTTTATGCTTCTCTTGTGATCATTGATATTCCTATTATCTAACATTTATTGTATTCCTCATGTCATTCCATGATTATTCACTTACTGGGATTTATCGTTCACCCTTTTCATATGCATGTCCTCAGGTTATCCCATAAAATGCTAAGTACGAGGGAATGTAGTGGTCAGGTAAAGGAATTTTTCAATAAAGATGTTGTATTTCTTGTTTAAGTTATTATGTGATGATACTAATCCCAAAATACACTATACCTCTTGATCTTTTATGTTGTATCAAGTGAAGTTTATGTAATAAATTATGTTTAATTGTGTAATAAAATATTAGGGTTTTCATAGTTGGTATCAGAGGATAGGTTTAGTTATTTTTGGGATTAGGATTAGAAAACCCTAGTGAAGCCTTATATACAAGACTAAGTATAATAAAAACATCCCTAAGTTTTGGTGATTATTGAGTAATTTTTTTATTAAGAAAATATATCCATGTCTGGATACAAGCAGGTAGAGGTGGCTCTGGCACAGATGTACCTAAGAGTGAAAACCCCGACAAGGAGTTTCTGGCTTGACCCGGGGTATCCTGGTAGAAAAAAACAGGCCTTGCTGCACTCTTGGTTATGACACTCCTGGGGGAGATGCTTTGGTAAATTCACAAGCTTAGTGTGAACCCTTATTATGGGAATTAAAAAAATGCCCCTAAGAATATATGTTAGAATGTATATCATGGATAACATAGATTGAAGCCTATAGATTCATAAGTTAAAGAAATAAAATTTATTAATAAGTCATCAACTTTGGTCTTTGGATTACCCTTTATGTGTTACCCCTAACTTTTTTTTTATTCTAGCCAATGGTCGGTAATAGGAGGACTCAGGCTAACAACCTATGTGAAGATCAATGTGATGACTGTACTAATGAGATTCCCAATCCAATGGGTGCGGGAATTGTGAACTTTGTCACACTTCTCTATCAGCTAACTCAAGATTTGAATTTAAACATGGGTCAAGAGGAAGGTTCAACCCCCACCCCCCAAGAAAGAACAAGTCTCTATCGAGAGCTTCATGAGACAAAGGCCTCCTTCTTTTAATGGATCATCTGATCCCTCAATCGCTAAACAATGGATCAACTCCATTTAAAAGATCTTATCCATCCTTAAATGTTATGAAAAAGAGAAGGTTCTCCTAGCTGCTTATCGTATGGAGGGTGAATATGATCAATGGTGTACGTTGATCAAAAATACAAAGCCTGAGGAGGAGATCGAGGAGTTGGAATGGAAGGATTTCTGGAAGATGTTTTTCGATAAATATCTTCCGTGAACCCTCTGGCTTAAGATGGAAAGGGACTTCCTTTCCCTCAAGAAAAAAGACGACAAATATGTTGGAGCGTATGAGGAAAACTTCACAAGGCTTGCATGATATGCTTCTGTCTTTGTCGTTACCCCCGAATTCAAGGTTGACTGCTTCTTTGGTGGGATGAAACCTAGCATGTGGAAAGTTCTGGCAATCCGTGACTTCGACAGCTATGAGGAAATTGTCTGATGTGCCCTCAAGGTTGAAATAGATATCGGAGAATCTCAGGGGTATCATGGGGATAATAAGTGTAAGGAAAAATTCAATGATGGTGGTCCGATGGATAAATCCAACGGTGTTAAGAAGATCTAGCACCCCACTTTCCAAAGGTGCGGAAAGAAGAACCCCAGAAATTTCCTAAAGGGGATGAGGAAATGCATTAACTGTGGAAGAGAAGGGCACCTAGCTATTAACTACCGATAAGAAAAACTCGCAGCTGCAACAGAGGAGAGGAATGCTCCATTCGAACCTCAATGTGTTTTTCATTGCTACAACTACAAAAAACCAGGGCATCTTGCAAATCAGTGCCCTAAGCCAAGGGTTTTTGGAGTCAACCAACAACCTCCAAGGCAGCAAAGGAGAGCTTTTTCCATCACTACTGCCAAAGTGAACCCCGACAATGAAGTGGTGACAGGTACACTAGTTATTCATTCAATAATAGTGAACATAATTTTTGATTCAGGTTCTACGCATTCCTTTATATCTCAAAAGTTTGGTAGAACAATCCCAGCACCACCACAAATCATGGAAGTGAAGATATCGGTGAGTATGGCAAATGGGAAAATCATTGAATCCCATGAATATAACTCCTCCCCTGTCATAATCTATGGATTAAAATTCCTGGAGAACCATTTCATACTCCCTCTGGTATAATTTTATGCAATTCTTGGTATGGATTGGCTTTCCTTTTATAGAGCCAACATAAATTTCCGTGAGAGGGGAATCACTCTCCATGTAGAGAATAAACCCCTGATTCTTTACAAGTGCAAGGAGGAAGATGAATCTTCTTTAACTACATCATCTCAAGATTGGATATTACTGCCTTATGAGCACATGTATATAGCTCAGATGATTGAGTCTAAGGAGGAAACCATCCTAGAGGACATGCCTATTGTGAGGGAATTCATTGAAGTGTTTCCCAAGGAATTGTCTGGTCTTCCTCCTAGAAGAGATGTTGAATTCTCAATTGATATTATACCTGGGGTGTTGCCAATATCCAAAACTATGTATATAATGGTTCTTGTGGAGCTTGAGGAGATGAAGAAACAACTACAGGAGAATCAAGAAAAAGGGTTTACACGCCTAAGTGCTTCACCATGGGGTGCACCAGTCCTCTTCGTCAAGAAGAAATATGTGGCAATGCCCCTTTGCATCGATTATCGTGAGCTTAATAAAATCACGATAAAGAACAAGTATCATCTCCCATGAATAGATCACTTGTTCGATCAGATACGTGGATCACAATACTTCTCCAGGGAGGATTTGCAGTCAGGATAATATCAAGTAAGGGTGAAGAAGGAAGATATCCCCAAGACTGCTTTTCTTACAAGATACGGGCACTATGAATTCATATTAATGCCTTTCAGACTCACCAATGATCCATAAATCTTCATGGAATTGATTGATAGAGTCTTTAGAGATTACCTAGACAAATTTTTGGTAGTCTTTATAGATGATATTCTAATATACTCTAAAACCAAGGAGGATCATGAGGATCATTTAAGAACTGTACTAGAGACCTTGCGAAAGGAGAAGCTCTATGAAAAGTACAGAAATTGTGATTTCTGGTTGAAGGATGTCTCATTATTGGGCCATATCATCAAAAGCAATGAAATATATATGGATCCCTCCAAAACAGATTCAACTGAGGGATGGCTGAGGCTAACATCAGTAACAGATATTTGTAGCCTCTTGGGGTTAGCTAGATATTATTGACGATTTGTGGGAAATTTCTCATGATTTTAAAACCCTCTTACCAAGCTCACTCGGAAGGGAGTAAAGTTTTCTTGGAGTGATGAATGTGAAGATAGATTCAAGGAGTTTAAAAGGAGGCTTATCAATGCGCCCGTGCTCACTTTACCCACAAGTGGAGAAATTTTTGTGGTATTCAGTGATGCTTTGAAGAAGGGCATGGGATGTGTGTTGGTGAAAAATGAAAAATCCATTGCCTATGCTTCAAGGAAATTAAAATTTTATGAATAGAACTATCCAACACATGACCTCGAGTTGGCTGCTGTAAGAACCCGGTTCTTATTTTTGAGGTATGGGTTTCTTCTTTTCTCTTTTCCTTAAGTGTTTTTGAGAAAATAAGGAAAATGGGGAAAAATCAGAATTTCTTGGGTACATGTCATGTACTTTTTCCACACGTTGTATACTTTGGTCGTGTGGGATGAGTACACAGGTTGTATAGCCATCCTGGAGATGAAAGGTGTAAAAACCGACTACATGCCGTGTAGTGGGTATTTACACGCCATGTAGTCAGTCGGCAGGCAAATAGTAAGGCAGTGGCCAGCTGAGCAACTGCACACACCTTGTACTCAGGAATGCACATCGTGTACTCATGTCAACAGGTGAACAGTGACACGGTTGAAAGAATCCACCGGAGGAACAGTTTAAAAATGAAAAGTAAACGCAGTTTACTCAATAGTACATGTTGTGTAGTCTGTTTTTTTCTCTTAAAATGGGAAGTAGCCTACTCAATTCATAGAGGAAGCTTAGAACTATAGGATAGCTCGGGGGGACGGTCGGAGCTTTGGAGATCACCCGACCGATCACTGGGAATCTGATTCCACCTCTGTAGATCTTGTTGGAACCGTACGGGTAAGCTCTCCCCTCTCCTTGAGCCGTTCTTGCTAATTATTTCCTAATGAGAAGTTATTTATGCTTGAACAAGAATTATTTTACCTCATATATACATCTTTATTGGACTATTTGAGGAGTTTCATTCATGTATACCGATCAGGGGCGATCGAGGTAGGTGGTCTAGTGTTTATTTCCAACTGTTGTGGTGGATTTGTGTACCGTTGTGATACGCACCCATGAATGGGGTGTCGTATGGATGAGGCCTTGCATAATTAAATACCTAGAATTTAATAGGTAGTGTAATGAATATGTATAACTGTTTCTTGGGATCACTTCTTGGATCCAGGACCACCCTGGGGGTGCGTTCCTCTGTTTAGCCATTAGTCCAGGATTCCCGAGGGTATGCCATGTTTATTTTGAGCATTACTTTTTCCTTGAAATGAATTGTATATAAAATTACTTGTTATGATTTGGTCTCATCCCGGTTACTTGATTCTATTCACCTGAGGGCAAGGCCTGAGGGCAAGGTTCTATTCGCCTGAGATCAAGGCCTGAGGGAAAGGTTCGATTCGCCTGAGGGCAAGGCCTGAGGGAAAGGTTCTATTCGCCTGAGGGCAAGGCCTGAGGGCAAGGTTCTATTTTCCTGAGGGTAAGGCCTGAGGACAAGGTTCTATTCACCTGAGGGAAAGGCCTTAGGGCAAGTTTCTATTCACCTGAGGGAAAGGCCAGAGGGAAAGTATCTATTTTCCTGAGGGCAAGGCCTGAGGGAAAGGTTCTATTCGCCTGAGGGCAAGGTACCATTTCGCCTGAGGGAAAGGCTTGAGGAAAAGGTGAATTTTTTTAAATATAATTCAATTATATTTAATTAATAATTAATAATTTAAATGTCAATGAAATTGGTAGTGATAGTTACTTTTGAGTACTTACTAGTTCACTGCATTTACTTTTTCACACTATTGTTGCACATTTTCACTAACAGTTGGGAAAGGGCCTTTGGTGGGTGCCTACTGGGATTTATTTCTCACACCCTATTTGTTTCATGTCTTTGGACAAAACAGATTATATTTCTATAGGTGTGGATAAGGGCATGGGTCCCTACACTGGTACTTGATTATTGCAGAGGAGTAGGAGAGCATGAGACCAAGCTTAGGCTTGCGATGCTGCTGAGTTCATGTGCACTATTTTGTTTTGTTTTATTGTACCTTATACTTTGAGTTGTATTTTATTGTACTGTATTGATGTGTAACATGTTTTGGCTGTTTTCTTAGAACTAGAGACATGTTTCATCATTATCTATATAACTATTGGTTATCTTTTACTTCAGTTTTCCATTTTAGTTTAAATATTGTTTACTTCTTCTGCAGTTGTATGTTTATATATATGATTCTAATACGCTACACTTTGACAAATGAGGGCATAGTTTCCCCACTATTAGACCTGGGCCCTCGCTACTAGTCAGCAGCCTCTTGCGTTTGGGGAAATGCGCTTAAGGTTTTGTGACCAACCAGGTTTGGGGAACCCGGGGAGTGGCACCCAGATCCAGGATGTTACAAAGTGGTATCAAAGGGTGTTTCTTTTCTTTGACTTACTATTTGGAGCCTCAGTCAAGGATAGGATGGAAATGGTAGTTGGTAATAAGCTGTGATCGGGAGTATCTAACCCATGTATAGGGAAAAGCCAGTCTACCTCGGTATTTTTGCAATTATTCTAATTTTTCAAATTTTACAGTTGATTTGATTTTCACCGTTGGGTGACGCACTTGTGGTTTCCTGTTATATTTTTATATTGGGTTCTATTTCTTCGCAACCTAATGAGATGAGGGTATGTCATCTCATCCATCATTTATTCACATATTAGAAATCGCATGCCATGCATAGTTCCATGCCATGTAGGCGCATTAGAAATTGTATGTTGTTGTGATAGTTGTTATTCTAGAAAAGAATGTTGTTGTGATAGATGCTTTGATAAATACTTTCTATGTGATAGGGTATTTTTTTGTGAACCTGTTGATAGGATGGACGCCAAAATTTGGTTTTTGGGGAGTATGGGCCCACAATGACCAGAATTTGGTGGATCGTTGACTTGTTTACTTGTGTATAACATGTATAAGATGCCAAACTTTGATTCTCGGAGAGTATGGGACCTCACAGATTGGAATTTGGCACTTAGGTGTTGTTTTTCAGTATTTACTAGGTTCCGGAGTAGTTTCAGAGGATTACTGTCCGGAAAACCCAGGATACACGCCGTGTAGCTCCTCAGACACACGTCGTATGTTCTTATGTTTGGGAAGAAATAAAAAAAATTTGAGTACACGCAGTGTACCCTCAATACACTTCGTATAGTCTCTTTCTATGTCATAGACCGTGTGGGCGGGGACACGGGGTAGGAAAAGGCTTGGGAAAAAAAACATGTTGTGCACCGTATGTACACGCCATGTAGTGTTGACCTAGGGACCCGACCGTGTAGCTAACAAACACGGGTCGGTGATACCTCTTCTTGAACATGTCGTGTACCTGAGCGACACGTCATGCAGTCCTTACCGGTGGGAGACTGTGTGGACTTGGCCGCGTGGCTGGGGAAATGTGGTGATGTACACACCGTGTGTGGGTGTAACACGCCGTGTGGTGTCAGCCAAGTAGTCAGTCGTGTCATGAATGACACGGGAAGTTGGAAATTAAACCATACATGTCGTGTAGATGCTATACATGCCATGTAGTCTGGTTCAAAGTGATTCGTGTGGCTTAGCCGTTTAGAAGGACTTAGGCAGGGAAGAAGGATTTGAGAACACGCCGTGTAGTATTTACACACGCCATGTAGTCAAGTTTTGTAAATTTTGAAAACATTCTCCTATCCCCTTATTTCAGTCTTGGATAATCTTGATCAAAGGTGTGCATTTGACCTTGTAGAGTCATGTCGCCAAGACGGACATGAGTTGTTCTCCAAGAGAGCAACAACAATTATACTCCAGAGATGGTAGGCCATGGGCTACCAGTGGACCCTCCAGCAAATCCAGATGCGGCGCTAGCCATTATACCAGACACAGGCATGGATGTGCAGTTTTGTGAAGGCTTCATGCAGTTCATGCAGACCTTTCAAAGAGCATCATTAGCTGCCACATCTATGGCTGAGCTGACTTGTATCTTCCAGTAGCATCATCCACCTATGTTTTTAGGGGATGGCGGACCATAGGCTGCGGAGTCTTGGATGGATTCATTGCAGACTATTTTCGAGCATCTTGATATGCTTCCAGGGCGGAGGGTCAAGCTTGCAACTTATATGCTGCGTGATTCCGCCAAGAGGTGGTGGGATGTTACCACTCAGACAGATCATCACATAGAAATGGCGTGGGAAGATTTTTAGACAGCCTTCTATGACTTCTTCTTACTAGAGATGCTGAGAGCAGATAGAGCTTGAGAGTTCATGAATCTGTATTAGGGAGCTATGTCGGTGATGGATTATTCTTCTCTCTTCACCGAGCTTTAGCGTTTTTCACCCGTCCTGGTGGGTGATGAGATGTTGAGGGCTAGACGCTTTGAGGATGGTCTTCGGTATGACATATGAGCATTGGTGAACGTTTTCAGGTTGCCTACGCTATATGCTATTGTGAAAAAGGCACTGATTACTGAGAGGAACCTGTGGGAATCTAATGGTGCAGGCCAGGGAAGTTAAGTACCAGTTTCTGGTACTATTTCTACCAGAAAGAGGAAGAGAAATATGAGTTTCTCTCGTGGTGGCAGTACTAGCCAGGCAATTACTTTAGGTGGCCCGATCATGTGCTAATAGTGTGGTAGAGAGGGGCACAAGAGACCACATTGTCCACAAGATCCATTGGAATTCCAATCTTGTGGTAGGATGGGGCATCTACAATGCTTTTTCAGGACGTTTCCACCAGTGGCTAGTGAGAGGGGTTCTGTGCAGACTCTGTGTGTGGGAGAAGCACCAGCATCTTCTTAACAGTCGGGAGACTGGAATACATCAGGGCGTGCAGGCATAGATGGTGTTCTTGGCTGTGGTAGCTAGACACCAAGATCTCAGAGGCATTAGGGAGGGACAGCTCAGGGTATCCAAGCTGTGTCGCAGGGCCACGACACTGGGCAGGCATATGCAGTGCAACAGACCCAACAGGAGTAGGATCCAGGACCTTCTACTGTCAGAGGTACTATTCTAGTAGCTTATGTCTTATCTTCAGTACTTTTCGATATGGGTTCTACATATATCTTTGTATTTATGCCTGTTGTGGAGAGCATTGAGCTCTATGTTTCTTCTTCTTCTGATGTTATGATTCTAGACACTCCGTTGGGGACTAGAATGACATGTGTGCCTCAATGCAAGGAGTTCCCCCTTGAGTTTGGTGGGTGTCACTTCCTTTGGGACCTCTATGTCTTAGAGATGACAAGCTATTATTTCATTCTTGGGATGGACTGGTTGGTTCCCTTTCGAGCCTTTATAGACTGATCTTGTCGTAGGGTGTGTTTCACGTCACTAGAGGGCAGAGAGTTTCTATACAAGGGCGAATGGGATGTTCAGGAAAGTCAAGTTGGACCAGAGCATCTTGTGCGAGGTGGAGTCACAACCCAGATAGCGAGTTTATATCTGGATGATCAGGGGACTTGTCATAAGGATTTCCCTCCAGTGGTTGATCATTTCAGGGATGTCTTCTCGGATGACTTTTCAAGTCTACCTCTGGAGCGAGAGGTGGATTTCTCTATCGAGCTTGTACCAGGAGTGGCACTGGTATCCATTCCTCCTCATAGGATGGATAAACTTGAGTTATAGGAGCTCAAGAGACAGTTAGAGGACTTACAGAAAAAGGGTTTCATCCAACCCAGTACTTCTCTATGGGGTTCTCCGGTCCTTTTTGCGAAGAAGGCAGACGGTACCCTCAGACTCTGTGTGGATTATCGGAAGATGAACCAACTGACGGTTAAGAACTGATATCCCTTACCAAGGATTTATGATCCTTTTGATCAAATTTGAGGTTCACGAGTGTTATCGAAGATTAAATTGAGATCTGGATATCATCAGTTTCTATTTAGACCATCTGATATACCTTTCACATCCTTCAGGAGTAGGTACGGTCTATATGAGTACTTGGTCATGAACGCGCCAGAAGTTTTCATGGATCTGATGAATCGTGTGTTCCACCCTTATCTGTACTCTTTTGTGGTAGTATTCATGGATGACAAATTGGGGTACACTCACACTCGACACGACCATGCCACCCATCTTGATATCATATTGATTACTCTGAGAGAGCATCAGTTATATGTTAAGCTCTCAAAGTGCCACTTTTGGATGGACCAGATTCACTTCCTGGGTCATATCATCTCAGAGGCAGGAGTTGTAATAGACCCAGAGAAGGTGAGATCAGAAGTTTCCTAGGAGCAGCCTAAGAACGTGTTTGATATACAGAGTTTCTTAGGGTTGGCTGGTTACTACAGGCACTTAATCCAGGACTTCTCTTGCTTAGAAGTGTCGTTGATGGATTTGACTAAGAAGGGTGTGAAGTTCATTTGGACAAAAGCTTGTGAGACATCCTTTCAGGAACTGAAGGTAAGGTTGATATCAGCACCAATCCTGATACTCACAGAGCAAGGGAAGAGCAATATAGTTTACTGTGATGCATCAGGTATTGGGATGGGAGCTGTGTTGATGCAGGGCAATCGAGTTTTTGCATACGGGTATCGGAAGTTGAGGCCACATGAGAGGAATTACCCGATGCATGATCTCGAGTTGGCTGAAGCTGTTCATGAGTTGCGCTGTTGGAGACATTATCTCTTGGGTGATCATTTTGTGGTTTTCACTGACCACAAAAGTATCAAATATATCTTTACTCAGCGTGACTTGAATCTGAGATAGCGAAGGTGGGTTGAGTACCTACAGTCCTTCGATTTCGAATTATCCTATACACTAGGTAAGGGTAATGCAGTTGCTGATGCACTGAGCAGGAAGACTTAGATACAGGAAGTTCATGAGGCCAGTGGTGAGTGGGAGCTTATGGATTTGTTCTTTGAGATGCATTTGGAGGTGCATGACAGTCAGGGGAAAACCTATCTTTCATCATTAGCTCTGACTTCTACCCTCCTGGATAGAGTGAGGATGAGACAACTATCTGATTTAGAAGGCCTAGTTCTACATGAGTCGGTGGCAAGTGAGGACCCTCCTCTTGGGTGGACGATAGGCGATGATGAGGTACTGCGTTTCCATGGACGAGTGTGGGTTCCAGTGGATATATGTGAGGAGTTGATGTGGGAGTTTCATGATTCAGCTTGGTCAGTTCATCCCAGATCTACCAAGATGTACCATGACTTGAGATGTCAGTATTGGTGGCTGGGTATGAAGAGAGAAGTTTCTGGTTTTGTTACGAGATTTTCCACCTGTCAGCAGGTGAAGGTGGAGCATCGGAGGCTAGCTGGACTATTATAGCAGTTACCCATTCCGGAGTGGAAATGTGATGATGTCGCGATGGACTTTGTGACTGGGTTTCCAAGGTCACCTCAAGGCAATGATGTCGTGTGGGTTTTTATGGACAGACTCACAAAGGTAGATCACTTTTTCCCGATCAAGGAGACCTTTAGAGTTGACAATCTCGAAATGTTTTATATCTGAGAGGTCGTATGTCTTCATGGGATCCCTCATTTTATCTTTTCAGATAGGGATGCCCATTTTACGTCTCGTTTATGGCAGAGTTTTCAGAGGGCACTGGGTACACAGGTGCTTCTGAGCACAGCTTACCACCCTCAGACCGATGGTCAGTCAGAGCGAATGATAATGGTGCAAGAGGACATGTTGCGTGCATGCATCCTGGACTTTGGGGGCTCATGGGAGAAGCATATACCCTTAGTTTAGTTTTCCTACAATTCCAGTTTTCGGTTGACTATTGAGATGGAACCTTACGATACTTTATATGGTTGTCTATGTCGATCACCTTTGTGCTGGATGGAGGTAGGTGAGGCAGCTTTACTGGGACCACGTCTCATGCAGGAGACTTCTGAGTAGGTCTAGTTGATTCAAAAGCGGATGGCTACTGCACAGTCTCGTCAGAAATCTTATGTTGATCACCGCAGATGACCCTTGGAGTTCATGGTCGGGGATCAAGTTTTCTTGCATGTTTCACGGAGTTTGGGACACAGGATGATTAGGAGATAGGGTAAACTTTCATCGAGGTATGTTGGGTCGTTTGATATTTTGGAGAGAGTCAGGTCGGTTGCCTATTGGTTGCAGTTACCACAGAGGTACCAGTCCATGCACGATGTCTTCCATGTATCTCAGCTGCGCCGTTATCAATCAGACCCATCTCACGTCTTTCAGCCAGAGGAGCTTGAGCTTCATGTCGATGCATCCTTTTAGGAGAATCTGATTCATATCGTTGATAGGAGCATGAAGGTCCTCCGAGGCAGGTCAGTTCCTCTCGTACGGGTGCAATGGTAGAATGGCCAAGTGCAGGACGAAACCCGGGAGTGGGAGACCAACGTATGTGCTCAGTGGCCAGAGTTGTTGTGAGCTTTATCTTCACCACCCTTGGAAAGGCAATTCGAGGACAAATTTCTTTAAGGTGGAAGTTTGTAAGAACCCGGTTCTTATTTTTGATGTATGGGTTTCTTCTTTTCTCTTTTCCTTAAGTGTTTTTGAGAAAATAAGGAAAATGGGGGAAAATCACAATTTTGTGGGTACACGCCGTGTACTTTTTCCATAGGTTGTGTACTTTGGCCATGTGGGATGAGTACACAGGGTGTGTAGCCATGCTGGCGATGAAAGGTGTAAAAACCGACTACACACCGTGTAGTGGGTATTTACACGTTGTGTAGTCAATCGGTAGGAAAATAGTAATCCGGTGGGCAGGTGAGCGACCGTACATGCTGTGTACTCAAGAATGAACATCGTGTACTCATGTCGATAGGTGAACAGTGTCGCGGTGGAAAGAAGCCGCTAGAGGAACAGTTTAAAAATGAAAAGTACACGCCGTGCACTCAATAGTACACGCCATGTAGTCTATTTTTTTCACTTAAAATGGGCAGTAGCCTCCTCTGTTCATAGAGGAAGCTTAGAACTAGAGGAGAGCTCGGGAGGATGGTCGGAGCTTTAGAGATCACCCGACCGAGCACCAGGAATCTGATTCCACCTCCGTCAATCTTGTTGGAACCGTATGGGTAAGCACTCCCCTCTCCTTGAGCTGTTATTTCCAATTATTTCCCGAGGGGAAGTTATTTACGCTTTAATGGGAATTCTTTTACCTCATATCTACATCGTTCTTGGATGATTCGAGGAGTGTCATTCATGTATACCGATCAAGGGCGATCAAGGTAGGTGGTCTAGTGTTTATTTCCAACTGCTGTGGTGAATTTTTGTACCATTGTGATACACGCCCATGAAAGGGGTGTCGTACGGATGAGGCCTTGTGTAATTAAATACCTAAAATTGCATAGGTAGTTTAATGAATATGTATAACTATTTCTTGGGATCACTGCTTGGATTCAAGACCACCCCGGGAGTGCTTTCCTCTGTTTAGCTATTTGTCCAAGATACCCGAGGGTATGCCATGTTTATTTTGAGCATTACTTTTTCCTTAAAATTAATTGTATATAAAACTGCTTGTTATGCTTTGGGCTCGGCCCGGTTACTTGATTATATTCTCCTAAGGGAAAGTCCTAAGGGAAAGGTTCTATTCCCTTGAGGGCAAGGCCTATGGGAAAGGTTCTATTCACCTAAGGGAAAGGCCTGAGGGAAAGGTTCTATTCGACTGAGGGCAAGGCCTTAGGTCAAGGTTATATTATCCTGAGGGAAAGGCCTGAGGGCAAGGTACTATTTCTCCTGAGGGCAAGGCCTCATAGAAAGGTGCATTTTTTTTAAATATAATTCAATTATATTTAATTGATGAGTAATAATTTAAATGCCAATGAAATTGGTAGTGATAGTTACTTTTGAGTACTTACTAGTTCACTAAATTTACTTTTGCACACTATTGTTGAACATTTTCACTAATAGTTGGGCATGGGCCTTTGGTGGGTGCCTACTGGGATTTATTTCTCACACCCTGTTTGGTTCATGTCTTCGGCCCAAACAGATTATATTTCTGTAGGTGTGGATAAGGTAAAGGGACCCTATACAGGTACTTGATTGTTGCAGAGGATTAGGAGAGCATGGTACCGAGCTTAGGCTTGCGATGCTGCTGAGTTCCTGTGCACTGTTTTGTTTTTTTACTGTACCTTGTAGTTTGAGCTGTATTTTATTGTACTGTATTGATGTGTAACATGTTTTGGATTTTTTCTTAGAACTAGATACATGTTGCATCATTATCTATATAAATTTTTTTTATCTTTTACTTCAGTTGTCCATTTCAGTTTAAATATTGTTTACTACTTCCACTGTTGTATGTTTATATATATGATTCCGCTGCACTACACTTTGACAAATGAGGGCATAGTTTCCCCACTATCAGACCTGGGCCCTCGCTGCTAGTTAGCAGCCTCTGGAGTTTGGGGAAATTCACTTGAGGTCTTGTGACCAACTGGGTTCGGGGCACCCATGGAGTGGCACCCGGATCCGAGACGTTATAGCTGTAGTGATTTTCAATTTGAAAATTTGGCAGTATTATCTCTATGGGGAGAAATGTGAGATATATACTGACCACAAGAGTCTCAAATATATATTCACAAAAAAAGATATTAATATGAACCAGAGAAGATGGATAGAGATCATCAAGGATTATAACTGTTCAGTCCACTACCATCCCGGTAAGTCAACAAAGTGGCGGATGCTCTAAGTAGAAAGGATCCTGCATCTTTATCAATGATGAGAATTAAAAAGGATCTGATCTTATTAGATTTTAAAATGATGGACATGGTAATCATTAAGGGAGGAACATCATCAATCCTTTCTCAAATTATTGCTCAACCATCCCTCTTAGAGAGAATAAAGTATTCTCAAAGAAAAGATGTGGAAATTCAGAAAAGGGTGAAAGCTGTTAGAAATGGTAAATCCTCTAATTTCAAAGTTGATGAGGAATGAGTTTTAAGATTTGGGATGCAATTATATGTACCATCTGATCCCGATATAAAGAAGAAGATATTTATTGATGCACATATCTCGACCTTCTCTATCCACCCAGGGAGCACAAAGATGTATTGATATCTCTGAGAGCATTATTGGGGGGATAATATGAAGAAGGAGATCGCTGAATATACATCAAAGAGTCTGGGGTGTCAGGAAGTGAAGGCAGAGAGGCAGAAGTCTAAGGGGATGATAAAACCATTGACCATACCAGAATGGAAATGGGAGAACATCACCATGGGATTTTTCATCGAACTTCTGAAGACATCCAAAGGCAACAATGAAATCTGTGTTGTTGTGGATCGTCTTACAAAGGATGCACACTGCATTGCTATTCGGGAGGATTTCTCATTGGATCAACTATCCCGGATATATATCAGGGAAGTGGTAAGGCTGCATTGAGTACCATTATCTATTTTGCCCCATCGATAACCAAGATTCACCTCTATGTTTTGGAAGAGTCTTCAACATGCTCTGAATACTGAACTAAACTTCAATACGGCCTATCACCCTCAAACTGATGGCCAATCCGAGTAGACTATCCAAAAACTTGAGGACATGTTGAGAGCATGCTCAATGGACTTTAAAGGAGGATGGGATCAACATCTTCCTCTGGTTGAGTTCTCTTATAATAATAGTTTTCACTCGAGCATCCAAATGGCACCATATGAAGCCCTTTATGGGAAAAGGTGCAGAACACTGGCGTGTTGGGATGAGGTTGGTGAGCATAATCTGCTTGAACCAGAAATGGTCGAAGAAATGGTAGAGAAGGTGAAAATCATTCAGCAGCATATCATGGCAGCCCAGAGTTGACAAAAGAGTTATGTAGATAACCATCGACGAGACCTTGAGTTTAAAGTTGGAGACATGGTATTTCTATGCATATCTCTATGGAAGAAGTTCATGAGGTTTGGAAAGAAAGGGAAGTTAATTCCAAGGTACATCATCCCCTTCGAGATTCTTGATCGTGTCGGGGTTGTTCCCTATCGACTAGAACTTCCACCTACCATGGCCAAAGTACATGATGTCTTTCATGTAACCCTCTTAAGTAATTACATACAGGACCCTTCACATATACTCTCCACAGAGGTGGTATAGGTAGAGGATGATATTTATTATGAGGAGAAACCAATGAAGATCTTAGATCGTAGAGAAAAAGTTCTACGAAATAAGACAATTCCCCTCATCATGGTGTTGTGGCGAAACCACAAGTTTGAAGAATCAATGTGAGAATCATAGGAAATGATGAGGCAGAGTTGCCCGGATCTGTTTTAGTGTGGGAAAAGGAAATTTCGAGGGCGAAGTTTCTTAAGGGGGAAAGATTGTAACGAACCAAACTTTCATTAATGGAAATCCATCTTGATCTAATTAAACACCTATTTATATAAAATGTTTATATAAAATGTCAAATTATTTGGTTTTATGTTAATTATTGTGACCATTTCCAATATAGACATTGAACAGTGATCACATGATTAGTATAAATATAGGGCTTTAACAAATTCAATTTACTCAGACAAAGGAAGTGATGGCCTCATCCAGTAGACGTGCCCTATACGAAGCCCATTTGTCAGAGCTCAGAAAGGAGTTGGCATCATTGGGCTTCGCTCTTGACCAATCCCAAGCAGAGGTTGAATATGTTAAGCTCCAGTGGTATCGCCTATGAGAGAAATGTAAGTTGATAGATATTACCACCCGAGCAATGTTATCCGAGCCACCCCAAGAGTCTGTCACCATCACACACCTTACTCGTCAGTCTTATGCGGATGTTATAAGGGGTTATGTAACAAGACCTTAGCACTATGGTTATGTACATTATATTTGTATATAATAATTAATATACTTTCATTTTATTATTGTTACATTGTAAATAGTTTTTTTAAAGCACAAATTGTATTTTTAGTTAATGTTCAACAAAGAAATATATTTTGATGAATTAATGAATTTTTGAATTAAATAATATTTTAATAAAATATTATTATTGTTATTAAATTAAATTTTATTAAATATAAATGATCGTATAATTTTATGAATGCAATTGTAATTTTTATTAAGGTTCAAAATCCATTTTTGTCAAAACCCGTGAATTTACAATAAATGTCAGTTTTTATTTTAAAAGTCAAAATTACCATATTTAGAAAATTATTTAGATAAAATAAATATTATTTCTGTAATAAGGACATCAAAATTATCCAATGGTGAATTTTTCATAATTTTCTGAGACAGTCAAATTTTTGGGTAAAAAATAAATACCGTTTAAATATATAATGTGTTTTATGACATCATAATGAACCAATAGTGATGTAATAAAATAATATAAGCTTTATGTTCGGCCAATATATGTTTTACTATTAAAATAATGTGATTTTGGGTTTGTTTGACTTATTTTAAAAAGCATTAATGGACCCTTCAAGACTTATGAAACATCTCCACATAAGCAACCCCATTATTTTAAGAAGTTCCTACTTTGGCCTTATAAAATATTTTTTTCCACTTCCCTTTTCCAAAAACCATAGGAAAAAACCATGGGCTGGTTTGTGGTTTGAATTATTTTAATGTGAGGTGTCCCAAACCAAAATAATAAATAATTCTCTCACCTTTCCTATATAAACCCACCCAAGCTCCCACTTACTCCTCACTCAAAGAATTTGGAGTTTGTCCAACATCTGACCTCCTCTCTATAGAATCCTCCCAAGGTTCCCCAATCTCCCAAGAAGCCTCTCTCAAGCCTTTGGAAGCACACTTCTAAGTAAGGTTTTTTTCATCCTTTCTCATTTTTTCCAATACTCTTTAAATTGTTGTGCCTTTTTAATTTCAATTATAAATGTTGGGGTATATTTTTTTCACCTCCCCCATACTGCCCTCTTTATGTTTGAATGATGGTAGACCCATTTCTCTCTCATTAAATGCCTACCATGTACACCCATTACTATGCCGAAATTCCGAAAAGAATTTCTCTCTCCTCTTTTACATTCAAGTAATTATTTTGTATCATGACTCTAAATTCCATTACAGTTATTGGGAAATATATCTATATGACCCCCTTACTATAAATTTAATGTACATATTATGAGACACCCATTTCTCTCTCATCAACAATTTTTATGAATTCTTACGTCACGCTGCTACGCTGCCGAAATTGCACCGATTTTCTAAGCCAATGTCATTGTGTAGTGAATACCATGCCCATTTATCTATCAAGGGTATTCATCTTTATTCACATTTACTTCTTGATTATAAAGTTTCATGTATGAATTCCACATTCCTTTATTGTGTAATTAATTATGATGTTTTATGAATCCATGTTATATGATCCATGTGGCACACTTATGCATGAAATGAAATGTTTAAGAAGGGTGTGCCCTTATAGCACTCCAATGCATTGGGTAAAGTATAGTATCATGATACATCATGTGTAATGGTTGTTTTCTCATGCTAATTCAAGTTCAATAAGGTTTTACTCATGCTTCATGTCCAATGAGGATTTACTCATACTACATGTGCAATGAGCCTTGGCTCATGCGAATTCCATGTTAAGTGTTGTTTCCACATTTCCATGTTATGATTATCATGCTTTATCATGCCTTTATGTTTATGCTTCTATTGATATCTATTGATATGCCTAATATCTAACATGTATTGTATTCTTCATATTATTCCATGATTATTCCCTTACTGGGCTTTATCGCTCACCCTTTTCTTATGCATGTCCTCAGGTTATCCCATACAATGCTAAGTACGAGGGAATGTAGTGGTCATGTAAATAAATTTTTCAATAAAGATGTGGTATTTCATGTTTTAAGTTGTTATGTCATGATCCTAAGCCCCAAAGACACTAGAATTATTGATCTTCTATGTTGTATCAAGTGAAGTTTATGTAATAAATTATGTTTAATTATGTAATAAAAGATTAGGGTTGTCATACACAAAGGGTAAGGGAATAAGTTAGTTCTTGCTTATTAATGTAAACATCAAGGATAAGATAGTTTTATCTAATAAGATTCTCCATTTTCTATACTCTTCATGATTGCACATATAAAATTATATTCTTATTAGGGCTACAAGGATATTATCACTTCTTCAATTTCATTGTGTTTGAACATTAACTTCTCGGGAGATTTTAAATAACTTTAATCACATGGTACAACTTTCATCTTCTTAGAGAACTATTATTATTATAGAGTTATTATAGAACAATTTTTCAGAGTTTTTTCATCCATGTTTCACCTCATATAAAGAAAATATATACATTTAGTGTAATATTTTATTTTCCTTTCGCACTAACCTTTGCTGGTACTTCTATCGTCTTTCTCATTATCTCCAAATCGTATGGCTATATTACTAAGATATCATTCGGAACATAAATAGAAAATTTGGATTTTACACATAAATTATTCATAGTTTCATACTTTATATTAGATCTTTTGGATATTGTAATTTTAAAAAAAATCATGAATTTGGAATCCAATGTCTTCTCACATTTCCTTTATGAAGTCTTCTGGGAAGTGTTTTTGTTCAAAAATTTCTTCTTACTTCCCAAGGTTGCTTCTTATTTCTAAGAAAACATTTTTGGTATTCTTTTCTTGTCATCATTGGATACATTTTGAGATGATCATGAATTGATCATATAACAACCAACTTTTCTAACATCACATTTATTATCAAAATTTACAAAAACATTGGGTATTTTCATATTTTTCATACACTATGGATGTTACATATTCATTTATGGATTACTCCCCCTTACTATGGACTTATATTTTGTTTTTTAATTTATATGATTATACCAAAAATATAATGAAAAATTCTTGAATATATTACAACACCAAAACTAACCCAAAAATCTTGATCATATTATTTCTTTAGTATGAATTTTTTAGGCTTTCATTATAAATAGTTGTTCTCTTCACGGGGAACCAGCTTACACCCTATTTCTTCAATCCACCATAGACATTTTGGTAGCCTTATTATCACGTGTATTCATTATTTATTATATGTATATTTCTTGAACATACATTATTTAGTAAAATAGATTTAGAAACATTATTATAAGATGGACTGGATCAGACCTCTTTCTTTACAATTTATTAAGATAAATTATTGAATAATGTCTCGATATTCTTATCTTATATTGGAGGACTATTAACAATAAAATTTTATATTACGTAAGTATAACAGTAGAAACTTTCTCCACATTTTTTGTAGTCTCAATATGTTTATTCTAAACATTGTTCATCTTAACTTATAATTTGAGACATTTCATTTTGAGGGTTTTTTTCTTACCTTCAATCATAAATACCTTTTCTATAAAAACCTTCTTCACAATTTCAACTTCCTCATTATGCAACTTGACATTTTTTTGTAATATATTCATTTTCCTTGATCTTCTTGTATTTTTCTTCTAATTTTAAATATTTAACGTTAAATATATTTTTCAACATTTCTTCATGTGCAAGAATATTTTCTTGTACAGTCTTCATTAATTAATCTTTTTCTTAAAAATTTTTTATCCATTTGTATTCAAACTTCAAGGAAATTATTTTAGGCTTTAATATACTCATTCTAATGACACATACCTTTTTATAGAGAGTTTTAAATTATATAAATTTTTCTTTCAAAATTCTTCTCTATGTTATTTTCTCCTTCTATCTAGGTGATCTATTTCAGCATACTTTTAAAGACTCCAAAAACAAGAGGGATTATTTCTCTAGGAACATAATTTAAAATATCTATTATTCTATGAAATGATATATTTTTAGATATTATATACTAATCATCATCATCACTTATGTTGGGATATTATTCTTAAGAACAATTTATACAATAATTTTTACAATCTTTATGATCACTTTACATTATTTATTCTCTTGAGGTAGGAATTATGTCTTATCCATGGTGGAAAATTGAACCACCTATATGATACTTTTTAGACCTAATATTTCATCTATTTTATCATGGAATAGAAAAATTGATACTTATTATTCTTTAGGAAAGATGGATATATTAATTGGTTTTCTTTTCAATTTCTTTACTTTATTCATCATGGTTATAGTGGAAATAGAATTCTTATTAGAGAGAATTAAATCTTTAAAAAAACTACACTTCATTGTAAAAAAATGAAATAATATAAAATATTAAAAAGAAAACAACTTTAACATATAGATTCCAATAATTTTGAACCTTACACTAATACCAATTAAGAAGACCACAAAGGGGTATACTCAACACAAATATGGGTGAATAAGTGTTGGGATCTTTTTACCCAGTTATCACATTTAATCCCTTTATCTATTAGACCTATTATGATCTTGATTCTCTCATTCTCTTTTCCTTATCGTATCCATGTATATGAATGAAAGTAAAATATAAAACATGATATTTTTATTTGGTTAATTATAAAATAATATTAGTTAGTCCTTTCCATGTATATTAATGACTAGTGAAATATTCCAATATTTTAACCATATTCTTCTTTTAATTAAACTTTGTAAATTGAATGTTTTATAATTTATAAAACCAACTAAGATATGTTTTAATATGATATTTTGTGAAACTAAGATATTTTATATAATCAAAATAAGTTTTTATTATAAGATATTAAAATGAAAAAATATTTCTTGTATTTTTAATTTAGTATTCTTATTGAGGAATAATTTCTATATATAAATTTATTTTTCCTAAAATTAACTAAAATATATTTTAAATTTATATTTTTAGATGATGTAATTTTTTATGATATTAATAAAACATTTTGAAACTTATTTCATAAATTATATGTCTTATAGTAACATAATACATGTTATTAGTAATTATTTTAAACAATAATTTATTTTTATATAAATTAATAGTTTTAAAAACCTCATAATTTTTAATATTGTGATTTTTGAATATATTACTATTTTATCAAAAAACAATTCTTATTAAAAACAACATAACTTCTATTTTAATTTAATTGTGTTTAATTTTGAAAATTATAAATATATTAATGTTTTATGTGAATAATTTCAATGGTTTTTAGTTAAAAAGTATGAAATATATTTTGAGAAAGTTATTTTAAATTATGGTTACTAAATTATTATTACTAAGATAATAAGTAATATTGTTTAAAGGATGAAATCAATAAATAAATTTAAAATTTTTAAGATGAATAAGTATTTATGTACATAAAACAATGATGAATAAACTATTAGTTTAGTTTCTATTTAAATTATCTTTATCCAAATTAATTTTTACTTTCTTTTATTAAAAAATCCATCCAATAGCCAATCAGAACACCACCACAACCACAATATTGTGGGACCCTAAGGATCAACCATATGTGGGAGGAAATATACCCTAACCTACAACAATCATCATGGGTGACAATTGGGTCTTTTATAGTGCTCTCAAATCGTACATAGCATGTTCATAGATCATGAATAGCATGCACTAGGTTCCTCGTGCAACTGTGTAGGTCAGCACGGATACATGAGGGGTTGTGTGTGTGTGTGTGTGGTGTTTATAGTGTTAAACCCTATTTTCATATCATGCGCTTAGTGGGATTATTTAAGTTACTAATCACTCCCAAAACATTTGAGTTTTCGATGTTGGATATGAGGAACGTGTTGCCATTTAGTTGAACTAAAAATTGTGTTTATATCATAACTGTCTGATTGATTTAATTTGAGTCATCCAATCATCTCAATGTTGTTATTCTTCCTCATGATCTTGACCAAAGAAACCCCCAATATCATTTTTCTTCCTTCTTTGAATATTGGTTCCATCCTCAATTGGTTTCGGACCAACTGGATGATAAACTAAACGATGTGTAACATCATGTACATGACAACGTTCACTAAATCCAATTTAATTGAGTTATAAAACATATAATAAAAATCTTCTTGAAAAATTCCCCACAAAACTTGATCAAAAAGGATATATATATATATATATATATATATATATATATATATATATATATCACATAACTTTCATTATATGTATAGTATCATTTAGATAACTTTTAATGAAATCAAAATTTAATTTTTTTAACATTTCCTTAATACCCCCTTTATTTCCTTATAAAAAAAGTCAATAATTATATATATATATATAAGCCTACTACGTAATCTAAAATAATCATGAAATCCTTAATTAGATAATTTTGGGATACTAGTTGAATGAGATATTAATAGAAATCCTTTTTTTAAGATATCTATTATAATTGGGATTTCTTTAAATCCCATATTCTATTGAAATAATAACATACTCATTTTAAATATTTTATTTAATTCTAAGTTACTATAAAATACTATTTATATAAGATGATATTTTTATATATAAAATCCCCATGACTCAAATATTTCTATTTTATCTCCTCAATCACTATTAGTAGGAATGACTTTCATTTTTTTCTTCAATTTGAGTTAAAGGATTGTTTTTCTAAAGTATATATAACTTTATGTTTAAAAAATCTATTTAAGGGGAGTATTTTCAAACTTCTATAACTTAAAAAATCTATTATAGTATGGGAAATTTTAAATTAAAACCCCTTTATATCTAAGGGAATTATATTTTCAGAATCTACATTTATATTATGAAAATTTCATTCTTCAAGATATATTTATGAAACAAAACTTTGTGGTTTTAAAAAACCTTTTGTAAAGGAAACTTAATATTATTTCATGTAAAGGATAATTGTTTTTAAGTTATGTAAGGGATTTTTTAACTCTATTCTGAGATTATTTTCTAAAATTATTTTTGAAAAATGAAAGTATTTGTTTCAATTATTTTTTAAAACCCCAATGCAATGGATTAGTATTTCATTTAAAAATTTATATTTTATGTATGTAAGGAAATTTATTATTTTATAATTTAAAAATTATATTTTTATGTTTTTTAAAAGGTTAATTACAATTATAAAGGGAGTTTTATGTTATTTAAAATTATTATTTTATCATTTTTACAGTAAAGTATTTCATATTTTAAAAACTCTAATTTCATGTATTAGGGATTTGTTTTGATAAATTTATTTTCCATATTTAATTTTGAAACCCTTGTTTTAATGGAAATTAATTTCTATTAAATCATCCATTCAAAGAAGTATGAATTTATAATCAATTATCTTTAAAATTTCCAATTCCAAGTTTTAACAGGAACTTTTTAAAAGGGAAGTATGTTTTAACTTTTAAGAATGATTTTTAAATGATATGATAAATTATTTTATGTGTGAAATGTTCCTTTTGTTCAAATAATGTTATTCATAATAGTATTTATTGACATTTAATATAATTATCATTCAAATTTCATGAATTTTGATGAAAGTATTTGTTTTATGTTCAATTTAAAAAGTGTTTATGAGTACTGCATTTAAATTTATTTCTTCTACAATTATATATTTCTCATAACCCTTATAGTATTTTCTGAAAAATATATTTTTTCAAATCCTAGAATTTGTAAAGTTATTTTCTTCCTTGAAATTAATTTAATTAGATTTTGAAATTATTTTAATAGATTATAAATGATAAAGGTAGTTCTGAAAAAAATCTTAAAATAAAACTTAACACTTGGGTGTCAAATGAGTTGAAGAGGAATGGGGTGATACCACAAAATTAATGGAAATTTGTCCAAAAATTGCTATTTCTAGTGTCCTCGTGGATTTTTTTATGGATTTTCAAGTATCATTTTAATCCATAAATTTTATTATTTTGAAAATATTTTATAGGATAAATCAAAATCTTTTTTCAAATGTATTTGATTTTGAAATTAAATGGGTTTTCAAAGTGATATATATTTTCAAAGGTTTTAAAAGAGTATTTATTATGAATATTATTTGAAAACCCTAGAGACATATTTCAGAAAATTATTTATCAAATGTTTTTTTATATAAAGTTTTATGATTTCAAAATAATTTTCAACAAAATGAATTTTAACTAGTTTTAAAACATCTTACTATAAAATTTTAGGCTCACCCTCTATTTTAAAATGTTTTTCACATGATCTTTGGAAGATATAATGGTGTTTTCTTTCATTTAAGGGGCAAGAGAAAGTGATTCCAAATAGTTTTTTTTTATTTTTATAAATTGTGTAAACTTAGATATTTTGTATTGAATTTTCCTTATCATCCAAAATCATGAGTGGAAATAATGCAAAGGTGTGTAAAAACTATATATTATACAATTACTTTCTATAAATATATATATATATAACATGTTTTAACACTGAATATGGAAGTGTAGGTCTCAGGCTATCATAACTAGTATACAGATTCTCCACTATAATGTGATACCATGTAAAGTGTCCTCAATCAAAAACAATACTTAGCCTATGTGTGGGTCCCTAAACTTTTAGAGGGGTATAGAAATAATCCTTCTTACTTTGATTGGTAATGACTTTGTCAAACCTATAAATCTTTGGTGGTTCTTTATACTTACACTAAAGACAATATCCTCCATCTTCTTAAGGTGATTTTAAAAAATAAGAATGATATCCTCTTGATGATATTAATAATTAATGTTATAGTGATACTTTTTTTACCTCCTTCCTCTTTTAATATTACTTGCACAACAATAGGCATGTATCTTTCTTTTTTCCTTAATCTAGAAATTTTCTATCCATTCCTCTATCTGATATATCCATCTTATATGTCCATCTTATAATAATAATCTAGTGATGATATGTCTGATAAATTTTCTTATAATCTCTATTATTCACCCTATTCATCTGATCATTAATTGATAGGAATTATTTTTCCAAAATTTTACCAATCTCTAATTCTTCTTTATTATCTATTACCTTTTTATGGGATTTTTCTCCATCCATTAACCCCTACTCCATCTAGTACATATTATTCCAAAACATAAACCCATATGAGAATAACTCATAAGCTTAATTTTTGAAATTCCTTATAATGAATTAATTCTTTAGATATTCTAATACTATATATATAAATTTTTTTACACAAATTCTCTATACTGTTGAAACCCTTTATATATGTACACTATCATATTTTTGGTTGGGAACTCAGTTGTATTTTCAAATTCAATGAAACATTAAATTTCAAATCATCTACTCATTTAACTTTTATTGGAATTCTTCGCAATTATTATATACAATTCTCAAAACATACTTTATGTTTCTTGAAATCTCACCCTTACATTAAAAATCATTGAACTCGACATTAAGGAACTTCTAAAAACTTAATTAATCATGCTAGATAGACATACATTGAAAGACTATCTCTGAATCATCATTGTTAATGAATTTATGAAAGTTTTTTAAATTCCTTAAAAAAATTCATCTAGAAAACTTTTGTAACATCTCTTATGTTTGGTGAATCTTCATCCAGTGTTTCTCTAAAAAAAATTAAAATAATCTTGAAATATTTCACAAGATAATTCCTCTAACTAATGAAATTATTTAGGATTATTTAATCTATCACATATCTATTTTGAAGACTCTATTTGATCTTCAATTTGATGGTTTATCCAACATAATTTCATAGGGGTCCTCCTCTATTAGAAAAGTTATCATATGTTTATTAATTTTCATTCATCCTAGGAACCCTTACATATCTTTTCTTATTATTCTGTTGGATTAAATCGTAGAACTCTATGAGGTGAATTTATAATACTTAGCTTAATGTATTTATAACACATTTTTGATAAATCACTCTGAAACTTCTATTCAATACAATTTTTTTAGAAACCTCATAAACTTATATCCAATCATCTTGCATGGAATATTCATTCAGATGAACATCACTTGGAACCTATATCTGATAAATTTATACATAATTTTTTCCAATTTATTAGCTTAGAAACCTTCAGGAAACTCTATCAAGTGATTTTCATATCATTCTTATATCTTTTTTAGGAATTATTTTTATGATCATTTAGAAACCTCTATATTTTAACCTTCACAAGAATTATTCTTTATTATAAAATAATTTATAAAATATTTTCCTTGTATGGTGATTTAGAAACTCTACCCCAATAAATCAATAATTTATTCTTTTTAAGATCATCACATGTTTCCTTCAACTTTTATCATTGTTTAGATGCCTCTGTTTGACCATTCAAGAACTTCCATTCAAAAGAGTTTATCTACTGACTCACCAGTATCATAGAATAAAATTGATACTTTCATTAATTAAAAACATACTTTTCAATACTATATTAATTTTTTCATTTAAAAATCTTTTATTTTCATCCCTTTATTTGTAAAAATTCATCTTATGGACTTAGTATAGCTCTCAGTAAAAATTTATTCAGCACTTCACAATATTCAGAAACCAAAGTTCCACTATGATATCTTAATGAATTGAACATTACACATCCACTCCATAATATTTTTTTCACTAAATGTAATTTAACTCGCTTTTAGAGACTTTTCCTTTATTAGAACATCAACCTGAATTATAGTGATAAAGCATTGTGATGTTTGATAAATGGATATAACTTTAAATAACATCAAGTGATATTGTTTTTCTGATCATTATCTTCCTGATAAAATAATAAATATTATTTGTCAAACATTATGTTCCACTAGTCGTCTAATCAACTTAGTTTGTTAAAAATATTTTGATATTAGTGTAAACATTCCTTCGGTGGTTTCCCAAACATTCATCTCTCTAATTGAATTTTACATATATCTTTACTCAATGAACTATATTATATGACTTTCTAAAAAAATGATGGACACTCCATAGGATAGCACAATTTAAAAACCTCCATCTAATGGTTCTACTAAAAAATCCTCATCAGATAACCTTGGTCAGATCAGCTTCATTATATCTTCTTCTCTATCTTCATTTATTCGGCTTTACAAACTTCTTAAGGAAACTCCTTAAAAAAATCCTTAAGGAAACATTAAATATGATGATAATAAACATGTTTCCTCAAAAATCAAGTACAGTTTTTAGATATTAAGAAAAATTAATCAATTTTCATAAGTTAAATTAATGTCTTCAAAAGAAAATTTTTGCTTTCTTAAGATTACAAGATTTGATCACTTTAACTGAACCTTCCAGTAGCTTGTTCTTGATGAATTTATCAATATATCAACATTAATAAAATATTTTTATTTCATTTAAAACTATTTACAACCAATGAAAATAATTGAAAGAAAATACAAATCTCACATAAAGTGTTCTATTCAATTTGGATAGATCTTGGTCATGATAAGGTGATCAAGTGGTGTGGTGAAGTGTGAATTGTAGGTTTCCTTTTATAAGTGACGGGAGTGGAACTCTAATAAATACCCATTAAATTAAAATAATATAGTATTTATAATTTTAAAGAGGTACTAAATATAAAAATTATTGATGATAAGAAATTTTAAGTTCAATAATCACAAAAAAAATTTGATTTAAAAAAAATACTGATAATTGAAGTCTTTTCTCTTAGTTTAATCTCCCATTAACTATTTTATCCCAAACCATGGTGAAAAGTATTTTATTTTGGTAAATATTCTGTATGTATAAAAATTAGGATAAAATTATTGCATAATATTAATTATGATTATTTAAAATAGGGAATACATTTTACAATATTGAATTATGATAGGTAGAAGAAAATAATTTTAAAATAAATTTGAAAAACTTAATGAACAAAAAAAATTAGAAAAATATATTTTTAAACAAAAAATGATTTTACACCCAAACCATGTATATAATTGACACCCATAAAATTTATTGAATTTTGGATAAAAAAATAAGTGTTTTATGAATTTTAAATAAGTTTAAAATCGAAAGAATCATTTTGAATACTTAATTAAATAAAAAAAATTATTAGAATAATGTTTCACTTCATTTTCAAAATGTAAAGAATATGTTTGAAAACTAAGAAAAAAAAATTGAATTATTTATTAAAATATATAAATACATATTTCGTAAATCCAAAAGTTTTATATATTTATTTTATCTCAATTATATCAAAATGATGTCATAATAGTTACAGTATTTGTAAAAAATGTATTTTTCACTAATCATGCAAAAATACACTATTTCAGAAAAAAAGAGTAACCTTAGGAAAATATTGACATGATGAATTTGAAAATGATGTTGATTTTATAGAATTAAAATTTTATAATTTATAAATTTATCTTTAAAATAAAACATATATAATATATAATAAAAAAATTTGTTTAGTTATAAATAAATAAATTAACATTTCATATAATTGGTTAATCATTCTATGTATTTTATTAAATTATTGAAATAAAAATTATTATAATTTTATCACTACATTATATTAGTATCATTTTCTCATATGTGTTATAAATTTATTGAAAGTTTATAATTTAATAAAACATTTCAAAATAGTCTCTTTAGAATCATTTTTATTTTCTAAAGTGAATTTGACCCCTTTTTACAAAGTCAATTCATTTAACTATCTAATAATATCTTCTATTGTTTATATTCTTAAATTCATATTAACTTGATTTTTGTGGTTTGTGAAATAGAATGTATCAAACTTATAGAATTTATAAAATAGAAAATATTTTATAATCTCATGGTGTTTCATTCTACATCGTTAAATAAATTTTACCCATGAAATTTAATTATCACAGACTAATGAATATAGATAAGGGTGTCCCAATGATATTCAAGAAATAATATGATATTTTAATTATAATATCCATGAACCCACACTCCTAGATCTAATTATAAAAACATAAACTTTACATTTATAGCTTTGATACTGATGAATGTGACCCAATTATTGACATTAAAAACATACATCATAAAAATGATATATTGGATCACTTACACACCTAAGGACATTTTAGGTTCATAATTTTAGATAATTAGTAAAAACTATGAACAAATTGCATTTATAAAAATATATTTCATAAATATTAACATCATCTCCCACTAAACCAAGATTTTTATCTTCTATATTAAGTCTTCAACATCTCCCAAAAAACTTCACATTAGAAACCATTATAGACACAAATAACTTAACATCATTCCTTATAACCAATGGAAAATGAAACATAAGATGGGAGACCTCAAAATTCTTTATAAGGGTAAACATAAGAATTAAAAAATGAATTTCATCAGTGATAATAAGAATAGAATATGGGTATGATGACATAATCAAAGATCATGAGTATAACATGAGAATATTAATACCCATAAATACCTGTATAATGAATCATAAAGCATTGAATAAAGATTTTTCAAAGGAGATATTCATAAGAATCAATAATCATATGAAATTCTATTTCAGACTTGATCAAGTGAATCATTAAAAACCTATAGAAATTATAAATAAAATATGTTAGTATCATGGAACATCATAATCATATCACTATTAAAAATGGAATAACCAATATGGTAGACTTTCATATCTATAGATATCAATGCATTTTATGGTTATAATAGACCCACCCATCCTTATTTTATAATGTAAACACCCATCTCTAATTAATAACATAGCTAACCATCCTTGGTTTATAACATAACCACCCATCTCTGCCTTATAACGAAAAAACACTTTATTAAAACTAATTTCCAAGAAGCATAACATAATCATAAAATAGGAAATATTTTATCACATCATAAAACTCAAAGAAACATCCATTAATCCTTTCATAACCTTATTAACACATGGAAAAAAAGTGTGTTCTAGGAAAATATATTTAAAACAATCATAATTCATCCCTTGAATAAATATAGATAATATCATTTCAATGTATCCTGGTCTAGAATAAGTAACATCGTGGGTTATTGACATTGATGAATTTAAATTCAATTAAAATATCATTAAAAACATTACTGATTAAACTAATCTATTTACTATGAGTAACATTATAGGATTTCATCATATATGGAAAATTATTTTGAATGATCCCTTAGAGCATTGCATGAGGAAAATATTTTTTCTTTTTTAAAGACACTTATTTATGATATAAAACATTATCAAATGTAAAAGAAATTATTTTCTTTGAAAATAACTTGTGAATCATAAAAATCAAGTTTTAAAAAATTTAGTGGTCATGATGGTGAGAAAATCCATTCTTATTGTAAATGTTAAAAATAAACATTCTTTTCAAATATTTTTTAAAGGCAGTCAAAGTGAACCATTTGGAAAATGTTAAGAAAAATACTTTTTAAAAAAATAGAAGAAGTTCATAGATAATGAAAATCAACTTTAAGGAGTAGTTTATGTTTATAAAAAGAATACATTTTAAAAAAAATAAAAAAAATATTTGTATGAAAGATAAATATTTCAAATCTAAAATAAAGACATAATATTGGTATCACTTACAAAAAAATCCTGATATTTATTCAAATATAAAGGTAGGAAATTAAAATTAAACATGTGAACCACATTTTTAAAAAGTAATGAGATTGTAAAATAAATCCATTGACACTTTGGTAACTCCACAATCATAAGCACCATAAAAGAATAACATAAATTGAAACTTTAAATATAATAAAAATAAGTATATTCATGATATAACATATCAATAATATAATAGATAAACCTCATAAAATAGGATAGGTGTATAACATAGCGTATGTCCCAAAGAAGACAATTTGAGACGATTAACCCTTACAATGATCATAACATTGAAGTGATTATTAATCAATGAATAGATTATGTGTATCAAATGTAAATCCACATAAAACAAGTGGAAATAAAACATAATATAATCAAAATTTATTATAAATAAAATCTTATAATATAAAATACAGTGAAGAATCAATATAACCCAATGAAAAAAAAAATTGACTTATAGAATTCTTTACCACTTGGTAACTTTCAAGTAAAATATCCATGGATAAAATAATTCAAATTGAAACTTAAAATACCATGATTTATGAAGGATTAATTATATTAAATGTAAAATGGTCAGTATTTACACCATATAAACAAAATTACATTCATAACATTAAAATATTACTCGGTGAAGGAATATTGAGGTGAAATCCCTTACCTTGAGTCCAAACATTCCATGCATCTCCTTTAAAAACTGTATAATTAAATTTTATCAATTATTTTATTTCATAAGAAAAATCTCCAAGTTTAATACCTTATACTTAAATCAATTGTTTTATTTATTTTTAATGTAATTCTTAAATACCTAATTATTTAAGTCCATGTAGGGTGACTTGAGGATGTTCGATTCATTATTTCAAAATGGATTCATTGTGTTGACCATGGACAAAGTGATCATTTTTTCAAAATCTCCATAATAATAATCATGAAATATTTATCATATTTAGCCATCAATTATTCTTTTGAAACCAATTATTAATGTTGGTTATGATAAATGAACTATGTTACGATCATTGAGATGGTAGGTTGTGCGTACACAGGAGTAACGTATCCATTTTTCAAAGATAAATATAGAACAAATTATTATTTACTATTTAAAAAATTATAATAATATCATAAATACCATATTATTTTATTAAATATAAATATCTATATCATCCATGTGATTTTTTGATGAAAAAATGATCACATCACTTCGTGGATCTAGTAGTCTACACGTACGCACAAAAGGTGTTATCAATTTTTAGTGAATGGAAAGGTAGAAAGTTAATGATATATTATATTTTATGAATTATAAATATGGAATGAATATAATTATTGTTTCATATATATTTTATATATTCATTGAATTTTTTCTTTTACCTTCTTTGAAAAACATTAGTGAAAACCCAATAACACCGCTTCATGAGGTAGTAGTCTTCTATACACACGACTGACATTATTGTATCCCCCATAGAATGGAAATTAAGAATTTATATGTGACATAATAAATATATAAGAATATTTATATTAAAATTTTCATATATATACTTTAAATGAATTATTATAATTAGTAATTAGAGGCAATGGGGGGAAGTGAATTACCTCGGTTCATGAGGCGGTAGCCTTTCGTACACACGAACAATTTTTTTGTTTCCCATTTTATAGAATATTAGGTGGATATGGGTTATTAAATTAACATAATAACATATTAATATATGGGATATTATGTTTATATTATATCATAATGGTTTAATAATATTTAAATGAGGTTAAACAAGAAAGAAAATAAAAATTCTTGGTTAAGAATGATGCCTCTTTTTCAGAAAATCTGTTTAGGATTGTACCTAAAACCTTTCAAGATTATATTTTTGATAAAATAAAATATTCTATGACTTGAGGAAGTGATTAATTAATTTATTTAGTAAGGAATTGGTTTAACCAAAATGTTTTTATATTGTTAATAGAGGAGGATAGGGGTGGAGTTTTATAACTGGGGGAGACGACACAATTGGCATTTTTGTAAAGAAAAAGTGATACCCATATTTTTCACATGAAAAAAGAATATTAAATTAAACATTATGAATTATTATATGATATAAGGTCGAAATATTTCCATTAAATATATTTTACAAAATTTTTTATGTCATTTTTAACCCTTGTCATTTTTGTTCATCCCCTAGTAAACCCATTTCCACCATAACCGCAGTAAAGGTTTTTTACTATTTTATCTATTTATTTTGAAAAAAAATTAAGTTGAAATTATTATATAATATGAATAATTCATATTAAAAATATGGAATCAATTTTATCAATTTAAAGTTATATATTTGGTATAATTTAATTTAAAATTATACTTACAAACACGATGAACAAATGAATTTTTTAGAAATATATTTTTCAAGCATAAGATTATTTTATATTAACTCTATGAATTGTAAAAGTTATTATATTAAGTTAAATTCATATTTATATATATATATATTCTAAAAATTTTATTTAAAACATTCATCATTAGGATTTATTTTAATTAATTAAAATGTAGAAACATTATGCACTTTAAAACCGTTTTTAGATAAATATGTTTTTAACCCAAAAATAAATTTACACTAAAATTTAGTATAAAGATGATTGAAATATAATTAATTAGATTTAATATAGATAAATAATACTTATATTACTTGAAATAAAAATTAAATCATAATGGGTCCATTAAATTACTTAATTTATTAAAAAATTGATTGTTTTACAAAAATAATTATTTTTCACATTTCACAGAAAAATCAATATTTTCATAAAAATCCCGATAATTCTACCATAATTTAATTTTTATAGGAGGATTTAAAAAATGAAATTTCTTTTATTGGATACATTTTTTAAAATATCTAAAAATTTATAATAATATAATCATAAAAAAATAGAAATCATTTTTAAATAAAATATATTTTTTGAGAACAAAATAACTTTACAAAAAATTGAATGATTATTTACTAGGAATTTATCAATAAATTTATATTTAGTAGGAAATTTATATATGTGTGTATATATATATTAGGGTATTTAATACTATTAATACCTACCAATTTAACGTCTAGGTTATAACAACAATATTGAAATAATAATATTTTTTTGTTTGTTTATGTTCGATGTTGTGTATCTTGTAAAATATATAACATAGTTTTCTTTTCTAAAATCATGGGGTGTTACATAAATATTACTATCTTTGGTAATTTTATGTTTCATTATAGATACCTATTTAACTAGGCTCTAAACTAGATCATGACAAAACCCAAAGGGTATTCACAATCCCCACGAGCTATCAGCTAGCTCCAAGGCATCACATAATAACCAGAAGGAACAATTTCTCCCAACCTAAAAGAAAAAACATCAGATATATATATAATGAAAAATATAAAAGGAATAATCCATAAATAGAAGAGTGAATTTGGTATCAGTATAACACAAACGTATCCAAATAAAAACCCAAAGTACATATCCAACAATAACCATAAAGAAAAACTACAACTGAAAAAAGCTACTCCAAGTGATAAGTGTGGACCATGTCCTAATATCTCACCACCATCTTCCCAAACCGAGCTGATCTAAAACTTATTCCGCACTTCAATTCCTTATGCTTTCCAACATCATAGGACAATATAAAGTCTATAGACCCCCAAAAAAGTGTGTAGGGTGTGTCCTAGATATGATCAGTTGGATCCTACCCCGGAGATCCTTAATAATACTATATAAAACAATACATATTTTCTCATATCAAAGGAAAACAAGGGATGATGGTAATCTAAATAGTATTATATTAAAATCATGGTAAATAATTTCTCATATTTACATAATTCTAAAACAAATTCAGGTGAAACTATTTCAAAAAAAAATCAATACCTTTTTTTATCAATAAAAGTATATAGAATTACATATAAAACCAAGTGGTAGAAATCCAATAAACAAAGGAATGAACCATAGTGATATCATAATTTCAAGATAACTAGGTCATTAAAACCTCAATATTCATCAAATACTAGTGCACTCTCAAGTCCCTAGAACTCATACATCAATTTCCATGGAATAGAGGAACACCCCATAAAGTAAACACCCAATAATGTCAATCAAGTAATATAGACAGTGAATATATGATCTATGAATATAAGAACAACCCAAAAAGTGACCCCCACACAATATCAATCAAAGAATCCCAATACTACACCTTTTGACTAAGTAAATAGGGCTCCCATGTGTGGAATATATCAAATAAATTTCAAAAGGATTTCATATTTTAGAAGAAAAAAAGCTAAACAAACCTTTATTCATCAAAAACATTCTTTGAAAACCAACATCACAATCCAGTTCATGATTCTTTGAAAATACATTTTATTTTACCAAAATGATAGTAAATCCCATATTCTCTAAAAAACCCATTTATTATTACAAATAAATCAATCATGAATCATGAAAACTAATTTTTAAAAACATTTTGATAAAAAATAGCATTTAAGGTTCATCCAACATAGGTTATAGGTAGAACCACCTACCTCAAACTCGGGTTGAAAACCAATCAGAGTAGGATCCACACACAAAGAAAAGAATGGAGTGCAAGTTCAATGAATGGAGTCCTTAATATTCATTCACACGTATTATAATTGAATTAAATAATAAAAATGGTTAGTTGGGATGTTTGATCACCACATAAATTAAGAATCTCACATGTTGCACCATAACCAATTTAATAACTAGCCATAAAGAATAAATCACATGTGTGATCTAGAATATATGGTTGAAGAGTCATCTCATGATCAACATATCCCAAAAATGAAGCACAACACCACTGCTAAGTTCAATAGAGTTGAATAAAATGGGAAGAGAACAATCACACATGCCCAAAAGAGGAGAAACTAACCAAGATAGATATCAATACACCACATAGAGTATCCTGGAAGGTTATGATTAACCCAAATTTCTTGGATCAGACTAAGGTTTAAAGGGATAAGCTATAAGATAAATGGGATAGGATTTAAGCATACAAAACATTAAATCTACTTGAAATAGGAACATTTCATAGCGCCAATTACCAATTCATTGCATGAACCTTTGAGATGTCCTGACACTAAAAAATGCCTAAGATTTATTTAAAATCCTAAAATCCATGTTCATTATGTGAATATAATTTACACATCATGAATTTTTTTCATGTCCTAAACTAGGTTCATGGATTCTACTCATGGTTAATTCACATCATGAATATATAATATAATCATCTCATGTATCTAGTGTCTAACCCAAGTCTATTCTAAAACACCCAGGTAGCCTCTAAAACCCCCAAATATTAATTTGAAACTCATTAAACATTAAAATTAGTGTTTATCATAATCATTATGTCATAATTCTCCCCTGTATATAACTTTTTTGTCTCCCAAAATCACATAGAAGTAGAATTCTATGAAAAGTGGTGAGTCCAATGCTCCCTCAATGATGATTTATGCTCCCAAGTCTCTTGAGAATCCAATTAATACAACCAAAACAGTTTTTATAATGAAATAGAATTACCACACAATAATTTAATATGAGAAACTATTATATCCCCCTATTTCTCCACAATAAAATCTTTTTGTCACCAAATAAATATCCTCTTATATCAAAAATGGGATGGATAAGGATGGTTCGTATTGATTTGAGATATATGGAAAACATCATGGATAACCATCAAATGAGTTATAAATTACAATTAATATGTAACTTGATGAAGAAAATAAGTGATATCAAATTATCCAATATATCAGGGATCTAATTTCCCATTATTTTCCCAGATGAAGGTCACTCGACCAATGAGAAGCTTTTTTAAAAACCTGGTCACCAATGAAAACACCAAAGTAAAATTCTGATAATCCACATATTATTTCATCCTACTATAATTTGTAACAAATAATTTATTGATATATTAAATTTCCACCAATATCTCAAGAATGAGACAAAGTCTCATGATATAGGCCTCACAAACATCTATCCAACAAAGAGGTGACCCACACAGGTGAGCAAACAAATTCTCAAATAAATCCTTTCTGATTGATGAATGGTAACTAATATTATAAGATAACTCAACTAAATACAAATGTATATCCCATGATACCAAAAAATCCAAGACATAGGGCTGGATCATATCCACCTGAATTTAAATAAGGAAATCCTATTGACCATCCGTCTATGGATGGTAACCTATACTCAATCAGACCTAAGTCCTTATCACCTCTTGGGGAATATTTCAAAAACATGGGGTGAACCTAGGATTCCTATCATACATAATGTCCTAGGGGACCCCATGAAACCTCATAATTACATTCACATACATTTTAATGTGATCTTCAAACCTCATTAGTTTCTCTAATCGGAATAAATTGATCTGATTTCATTAACGGCCAATCACCATCCACACAACATTATTCTCTTGGGGATTCCCCGCAAATATGACAATTAATTCCATGGATACCTTTTCCACTTTCAAAACCATCATTGGAAGAGTATGGAGAAGTCTAGAAGGATTTAAGTGTTCTGCCTTTATCTTTTAGAAGGTTTAACAGTGGGCAATATAATTAATAATGTCACAATTCATACCCAACCACTAGAAACATCGTCTAATGTAATAATACAACGTTGTATTTGTAAGGTGAAAACCCCATCAAAATAATGGAAATCAAAAAATAATGAATTCTCATGGATGATGGGATGGAAAACAAATCTCCGAAGTGAATAATTCTATTAGAAATGGTATACCAACCAAAGATGATATCCATTATATATAAGGTTTCCCTCATTCCTCTAAACTCATCATCCTGCAACTGGTTCTATAGAATATATTCAAGGAAAGAAGATGATAACTAGATATTCATAAAAACCATGCCTGAATCACCCACATACACATCTAGAAGTATCTAACTAAAGAGACCCATAAGGTTCCACTCCCCCTTTGATTCCAAGATATCCTTTAGTGGAACTTTCTACTAAGATCATTAGCGATGACATTCCCCTTCCCTGGGGTTTAGGTGACTTCAATGTCGGAAGTATGGATATATTCTACTCACTGTCATTTTCTATGATTTAATTCCTTCTGAGAAATTATATATATCAAAATATTAGGATTATAGAAGACTATGAACCTCATCTGAAAAATATAATTTTGTCAACACATAAAATCATGAATAATAGAATAAATCTCCAAATCATGAGTGGGGTAATTTTAATAATCTGGTAAAATAATAAAAGAGATGTAGGACATGAATTGATCATCCATCATAAAAAAAACCCATACTAACACCAAAAGAATCATATTATACCACAAACCCCTTACCAGGCATAGGAAATTTCAAAATGGGAGCTGATGTTAGAATCCATTTCAATTACTTTAAAGAAGACTGACACTTAACATCCTAAGTATACTTCACCCCTTTATTAGTAATAGTATTCAAAAGTTATAATAAATTTGGTAAATCCTTGATTAACCATAGATAGTATCTATCCAGGCCTTAGGAGATCTATATCTCAATGTCATTCTATGGTTTTTCCATGATAAGACAACCATCATCTTTTCAAGATCGACTAATAAACCATTTTCCAAAATCACATGTCCCGTGAACATAAATTATTGGATCTAGAAATATCATTTTTAAAGCTTCACATAAAGTATATAGCTCCTAAATACTTCTAAATACATGTTCATATAGTTCTCATGCTCATGCTTGGATATCAAATATACTAGGATTTCGACCAAAAATACTTCCACAATGGTGATGAGATACTGATAGAATATCTAGTAAATAAAATCCATAAAAACTATAGGAGAATTAATTAGACCAAAATAAATTATAAGATATTCATAGTAGTCATACCTACTCCTAAAATTTCTCTTCCAAATATAATACTCTTAAACATTGAGTTGATGATAACCTGACCGAATATATATTTTAAAAAAACTCTTCGTCCCCATTAAATAATCAAATTGCTCATCCACATAGGGAAAAGGGTGTATATTATTAATAGTCATAATGTTCTAATTTTGATAGTCTACCTAGAGATTCAAAGAACCATTTGTACTCTTGGAAAATAACATGGGGGTTATCTATGGTGAAATTCTGGTAAGAATAAATCCATTCTCATGTGGATCTTCCAACAGAACCATGATATATTTTATCTTATAAGATTCCATACAATAAAAGGGTATAAAAACTAGTAGTGTACTTGAAATTAGATCAATTTTGAACTTTACCGCCCTCTCTAGAGGAAGACCAGAAAAGTTATCTAGGAAAACATTCGAGAAGTCTTGAACAACCAATGAAAGATCAAAAAGGGAGGTAGCATCATCGAACTTAAATATAATGGTAGAAAAAAACCTCCTGATCTCTGAGTGGGATGGTCCTACATGACTGAACATTGGGTGCCACTCAACCCAAATCACCCAAGATCTCCCATCGAAAGTAGAGAATAAAATATGAAAATAATAAAAATAAATCTGTACATGATGAGAAACAAGCCAATCCATACTAATAATTATTTCAAACTAATACAATTCAAGAACCACGAATTCCTAGACCAATCCACTTCATCTATTAAAAGAGAAAAAGATGGAAAAGAAACTCAGGCTCCTTAGTCTTTCCAAGAAGAATCACCATCTCTATAAAAAGTGTGTGATCTCTATCAGAATATTCATCACATAAAAAAATTGGAAGATATAAACAAGAGTGAGGCACTTATATAAAATAGAATAATTTATATAGAAGATTCAACAAATATGGTACCTCTCATTATAGCCAGACCCATGACAACCTCCACCAAAAACTCATCCAATCTATGAAGGTGATTCACTCATGAGGCTTATGGATAGAAAACTATAGACCTTGAATCATCTGAGTGCATCACAATGTATTTTAGAGTTTAATATCCATGAACATATAAAGTCTTATAAAAATCCTATAAGAATTTCTTTATATTATCTTGGTGGTCACAGTAATTGAAAATATTCATGGGTGTGGGGAAATAAAAATGGGTGTTCCTTACCATTCCACACTGATAAAAAATTAGGGGTACACTACTGGATGTTACTAATGTTGCAGAGGAATCCAACTATAGAGAACCACTTCCACCCACCTTGAGATTATCATACCACTTCCTATTCCTTTCCTACACATCATTAAAACTACCACTATGAGTAAGAGAAGTTATATAGCATCCATTCATTCCCACCATGTCCATTTCTAATATCATATACATTTTCATCATCTCATTACAGGTGGAAAGATTTGGTATATATAATTGTTATCAAATAACACTTTGCAAACCCTATAGGTATGTTTGATCTTTTAGCTAATAATTCATCACCACATATAAAGAAAAACTAACTAGCTCTGAAAAATGGTTGGTGTAATCCAACACTAAGCACTCTCCCTACTACAAAGAGAGGAACACCAAAGGATTTTCTTTCTTCAAAGGATCTAGATATAATTACTGAATAAAGTGGGTCTTGAAACCCATACAATCCAATCCCATGTTACCCTTTTTATATACTATAGAATCCCATCACCTTTTTCTAGGAACCCTGGTCTTTAACATAGTGTTTTATACATGGATGGAATCAAGTGTCTCTAGGAAGTCAATGAACTGATCAATCTTGTACATCCAGTCCTCCACCTCATGGGTTTTATTCATAGACTTAAAGGATGTGGGTTTTGCATGTATAAACTCTTGAGATTAATCTATGTCTACCTTAGATCATGGTTCTTCGTCAATAGTATGGTTCTAATCCTGTGTTTAATTTTGATCCCTATCATGAACTACCCATATCATATCCTTAAAAATATTTTGATCCAAAGGATGAATCCCTTGAGGAGCATCCCTCATTGTACCCTCCTGAGGAACCCATGGAATACATATCATATGCATGTTTTATACATGATAAATACAAAAGAAAACAATCATAAAATATGTTAATATTAGTTTAAACCAGAAAATCATAGGAATAAATCAATATCAAGGTAAAAACCCCACACAAGAGACAAGAATCCAAATATCCCATGATCTCTTGGACTCGTTATGGAAAATGTTGGCTTAGAACTGACTACAACCTACCTCTTAAGTCCCAAAAATCATATCTTCTATATAAAAAAATCCCAACACTAATAATAACAGTGAAATAATACCAAATTATCACGTCTCAAAATGGATACTTGTCTAAATAGGCTCTCAACAAGACCATGGAAAGACTCAAAGGGCATTCCCAATCCTTACGGGTTGGTTATTATCACCTCAGAATCAAAAAACTACTAGTGGGAATGATTTATACCAACCTAAAACCAAAAAACGGAATATATATATAGAAATAAAAATAGAAAATTAATATTCCATAAACCAAAGAGTGCCAAAAGTAGTGGCACAACCTAAATGTAGCTAGATTGAAACCAAAAGTACGTGTTAAACATTAAAAAAAGGAAAAATAACAAGAAATAAATACTCCTTGTGATAAGTGTGGACCACATCCCACCATCGCACCACTAGCTACCCATACCTAGCTGATAGAAACCTCACTGGCTCTCTATGGAACCTTGCTTATTCCTACATCAAAAGACAGTACATTGTCTACACATACCCAAGAGAGTGTACATGGTGTGAGATAAACAGGATCAATATGATCCCACCCAAGTGTTCTATATCAATTATATATAAAAAAATACTAGTATTATCATATACATGGAAAAAAGTCTTGATAAGTAGTTAAACATTTTTATATCAAAAGAAAGTTAAATAATTTCCCCTTTTTCACAGTTCTAAAAAAATATTAGTTAAAGCAGTTTTAAATCACATTTTCAATAACCATTTACATAATTCAAAGAATTTATCATCTTATATCAAACCAAGTGGTAAAAACCCCAAATATAAAAGGAAAAATCCATAAGGATAACATATGGTCTGGATAGCCAATTCACTTGTACCTTAATCTCAATCAGAGACTAGTGTGCACTCAAGTCCCTAGAACCCATGCATCAAAGTTTAAGGAATGGAAGAACATTCTAGAAATTAAACCCTAAATAATTTAAAAAAAATACCTAGATACAATGCATCAATGATCTAAGAATGGAAAACACCCCTGAAAGTGAACACCCTTACAGTACCAATGCATAGGGCCTAATATTACACATTCTACTTAAGTTCCCCAGGGTCCCATGTATAGAATATATCAAATAAATTTAAAAGGTCTTTCATATTTCATAAAGATTTTAAAATAACCCATTAATCATTAAAAATATTTTTTGAAAACCAATTTAACAATCCATTTCACAGTGCCTTGAAAATAAAATTCCTTTTAACAAACTGAGGTGAAAAACACATCTTTTATCAAAATCCCATTTAAAAACACAAATCAATCAATCATGAATAATATACATTCATTTAAAACCCCATTTTTAAAATCAATAGTATTCAAAGTTAATCCAATATAGGTTGTAGATGGAACCACCTACCTCAAACTCATGTCACGTGTCAATCGCAATAGAATCCACACACACTAGAAATAAAGGAATGCAAGATCAACAGGTGAAGGCCCTAGAATTGATTTTCTCATCTTAGAATTGAATTATATGATAAAAAGGGTTAGTTTAGAAGTAATATCAATACATACCTCAAGAATACCATGCATCATACCCCAAAAAACACAGCAATCAATATCCAAGAATAAATTACATGAGGTGTTTAGAAGGGATTTTAGAATAATCACCATATGATCAAAAGATCCCAGAAATACAGCCCAATGCCACTTCCATGTCCAATAGTGATGAAGAAAATGGGGAAATAATGGTCACACTTACCCAAAATAGGATAAAACAATGAATCCAAGGATTTAAGTGACAAATGGAGAAACCCATAAGAGCTAGATTCACCCAAAATTTTCTAGAATAAGACCAATTTTTCAAGGTAGAAGGTGAAATGTAATGGGATTGGATTCATGCATGTGAAACATTAAATACATAGGAAATAAGAAAATTTTATAGTGTGAATTACCAATTTAGGATGTGAATCTATAGGATGGCATGTACACTAAAAAACATTCCGCCTTTATTTAATAAAATGAAAAAAAAGATAACAACATGAATATAATTTTCACATCATGAACATTTTTCACATCCTAAGTTGGATTCATGATTTTTTTTCCTAAGGTTAATTCAAATCATGAATATAAAATTCAAAATTCTAACTGACTCCTATAGCTAGTTCCTAGCCCAAGTCTACTCTAAAACCCATGGGTCACCTCTGACACCCCCAAAATATTAAAATAAAACCTCTTAAACATTAAAATGATAGAATACCTTAACCTGGATGTCATAGGTTAGAATAGGACACTCATCATTTACCCTTTCAATACAAATATCCATGATATTAAGTTTACCCCCAACCATATGAGCTAAATACCCCATAGAAAGAGGTATTAAGACTCATTTAATGGAATTAATTTCCATTCAGAGTTCATAGTTATCCTTTCGTTAATAAAAATCATATAAAATCTAGATTCACTACCTTGGAAATTGATATAGTTTCATTCAATAGAGATCCACTCTATACCAAAAATAACATCAAATTTTACTAAAGGGTGGGTAATAAGATTTGTAGGAATCGCATTAAAAGAAAATTATACTTTAATGTGGATATATTCATTGGATGGAATCATAACACAACTAGAAAAATATTAAATAATTAGTTATCTAATCATTGGTTTGGAAATTTTAATCCCATAGAAAACATCCATATATAATGTAATTTGTAGATCAAGAATCAAATAGATAATTTGTAGTTATTAAGTGGATTATGAGTGTACTTCATATAACTCAATTATTATGAACCACTTCAACTATTTTGATTGCATAAATATTTAATTTTTTCTTATTCTTAGGGAGTTTTTGGTGATGATTATATTCATTAACCTTTGGTTTGGTATGTATACTTACATAATGTACATACCCATTAAAATTTAAGTATTGGACTATGGGTGGAACCTTATGAAAATATTTTCCTTCTATAATTTCATTAGTTGGCCACATCATATCTACTCAACATTTTTGTGCTCAAAGACCTTTACTTATACACTTGAAAAAATTTCATATTCCATGGAAATGATTTTCACCATATTTCTTCCTATGTTTTTGAAATTTATTTCCTCCATAGGTTGCATAATCTAAACTTCCTTGAAATTCCACTTTTCTCTTATTTGATGTTTTTGGATGATTTAAAAGGTTAATTTTGTTGTTTATAAACTAATATAGTTGGTTATTTATCTAACGACCCAATATTTTTCTAAAGGAAATTACTTTATTATAAATATTTCATAATCACATTAACTACTAAGTGTTATGGGACCCTTAAAACATATGTTTTTCACTTTTTTGATGTGAATATCAAAAATCTGACATACACAATCACGATCAGTAAGTTATTTAGAGTCCAATGAGAAAAAACATAATTTTTGGTGAATAGTAACCTACCCTTATGAATATTAACATACCCTTATGAATAGTGATATACCCTAATGAGTAGTAACCTTACCTATGATAATATATAAATAATATTCAAGTTGAAAGTACGATATACCTATATTTTAGAATAAGTTAATGAATGTTTTAAAACTGGTTTTTGATAATAAATTATGATTTTAATTAAATATTAAATTAATAATATTTAGAAAATTATTTTTGCAAAATTGACTTCATTTTTTGATTCTACAAGTTGAAAAATGGTTAGGGTGAATTTTTGGGATTTTTCTGAAATACTTGATTTTTTTTATGAACAGTAAAATACGGTAATTTACCGTATATATACATTATAAGCTAAATAGACTATTACTAGCATAATGGATTATTTCACAACCCTTAATCCGAATTTACATGATAAAATTACTATTATTGGTCATGGAATACTTATTATTACTTGTCTTGTGAAGAAATAATAAACTAATGAGTTTTATATTAAGAAATCCACTCTCTCCTCCACTATAAAAACCCCCTCTCACCCCTCTCTTCCAATCACTACTCTCAAGACTTTTTCATTCTCAAAATTCTAGACAAATACCCTCCCAACCTCCTCTCCCACTTCCATCAAGCTTTGGTCTCATAAAAATACCAAAACCTCTCCCTTAAGGAGGTTCTCAAGGAAGTTTGGTTCAAGAGGTAAAATTCCTCTTTTCAATTCTTTGTCTTTCCTTTCAAGTTCATTTGTTTTCTTATTCTATTACCTCTATTTATCCAAATTTTGTGATGAATCCATTACCTTATATGTACTATAATTTTTTCATGATATTGGAATAAGTTAATCATCATATCCCCCTTTTTACTTTCTTTTATACTAGTAGCAAGAACACCATCCGAGATGTGTCAATTTTACACATTCAAGGATGATGGACTTATGATTTCTTTTATCATTCTAAATTCTGGTCATGAAACCATTATTGTTATGGTAGAACCAGATTATTATATATAATATAACCTATTTAATATTCTGTAATTCATTTTTTAAAACGGTATTAGGTTATAAAGAAAAATGAGTTCATTGTAATCAAAACCCACAAATTAACTGAATCAATTATCATTAAAGTTCAAAATGATAATTCATCCTCATTCCATGTAACCAAGTTATATAAATTAACAATAACACCTATATATGTTCATAAATAATATATAATTTTAATTCTGGATATTTTCATCCATTCCACTTCACTACTTAAAAACAAGTGAACCGAATATGAAAAATAAAATAAACGAACACCCCGGAACGACAAAATTCAATACAATAACTAATCAATAAAGACATAAATGAACTAACCGGAATTTTGATAAACTAAATACATATATAATAGGTTCTGAAATAAGTTATTAATAAGTATAATTTCATATTCCAGGAGCTTAAGTACAAGGGCGGAACACGTTTGGAGTTAAGGTAAGATTTTTCCACCTGAACTTCCATTTTTATTCGGGTTACTTTTATTGTCTAATTTCCTTGATGAAATTCTCAGGTATTGTTATATAATCCTCATAAATTTTTTGTGAGTATTCTATATATGTACACCAACCAGAATCTTTCCCTACTTTCTAGATAGTTACATGTTTTAAAAGAATCTCTCAAAACTGTTTCCAAAAATACGAGCCTGATACAAGGGAATTTCTCAAATTGATATCTATTTTCAAGGGAAAGCTATAATCTATTCTTGGAAACCATTTTCCTTCTAAAAACACACATTTTATAATAAAATAATATCTTACTTTACTTTTGGTTTTATACAAATATTTTTTCAAAAGAACTCTTCATTTCAAAATAAAAGAGTATTTATCACAATAATTGCTTAATGATTTTAAAAGATTATTCTCTTTTGATTCAAAACTCTTGTTGACTCTTATGTATTGTTGGGGTTAATAATTTATGATGTCATATACTATATTTTATTGAATATTTTATGACTAACTTTACTTTGGATGATCTATCCTAAAAACATTCACCATATTATTCTGAATGGTTAGTGTTTATGTTCAATAATTGGGGAAAGTTAGTTACAATATGAATGTATATGTTATTTATGTTTATCCCCGCTCATATGAGGAATGAATTGGACTTATTATGTGATAGGTGGGTCCCTCTATAGCCCCTCGATGCAGCGGTAGGTCTCATGAGACAACTAGACGAGTAATTGGCCGAGGCCTTTCCCAATGTGATATGGATTTTGGTCGAGGCCTTAATCATTAGACGTCTTGGCTGAGGCCTTGACAAAATGATTCAGAATGTCCGTCATTATGGATTCCATCATTATGAGTTAAACTATTGACATTTCATGTGGTTATTCTATTAGTATAATACCCATGATTATGTTTTATTATGACATTATTTACTCAACTCATTTTCCTGCAATGATGTGTTCAAGTTTATTATTAAAGGCATGTGTTTTCAGTTATGCACCATGTCTTATGTTTATACTATCTTCCATTGTATTACTTACTCTTACTGATCATTTGAGCTCACCCCTTTCTTATATATCATTTTTTTCAGGACATGAAGAAGTTTATTATGAATTACATGCTGAAATAACCTAGGAGTTATGGGTGTTGTCTAAGGAGTTTCCATGTTGTATTTCTCTACAAGTTGTAATATTGAAATTATGTATGTATATTGTTTCCAATAATACTAAACTACTCAGTCCTTCAGGATTTGTATTCCTTGTATGTATGCCAATGAAATCAAACAAGGCACTGGCTCTGGGCAATTGGGGTCAGGTCCATACAGTTGGTATCAAAGAAAGTTTAGTAGAATACTTTGAAACTAGATTTAGAAAATGTAGAATTAGGGAAGAGTCCCTAAGTTATTATTTGAGGATATACATACAATAACGTCCTGGTATTTTGGTAAGGAATAGATTATATGGATATTTCAAGCAATACATCCCTGTCTGGATACGAGTAGGTAGAGGCGGCTCTGGCACAGATGTATCTAGGGGTAAAACCCGAAAACACCGCTTTGAGCTAGACTCGAACGGGAACTATTGCACAACAATGGGCCTTGCTGCACTCTTGATTATGACACTCCCGGGGGATATGATTAGGATAATTCACATTTTCTTTACAATCCATTATGAAGGATTAAAATATAAAATATTCCTTAAAGAAATCATATTTGTGAATATGAGATTAGCCATGCGTTGGATCTCAATTTTTCTGAGTATTTTTAATTTAAGATTATACATTGTGATTCGTATCCTAATATAGTGTATGCCATTATCTAGATATGGTGCCTAGTGTAGGGAATGGAAATCGCATGAATGCACGTTTCCCCTGTAGGTATTTTCCTCCGACGTAAGACAATGATGTTGGCTCTGGTGCTGTGACTGGTGGTGAGAAACTCATAACTATACTGGGACAACTTACTCAGGTTATGAATAATAACCTTACCCATATGGAGCATCGGGATCCACCATGTGGAGGAGTTATGCTAGATCACTTTATGCGAAAACAGCCTCCATACTTCAAGGGGACTACAAACCCTTTTGTAGCAGAGTAGTGGATATGTTCCCTCGAGAAGATATTTATCGCTTTGGGATGTAATGAAAGAGAAAAGGTTGTCATGGAAGTATATTGACTATCGGGAGATTCGGATCAGTGGTGGTCGTTAATCCAAAACACCAAGAAGGAGGAAGAAATATAAGAGATGGAATGGAAGGATTTTAAAGAAATATTCTTAGAAAAAAAAATCCCTCATGAACGAAGAGCAGATATGGAGAGGCAATTCTTGAATCTGAGGAAAAAGGAGGATGAAAATGTTGCCAATTATGAATCCAACTTTACAAGGCTGGAAAGATATGTTGTGGACTATATACAAAATCCAAGGAGAAAAATCAATTGATTCTTTGATGGACTAAAGCCATTCCTCTGGCGGACACTGGTCTCCCAAAATTTTTCATCATATGAGGAAATAGTTTCATGTGCTATCAAAATCGAAAAATAATTCTCTAAGTCTTATGACTTTAAGGGAAAACACGAAAAGAAGAGGGCTATTGAAAACCCTGGGAAAGGAAATAAGGAAATAGGGAAGAAGGGGAGGGTTGAATTTCCACCATGTGACAATTCTGGAAGGAAACACCCCGGTGTGTACTTAAAAGGAAAAGGAGTATGCTACAAATGTGGTCAGAAAGTCCATCTTGCTGGTGATTGCAAAGGAAAGAAGGAATCCAATGGTGTTTGATGCTATAATTGTCAGGAGATGGGGTACTATGCTAATGATTTTCCAAAACGTCAAGGAAATATGCAACATAAGAGGCCAAGGGAGCAAGGACAAGCATATGCGATCACAACTATAGAGGTTGAAGTTCCACGTGACGTGGTGGAAGGTAATTTGATCGTTTCATCAAGTTTATCCAATGATTTATTTGATTCTGGATCATCGCATTGTTTCATATCTTCCCAGTTTTCTAAGAAAATTAGATATTTCTAATTTGATTTAACAAGGTAGTTGTCAGTCAAAACTCTTAAGGGAAGTATCATTGCTACAAAGTTCTGTCAATCAGTTCCCATTAAGGCATATAAATGTTCTGTATCTGATGATCTCATCGTCATACCCATGATTGAGTTTGATATAATCCTCGGTATGGATTGTCTTTTAGACCATGATGCGAAAATTTATTGTAAGAAGAATGAGGTTACAATCTTCGATGATGATAAGGAGTACCTTATCTTTAGAGTTGAAACATCACCACCTAATTCTTATCTAGATCCACCCAAAGTAGCTCAAATAAATTCAATTATTAGGGAGGAATATAATGAAATAACTATAGGTGAGGAAAAGAATGTCGAAATAGAAGATGTACCTGTTGTGCAAGAGTATATTGATGTCTTTCCAGAAGATTTACCTGGACATACTCCAGAGCGGGAAATTGAGTTTTCCATTGACTTAATTCCTAGTTCAAGACCCATATCAAAGACCCCTTATAGAATGGCCATTGTGGAGTTAGTGGAACTAAATAAGTAACTAGAATAATTGAGTGATAAAGGATTTATTCGACCTAGTGTTTCTCCATGGGGATCCCCTATCCTCTTTGTTAAGAAGAAAGATGGATCCATGAGGCTGTGCATTGATTATAGGGAAATCAATGCTATTCCAATAAATAATAAGTATCCTCTTCCAAGAATTGATGATTTATTCGATCAACTTCATGGAGCACAATATTTTTCAAAGTTTGATCTTTGATCTGGATATCATCAGTTACTTGTGAGGAAGGAATACATTCCAAAAACAGCATTTCGAACCAGATATGGGCATTACGAGTTTACAGTAATGCCTTTTGTACTAACTAATGCACCATCTGTTTTTATGGATCAAATGAATAGAGTCTTCAAGGAATATCTTGATGACTTTTTTGTGGTGTTTATTGATGATATCCTGGTGTACTCTAGAAGCTATGAACAACATAAAAATAACTTGCGCACTATTCTGAAGACTCTGAGAATAAACAAATTATATGGGAAGTTCAGCAACTGTGATTTCTGGCTCCAATCAGTTTCCTTTCTGGGACACATTGTCTCTAAGGATGGAATATATGTAGATCCTACAAAGACAAAGGCTGTGCAAGAATGTCCTACTCCAACGAACGTAACTAAGGTACGTAGTTTTATTGGTTTAGCAGGTTATTATCGGCATTTTGTTCAGAACTTCACCCATTTAGCCAACCCAATGACCAAGCTCACACAAAAATGGGTTAAGTTCCTATGGACCAAGGAATGTCAAGAGTGTTTTGAAGAATTGAAGAGGAGGTTAGTGAATGATCTAATCCTAACCCTACCATCGGGTAATGATGGGTTTGTTATCTATAGTGATGCATCAAAGAAAGGACTTGGTTGTGTCCTTATGCAGAATGATCGAGTGATTTCCTATGAATCTAGGCAACTATAAATTAATGAAAAAAACTATCCAACCCATGATCTTGAGTTAGCAGTGGTAATATTTTCTATGAAGATTTGGAGACATTACCTCTATGGAGAAAAATGTGAGATATATACAGATTATAAGAGTTTGAATTATATATATTCTCACATAAAGAACTCAACATGAGAAAAAGGAGGTGGATTGAGCTACTCAAAGATTACGATTGCACAATACACTACCACCCGGGGAAATCAAATAAGGTAGAAGATGCATTGAGTAGAAGAGACCATGGAATTTTGAACAAGATGGGAGCTGAAAGGAATCCTATGTTCATGGATCTAGTAAAGACTGATATGGGAATTATTAAGGAAGGTAGCACATCACTACTTTTTCAAATGGTTGCCCAACCATCTTTACTAGAGAGGATAAAAAGTTATCAGGATGATGATGAAGAGTTTCAAAAGAAAATTAAAGCAATAAATGATGGGAAGGTGACTGAATTCTCATATGAAGATGGAATTTTGGAATTCAGGAAGAGGCTTTGTGTTCCCGCTATTCCTGAGCTAAAGAGAGAACTGTTGGATGATGCTCATTGCTCTAATTTCTCTATACATCCTGGTATCACAAAGATGTTTCAAGATCTCTGAGAGAACTTTTTGTGGGACAATATGAAAAGGGAGATTGCTGAATATGCGTCAAAGTTCCTGGTATGTCAACAAGTGAAGGCTGAGAGTCAAAAGTCTAAGGGGATGATGCGACCACTACCCATACCATCATGGAAGTGGGAGAACATTACCATGGACTTTGTCACTGGACTCCCAAGGACATCTAGAGGAAAAAATGCTATATGGGTCATTGTGGATCGTTTTACAAAGACAGCTCACTTCATAGCGATTCTAGAGGACTTCTCATTGGATCAACTTGCACGGATTTACATCAAAGAAGTGGTAAGGCTGCATGGAGTACCACTCTCTATTGTATCCGACCGTGATCCTAGATTCACCTCAAAGTTCTAGAAAAGTATCCAACATGCTTTAAGAATTGAACCGAACTTCAGTACAGCCTATCATCCTCAAACTTAGGGCCAATCCGAGTGAACTATTCAGACACTGGAAGACATATTGAGGGAATGTTCTATGGAATTCAAAGGAGGATGGGACCAACATCTTCCGCTACTTGAATTCTCCTACAACAATAGTTTCCACTTGAGCATATGTATGGAACCATATGAAGCCCTTTATGGGAAAAGGTGTAGAACACCGGCGTGTTGGGATGAATTCGGTGAGCGAAAGATGCTAGGACCTGAATTGGTTGAGGAAATGGTAGAGAAGGTGAAACCATTCAGCAGCATATCAAGGCAGCCCAAAGTCGACATAAGAGTTATGCGGATAACCATCATAGAGACCTGTATTTCAAAGTAAGAGACCTGGTATTTCTACGCATATCTCCATGGAACAAGATCATGCGGTTCGGGAAGAATGGAAAGCTAAGTCCCAGGTATATCAGCCCCTTCGAGATCCTTGATCGAGTCGGAGTTGTGGCATATCAACTGCCACTTTCACCAACCTTGTCAAAGGTACATGATGTCTTTCATGTATCCCTCTTAAGGAAGTACATACCAGACCCTTCACATGTACTCTCTTCAGAGGTGGTACAGTTGGAGGATGATCTTTCCTATGAGGAGCAGCCGGTGAAAATTTTGAATCGTAGAGACAAAGTTCTACGCAACAATACTACTTATCTGGTCAAGGTACTATGGAGAAACCATCAGTACGAAGATGCAACTTGGGAACTAGAGGAATCAATGAAGGAGAAGTACCCCCACCTGTTCTTGGCCTAGATTGTAAATGAAATTTCGAGGGAGAAATTTTTGTAAGGAGGGGAGAATGTAAGGACCCAATATTTTTTTAAAGGAAATTACTTTCTTATAAATATGTCATAATCACATTAACTACTAAGTTCTATGGGACCCTTAAAAAATATTTTTGTCACTTCTGTGATGTGAATTTTAAAAATCCAACATACACAGTCGCGATCAGTAAGTTATTTATAGTCCAATAAGAAAAACTTAGTTTTTGGTGAATAGTAACCTACCCTTATGAATAGTAATGTACCCATAAGAATAGTGATATTCCCTACTTAATAGTAACCTTACCTATGATAATATATAAATAATATTCAATTTGAAAGTATGATATACCTATATTTTAGAATAAGTTAATAAATGTTTTAAAATTGGTTTTTGATAATAAATTATGATTTTAATTAAATATTAAATTAATAATATTTAGAAAATTATTTTTGAAAAATGGACTTCATTTTTTTATTATAATCATTGAAAAATTGTTAGGGTGAATTTTTGGGATTTTTCTGAAATACTTGATTTTTTGATAAATAGTAAAATATGGTAATTTACCATATATATACATTATAAGATAAATAGACTATTCCTAGCAACATGGATGATGTCACCACCCTTAATCCGATTTCACATGATAAAATTACTATTCTTGGTCATGGAATACTTACTATTACTTGTCTTGTGAAGAAATAATAAACTAATTAATTTTATATTAAGAAATCCTCTCTCTCCTCCACTATAAAAAACCCCTCTCACCCCAACTCTTCCAATCACTCCTCTCAAGCCTTGTACCTTCTCTAAATTCTGGCCAAATACCCTCCCAACCTCCTCTCCCACGTCCATCAAGCTTTTTTCTCATTAAAAGACCAAAACCTCTCTCTTAAGGAGGTTCTCAAGGAAGTTTGGTTCAAGAGGTAAAATTCCACTTTTTAATTCTTTGTCTTTCCTTTCAAGTTCATTTGTTTTCTTTTTCTATTACCTATCTTTATCAAAATTTTGTGATGACTCCAGTACCTTATATTTACTGGAATTTTTCCATGATATTTTAATAATTTAATCATCATCTCTCCCTCTTTACTTTCTTTTATACTACTAGCAAGAACACCATCCGAGATGTGTCAATTTTACACATTCAAGGACGATGGACTTTCAATTTCTTTTATCATTCTAAATTCTGGTCATGAAACCATTCTTGTTATAGTTGAACCAGATTATTATATATAATATAACCTATTTAAGATTCTGTAATCCCTTTGTTCAAATGGTATTAGGTTATAAAGAAAAATGAGTTCGTTGTAATCAAAACCCACAAATTAACCGAAACAATTATCATTAAAGTTCTAAATGATAATTCATCCTCATTCCATGTAACCAAGTTATATAAATGAAAAATAACACCTATTTATGTTCATAAATAATATATAATTTCAATTCTGGATATTTACATCCATTCCACTTCATTACTTAAAAACAAGTGAACCGAATATGAAAAATAAAAGAAACAAACACTCCGGAACGACGAAATTCAATACAATAACTAATCAATAAAGACATAAATGATCTAACCAGAATTTTGATAAAATAAATACATGTATAATAGGTTCTGAAATAAGTTATTAATAAGTATAATTTCATATTCTAGGAGCTTAAGTACAAGAGCGGGACACGTTCGAAGTTAAGGTAAGGGTTTTCCACCCGAACTTCCATTTTTATTCGGGTTACTTTTATTGTCTAATTTCCTCAATGAAATTATCATGTATTGTTATGTACTCCTCATAAATTCTGTGTAACTATTCTATATATGTACAACAACTAGAATCCTTCCTGACTTTCTGGATAGTTACATGTTTTAACAGAATCTCTCAAAGCTGTTTCCAAAAATACGAGCCCGATACTAGGGAACTTCTCAAATTGATATCTATTTTCAAGGGAAAGCTATAATCTATTCTTGGAAACCATTGTCCTTATAAAAACATTAATTTTAAAATAAAATACTATCTTACTTTACTTCTGATTTTATACAAAGATTTTTCCAAAAGAACTCTTCTTTTCAAAATAAAAGAGTATTTATCACAAGAATTGCTTAATAATTTAAGAAGATTATTCTCGTTTGATTAAACACTCTTGTTGACTCTTATGTATTTTTGGGGTTAATCATTTATGATGTCATATACCATATTTTATTGAATAGTTTATGACTAACTTTATTTTGGATGATCTATCCTAAAACCATTCACCATATTATTCTGAATGGTTAGTGTTTATGTTCAATAATTGGGGAAAGTTAGTTACAATATGAATGTATATGTTGTTTATGTTTATACCCGCTCATATGAAGAATGAATTGGACTTATTATATGACGGGTGGGGCCCTCTATATCCCCTTGATGCACCGGTAGGTCTCATGAGACAACTAGATGAGGAATTGGCTAAGGCCTTTCCCAATGTGATATGGATTTTGGCCGAGGCCTTAATCATTAGACATCTTGGCCGAGGCCTTGAAAAAATGTTTCAGAATGTCTGGCATTATGCATTACATAATTATGAGTTAAGATATTGACATTTCAGGTGGTTATTCGATTAGTAGAATACCAATGATTATGTTTTATTATGACATTATTTACTCAGCTCATTTTTCTACCATAATGTGTTCAAGTTTATTATTAAAGGCATGTGTTTTCAGTTATGCACGATGTCTTATGTTTATACTATCTTCCGCTGTATTGGTTACTCTTACTAAGCATTTAAGATCACCCCTTTATTATTTATCATTTTTTCAGGACATGAATAAGTTTATTATTAATGACATGCTGAAATAACCTAGGAGTTATGGGTGTTGTCTAAGGAGTTTCTATGTTGTATTTCTCTTCAATTTGTAATATTGAACTTATGTATGTATTTTGTTTCCAATAATACTAAACTACTTGGTCCTTCAGGATTCGTATTCCTTGTATGTATGTCAACGAAATCAAACAAGGCACTGGATCTTGGCAATTGGGGTCGGGTCCTTGCAATTCATAACCATAATATTTTTCAGTATAGTTTCTATGTCATTTATTTTCACATAAGGATGGTCATTCTATTATTTGTGACATTATTTCTCATCAAAATTCTTCCTATGTCCAAGAATTGACTAACACAAAAAAATTTCAGTGTGAGTATAATGTCATATATAATACAATGACCATCCTTTTAAGAAAATAAACAACATGGAATGTAGACTAAAAAAATATTGTGGTTATGACTAACCAGCTATCTCAATTTATGACAAACAACCTAAACCTTATAAATCATTCAAAAATATCAAACAAGAGAAAAATGTAATTTAAAGTAAGTTTAGATAATATCATAAGCTAAATATATCATAAGATGTCCTATCCTATAACACATTTATTTCAACACATTATACTTTAGGTTTAATTATGACACTATAGTAATCTTTTAGTTTAACTCAGATTTCTTTAATCTTAACCTCTAATCCCTAAAAATAAAAAAACCAAAATTATTATGATCTTTATTACTAAATTCTACACCCAAAATCATAGAAACATATACTCTTAAAATTAAACTTGACCTTATCCCTTAACAACATTAATCACATACCAATTAACAAATTCCTTGATCATATATACCTCCAAAATATATTAATCATTTCCCAAAATAACCTAAGTCTCTTATCACCAAATAACGTTTTTAACTCCCCAAGGTTATCTATAATTCTCAACATATATTCCCAAAATCGATCAACCCATTTTCCTTATTAAACATAATTACCTTAACACTAAATTACTTGTTAACCCAAAGGTTATCAATACATTTTCTCTTATCTTCTAAAACATATAGTGAAATTCTCTCCAAATAAACTTTACACTAAATAACTTATTTAAAATAATGGTTACATATACCTCAATGATCTATTAAACCCAAAAAATACCACCCAAAATATCATTAGTCGCAATCTCACCATAGAATAACTCAAAGGGGTATCTATTCCATGAAACATATGATAAACCTTATACTTATTATCCATCAATGGTATCTAAAAATATTTAGTTATTCTATTTTTATTACTACTGAATATCTAAAGTAATCTAAACTATGATCTAATGTAAATTGACAGAGCATGAGACCCAAGCTCCCAAATCAGGTGCAAAAACATCTCTACATACTATCATTGATACTAACTACAGTGAACTAGTTTTAACCATATATAATTAAAAAATAAAAATAAAATATCAAGTTACTTACATAAAAAATACCTTTTTAGGTTTATTGTTGTAAAGAACTAAGAAAAACATGTACTTAACAAAACCCATATCTTTCTCATAAAATGAGACTTTTCCCATTATGCTAATAATTTATTTTTGTATTATAATTCTTCCAAATGTCCTAAAAAATTATCATCACATGGTACCATTCTTATAAACATCCTACTTGAAACATTTCTTCATAACCTAGGGAAATAAAAACATAATTAATATGATATTAGATGCTTATTAAGAGTAAAATTGTGAGATATCATTCAATGATCATAGGTTAGAAAAATATTATATTAGAGGGTAAAAAATATGATAAAAACGTAGTAGATCTTACCCAGCAGGTTATATACATTAAAATATGAGTAAAGTAATAAATTTTTTCATAAAAAATATATTAACCATAATGGGGTGAAATTGTCAATAATAAATCATGATCTTGAGAGCATATAATAATTAAATTTAGTAACTTTTTGGAATACACATAATAATAGAAAACATTTCCTTAGTTGAGGATCACTATTAAAACTATCATAGTGGATAGAGTCCCATAGTGGATTAGGTTCCCTCCCAAATCCTTGACATGTCATCTCATGAGATATAAGTCTTTACTTAATTAATGTAAGGGTTTTATAATTCTAGGCCCACCCATCACTTAATGGATATAGTCCCTTAGGGGTTTGGTTTCACTCTCCATTTCCATTCATATTATCTCATTCAACATCGATATCTACCCCATACATTATAGGGATATATAATTCAGATACCACCCTTCATATAATTAAATCCATGCATATAGTGCCATAAAATTTTAAAAAATTCTCATTTCATCATAGATTAACTAACCCATGAAAAAGAAATGGGTTTCTTGAAAAATCACTAAATTATCATCATTATAAGATGTAAAATTAAAGGATATTTATTTTATTATAATATCATATCCTTAGTTAAGAATAAAAAACCCTGAAGTATATTGACATAGATTAAAAATACTTATATAAAACCGTTAAAAATATTTTTTGAAAATCAATAGAAAATATCCGTTTTCCTTTAGTAACTTTTAAAAATAAAAATCCCTATAAAAATGGAAATATTATTTTCTTTGTAAAACCATGGAATATTTTAAAGGAAGCTTGATAATGAATAATAATGATGATAGATGGAAAATGATGTTGATCTATAAACATTAAAAAGCTTATTATTTTCTTAATTTTGTAAAAAGGAGAAAGCGAGAGTTTTGAAAACATTTGAAATGATTAATTTTAATCATTCTTAAATAAATTAAAATTTAGAATTAAAATATATTTATAAATCATTTAAGAGTATTTTTGAAATTACATAAATTTTTTTTGAAGAACATGGATATATAGGAAAAAGATTCGAGGCCTAAAGGAATAAATTAATCTGGATTTTCAGAAAAACATTATTTCAAGCATTTTGACTACCAAAAAGGGGAAAAATAAAGAATTAAATAAAACCATATAAAATCCATATGATAAAAAAAATTGATGGGTTCTAACAATTAAGGAAAATATAATTTCATTGAATGGAAATTAAAACATAAAAAATCTTATTAAAAAGTAATATTTTATCATAAACCCTAAAAGATTTAGTAATATTTGTATCAAACCCTTAGGAAAGAGATAACCATACATGGATTTATAAATCCATAAAATTTTAATTATAAGAATTGTAAAATAATATCAAGGGATTTATATACACCACACAAATGAAAGAAGGAAGTGTATATCAAACATATCTCAATTAAGGTAAATTGAGATGAGGAAACCCTAACAACATTAATATCACATGAATCAAAATCTCATGAAATATAGAACATGAGATGGATTTTTAAATACCATATATTTTATAAAATTATGATAAAAACATATATATATATATAATTATATGCACCAAAAAATATAATACAAGTGGTGACTAAGGAATAAGTCTCAATGAAATAAAATTATTACAAGAAAACCTTACAAAGATTCATAACATTTGAAATACGAATCCATAAATGAAACTGTTATATATAATGAATATAAATCCATATAAAATAGTTAAAAATAAAAAATAAAAAATAAATGGTCGTAAAAAACCTAATATTGGAATAACATATTCAATGACCTAATAAATGGAAATTAAGTTAAAAAACCCCCCCTTATTGTGGACTTCTGTGAGGTCGAACACATTCTAAATTAATGTATAATAAATTTTTACTTATTATAAATCTATATAAGGACCATATTAATCATTATATTACTATATTCCATTCCCAAAAAAATTAATATTACCCACATGATAGTTATTATTTGATAAAATCAATATTTTTGTGTTAACTATTCAGTTTCCCAAGAATGTTTCGATTCGATGGTTTTGGTCCATTAAACTAACATGGTTTTATTATATATATATAATTTACAAGAATATTTAAAGAATTAATTTAGAATATTTTTTATGTTTCTCGATCACTTTATGGAACTTATCTTAATGGTTCACATGGAATGCTTAAAAATTCCACTTTTAAGAGATTATTTAATTTAACTAAAGAATTGAATTTATAAGTATATGTACTTTTGAATATTAACACATCAAAATTAATAAAACATGTTAAATTAAACATAATAACATAATATTATCATTACATATCATTCCTTAATCATTCATTATATAAACATTATAATAATGTTCATGATGGTGGTAAAACAAACCATAAAATAACACATTGTAACAGTTCAATGAGTAAGAAAATGATATTTTATAATGATAATATCAATTTTATAGAATATTAATCATTTTATAAATATCATATTTATTCAGTATATTAATTTTTATAATGATAAATGTAAGTAAATGGTGAAAAAAGAGTCACATAACTTTGTGGATATGGTAGCCCACATGTACACATGACTGATGTTTACATTTTCCATTACATGGAAATAATATATAAAATGGTTATACCATTAACATAAAAACATTTTAGCAAAGTAAATATATTGTTTTATTTATATTATGATGGTTATAGAGTATGTGTATGATATTTAAGAAGAAAAAAAATATGAAAAGGGTCAATAAAAATATATACCTCTTCCTTGGATAGGAGATGGGTTTTGGATATCTCATGACAATGATGATAGGTCCTAGAGTTCCTTTCCGAGCCTATAATTTCCCACTGATTTAGAGTTTATTCCCCTATCTGGATGAGGTTTCCCCACTTCATCTCAAGTCATGGAATCCTCAACTGAATTTTAAAACTAAGGAGTGTTCATAAAAGATGAAGGAACAATGAGATTACATTTTCCTTCTCTGAAGGAGTCCATCCCTAAAATAATAATCCAAAAAGGTGTAGTCACTCATGTTAAATTAATTGAGGATATTAGTAATAATAGGTTTAATATATGTAGATTTTAAATTCTTGCTTGAATGATTTTTCTATTAGGGTTTAATCCTTTAAATGTTGTTGAACTTACGTTAATATTAATTTCTATTTGGTTTTCTCAAAATATAGATATATTCTAATTTGGAAAGGATTATTCCATATTTTTTCCCATATTAAGAACTAAAATTTTTTGTATGGGGATATGGTTTCATCACCCTAAAGCTAAGAATGATCACTATTCAGGATTGGGAATTCCTTTTTAACCCTTTATCCATAAAGAATATAAGAGTATAGGTTTGGATAAAAATATTAGGTCCAAACTATATATTATGGAATACTAATATTTTATTTGATATTTCATTAGGCATTGGATTCCTCATTAATATGTAAAAACCAATAGGTTGGATAGATTTTCATATTATTTTGGGATTCTAGTATATATTTATCTTGTTTCTAAATTATTTGATAAAATTATGTTTTCCAATATAGAAGACGATATAAATATATAGAACAAATATGAGAATATACCTATAGTTTGTCTAAATTTTTAGTCTATTGGGAATCTTAATAATGATTTTCTTCAGAATGAGATTTGTTTATTTTTTTCTTCAAAGGCAAATAATCAAAAAAATTACAAACATTTTATAAAATATAAATGCAGGGATGGTTCCTCCACTTCTCATATAGAAGATGGATTTGAAGAAAATCACACATGTGGTCATATAAAGGACTCTTATGAGACTAGGTTGGATAATGTTGTATTTAACATGTATAGGATCTGGAAATGATTTCCAAATGAGTGTTACTCATGAACAGTAATTAAAAGTTTTCCAGGATGGGGCATTATAGAAATAAAATGAAGTGGATGATCCTAAGGATACTTTTAGAACTATTCATGTGTAGTAAAATATTTAAGTTTATTTGAGTGATTCTTAGTAATTTAAAGAGGTAGGCACTAAATAGTTCACTTTTTAGGATGAATGAGGTAATCTTGAGGATGTCAATTTTCAGGCAAAGTTACAAACATAAATTAATTAGGCTCTTCATGAGGGAGAGGAATATGTCTCTAACCAAACTATGACTATAGGTAACTCTCAAGGGCCTATTATATAGGTACAAGATCCAATAAAATCTACTAATATAGATTTCAGTGATCTTACAATTATAAGTACCCATTTCATAGAGGAACTAATTAAACAATGGTCTTTAAATACCATTGGGGAAAATTAGTCAGACAAGAATGATGATGAATCACCAAGATCTTATTGGGATGTTGATAAAAATAAATTAATGGAGAATGAAGGTTTTTATTTGGTTCTAACAAAAAACTCAAGGCCAAGAAAGGACTACTCACATTTATATCCCACCATGAAAACTATATTTCTTTCAAGAAGAATAAAAGATCAAGGTAACTACTTCATACTATTGGAAGATGAATTAGACTGGAATTTTGATAATTATAATCATTTTGATTTCAATTTTTGATCCTCCTTTTGACCTTTTTAGTATTCAATGAGGTTTTGTGATCTTGTTTGACCCCATTCCCATCCTCCCATATTTTATTTCTCTTTAATAAATAAGCTTTTCCCCATGATTTATAAAAAAATATATACTTATTACTTGGATAATATCCTTTGATTAATACTGTGAGGATTATTTGATGAATAATTTAGGAATAAAAATAAATCAAGGTCATTTATATGGGTGATTTAGGTCAGATATTAGTTGAGCTACAGTGCACTAGTGGTGTGGAGAACTGAGAATATGAGGTTTTTATTATAATTAAGGTGAGTGGGGCCCTTTCAATTATCTTGAGAGTGTGGAACAAAATGTAAAAGGTTTTGAAGATATTATAGTCTAAGATGTTCATACACTTAACAATTATACATAGATAAGTTTTATTGTTATTTTATCCTTATCTCTTAGTTTAATCCCTTCGTTAACCCTTTTCACCCATACCATAGTGAAATATTTTTTTGCATGGTAACTATTAATTATGGCCTGAAATCAAGTTGAAGTTATTAAAAAATATTTATTATACCAATCGAAAATATTTAACACATTTTAAAATATTAAATTTCTAGAGGTGAAAATTGTAATGAGAAACTATTTTTAAAAAAATGTATTTTTACGAAAAGAAATGAATTTAAACTCAAATCATGTATCTAATTGATATCTATGAAATTTATTAAATTATTATACAAAATAATAATTGTGGACCTTTTAGTAAGGAAAAAATTAATTCATCATTTTGAATGCTTAATAAAGTAAAACGACTACGTTAGTTTTTTTATTACAATAATATATAACATTCATTCCAAAAAAGTCAAGAACTAGTTTCCAAATTCAAAAATAAAATAGTTTTATATGATTTATTTTACTCATTAAATACATATTTTGTTGAGAAATAGGTTTCATATATTTTATATCATGCTTATATCATAATTATTTAATAAAAGTTGTAGTATTTGTAAAAACAGTATTTTCACTATATACACAAAAAAATTATTTTAGAAAAATCTAAAAAAACTCACTATAATCTAATTTTGATACTATGAACTAAAATATGAATCTCATTTTCTTAAATTAAAATTATAAAATGTAAAAATATTTTTTTCAAATATAAAAATATAATATGAAATAGAAAATGTTTTTTTTAAATAATTTTTTTTAATCATGAATAATTAAATAAACATTTTGCATTGTTTCTTAATAATTATATGGATGAAATTAATTTAGTTTAATAAAAAAATTGAAATTTTATAAATAAATTTTATTGATATAATTTTAAAAAAATTATAAAATTAAATTAAAATTCTTAATTTTTACAAAACCATTCAAAACAATTTCTTTAGAATCAATTATATTTTTCAAAATTGAATTTTATTCATTTTTACAAAGTAATTTCATTTAAATTTCTAATTATTTATTTTGTTTCTAATAGTAGTAAATAATTATACACTTATGTTCAATGTTTCAATCATCACAAGCTATTAGTAACATCAAATTTATTAAATAAAAAATAATCTAAAAACTTTGAGTGTTATGAAAAAAATGAAATAGTTTTTTTAAAAAAAATTCTTAAAAAAAATTAAAAACAGATGATATAATGCGCCAAATTAAAAAATATATTTTTTTTTTATAAAAAAACATGAAATTTTTTATAAACATAAAATATAAAAAAATCCAAAAAGTGACTCTTTAAAAGGATATAATGGTTAAGTAAATAAATTTTGAGTTTGAGACAAAATACGTGAACATAAAATAAAATGCCTTTTAAATATTTCAAATTATATTTATTGAAACCCACAACACTAAAATGGTAAATAATATTATTTATAAAAAAATAATGAAACAAATTAACAACACAAGAGTGAATACATGTTTATATTTTAAAATAATAAAGTATAATATTGGTGGGATAAAAGAATATAGACATAAAAGAGAAAGAACATATATTAGGGGATGAAAATTATTCTTTGCAATGTAAAAATTTTAAGGGAATGAAATTTATCATGGAAGAATATTTGAGTTAAATGTTTTATTCTACCCAGACTCGTATATAATGTATAATATAATGAAATATTTGGGTGGATTAAACTAAGCATATACTCAATTTTAAGAATTATGACTCAGTGAAATGGGATTTGAGTTAACAAAATCCCTTACAAATTTAGTAACATATGAATCAAAAAACAATTTAAAATAGGAATTTGGATGGATCTATAAATCCATTTAATTTCATGAAATGTATGATACAAAACATCCATTTGAAACTATATACAACTTAAAAAATAAAACAAGTGGTAAATATGGCATATTATTCAATGAACAAAAATTGAAATGAGAAAACCCCTTAAATTTACTCATGTTTTCCATGAAAGTTCATTAAACTATTTTATAATAAAAATAAACATATAAAAAAAATTATTTTAGATACATAATAATATTTAATACCTTTTTTATCTCTATTTATAATCTTTAATTATATATTTATTTGTTGGTTATTGTTTATTTTCATCATTGGATATTAGTGCATTTTATTGTTCTGCACATGATTTGTAATGTCAATAGTGATCCTCATTCATTGATACCATGTTCATTATTACTAGATTATATAATTTATTATAATATATGTTCTATAATCAATTAAAATTTTATAATTTCATTCCATGTGAGTTTAGTTAAGATTTATGAAAATAAAATATATGATGATCTTGTTTCTATAATTTTTAATGGATGAAAAGTGCTTTATTAAAAATTAGTTAATTATTAAAATTACCATTAATGAAATAAAAATAATAATAATTTACTTATTATTTAAAAATTTTAAAAGTAATTATTTTTCTATATTTATCCATGATTGAAATTTATATCATGATTTATGTTGCTGGTTAAAACGATCCAAACAAGAACATTATATAATCAATGAATGAGTATGATTATGAAGTGATTATAATGTCATAATTCTAAAAGTATAATAATATTAATTTAAAATTATCAAATATATAAATAAAATCTGATAATAATAGGTTGAATAAGTTATGGTAAGAATCAATTAGTTATAATGAAGAAATCATGTTTCCTCTTGGTACGCTCATTTTAGGTAATTATATTTACTATGGTCACTTATTATAAATATTATTAATAGAATGAATAATTTTTATTTAAATAATGTTAATAATTCCATAAATATATTTTCTTATACATTAAATACCTTCTTATATCCATAAATTTATTTTTTTATGAAAAATGAAATATGTCGTTCATGGAGGTAGTAGACCACATATAACAAGAGCGACATTTTAGATTTCTAAATGGATGGGAGGATGGTACATAATGATTATTACATTAATATAATAGAATTATAGAACAATAATTATATTTATGTAATTATATTAGTATGTATATAATAGGTTTATAGGAGGTATGATGAAAAAAATAGAGAAGATAAATTTTGGGAGTGGATAATAATCACATTGAATGTTTGAGTCTTATCTTAGAAGACATCTTGAAAAAAGAATACTTGAGATACTTTATTGTTTCCAAGGGATAACAAAATTATAATAGGATTATATTAGAGTAAAATATGGGTATATTTTCAAGTAAATTTTGAAGGATGTATGTGGTTTTATGTTTGTGCAAGTGATCTCCTTTTATAGGTGAAAAGTGTGACTTCTCATTGAAATTAAATGTTAGGTGAGGGGCAAAGATAGAATCATATGAGATTTAGGTGAGTTAGGTCACAAATGGTTGGTGATATATGTGGGTGTGAATTTAAAAATTAACAAAGTTATTATATAATGTTTATGTGTCATGTAAACTTAACAAAATTCAAGGCACTTTAAGTTGCATATTTTTATACTTTTTAACCTTGATTAAAAATTTTCCATGTTAATTATTCATTTTCTAAAAATATCAGATGAAGCTAATTACTAAATATAGATGTATTGATTCTTAATTTGAACTCCATTTAACATAATTTTATTTCTAACTATGTGAAAAATAATTTTTAAATTAAAACATAGGATATATAAAAAAACCTTTTTTTGAAAATTGTATTTTTATACATTAAGTTTTTCTAATCTTATTTATTATAAATTAATAATTAAATGAGTGTTAATATGTAATTGTTTTATAAATTAAAATATCATATTTTATTCATCCTTTAAAAGAGATAAATTTATTTTATTTACATAAAATTTATTCAACATTTATAAAAATAATTTTTTTGAAAAAAAAATGTGTTTTAGTTGGAACAAATATTTTCATTGGTAAATTATTTCGATTATCTTAAAAATAAAAATGATAATATTAAAAAAAATTCTGATTTATAATATTAAAATCATTTTATTAGTCTAACTCTATAGAATATAAAAAATAATAATTTTATTATATATGTTCATAATGTATATAATGTGTTTTTAGAAAAGATGTACTTTTAGATACACAATTAGTTTATTCATATTACTTGACTAAAAAAACTATTATACCAATGATAAATTATTTCTTTTTATATTTTATCAATAAATTTCATTAAAATCATTATTTATTAGTGATTTTTTTTAGTATGATAAAGATACACAACAGTTTTTAAAAAACTAGTTTTTGGAAATATATCTTTTATCTTAAATAATTGTAACCAAATGCCTTTAAAATTAATTATTTATATTCCAAAAATTTAATTTTATCATTTCATATAAATTAAAATATTTCTCTGAATTTTATCATTTTATTCTTTAATAATAATATCTAACATGTAAAAAATATTTTTATAAGAAAATATTTCAATTAAATATTATATTTTTATTTCATTATTTGTTTTTTATGATATATTTATTTTAAAAATACACAACTTTAGTATATTTTTTTATACTTATATCTAATTATAATATTTCCAATCACCATATTTTTAATGATAATGTTTTCAATGACCGTATTTCCCTTTATAACAATTATATTTACCCCATTATATCCTATAAAAACATTGAATCCTTACCTCCAAAATCACTTTTCTTATACCCTAAATTTACTTTAATTTTTTTCATGTTACTTATACTTAAATGACTTTTTTCATGTAGTTATTTTAGAGACCTGTGATTTTACATATTTTTATTTTGATCATAACTTTGAATTTTTTCTTTAAGGTGCTCATAAGGGGTAAAATATTCATTTTTACCCTGATAGATGAGTTCAAATAATTTTTTTTTTTTTTTGACCACTTTTTTGAACCTGAAATAGGGTGTTCACCCTAGTGGAATTCTGAGTCATTTTAATTTTAGGAAGTATTTAATATTTAATTAATTCAATATTGAATTATAAATGTGGATTCTAGTGGTGATATATTTTAGAAGGATCGTATTATTGAGATTCTAACTCCATGGTTTTTTCTAGAATAAGAGGTTCTTATTAGGTGAGTTATAAACCCACTTCAGATTCCAGGACTTGAGATAAGTGTTTTAAATTGGAAATTAAATAATTAATTAATTTAAACACTCACCCATACCCACCCCCACCCCCATTTTGGATTCCTAAACATGGAAGCACGAGGAGAGTTTCTTCCCTTATACACAATGGAAAAATGAGAGGAAATGTAGAAGGAGGTGTAATTCCCAGACCCCAGAAGCCCATAGCCAATTCATTATTACATAACATTGGCATGATCACAAGAGATCAAGTCCTAAAAGACTGTTCAGTTTAGTAGCCTTGGAATTATTGGATACATACATAAGTTTTACATTATGAAATGAAAAAGAAACATTGTGTCTCCATTGAACACACTCATATTCCTTAGACTATCCCTATAAGTCATTCATAATTTACTTCTTCACATCTGGAAGAATTAAACATAATAAAGGGGTGAGATCAGATGCTCAGTAAGTATAACAATATAGCTGAAAGTATCATAAATAAGTATAAAAATTTAAGTCATTGTATAATACTGAAACACAATCCTTTTAAACATAAACTTCAACATAATATTGAAAAGATAAATCAAATAATGTCATTTACTTATTCACATGGATATTCTAATAGTCGAATAATCACATGTAATATCAATAGTTAATCTCATAATGATGGAATGCTTAATGTTGGACATCATAACCACATAGTCAAGGCCTTTTTCTAAGACTATATATAAAAATATTGTATAGGACTTGTTCCAAGACACTGGTTTGTCTCTTGAGACCTACCGATGCATTGAGGGGATATAGCGGGCCCCGCCCATCACTTACTATGTCCAATGCATTCCTCATAAGAAAAGGGGGAAACATAACAAAAGCATTCGTATTAAACTGACATATGAAATATTAATACTTTAACCATAAACCATGAATGACATAAAAATAGCACATACACATTCAAACATATCATAAAACTATCAATACAATATGGAATATTATATCATAATAAATTAACTTCAATTAAACATAAAATCCAACAATAGATGTTGACACAGATGAAATCAATCCAAAAACTATTTGAGAGAAATATCTCTTTCTACTTTGAAATCATATGAAAGACACATAATTATAAATAAAAACTTTTATTTTGAACATTTTCTTATAATATTTTAAGGGAAGCTTCAAAGTTTTTATAAAGATTGAAAATAGCTGCACCTACTGTATAAGTTAAAAAACATTCTTTCCTTAATTTGTCGAAAAGGTCATAAAGTACCTTGTTTGTAAAATGATGAAAATATTCCTTTAAAAACATTTTATAAAAAGTAAAAAAAGGGTATAAATGACTCTAAACCATATTTTAGGCAATAGTGAAAATGTTATGAAATAAATTTTTAAGAAACACAGATGTGGAAGATAAAAAAATCACAGTAGATACTTACGTATAAACAACCTCAGATAATAAAGAGATTGTAAAATTAACCCTTAAATTGTACTTTTAATTATTTTAGGATACATTAAACTCCTGTATAATGGTTAAATAATTGTTATTAAATTATAAAATAACCACATACATAAATATGATATCATATATGATCCTCTAATATTTCTTTGTTAATAATAATTAAGTAGTATCATTGTTTTGGGTGTTAACTGATTCATTTTACTTTATATATTTTGTTATGTAAATAATGTTTGTTATGGATATGATGTATTTGATTCATATCTATAATGATATTAAGTTCTAAAACATTATTTTTTTAATCATAAAATGAAAAGTATTCCTGAATGGTTACGATGGGGAACAATATCTCATCGCATCGTGGAGACGGTAAGTCGTACATACGCACGAGAAACAATATCATTCTATTGATGATGAAATTGTATATAACTGGATGGTATATTATATATACAGAATAATTTAATGTTATATTTATTATTTACATCAATTATACTCATTATTATACTCATCCAAATAATGAAGTGTTGAAAAATAAACTACACCACGACGTAGAGACGGTAAGTCATACGTATGCACGTATGGTGACTTTGTCATTCATAGGATGGATAGAATAATGAATATGGTTTTACCAAATTTATAATAAAATCATAGTATTTATAAGGTACTAGATTTATTATTTTGGTATGGAAACAACAAATAAAGGGTAAGTGTAATAAGAAAATAAATTTGAAAGAGGTGATAAAATAATTACCTCTTCTTCGGGTGCTTTATTTAAATTTGAACTAAAGGGCTCCTTAGGTTGTCTTTCTGATCAAATTAATGCATATAGGATGAATTTAGGGTAGTTGGGAGGATATTTGAGCAGGTTTTGGCCAATACAAATGGATTTGGAGGTGTGAATTTAAGACAAGGGGAAGTACCCTTTTATAAGAGAGGTGAGGGGAACTTCGGGAAATACTTGAAATATTAATTTATTATAAAATTATTTTAGGTTTATAATAGATCCAAATTAATTTAGTTAGAGTCTAAGGTGGTTATGGGTCGAAATAATCTCAACAAATAGGTTTTAGATAAGTTTAGGTCATCATATTAACCTTATCTTTTAGATTTAACTCTTTGTTAAATAGTATAACTTTTACCATGTCTTCTTGTATTTTTATACTACATGTTTAATATAGTTACAATAAAATTACAACCCAACCTAAAGTTGTTAATTAATGACATATATAACATTATTTAATTCATTTGGCTAAATATTATATTTTTAGAAATATTATATCATTTAATAAAATAGTATTTGGTTTAAAAACTCATTTATTGCAATTTTGACACTATTTAGTATTTGGTTTTTGTGAAAGTCAGAAAAACATTATTACTTCAAAAAAATACATTTAATCAACCCTGACATGTCATATTCACCTATAAAATTCATTTTTGGAATCAAAAGTTTAAATTTACATTTATTTTAATATTTATAATATCAATTATTTTAATCTTTCATTAATAAGGTAATTGTTGCATCATCATTGTATCATAAATAAATTTAATTATTTAATGTATAAAAAATATAAATAAAATACCATTATGTAGGAAATATTTTCATATTTATAATTAATATTTATAGTCGAATTTATCTTATTTTTAACCCTATATTAAAAATTATTCAGTTATTAAACTTTGAATTTAACACTTTTAATGCTTCTTTAAATAAAATATAATAAATGTCCTAATCTAACCCAAATGGATCAAAAATGATCTTATTTTTGTCCTAAGGTTGATTTTGGTCGAAAAACACTTATTCTATAGGATTATTACATGTGTTGGGAAAAATTTATATTATTATAATATTATTTTTACCTTTAATTACCCTGTTTACTTTTAACCATGGTAAATAAAATTCAAAATTTACTATTTACCAAAAATTATTTTCATCATATTGAACCAAATTTTACTTACTAATAAAAACCATTTCTGTTTGATTTTTTAAATTCATTTCATAGAAGTGGTAAAATTACCTTTTATGCAGATTTGCAAATGTGCCTCGAAGGTGGGTAAAAGACTTTAAAAAGTTCAATAAAATTTTATATATCTAATCTTGTTATAAAATGACTCTAATGAATTACATTGGACTAATATAAGTATTATATATATATTTTGACATTAAAATAAATTTAAATTTAAAATAATTATTTAAATAAAAAGTCGCTTTTAAACAATAACGCGGTGTTTTTCACTATTCATCAAAAATTGAACATTTTTAGAAAAATACCAAAAATTCACTCTAAGATAATTTTGATATTTAGAAACCAAAAATGAAGTTCTATTTGAAAAATAAAATTTATAAAATTTCATAAATTGGGTATTACTATTCATAACTTCTTTTTAAACGGCTAGTTTGATTGGTCGTGGTGTGCTAGAACTCAGAGTTGTGTATAGCACAAGCTATTGTATTATTCAAAGAGAAGCGTATTGTGGAAGCTTGTGGTGTTAAATTCTTCCCTACTTCAAATAATTTTATCCTTGAAATTTATAAAATATTACTGCATAAAAATATTTGGGTGGTTCATCATCAAATGTTCCTCAAGTTCCCACATTGCCTCTTCCATTTTATGGTTTCTCAAAAGAACTTTTATCAGACAAGTCATCTGGTTTCTCAACACTTCTTCTCTAGTATCAAGAATCTTGATAGGCTCTTCACAATAAGACAGATCTGGTTCCAGTTCTATTTCTTTATAGGTGAGTACATGCGTTGGTTCAGGCATGTATTTTCTCAATAGTGATACGCGGAACACATCATGGACTTTGGAGAGACTTGGCGACATTTCCAAATGGTAAACTACAACTCCAATTCATTCTATAATTTTAAAAGGTCCGATGTACTTGGGACTTAATTTACCTTTATTAGCAAATCTTATAACACCCTTCCATGGAGATACCTTCAAGAAAACATGACCTCCTACTTGAAATTCCAAATCCTTCCTTTGGTTATCGGCATATATCTTTTGCCTAGTTGAGCTGATTTGATGTGGGTTTGGATAATTTTCACCTTTTCCATTGTTTCCTCAATAAGTTTTGGGGCTACAAGTTTTCCTTAACCAATATCATCCCAAAAAGTTGGTGTGCGACATTTCTTTCCATATAATGTTTCATATAGTTCCATTTGAATACTTGAATGGAAGATATTATTATAGGAAAATTCTACCATAGGTAAATAATGATCCCACATACCTTTAAAGTCAAGTGAGAAAGATCTCAACATGTCTTCTAAGGTTTGAATAGTCCGTTCGGATTTTTCCATCAGTTTGAGGGTGGTAGGAAGTGCTCAAACAAAGTTCAGTATCTTGGGCTTTCTAAAGACTTTTCCAAAATCTTGATTTAAATTGGGTATCATGATCAGAAACAATCGATAGGGGTGCACCATAAAGTCTTAAAACTTCATTAATATGTAGTCTTGCTAAATGTTCAAGGGGTAAATCTTCTCTTATAGAAATAAAGTGTGCTGACTTGGTAAGACGATCAACAATGACCCATATTTTATCATTCCTTCTGAGAGTCTTTGGTAGCCCCATGACAAAGTCCATCAAAATATCATCCCATTTACACTCAATTATGGGAATAGGTTGCATGATCCCTCTAGGACTTTGTCTTCCAGCCTTCACCTATTGAAAAATGATATATCTTGACACATAATCTATAATCTCCCTCTTCATGTTATCGAGAACAAAAAGATTCTTCCCAAATTTCAAAATTTTCATCTTCATATACGAAGTCAACTAATCTCTCATCATTCACATCTTTAATTTTCTTTTGAAACTCCTCATCATCAGTCTGAGAAATTTTTATCCTTTCTAGTAAATATGGTTTGGAAACCATTTGAAAAATTATTGATGTTTCACCTTCTATGATTATTCTCATATTCATCTTTACAATATCTATGAACATAGGATCCCTTTCAACTCCCATATTGTTCATAACATTGTGATCCTTTTTGCTCAAAGCATCTGCCACCTTATTTTCCTTCCCCGGGTGGTAGTGTATTGTGCAATCATAATCCTTGAGTAGTTCAAGACATCACCTTTTCCTCATGTTGGGTTATTTCTGTGATAAAATATACTTCAAACTCTTATTATAATTATATATCTCGCATTTTTTCACCATAGAGATAGTGTCTCCATATCTTCAGAGCAAATATTACAGATGCAAACTCAAGATCATGAGTAGAATAGATTTTTTCATGAATTTTTAGCTGATGTGATGCATAGACAATAAATCTATCATTCTGCATAAGGACACAAGAAATTCTTTTCTTTGATGCATCACTATAAATAAAAAATCCATCATTCCCCTATGGTAGAGTCAAAATAGTAGAATTTACTAATCTTATCTTCAATTCTTCAAAAAATTCTTCACACTCTTTTGTCCAAACAAATTTAGCCCCTTTATGTGTGATCTTGGTTAATGGGTTATCCAATTGGGAAAAATTCTGGACGAAGCGCCACTAATAACCTAATAAACCAATAAAACTACGTACCTCGGTTATACTCGTCGGTGCTGGTCATTCTTGGATTGCCCTTCTCTTTGAAGGATCAACAGAGATTTCAACCTTAAAGACAATATGGCCAAGAAAAGAAATTTCCTAAAGCCAGAATTCACACTTGCTAAACTTCCCATATAATTCATTTCTTCTAAGAGTTTTCAGAATAGTGATCAAGTGATTTTCATGATATTCATAGCTTTTGGATTATACCAATATATCATCAATAAATACCACTACAAAGTCATAAAGATATTCCTTGAAAAATCTATTCATTAGATCCATGAAAACATAGGGTGTGTTAGTCCATCAGAAAGGTATTAATGTAAACTCATAATTCCCATACCTAGTTCAAAATGTTGTCTTTGGAATGTCTTCCTTATTCACACACAACTAATGGAATCCATATCGAAGTTCAATCTTTGAAAAATATTGTGCTCCATGAAGTTGATCAAATAAATTTTCAATGTGAGGTAGGGGATACTTGTTCTTTATTGTTATAGCATGGATCTCCCTGTAGTCAATGCAAAACCTCGTAGATCAATCTTTATTCTTAACAAAAAGAACATGGGCTCCCCATGGAGAAACACTAGGGAGAATAAATCCTTTATTACTCAATTCCTCTAGTTTTTTCTTTATTTCCACTAATTACATAGTGTATATTCTATAAGGGGTCTTCGATATGGGCCTTGATCCTGGAATTAAGTCAATTAAAAACTCAATTTCTTGTTCTGGAGGATGTCCAGGTAAATCCTATGGAAACGCTTCAACATATTCTTGCACAATAGGTACATCTTCTATTTGAACATTCCTTTCCTCACCGATAGTTATTTCACTCCCTTCCTCTGTAGTAATTAAATTTTGTAGAGCTATTGGGGGTGGATCTATATGAGAATAAGATGGTAATGTTTCTTCTCTAAAGGTAGGGTATTTCTTATCATCATCAAAAATCATAACCTCCTTCTTCTTACAATAAATTTTCGCATCATGGTTTAAAATTCAATCCATACTGAGGATTATATCAAATTCAATCATGGTTATGACAATAAGATTAGTAGATAAGAAATTTTTATATTCCATAATGATAACTGATTGAAAAACTTTTTTTCTATGATACTTCCCTTAGAATTTTTTACTAACAACTCCCTTTTTAATTCAAATTGGAAATATATAATTTTCATGGAAAACTGGGAAGATATGAAATAATGCAATGATCTAGAATCAAATAAATCATTAGCAAATTTTGAGGAAACAATTAAAGTACCTGCCACCATATCATTAGGAACTCAAACCTCAGCAGTAGTGATCGCATAAGCTTGGCCTTTCTCCCTTGGCCTTCTCTAATATAAGTTTCCTTGACGCTTAGGATATTAATTTGAATAATTCCTCATCTCTTTACAAATGTAGCATTAAAAATTAATAGCCTATTTCTTCCCCTTGCAATCACAATCTTGGTGGCCTTTTTCTATACACTTGTAACAAACTCTCATCTTCTTTAGACATATACCAGGGTGTTTCTTCCCACAATTACTACAGGATGGAAATTAAAATTTTCCCTTTTTCCCCTTATTTCCTTTTCTAGAGTGTTCAACAAATTTATTCTTCTCTTGATTCTCTTTAAAGTCATAAGACTTAGAGAATTCCTTTTCTGTCTTGATAGCACATGAGAATATAACATCGTACGATGAGAAGGATTTTGAGACTAATGCTCAATGAAGAAATGGTTTTAACCCATCAAAGAATCGATCAATCTTACTTCTTGGTTTGTGTATAAAATATGCAGTATGCCTTACTAACTTTGTAAAGTTTGCCTCATACTTTGCAACATTCTAATCCTCCTTTTTCCTCACACTCGGAAATTTCCTTCCTATATTTGCTCGATGTTCACGAGGAAATTATTTTTCTAATAAAATCTCTTTAAAATCTCTCCATTCCATATTTTATACTTCTTCATCCTTTTTGGGTTTTTAATTAATGGCCACTATTGATCGGCATCTTCTGAGAGGCATAAACTTCTATGACAACATTTTCCATTTTGTTACTCCCCAAATCATGAAATATTTTCTCTAAGTAACTTATCCATTTATCAGCTACAAATGGATTTATAGTACCATTGAATTTTAGTGGTTTTTTCCTCATGAATCGGTCTAACATTGATTCTCCGCGTTGTGGATCAGGGTGCTCCATACAGGTAAGGTAATTATTCATAACCTAAGTGAGTTGTCCCAGTATGGTTATAATATATTCATCACCAGTTGCATCACCAGCTCCACTATAATTATCTTGAATAAGAGGAAAATCCCTATATGGATTACGTGTGTTGATATGGTTTCCATTCCTTCCACTAGGTTCCATTTCTAAACAATTTCATACACTAGATTAGTTTATGAATCGCAATTCCTAATTACAAACTTGTAAAATACAAAACATAAATTAACCAGTTTATGCATATAATCTATAATCATAAAAATATTTCCTTTGGGGAGGTATTTACTCATAAATCCTTCATAATTGTTTGTAAATAAATTGTAAATAATCCTAAGCATATCCCTAGGGAGTGTCAAACTAGGTGTGCAGTGAGGCTCATTGTCGTGTACCAGGATACCTTGGGTCAAACCCAAAACTCCTCATCAGAGTTTTCACTCCTAGGTACATCTATTTCAGAACCATGTCCACTTGTAGTATCCAGACAGGGATGTATTTCTTGTAAAACCCACATAATTTCTACATTACCAAAAAAAATGGATGTTCTTCTATACTAATATTTAAAGTCTATCTTAGGGTAATGTTCTCTAATCATAGTTTTTCTAAATCTAGTTTCCAAGGTTTTTACTAAACTTCCTCTAATACCAACACTAACACCCCGACCCTAGAATCCTGGAGCCAGCACATTATTACATAACATTGGCATGATCACAAGAGATCGAGTCCCGAAATACCGATCAGTTTAGTAGCCTTATAAGTACAAGATACATATTTAAGTTTTACATTAAATTATGAAACGAAAATGCAACAATGTGTCTCCATTTAACACACTCATATTCCTTAAAATATCCTTGTAATTCAGTCATAATTTACTTCTTCACATCCTGGTAAAAATAAACATAAGAAAGGGGTGAGATCAGATGCTCAGTAAGGATAACAATATAGTGGAAACAGTCATAAATAAGCATAAAAATTTAAGGCAATGTATAAGACTAAAAAAATCCTTTTTAACATAAACTTTAGCATAATATGGAAAAGATAAATCAAATAATGTAATTTACTTATTCACATGGATATTCTAATGGTTGAATAATCACATGTAATATCAATAGTTAATCTCATAATGATGGAATGCATAATGTCAGACATCATAACCACATAGTCAAGGTCTCGTTCCAATATTATAAATAAAAATATTTTTTAGCCCTTGTTCCAAGACACTATTTGTCTCATGAGACCTACCGATGCATTGAGGGGATATATCAGGCCCCTCCCATCACTTACTACCTCCAATTCATTCCTCATATGAAAATGGGGGAACATAACATAAACATTCATATTAAACTAACATATGAAATGTTAATACTTTAACCATAAAACATGAATGACATAAAAATAGAACATCCATATTCAAACATATCATAAAACTATCAATAGAATATGGAATATTGTATCATAATAAATCAACTTCAATTAAACATAAAATCCAACAATAGATGTTGACATAGATGAAATCAATCCAAAAACTATTTGAGAGAAATATCTCTTTCTACTTTGAAATCATTTAAAAGATTCATAATTATAAAATAAAACTTTTATTTTGAAAATATTCTTATAATTTTTTAAGGGAAGCTTTGAATTTTTTATAACGGTGTAAAATTGTCGCACCCGCCGTATAAGTTAAAAAACATTCTTTCCTTAATTTGTTGAAAAGTTCATAAAGTACGTTGTTTGGAAAAAGACAGAAATATTCCTTTCAAAACATTTTATAAAAAGTAAAACAATGGTATAAATGACTTTAATCCATGGTCTATGAAATAGTAAAAAAATTGAAATACATTTTTAAGAAACACGGATGTGTAAGATAAGAAAATCACAGTAGATACTTACGTATAAACAACCTCGGATAATAAAGAGATTGTAAAATTAAAACTTACCTTGTAATTTTCCTTACTAGAGGGTATTTTAACCTCCTATATAATGGTTAAATCATTTTTATTAAATTATGAAATAACCACATACATAAATATGATATCATATATGATCCTCTAATATTGCTTTGTTAATAATATTTCAGTACTATCATTGTTTCGGGTGTTAACTGATTCATTTTCCTTTATATGTTTTGTTATGTAAATCATGTTTGTTATGGGTAGGATGTATTTGATTCATATAAAGAATGATATTAAGTTCTAAAACATTTTTTTTAATCATCAAATTAAAATTATTCTTGAATGGTTACAATGAGGAACAAAATCTCATCGCATCGTGGAGACGATAAGTCGTAAGTACGCATGAGCGACAATATCATTCTATTAATAGTGAAATTGTATGTAATTGGATGGTATATTATATATATATATATATATAATAATTAACATGATATATTTATTATTTAAATTAATTATACTCATTGTTATACCCATCCAAATAATGAAGTGTTGAATAATAAACTACACCACGATGTGGAGACAGTAAGTCGTACATACGCATGTTTGGTGACTTTTTCATTCATAGGATGGATAAAATAATGAATATGGTTGTACCATATTTATAATAATATCATAGTATGTATAATTTACTAGATTTATTATTTTGGTATGGAAACATCAAAGAAAGTGTAAGTGGAAGAAGAAAATAACTTTGAAAGATGTGATGAAATAACTACCTCTTCTTCGGGTGCTTCCTTTTGATTTGAACAAAAAGGCTCTTTAGGTTGGATTTCTGATCAAAGTAATGACTCTAGGATTAAGTGAGGGTAGTTGGGAGGATATTTTTGTAGTGTTTGGCTGATCCAAATGGATTTGGAGGTGTGAATTTAAGAGAAGGGGAAGTACCCTTTTATAAGAGAGGTGAGGGGAACTTAGGGAAAAGCTTGCAATATTAATTTATTATAAAATGATTTTAGGTTTCTAATAGATAAAAATTAATTTATTTATAGGATAATGTGTTTATGGTTAGAAATCCTATAAACCAATAGGTTTTATACAAGTTTAGGTCACCATATTAAGCTTATCTTGTAGATTTAACTCTTAGTTAAATAGTTTAACTTTTACCATGTCTTCTTGTATTCTTATACTACATGGTTAATATAGTTACTATAAAATTACAAAATAACCTCAAGTGGTTCATTAATGACATACCTAACATTGTCTAATTTCTTTGGTCAAATATTATATTTTTCGTAATATTATATCATTTAATAAAATATTATTTGTTTTAAAAACTCATTTATGTCAATTTTGACACTATTTAGTATTTGGTTTTTGTGAAAGTCATAACAACTTGATTACTTAAAAACAATACATTGAATCAACCCTTACATGTCAAATTCACATAGAAAATTATTGTATGGTATAAAATGTTTCAATTTACATTTATTTTAATATTTATAATATCAATTATTTTAATCATTCATTAATAAGGTAATTATTGCATCATCATTGTGCAATAAATAAATTTAATTATTTAATATCTAAAAATTATAAATAAAATACCATTATGTAGGAAATAATTTTATATTTATAATGAATATTAATAATAGAATTTATCTTATGTGTAACCTTATATTAAAAATGGTTTAGTTATTAAACATTTAATTTAACACTTTTAACTCTTCTTTAAATAAAATATAATAAATATCCTAATCTAAACCAAATGGATCAAAAAGGATATTAATTTTTTCTAAGGTTGGTTTTGGTCAAAAAACACTTATCCAGTATAATTAGGACATGTGTTGTGCTAATTTTATATTATTATAATATTATTTTTACCTTTAATTACCCTATATTACTTTTAACCGTGATAAATAAAATTCAAAAGTTACTATTCACCAAAAATTATTTTCATCCTAATGAACCACATTTTACTTACTGATGACAACTGTGTCTGTCAGATTTTTGAAATTTATTTCACAGAAACGGTAAAATTACATTTTATAGAGATTTGCAAATGTGCTTAGAAGGTGGGTAAAAGATGTTAAAAATTTCAATAAAATTTTATATATTTAATATTATTATAAAATGCCTCCAATGAATTACATTGGACTAATATAGTTATTAGCACATGAGTCTCATCCCAGTTGGTGAGGACTCCTTAAGTGCATCCAAGAGACCCAGGATCAAAACCAGGCAGAGGCTAATTTTCCAGGGACTGTAGCAGTACTGTAGCAGTACTGTAGCAGGTACTGTAGCAGGAATTGTGTAGTACTGTAGTGGTAACTGTAGAAATAACTATTTGGAACTATAGAAGTAGGGAATATTCCTCTGTTTGGGCCTTCGAGCCACCGATTTGGCCCCTGAGTCCTTTAAGGCTTTCGGGCCACCTAGGCCTTCGGGTGAGTAAGGCCTTCGGGCCACCTCAAGGCCTTTGTGCCACCTTTAATGAAAATACAGACCAAAAAACCTACAAGGAACAAGCTTTATAAGGAGGATGAGCAAGGAGCTTTCACTAGTGCAGAAGCTAAACAGATTGCAAGAATGAGAGGGTATTGCACCTGTCATTGGGACAAGCCTGTACATGCATGGGAAAGCCTAACCGAACATCCATGCAAAGGTGGAGAGATGATTTCACGATGAAGATGCTGGGGAGGAGAAGTTCAAAGTAGTTAGTCTGGGTTGTATGTAATGTTTGAAACCTATGGGCATTGATTTCCTATAAGGCCTACATGACATGTAATACTTATGCCTACGGGCCTTGTAAGGGTTCCACCTCACCCCTCGAAAGGTGGATTATCAAAAATAAATAAAAAATGAAGGGCTTCAGGCCATTGGATGGTTAATATAGGTATTATGTATCTATTTTGACTTTAAAATAAATTTAAAATTAAAATTAATTATTTAAATACAAATTCGGTTTTAAACAATAATGCACTGTTTTTCATTATTCATCAAAAATTGAAAGTTTTCAGAAAAATACCAAAAATTCACCCTAAGATAATTTTGATATTCCAAATCCAAAAATGAATTCCAATTATAAAAATAAAAATTTCAAAATTTCAAAAAGTGGGTATTACTATTCATAACTTCTTTTTAAACGGCTAGTTTGATTGGTCGTGGTGTGCTAGAACTCGGAGTTGTGTACAGTGTAAGCTATTGTATTATTCAAAGAGAATCATACCATGGAAGCTTGGGGTGTTATAGGAGGTGCTTCTAGACATCATTCATAGAGGCGATCGAAACTGTATTGAGGTGCAATGGCTTTTGGGAGCAGGATTAGACACAATGCTCCAATGTTTTCCCCATGAGGTTTTTTGGTTTTGTGTTTTTCTACCTAATATATATAGATTATCAGTTTTTATATTCTGAAGCCTTTTTTGAATTATAAGGACCACCTGGGGGTTTTTCTATCCATAATAATGAAAAATTCGGGTTTTTAAGGGGTTCGCAGTGGTTTCCAACTTATAAATCTTGACCACATTTCATGTGGTTTTAAGAGCACATGACATAATTTATTCCCATTTGGGGAATACAGTGTTTCTATAATTACACACTATGTACTTAGAGTACAGATCATGTAGTGTTGTATGGACATGTGGCCAAGTACATAGGAAGATGAAGTTTTGGAATTACTCATCATGGACTAGAAGTAAACACCATGTAGTGGGATTTAGACATGTGGTTGAGTACATGAGAAGACACCCCATGTAAGAGGGACATTGTCGTGTAGTATTACATGTATAGGCCCCATGTATTCCCTAGCTATGTAATGGTACACTTCCAGAACCCTAATGTATCCATGCCATGTAGAAGTACATGGCCAGGTTGGATGTTTGATAGTACACACTATATACTCAAGGTATATGCCTTGTGCTTCCTGGTTGTTACCATTTTCAGGGTTTTGGGTCATTTTTTCACCTTGAAGTCAGAATTGGACATAATAGGAGTCCATTTTGATTATTTTTTTCACATAAAATGTGATGGTGGATCCCTTGGGGGATTTTTAGGACTTTTGAGAGATGTTTTGGTATGTTTACTTTTTTTATGAGAGTTTTTTATCCAATAATTAAATCCATATGTCTCTTGAGAGTGTGACATTTGTTGAGACCAATGTGAGTGAAAAGATAATAAATGGGTTAGATGGTATGGGTTCACTAGAGTCTTCTATGAGTGTTGGAATGGGACTATCCTTAGTTTATAGAACCAGGTTGGGACTCGAGGTGACAAATAGGTTGGGTCTATGGGCCAACCTATAGTGTCATAGAATAAAGATGGTATTGAGGTTATCTTCCTTGTTAGGTTAACCCTCTTTTATGAATACAAGTTTGTGATATTCTAGAAACTTGGTGGTGGTATGTTTGACCCCTGAGATATTGGTGGTAGCTCAAGAGATTTTTAATGATCGGGGATTGGGAGAGGGATGTCTACATATATGTTCTGATCTAGTCGAACCCTATATGGATGTCTCTGCTTATGTATTGGTTATGAGGATCCCAATAGGGGTTCCTCTATTTACATGTTGACATTGAGGACCATGAGGGTGTTTTATTGATAGATTTTACCTGATTGGGTACGCGTGTTTGGGTAGTAATGGTTGTAGGTGTCCCCTTAGGACCCAAACTAGTTTGTGAGTTGAAGTGGCTGAGATGTGATGATGGTCTTGGGTGTTTGTCCAACCCTTGATATGTTTCCACTATTTTTTTATGTTAATAATTGGATTATACCCTTAGGATATTATGATTTGGTTGGGTTTCCACATTTTAGAACCCGGTTTGCTAATATGTGTTTATGATATATGATGCTCCACAAGTATGGTTCAGAATGTCTTACTTGGCATTCCACATTCAAGGTTTAGAAATATGGACATGACATTCTACACCCATAGGTTAAGATATTGGATATAAATTTTTATATCAATATTGATAGTTTTTTTTCATGGTTTGGGTTCTAGATTGAGGTTTCAGAAATTTTTTAATTTTGATATATGGATGAGGATAGTGTACATGTAATTCCATGGATATAGACAACATAAGTGTACATGACATTCCATGGATATGGATGAGATTAGTGTACATGGTTTTCTATTGATAAGGATGAGATTGGTGGACATAGAACTCCACTGATATAGATAATATTGGTTGACATGGGATTCCTAAGATATAAATGAGGTTGGTGGGTATATATTTATATATATATATACAGTTTAGGATGCTTGACATAGAATTCCTCATCCCCAGTTTAGGATGTTTGAAATGGAGTTCCTCATCCATGGTTTATGGTGTTAGACATGGATTTCCTCATCTATGTTTTAGGGTGTTGGACATGGTGTTCCTTATCTATACATTATATTTTGGAAAAAATATTCAGGTGTTATAGATCTTGATACATGGATTAGATAATGGACTAATGCTCTGGGAACTATAGATATTGATACATGGGTTAGAATCCAAATAGATTCTCTATGTATTGGTATAACTTTAATGTGGTATGATTACCTAATACTGATGCATCTAGGTACCAAGTATGAGATAATGAGTAAAGTCGTAAGGATAGGTTGGGGCTTCCATGGATGTGGATCTTTCTCGTGACTTGGGATGCATGGTCATTGAGACATGCTTAGAGAAACCCGATACTGGTTGAAGTAGGTACATTCTATTGAAGTCTCATACCTAGGTGTTGAAGGTGGTTTTTTTGTCTTTATTTCATTTTTTCGGCTAGGATGAGCATATTTCATGAGAATTGACTTTTGTAAGTAGGTTATAGGTTCGCCGTTGGTGTGTCCTACTAAGATTTATTTATTAAACCCTGTACATGCACCCCATTATTCATGTAGATATTATGTATGAATTCAAGTTGAGCATAGATGAATGATGGATAGTTTGAAAGCCCTGGGTTGCATTATTGAGTAGATCTACTCATGTGGAGTTTGATGATTGGGCTAGAGAGGCTCAACAGGGCTCTAGATATTGGTTATGTGGCATGGCTCAGCGTTGAAGTAGATCCTATTGTATTGATTTTTTAGTTGTTTACTTTGTATGTCTAATCAGCCTAATTGATGATAATTATTGTATTTATGGAATGGATATTCGGGAATTTACTATATTTTATATTATTAAAACATTATTTTATTTCAATTTATTTTTTCTTCCTATGTACTTTGATGTGTATAATGCTTAGTTATTTATTTATAGTTTTTCACTCTGATATAGTGGTATAGTCTCTTCACAATACCACCTTAGACCACCACTACTAGTTGGTAGCCTCTAGAGTATAAGAGGGAACGCATGAGGTCTTCTGAGGAACTAAATCAGGGCACCAATTCAGTCTCTCTAGTTCCAGGAAATTACAAATTGGTATCAAAGTAGTTACTTCCCAATTTTACTCTTTATGAGTTGGTAGTCTGAATATATAGAAATGTATTAAATCCTTTGATGTATACGAGACTGGTGCCTCGCAAACACATGTTCTAGTAGATATTCTAGGTTAATAAGGTCTAGGATTGATGTTCGTGGTATTCAGTGTTATAGTTTTATATGATTTTCCCCATGGTCAAGACACATGTGGTTTGGATTATTCAATTTATTATAGATTTATGTCTCTTGTATAGTTGGAAATAGGTTAGTGATTTGGATTTTACTTTTTGACTATAGTGTACTGGGGAGTCTCATGCATCACGATAGGCATGTAGGGTCCACATGTTGTAGGATTTCTTGTTTGATTTTTCTGAAGACAGATGCTCAATTGTTTAAAGAGACAATAACTACTCATACATAATTTTCCTATATAAGTACTTGGAAGAATTCTACTCAATTGGGATGACTTTTAAATGGAAATATTTTTTATGTAATTTTATGTGGATATATAATGAGATCCTCAATGATGTGGATTCTAATGTGGTACTCATTCATACCAAGTGAAGTAACCCTATTTGGTCAGTATGGTATAGGTGTCTCGATATTGAACCATTAAGGGTGATTTTTGATTGTGATTGGTTGTGTGTCATGGTCCTATCGAGAGTGGTCTGATGTGAAGATGCTTAGAGAGGACGGGTTCTCTGGTTGTGCATGGTTAGTTTATCATGTGACAAATTTCATATGTGAGACCCTAGATATGGGAATATTTGCATGTTGATGTCCTGTGATGTTGATATAAGAGTGTGTTTGACACTTGTAATCTATGGCCTTCTATTAGTTGGCTTGGAACTAGGTGGTTGGACATAGTGACTTATCATGGGACATGACTGGTAGGGCTGTGTGGGAGAGACTAGTGACCTTTTTTGGCATGAGTCTAGTTTAGGAAGGTGGTGTTATGTGGATTTTTAGGGTAATCCATCAGAGGGTTTGTAAATTCCAATAGTTACGTGAGGTGGGTGGATGTTTTGGTCTACTTTTAGCAATACACCAAGGGTGAGGTCTTTTGTGGGGTTTAAGAACATAGGATGATTTTTTTTATTTTTTAAGGAGCACTTGTGTGCTAGTACTTCATACTTGTGGTTTTTTTCAAGATCGGAAGGTTCATTTAGGTACATATCTTGGGTAATTGTTGTGTAGGTGGGTTGTACCCAATAATTATGAGCTAGAATGATAGCACAAGAGGTGCTCGAGGGTGTGTGGTTCTAAGTGTGCATGTTTTCATTTCATGGTGATCGTAAAACTATGTTAGACCTGGTATGTTCATATTATGAGACATATGAATATTTCTGGTTTCTTTGAGGTGAAGAGAACTTAGAGTGTTGATGATTTAGTGGAACATATGGTTTATTAGGGTAACACTAGTTATGTTCCTTTCTCAGTTAGCTCTAGATGTGTCTTCTAGAATGCGGTGAGATCATAAATTAATGTAGTGTAACTTTTGAGTGACACTCTATAATTGAGTTTTCATGAAAGTGTTTTTTTCATTAGTGGGTTTCCATTAGTCTTAGAGAGCACCAAGAGTGCTTTTCATTAGGTCATATTAGCATGTGAGGTAGACATGGAAAGTTGATAATGATTATGAGGTGATTTTTCATGATATGTGACTCTCTAGGGTCATAAATAGGTTTAGTGGTTGGGTTACATAAGAGTGGGTAATGATTAGGAGTTTATGGGGTCATATAGACATGGCTTCTAGTGGTGTGTTGTGTTGTTTGTATTGTGGATTGAGCGTTAGGGAATAGTATTCCCATGATACATGAGTTGAGTAGGAATCCAATAGTCGGGTTAGAAATGATGTAGGTGTGATGAGATACTTGTGGGTAGGGATTCCAAATATATATTAATGTATTTTAAATGTCCTTGCAGTTATAGGTGACATCAGAAATGGATGAGTTTATAGTGGTATTCATTGATGACATCATAGCATCCTCTCAGTCTAGAGACGATAATTCACAATATCTTAACATCACCATGAGTATTCTGAGATAGAATCATCTATATACCTATATATAAAAAGTTATTTTATGGTTTTATGAAGTTCCTCTATGGAGGTTATGCTCATGGAGTGGTGTATGTGAATTCGTGTAGTGGGAAGTGTACCATTGTCACGACCCGTCCTCGGGGCTCGTGTCGTGACTACCCCAAACCTGTCTCCCATAGGCCAGGGGCTGGCGACTAGCACTAAAGGCATAAATCCCGATAAAAGGGAAGGCATTGATTTTATATAAGTAAACATACACAACAGAGTACGCAAGCTGAAGTAAACACTAAGTAAACTGAGTATAAGAGTAAGTGCTGGAAAGTAAATGGGTCAGTATACAAACCCAACTGTAAGTACAGTACAACAGCTGAAAAGTAAAGCAGTAATCACCGAGACGTCCTCCGGAAACCCCACCTGAAGGGTGGGTATATATGGTCTCCTCATCTCCTCAAATCCGTCTGTCCGCTCCATGTAAGTCTCGCCTGATAGTCCACCTCCGGATACCATCCTGCTCCACAAGCCTCAACCACGATCAGCGTTGTCCGCCATCTACAACCAACACAATGTAGTGCGGGCATAGCCCATGCAGGGGTGAGTATACAATACTTAGTAGGGACCTCGAGACCCCTGAAGTCCTCCTAGAATCCAAAAAGGATAAACCAAAATGGAAAGATACAATCACGAAGTGTCAACCAACACTACTTAGGTATATGCCCAAACATATACCTAAGTCATCAATTCCAGTTTGACTCCAACTCAAGAGCCCAAGTACAACCCATTCCACACCGGAAATCACAACTCAGTCCACACAAGAAAGCAAGACAATCATATCGAAGATAATGATTGAAAGTCAAGACTCATCTCACACAGGTATACTACTCACGAAGAGGGGTGGAGATGATAGATTTAGCCTCTAAATCATCTCCCCTACCGAACCCATGTAGGATCCAAGTACAGAAGTCGTCGCTGCCGAACCCACGTAGGATCCTAGTACAGTAACCATCGCTGCCGAACCCACATAGGATCCAAGTACGTTAATCATCACTGCTGACCTCACTGAGGATCCAAGTACAGTCGTCCTCGCTGCCGAACCCACATAGGATCCAAGTACAGTCGTCATCATCGTCACAGCAAGCTCTAGGGTTCCCTCACACAGCACGCTCGATTCTGGGAGGGTCCGCTCCATGATCCAAGGTGTTCGATACATCAACTGACATGAAGTCCAGATTTGATGTATCCCAAAGTTCTGTCTTGTCAATAGGAACTCAACGTGACAGACGGCGTATCAATCGGACGCTCGGTCTGAGAGTTATTGGCCTTTCCGTCCCAGGGGTCCGGTTGGTTTTTAAGCTAAAACCAACCCGACCTTACTCCAGCTGCATCCAAACCTCGTGTGGAGTAATCCAAAAGAACCGTCTCACCAAGAGGAATTCAACGTATTTGACGGCACGTCATTCGGACGTCCGGTCCTTAAGTTATAAGCGTTTCCGCTCCAAGGGCCCGGTTGATTTCGGGTTCGAACCAACCCGGCCATACCCAAAATTTGCTGAAACCTCAAGTTTAATATATTGAAATGACCATATCATTCCAAAGAATCCTATGCAGCTGACGGTGCGTCAATCGGAGGTCTGTATCTCAAGATATGGTCGTTTAACCATTAACGGTCTGAAAAATATGGGGTATGGGCCCGGTCCGACCCGGCCCAACACCCCATGGGTCGGCCCGAACTGGGTCGACCCAACTCGGGTCCGGGTTCGGCCCAATTGGGCGCGGCCCGGCCCGTCTGGCGTGGCGCGGCCCACGGTTGGCGCGGCCCGGCTCGGCTGTGCGCGGACCGGCACGCGGCTGGCGCGGCCCGGCCCGGCTGGGCGCGGCTGGCCTGGCTCATGCGGCCTGCAGCCCGACTTAGAAGCCGGTCATGGCTCATGTTCTGGCTGAGCGGGACACAAAGGGGTGTGGCCCCATTATTTTGGAAATGGCGAACCCAGTCGGGTCCGCCCTAAAAGTTGGTCGGGGGGTTACACCCCCTCAGTTTTCGGGTAACAGCCGGCCTTTATGGCTGGCCGGTTGTGACTCGTCGCGGGACCCAGAAGGGGTCCCGCCTCTTGGAGACGTCGGCCTCCCCCTACTGGTCCTCTGCGGCCTTAGGTCATGGCTCGTCTCACCGGCGTGGCGCGACAACGTCGCGCCCCTCCGACGCGGCCCGCTCCGGCTGCGGCCTTCCTCAGCCTCTCCGGTGCGGCGCGACAACATCGTGCACCACCTCTGTGGCCCGCTCCAGCCACGGTCCTCTGCTGATTACTGCATGGTGAAATGGAACTGTGTTCCTCCGCCTCCAACATCATCGAAGATCAACAAGAAGAGGGGAGGAGAATCGGTCGTGTTTTTGTGGTCCGATCTCCTCCCGTTACGACGATATCATGCTGCCAATTCTTAAGCAATGAAGAACGATGATTAAAACTTGAACAAAAATAACCCCTACCTCGTGACATGATCTTCGGAGAGGTGGCGTCGTTCATTGTCGTCAGAAGGTGACGTCTCTTGATCGATCATCGGAAGAGGAGGTCCCTTGGTGGTGCAACAATGGTGGAAGAGGAAGAAGAGGAAGGGAGGAAGAGAAGAGAGGGTTTCTCTAGCGGATTCCCCCTCATCTAATAAGCTCCTACCTTATTTAATTGAGGGGGGAGTTTCATTGAATTAACGTGGGTGGTGGGTCCCCACATTAATTCAAACAAATTTGAATTCCACAAAGGAATAATAAAAATAAAATAAATTTTATTTTTATTACATGAAGTCCGGAAAACTAACTTCCACACCACCCCGACTGTGTTCGAGGTGAAGGCCCCCTTAATAAATTGACGACGCTGTGAGTTCAACGGTGCCCTCGGAATCCAATTTTGAGCACCGGTTCAGAATTTACCAAAACCCGCTCGTTCGTTCACTGAACATACCCGAGCTAAACTTCGGAAAATTATTTCGGGCACACCAGGCCTCGGAATCAAGTGCCGTTAGAAACTGCGTACTCATAAAATCCCAAAGAATTTATGAAAAAAAAATTCCTTGAAATTTATGGGTCTTTAAATTACTCCCACCTCAGGGCTTTACGTCCCAGTAAAGCTACATCATAAACTAGGGAAACAAATGAGGGTACTGTGCATGCATCTGAGCCTCCCGCTCCCATGTGCTCTCATGGAGGTTCCTGTGCTTCCAACGAATGTGCACCAGAGGAATTGACCACCCATGTAGGACCTACTCCTGTCGATCCTTGATCTCCATCGGGACCTCCGCAAAAGTCACCCCGTCATCGATGTCCAACTCCCCGTGATCAATGATATGCGTTAGGTCGTGCACGTATCTCCTCAGCTGAGATACGTGGAAGACGACGTGCACCCGGTGCAACTGAGGTGGAAGAGCCAGGCGATATGCCACCTTGCCTATCCTGCTGACAACCTGGAATGGTTTGATGAATCGTGGAGATAACTTTCCACCCCGGCCAAATCTACATAATCCACGTCGAGGTGAGACCCGTAAGAAAACGTTGTCACCATCCTCGAACTCTAGTGGTCTCCGCCTCCTATCAGAATAGGACTTTTGTCGGCTCTATGCAGTCCTCATCTGCTCCTGGATGATCTGCACCTTTTCCATCATAGCCTGGACCATCTATGATCTTACAAGTGCTTACTCCCCAGGATCATTCCAGCATAGAGGTGATCTGCAGGGTCTGCCGTACAGTGCCTCATATGGTGTCATTCCAATGGTGGAGTGGTAGCTGTTATTGTATGCAAACTCCACCAATGGTAATTGATCCTCCCAGCTGCGACCAAAGTCGAGGACACATTAACGGAGCATGTCCTCAAGAGTCTGAATGGTCCTCTCCGTCAGGCCATCCTTCTGAGGATGAAAGGTAGTTCTCAAGCGTAGCTGTATCCCAAATGCCTCCTACAACCCCTTCCAAATTCGGGAAGTAAAGTAAGCATCTCGATCGGAGACGATAGATGATGGCACACCATGAAGTCGTATGATCTTCTGAACGTAGATGTGTCCCAAGCCCTCCAATGAGCCATGCTCTCTGATCAGTAGGAAGTGGGATGACTTGGTGAGTCGGTCTATGATCACCCAGATGGAGTCATGTCCTCTGGAAGTACGTGGAAGCCCCGTCACGAAATCCATAGATATCTCGTCCCACTTCCACTCTGGGACCTCTAGGGGATTCACCAAACCCGCCGGTACCTGGTGCTCCACCTTCACCTGTTGGTAGGTGAGGCATTGAGAAACGAACTCTACCACAGTATTCTTCATACCCGGCCACTAGTGTTGTCGTCTGAGATTCTGGTACATCTTCTCTACTCCTGGATGTACCGCCAAAGGGGAAATGTGAAACTCCCTCAGCACCTCCTCCTGTAATGCAACTAGTACCATGGTATGTCCCCTGAAGAGGATGACATGCTCTGCTCCTTCAGAAAATCCATCAGGTGCCTGCCCTATGGAAATATGAGTATGTCGCGTCTCACAGTCAATGTCCCCATGTTGTGCCTATCTGACCCGTTGAAGTAGTGGAGGAGTGACTGTGAGGGACTATAGGATGGCTGACCCATCTCTATCCATGAAGGATATCTGCAAAGCAGCTAACTGCTCTGTCGCCTCTCCAAGTAGCTGAATTCCCAATCTCCTGTTGAGAGCATCAGCCACAACGTTCCCCTTCCCAAGAGTATAGACTATCGAAAAGTCATAGTCCTGGAGGAACTCAATCCATCACCACTATCTCAGGTTTAGGTCCTTATGCGAGAAGATTTACCTGAGAATCTAGTGGTCATAGTAGACTGTAAAGCGCTAGCCCATCAGATAGTGTTGCCACATCTTCAAGGCGAAGACCACTGCTACTAACTCCAGGTCATGGGTAGCGTAGTTCTTCTCAAACTTCCTCAACTGTCGTGAACCATAAGCGATCACTGCCCGCTCCTACATCAGGACACACCCGAGTCTGGTCCCTAATGCATCGCAGTAAACTATGTACCCTACTACCTCCTCTGGTGGCCTCAAGATGGGTGCACTGGTCAATCTCTATCTCAGCTCCTGGAAGCTCTGCTGATATCTATCTAACCACACGAAGGGTTTCCCCTTCTTCATCAAAGATGAAAGCAGTGCTTCAACTCTGGAGAAGTCTAGCACAAATCTCCGATAGTACTCAGACAGACCTAGGAAACTTTTCACCTCTGTCACACTCCTGGGTGGATCCCAAGAAAGTACTGCTTCGATCTTTGTAGGATCCACCACAACTCCCACCTCAGAGATGACGTGTCCCATGAAGTGGACCTCTCAAATCCAAAACTGACACTTTGAGAGCTTACCATAAAGCTGGTGCTCTCAGAGTGTATCCAGTACAACCCACAAGTGGTAGGTGTGCTCCTCCTCAGTAGTCGAGTAAATCAGTATGTCGTCGATGAAGACTACAACAAATCGATCGAGGTAAGGCCGGAAGATCCTGTTCATGAGACTCATGAACACTTCTGGAGCATTGGTTACGCTGAAAGGCATAACCAAGAACTCATAGTGGCCATACCAACACCTGAAGGCCGTCTTCTGCACATCCTCGTGTCGAACTCTGAGCTGATGATATCCTGACCTGAGGTATATCTTTGAGAACCACCGTGCTCCCTTGGGCTGATCGAAGAGATCTTCAATCCTCGGTAGTGGATACTTGTTCTTCACATTCACCTGGTTCAGGTGACGGTAGTCAACACACAGTCGCAAACTCCCGTCCGCCTTCTTGGCGAACAAAATCGGAGAAGCCCAGGGTGAAACACTGGGTCGGATGAATCCCTTTCCCTGCAAGTCCTCCAGATGTACCCGTAGCTCACGAAGCTCAGCGGGAGCCATCCGATATGCTGGAGTAGATATCGAGGTTGTCCCAGGGTACAGGTCAATATAGAAGTCTACCTCTCTGCGAGGAGGTAGTCCTGGAAATTCTTCAGGGAAAACGTCCGCATAATGATCCACCACAATATGAAAACTCGGACTCCGCACGTCAACCGCTCCGAGGATGAGACTATCCAACTGATGTGTGGTCGTCTGCCCTCTCCTCTGCGTAAGTCCATCCTGTGCTTTGAAGGTTTCCTTCTCGCCGATGAAGGTGAAACTGGTCCCATATGTGCAGACACACCGCACCTCGCACCTAATACAGTCGATCTGGGCATGAACTGTAGATAACCAATCCATACCCAAGATGACGTCATAAGGCCTCAACGCTGCTACAAGAAGATCCCAGCCGAAGCTCTCGCCTCCTAGAATAAGTTCACACTGTCGGCACCAGTGCGTAATCATCGAGTTTTCTCACGTAGGAGTCTCTAGCCATAAGGATCGAGCCAACGGCTCTGTCGAAATCTCTGAGCTCTGAATAAGGGCAGCATCAATAAAATAATGACTCGCACCTATGTCTATAATAACTGCAGAAAGGGTGGACTAGACACAGATAGTACCTCAAATCATCTCAGGTGCGTCGTGGTTGTAGGCCTCGACTGCCTGGAGCTGAGCATGTCCTTGTCTGCCAGCTCCCTGTGGTCGGGGTTGTCCTCCTGGTGGTGGTGGTGGTAGAGCCTCGAAGCGTCGTCCACCACCTGCTGCTCAGCCAACTCCTCCTCCTCATCTGCCTCCTCCCTACGGACCACCACGGTCGAACCTCTGCCTCTGCCTAGGTGGTCCCTCAACCACCTGCTACTCCTCTACATGGCGGGTCGGGCAGTCACGAGCCATGTGGTCCTGCCCGCCGCATGCATAGTGATGTCTGCCTCTCGTATGACTGGCTCTACTGCGTGTGCCCTGAACCTCCGAACCAGTATCCTGAGGTCTCCCACCTGATTTCCTGGTCCGCTTGGACTTCTACGACATCTATCTATTGTCGGCTGCAGAAGACTCCGCTACGTGTCGCCCAGCGATAGGCCTCGCTGCTGGTGTAGGCTCAGCAAGAAAGCACTCCACAAGAAGGGCTCTCTCCAGTACTCCTGCCTGCATCGGAATGCTGAGGGAGATTATCAAAGCCCTGATCTCATGCCTTAGTCCTTGATCGAAGGTCCGAGACCGGAAGAATGGGTCACGTACCATGTCTGTGGAGTAGCGCGAGAGGTCGGTAAATCTCACCGAGTACTGGGCTATTGACATGCTGCCCTGCCGCAGCTGTAGTAACTCCTGGATATGCACCGCAATGATGGTGGCTGGAACAAACTCCGAGCGGAAGAGGCTCTCGAAGTCCGTCCAAAGTAGAGATGTCTAATCGTGCACCTGGAGCTTCAGGCTCCACCATCTACCTACTGTTGTGTGCAGGAGACTCGCTGTAAGGATCACCATAAGGTCAGCTGGTGTACCTACCAATCTGAAGACTCGGACGATAGCCTCCATCCAATCCTAAACTGCCTGAGGGTCCGTCTCTCTGCAGAACATGGGTGGCCTCTATCGCGGAAACTCGTGCAGTGCACTCAGGCAACGTGCACTCTCCGCTGCTAGGGCTGGTGGCATCGGTGGCTCGGCGGGTAGAGGTACTGTCGGTGCCTCCGCTATAATGGGTCCCTGCATCGAGGCCTCTTCGCTCAGTGGGCTGACATCTCACACAAATCTTGGAACCCTAGATGGCTGCCTATGTGGGGTCATCCTGAAAAACAACAGGTGCGTCGTGGTTAATATAGTATACCAGTTGAGCTGACACAAAGTAATCACAAAGAAAACTTTTGAAACACACATGCAATCTGTGTTTTCGAGCACTGAGTCAAAAATCAGAGGTCAGGGTCCTGGTGTAGGAATACGTCGGCCACCGAACCAACACTGGACTCCCTGGACTGACAACCACACTCAGTAATCTTAACAATATTTCTTCTCAGAGAAGAAATTATCAGAGTCCTGAGTTCTGCGGTAGAACGAACCTCTCTCTGATACCAATTTGTCACGACTCGTCCTCGGGGCCCATGTTGTGACTACCCCAAGCCCGCCTCCCATAGGCCAGGGGCTGGAGACTAGAACCAAAGGTGTAAATCCCGATAAAAGGGAAGGCATTGCCTTTATATAAGTAAACATACACAAAAGAGTATGCAAGATGAAGTAAACACTAAGTAAACTGAGTACAAAAGTAAGTACTGGAAAGTAAATGGGCCAGTATACAAACCCAACTGTAAGTATAGTACAACTGAGAAAAGTGAAGTACAACAATTGAAAAGTAAAGCAGCAACCACCGAGACGTCCTCCGGAAACCCCATCTGAAGGGTGGGTACAGATGGTCTCCTCAGCTCCTCGAATCTGTCTGTCTGCTCCGTGTACGTCTCACCTGATAATCCACCTCCCGATATTGTCCTTCTCCACAAGCCTCAACCACGATCAGTGTTGTCCGCCATCTGTAACCAACATAACGTAGTGCGGGCATAGCCCGTGTAGGGGTGAGTATAAAATACTCAGTAGGGACCCCGACACCCCCAAAGGCCTCCTATAATCCACAAAGGATAAACGAAAAAGGAAAGATACAAACACTGAGTATCAACCAACAATACTTAGGTATATTCCCAAACATATACCTATGTCATCAATTCCAGTTCGACTCCAACTTAAGAGCCCAAGTACAACCCAGTCCACACAGGAAAGCACAACTCAGTCCACACTGGAAAGCAAGACAATCATATCGAAGATAATGATTGAAAGTCAAGACTCATCTCACACAGGTATACTACTCACGAAGAGGGGTGGAGATGATAGATGTAGCCTCTGAATCATCTCCCTGGCCGAACCCACGTAGGATCCAAGTACAAAAGTCATTGCTGCCGAACCCACGTAGGATCCTAGTACAGTAACCATCCCGGCTGAACCCACGTAGGATCCAAGTACAGTCGACATCGCTGCTTAACCCACTGAGGATCCAAGTACAGTCGACCTCGCTGCCGAACCCACGTAGGATCCAAGTATAGTCATCATCATTGTCGCAGCCATCTCTAGGGTTCATGCACACAGCACGCTCGATTCCGGGAGGGTCCGCTCCACGATCCAAGGGGGTTGATACATCAACTGACATGAAGTCCAGATTTTATGTATCCCAAAGTTCCGTCTTGTCAATAGGAACTCAATGCGACAGATGGTGCGTCAATCGGACGCCCGATCTGAGAGTTATTGGCTTTTCCGTCACAGGGGCCGGTTCGTTTTTAAGCTAAAACCAACCTGATCATACTCCATCTGTGTCCAAACCTCATGTGGAGTAAGCCAAAAGAACCTTCTCACCAAGATGAATTCAACGTATTTGATGGAACGTCATTCAGACGTTCGGTCCTTAAGTTATAATTGTTTCCGCTCCAAGGGTTCGGTTGGTTTTGGGTTCGAACCAACCCGGCCATACCCAAACTTTTCCAAAACCTCGAGTGTAATACACCAAACCGACTGCCTCGTTCCAAAGAATCCTACGCAACTGACGGTCCATCGGTCAGAGGTCCGTAGCTCAAGATATGGCCATTTAACCGTTAACGGTCCGAAAAATAGGGGGTCTGGGCCCGGTCCGACCCGGCCCAACACCCCCTGGGTCGGCCCGAACCGGGTCGACCCAACTCAGGTCCGGGTCCGGCCTGGTTGGGCGCAGCCAGGCCTGGCTGGTGCGGCCTGGCCCACGGCCGGTGCGGCCCGGCACGACTGGGCGCGGCCCGGCCCGACTGGGCGCGGCAGGCCCGACCCGTGCGGCCTATGGCCCGGCTCGGAAGCCGGTCGTGGCTCAGTTGCTGGCCGAGTTGGACGCAAAGGGGTGAGGCCCCTTTATTTTGGAAATAGCGAACCCAGTGGGGTCCACCCTAAAAGCTGGTCGGGGGGGTTACACCCCCCGGTTTCCGGGTAACGGTCGGCCTCTATGGCCGGCCGATTATGAGTCACCGCGGGACCCAGAAGGGGTCCCGTCTCCTGGAGACGTTGGCGGCCGGCTTGGTCGGCCGCCCCCTGCTGGTGGGTTGTGGCCTTGGGCCACGGCTCATCTCACCGGTGCGGCGTGACAACTCTGCGCCCCTCCACCGCGGCCTTCTCCAGTCGCGGCCTTCATCGGCCTCTCCGGCGCGGCGCGACGGCGCCACGCACCACCACTACGGCCCGCTCCGGCCGCGATCCTCTTCTAATTACCACACAGTGCAACGTCACCATGTGCCTCTACCTCCAACATCATCGAAGATCAGCAAGAAGAGGGGAGGAGAATTGGCCGTGTTTGTGCGGTCCGATCTCCTCCCGTTACGACGATATCATGCGGCCAATCCTTAAGCAACAAAGAAGGATGATTAAAACTTGAACAAAAATAACTCCTACCTCGTGACATGATCTATGGAGAGGTGGTGTCGTTCATTGTCGTCGGAAGGTGACGTCGCTTGTTCGATCGTTGGAAGAGGAGGTCCCTTGGTGGTGCAATAATGGTGGAAGAGGAAGAAGCTGAAGGGAGGAGGAGAAGAGAGGGTTTATCTAGTGGATTCCCCCTCATCTAATAAGATCCTACCTTATTTAATTAAGGTGGGAGTTTCATTGAATTAATATGGGTGGTGGGTCCCCACATTAATTCAAACAAATTTGAATTCCCCAAAGGAAGAATAAAAATAAAATAATTTTTATTTTTATTTCACAAAGTCCGAAAAACTAACTTCCACACTGCCCTGACTACATTCGAGGTGAAGGTCCCCTTAAGAAATTGCTGACTCTTTGAGTTCAACGGTGCCCTCGGAATCTGATTTTGAGCACCGGTTCAGAAGTTACCAAAACCCGCTCGTTCGTTCACTGAACGTACCCGAGCTAAACTTCAGAAAATTATTCCGGGCACACCGGGCCTTAGAATCAGGTGACGTCAGAAACTGCGTACTCATAAAATCCCAAAGAATTTAAGAAAAAACAATTTCCTTGAAATTTACGGGTCTTTACAACCATAGGTCGTCTTTGTGTGGGTTCCTCGTGATGGACCAAATGTTGGTTAATTTCAAGGGTTCCATTCTCAGAACCTAGGAATGGGATATAATTAATTTTTCATTTTTTCACTTGATCTAGAGTGAGACTACCACAACTGATTCTAAGGTTTGGTAGTGTTTATATCTTGGGATGTGGAGTTGGTGTTCAGTTATGGGGTGACAATAAGGATACTTCTATACTAGGGAGTATCAAATTAGTCATGTTAATGAGACCCTTGTGTGGGTAGAATTTGTAATGTAGTAGTAACCACATTAATTAGGTTGGTGGACTAATAGGAATGTTTATTAATAGGAAACTTGGATGGTTTGAAGTGTCCTGGATTGGAATCGGTCACTATAGGTTGAGTTCTATGGTGGGGATTACCATGATCCTGATGAAAATTTTTGGATGATGCTATGATTTATTAGGGTTTATAGGTGTGGTAAGGAACCATCGTGTAAGTTATTAATAGTGTAATGTAGTATACTAACCTTTTATGTGTTTTACACCTTATAATTTAAATTATACAAAGAAAATATGTTTTCATCCTAAAGTGGAACTCAATGAGTTAAATATGATTTGATATTTGAGTTGGGTTTGGATGTGTGGTTGGAATACCACTGAGGCTTCTTGAGGATGATAATTTTTAGGGTGGGGAGGTTTTAATGACCTATGTTTTTATGAATTTTGGTTTTGATCATAAATTTGAATTTTTTTCTTGGGTACTTGTGTGGGGTAAAGTGGTCATTTCTCCCCTGAGATGTGATATTGAAAAAAAAATTATGAATACTCTTTTGGTCTCTAAATTGGGCATTCGACCTAGGACATTAGTTTGGTGGAATTTTGATCCATTCAAATTCCAGAACAATATTTAATATTTAATTAATTAAATATTAAATTATTCACATGGGTTTGGGTGGATATATATTTTGAACCAAGATTTATATTGAGATTTTGACTACGCGGTTGAGTCCTAAATGGGGGTGGGAGTTCTTAAGAGAGGTATAAACCCACTTAGGGTTCTAAGTCTCAAGACAAGTGTTTTAAATGAGGTGTTAATTAATTAATTAATTAATTGTTTTAATTAATTAAATTAATTAAAACACTCCCCACCGTAGTTTGGATTCTTACACATGATAGGAGGGGGAGAGGTTCCACCCTTACATAAGTCAACTGAATCAAGAGGTAAGGGGGAATGAGGTGCCATTAAACTTCTTCCATGGTAGTGATCTATACTAGATCAAGGTACATCAACTTTTAGTAGCAATAGTAGAACTGATGCTTCAGTTTTTTTTCTATGAGGTAGGAAGGTTTTGAGTTTTGTCCCTCGATCTCAATAGATTATTTTTTTTAGCTTTTAATTCCATAATATGATTTCTAAGGACAACCTAGGGGTGATCTATTCATAATAGAGGAACATGAGTCTTTCAATTGGTTCATAGGGGTTTCTCATTTGGATATTATGACTACACGGTGTATGGTTTTAAGAACACATGCCATGTGTTCTTCATATTTGGGGAAAATGGTCTTTTTTATGAACATTTCATGTACTCGGAGTACACACCTTTTGTTGGTGCATGGCTATGTACCTGATCACATGGAAATACACAGTTTTGGAATTAAATGTTTTGTACTATAAGTACACTCCATGTAGTAGGACATGGCCATGCAGCCGAGTACTTATAAAGATGCATCATAAAGGGGGAATATGGTCATGTAGTAGTACACAACTAGAACCCATGTATTCCTTGGACATGTAGTGGTACATGGCTAGATATTAAGTGTACCCAGGTCATGTAGAATTACATGGTAAGATTTTAGGTTTGAGAGTGCATGTATTGTACTTAGGGTACACATTGTTTACTAACTCATTGTTACCATTTTATTGGTTTTATGTGATTTTGTTCCCCATATTTGTAATTGGACACAAGAGGAGTCCATTTTGAGAATTTTTTCATGTAGAACACAATGGTGGAGACCTTGTGTCATTTTGAGTACTTCTAAGAGACGGTTTGGGTGGGAAAGTTGTGATAGAGTGGTTTTCCTCCAATATTTGAATCTATATATCTCTTGAGAGTGGGACATGGGTTAAGAACTAGGTGAGGGTCATGAAAATAATTAGAGGATATATAATGGGTTCTATATATTCTTTGATTGGTGTTGGAATATAACTATCCATGGTTAGCAAGATTGGGTTGTGACTCGAGCTGATAAATAGGTTGAGTATATAGGCCAAAAATGGGTATCTTTGAAATGGGGCTGACTTAAGGGATTATTCCTTGTGATTTTTACCAAATTTTATGCCTGTGAGGCAATGATATGCTAGAGACTGGGTGTTGGTATGTGTGACACCCAATAGATGGTTGTTAGCCTAAGAGATTAGTTGTGACCATGGATTGGAAGAGGGATTCCTCCACATATGTTCTAACCTAGAGGATCCCAATTGGGATTCCCTAACTTGTGCACTGACTCTGAGCATACCAAGATGGATTAAATTGTTTACATATTGACCCAATAGTCCAAGTTGGTGCCTGATTGATAGACTGACCATGAGTGGGTATGTATGTTTTAGTAGTAATGGTTGTGGGTGTCCCCTTGGGACCAGAACCGATACATGAACCAATAGGTATGAGATGTAATTACGGTCATGGGTGTTTGATCAACACCTGATATGTTTCTAATTTTTTATATTGAGACTCAGTTTACACCCTCAAAATGTTGTGATGTGGTTGGGTTGGAACTTTTTATTTTCTGGTTTACTGGTATGAGCTACTATATTTAAGAGAGTTGCACATGATGTTCCACATTTATGGTTTTGGATGTATTTCATGGCATTACACTTCTAATGTTTAGAAAGTTAGACATGAAATTTAATACCCAAGGGTTATGATATTAGATGTTATGTGGTATATCAGTACAAATAGTTTTTTTCATGGTTTTTTTGATGGACCAAGGTTATAGGAATGTTTAATTTTTGATATAAAAATGAGGATAGTGGGAATGGAGTTCCAAGGATATGGATAAAATTAGTAGACATGGAATTCCATGGATATAAATGATATTAGTATACACGGTGTTCTATTCATATAGATGAGATTAGTGGACACTGTGATCTACAGATATAGATGAGATTTTTGGAAATGGAGTTCCACTGATTTAAACTAGGTTGTTGGGGATGAAATTATATATATGTATGGTTTATATTGTTGGACACAGTTTTCCTCATCCATGTTTTATGGTGTTGTACATAGTCTTTATCATCCATGGTTTAGGTTTTTGAACATGGATTTACTTGATCAAGGTTTAGGGTTTTGTACATGGTGTTCCTCATCAATACTTTATGTTTTGTATAGATGCTCTGGGAACTATGAATCTAGATACATGGGTTAGATGATGGATTGATGATCTTGGAACTATATATCTTGATACATGAATAAGATGATAGATGAATTATCTAGTTATTAGTAGTAATTTAATGTGGTATGGGTAACTATTATTGATTCATCTAGGTAACAAGTAAGAGTTAATGAGAAAAGTTGTGAAGTTGGTTTAGGGTTTCCAAGGATGTGGAGCCCACATATTACATGGGATGCATGGTCCTAAAGATGTGTTCAGATAAACCTAGAACTGGCTAAAGAAGGTATGGTCGATCAAAGTCTCATATCTAAGGACTGATAATGGTTTTTTGTCTTTATTCCAGTTGTGTTTTGGCTAATTTGGTCATATTTCATGAGCATGAACTTATAGCAATAGGTTATCAGTTCAATATTAGGAGTGGCTTACTGATATTTATTTCTCACCTCGTGTACATGCACCTTAGTGTGTATATAGTCCTTTTGTTTTATTTCAGTTTGAGAATATATTTGTGACGCTTAGTATGAAGGCCCAAGGTTTCATGATTGACTAGAACTGCTCATGTGAATTCATATGATCAAGCTGGAGTAGATCGACATTGTTTTAGAGACTAGGTATATATCATAGATCAGATATGGTAGTATATTTGGATGCATTTGATTTTCTATTTTTTATGTTGTATATCTTGTCAGACTATTGGAAGAATAGTTTTTAATGTATGGAATGTCCATTCATTCCATTAGCATATTTTATCTTATTATAGGATGCTATGTTTTAGTTTATTTTATATTCCTGCATACTCTACTATGTATAATTCTCAAATATTTATTTGTGCTTCCACACTTTGATAATAGGGTATAGTATCCTCATATAACCACCTTATAACCTCATTGCTATTCGGTATCCTCTAGTGTATGAGGATGCATTCCCAGTGTCTTGTGGTTAACTAGCTCAAGGCACTAATTCAGTGGCTCCTACTTCAAGATGTTAAATATTTTTTTCTATTTTTGAGGATTCTCAAGGGTGAATTTGTTATAGGGGATCTCCTAGATGTTAAATTATTATTAATTCATATTTATTATTCCATTCTAATTTATACACTTTCAAGGGATCCAATTATCCATGATATGTAATGATCCATTGTATTCAATACATGGTTTTATGCTTTTTTGTAATTTTCCTTTAGGAATAAAATTTTCTTAGTTTGATTCATATTTCATAAGACTTATTTTATAATAAATTTTAATTATTTTTAAATAGTTGGAAAAAATTATTTGGAATTTTAGATATTTAATTTGGGGGGAAATGGTTCAAAATACATGGGGCGTTACGATCTCCTACTTCAATTAAACTATATACTAACAATTTTATTTATAATTAACTAATTAAAAAATTACTCGGGGTATATAAAATATATATATTATTCAACATATAATTTCTACTAAGGTATCAAACTTACTAACTTTGGTAATACTTGGAAACTCATATTTTCCTTCATAATAGACATATCCCAAATATTGAGTTTCTCTCTAATCATTTGAGATAAATACCCCTCATGATTGGGTATTAAAACCCATATAATACAAATAATTTTCCTAGAGAGATCATTTCATCCTTGAACTAATAGATTATCATAGATTTATTTGAAATAATAAATTTTATTTTCCTATTTTAGTAATTAATTTGGATCTTATGTGGTGATATCTAATCCATTTACAAAATTGCATCAATTTACTCAAAATATAAAAATGATATTTGAACAATGAACATTCCTATAAACTATAACTTAGTATTAAATAATTTTACAATAAGAAGTTTTTTCTAATAATTAAATACTTAATCATTTATTTTATTAGAAAACATCCTAGATACACTAATTTTGAGAGAAATAGAAACCATTTAGATATCCAAAAATCATGATTATAGGATAAGCATATTTTAATTAGCACGATCCAATAAAATTGTATTTATTTCATAGTCTATTCCATGTTCCCTTCGACTTGGAGGGTGTTTATGACTTTTATCCTCATTATCCCTCAGCATAGGGAATTATTTTTCATAATTTATAATCTCTTTCAATCTAAAACATCAAATTATAAGTGGTACCTTAGAAAGGTCATTATTTTCCTCTATCATGTTAACTAAAATCTTCATTTTTCCTCTATAGTTCGATACTAGATGACTTCATTTACAATAAATAAAAAACCTTATAGTTCCTTTAAGACATGTCCTGGGGTGGTTCTTCCCACAGTCTTGACATATATGAGAATTAATATTCTTTCCTCTATAGTCTTTATCACATAAAATTCCTTGACACTATATTTTACTCTTATTTGGTGTGTTCTAAAATTCAACTAGGTTTAAATGGTTAATCATTACTAGATATTTGTAGTTTTTCATAACCATTATATTTATCATACCATATCTAATCTCGTATTATTGTTCATTAGGATAATCACTACATTATTCATTACACCCATTGTTAACTCAATTTTTTCAGGATTCCACCATTACTTTAAATAATGGAATTTTTAGGTATGAAAATAAATAAATTGATAAATATAAAAAAGGAAGCAATTAACTTAAAATATGTGACTCATAAATCATTTTTATAAGCTAATATTTAAATTTCAAATTTTCAATCTACCTTATCCATCGTAATATTTGTCTTAGCTTCTCTAAAAATCATGTTATGTATTACATCCTAAAATTTTGATGAAATTATAATGACCTAATTTATAAAAATTTAATTCCCATTTTGATTGAGTAAATTACTTATAGTTATAGGTCACACATACACTGATTTTTTATTTTATATCATTAGAAAATGTAGAATATTTAATTTAAAACATTGTTAAGTATCTTAACCATTGATAATATTTTTTTGTATAGTGACCATTAAGATTAGTATATATTAAGGGGTATAATAAAGTCTAATTAACATATATATATGAAAATGTTTCCTCAACTAGTTGTATCATTTTAATACCCTAAGACTTTATGATATATATCTTTTTAAATAAATTCAATATCCTTGGTAGCTTTCAATAGATTCATCCCCGAATCTGAAAGAACTGTAAAATAGTATACTATTATGACCTACCTATTTGTTGGTTGGAGTATAATACTCAAGAGGGGGTGAATTGGGTATCTATAAAAATTTCTATTAAAGTTTATTATTTGAAGTTCCCGCAAATTTAAAATTCAATTGACCAGTTATCTAGTAGTGAATTTATAAGAGCTTGATTGTTTGATTAATTTTTCAAAAGATTTATTAGTTCTCAGTTTTAAAATTTTGATAATTAATACAACTTTTGAAACTAACATAATAATTCAATACTATTATAAACACTTTCCAATACTAACTATCATAGTTCAATTTAGTGTTATGAAATATGTGATAAAACAGAGTAAAACTAAAAAAATGCACAGAAGAAATAAAATAAGAGATTTAGTCTCAAGAAGAGACCTAATCCTCTCCACTGGGTGATCACCTATCACCAGACCGTTCAAATTAATAAACAGTTTGATCCACACCCTAGATCGGGGTTCATAACAGTACACAGGCTATCCATGTCACAAGACCTCTACCACAGTTCTTTGTGGGTACAAACTACCATGTCACACAGGGACCTCTTACACACTTATCATTGGGAGTAAAAATGTGTGTGAATGTAAGAGTGGAAGGATATATTATATACTTCAGTTTGATACATGAGAAAGTGTGTGCTTTATAGACAGATACACACACTGCTCAAAATTATGTAAAAATTCCCACAATAGAGAAAATAAATATAAGGATTTAGAAGGATTTGTGTGTATTAAGATGTAACTCTAGAATCTTTAGATGTATCTAAGATGAGGTTTGAGTCTTCTTCTGAAAGTTTACACTAAAATAGAGTGTTGTATTCTGGATTCCAGGTACAAGTATGGTTCTGTATGTATATTTTTCTCCTTATTTTATATGTTGAACTAGTTTTTCAATATGATGTACAACTTGATTGATATTTCCTCATGTACTCTTCCTTTTGTTCTTGAGTTCACATTGGGTGCATGAGAGTCATGGATGTTCTTCTGTATGCCTCACATGCGGGCACGCCACACCTCTCTTTTGTGTGTATTTCTTCTCTCTTCAAAAATGTTTTTATTCTTGAAGGCCAACAAATAGAATGTTCTTTCCACATTAATAGGTTCTTCTTACCTCGTACTTTCTACTAAAATTACTACAAAAGATTATTAAATATGTCAGTATCATTAAATGACTCAAATATGACCATTAGAAATAATTTTAATAAATGTAAATTTAAACAATCTATCGGTGAGTCATCAGTCAGTGCCTCACCTGTCGGTATCACCTTCTATCAGTGACTCAAACCATTAGTATGTCATTTTTTCAGTCTTTCCATATTTCAGTGGCTTATTACATCGGTGACTCATTTTAACTATCGGTGAGTCCTTGTGTCGGTATCACCATACATCAGTAGTTCACTTGTAATGACTGTAGGTCGATTGCATCGGTAGGTCGTCTGCGTTGGTAATTCGTACGAATCAGTAGATCTATTGAATCAGTAGGTCTTCTATGTCGACAATTCATATGTATTGGTAGTTTATATGTGTTAGTAAGTCATATGCATCGGTAGATCGATTGCATTAGTAGTTCGTCTGCGTCAGTAAGTCATTTGCATCGGTAGGTCGTCTGCGTCAGTAAGTCATATGCATCGGTAGGTCGTCTATATCAGTAAATCATCTCTTATGTCAGTGTCAGTCTATTATACTTGGAATATATATTTTTCTAGACTGTCTTACAATATAAGTGTAAACAAAATTTACCAAATCTATATGAGATCATAGATAGAAAAAAATTCACATATTGAAACTTAAATAAATATGATTGATAGGTTTAGACATGATTAATACGAATTGATATGAATTATATGAATTTAAATGATTTGTGAATTTACATGATTTGTGATTATTAAAACTACTAATACTGGAGAGGAGGACCAACAGTCTCCTATGGTCTAATAATCTCCCCCTTTTTGATGATCACAAATCATGGCAGTACACAGTACACAAAGGTAAAGTATAGAAGGATAATTCCAACTAGTTATCCCCCTTTTGGTATTATCAAAAAGATAATATATAGAATAGAAATAAAAGGTATCATAAAGTAATAGATAAAATATAATGGGAGGAAATGAAAGAACACAAAAATTCCATTAATCAAGAAAGTACAGTGGATGACAAGTCTCCAAACAAAAAGAGAAAGAAGCAAGCCAGTAACCCCATCAGAGAATAATCTACACTAAGATTTAGGGTTAAGAGGTTCTTTTACTTTTCTTATAAGGATTGATAGAGGGTCCAGGAGGTGATGGTTGATAATCTGGAGGGTCTGAAGAAATTCTTAGAAGAGGTAGGATCACCCCTTCTGAAACATTATGTACAAGACTGGGTTAGTGTTGGGGCAACACAGGAGGTTAACCTTTTCTTGGATAACTTGGTGAATCTGAGCCAATGCATGAGCCACTGACATTTGAGGTGTAGGAACTAATCTAGGAGGTCAAACAGGTTCAGTAGTAGGGACTACAATTTCTTCACTTTGTACATGGAGGTATGGATTAAACAGTTTGATGAAATCCTTGATAATCTCACCACTATACTTCATGGATTTCTCAAATTCATCCTTATTCTCCATGAATTTGTCCAATAAAGAAGTGAAGTCCTTTAATTTCTTGGCTTATTCTTTGAATGATTTTGTAACTAGGGGTAAAGTCAAATTTTCTACCAAATACTTAAAATGACTTATCAACTGGTGCTTGGAGTAAATCTTGGAGAAATATGAACTTATCCTCTTTGTATGCTCTTCCTGGGTTGCATATGCTTCCTTGGTATATAATTTGACCATATCATGAACAAAATCACTATTCTTATCAATATTTTCTAGGATTTCCAAGCCATAGGTATCAAATAGAGCTTTAATATTTTATTTTACAATAGTTCTGATTTCCTCAATATCTAGAGTCTATGAGGTCTGGCCAAATGTGGAAGGAATAATAGTAGGAGTTGAGGTTGAAGTAGATTTCACAATTTCCTTTATGTCCTTTATCAGTTTAGAAAAATCATGAAATTTAAGATGAGAAATAAGATCTTCAAGTCCTTTCATGACACTCTCCATTGTAGTCATATACTCTGTGGTTAAAGCATTGATGCTAGTAGTTAACTTCTTCATCTCATTCCCAAGCATAGTGTTATTTTCCACAATGATTTTAGTAGTTGTAATCAAATTGGGATGAATTTCTTTTATCACCCTCTATGATACTGAAATAGCATCAGCTTAAGATGCTCTTGCTGATACAGGAGTAGAACTAGAAGTCCCAATTTTCCTTACATATTCAACCATAGACCTAATATATATCAAGTTATCATTTATCTTGGTGTTTTCTCTTCTAACATCATCAATCTCATATCTCATCTGAGATTTTACTGAATGTATTACTGATGAACATATGTCTTCCTTGAATTTTTCCAAGTCTGCCTTAGTGACATAATCACTAGAATGGGTTTCAGACACTAGTTCCCCTTAAGTAGGTACAAACACTTCATATTCTGAATCTTAATAATCTAATCCTAGTTCCACATACCCAGGATTCCTCACCCATTCATCCATTACATCATCATCTAGAGGAGTGATAGTATCAAGCCTTACTCTTCCAAGTTGATTCTCTTCACTAGATTAACCTTCTCTTTCTTGGGGATTCCCCTCAATATGATCTTTTATTACTGATTTCTCATCTTCATCATGAGGTCTTATTCTTTCATAAACCAAATTAGGTACAGAAATATCTTGAGCTTCCACTTCAGAAGCAACTTCATCATTTTCTCTCACTTCAACAACAACTTTAGGAGGTTCTTCCAACCGATCCTGATCCACTGCTTCAATCATTTCAACATATTCACCTTGATTGTCCCTATGATAGTCATTATCACTTCCATTAATTTCATCAAAATCATGTCTAGATACATGTTCTTCATTTCTATTCTTATCACCATCTTCTTTATCTTCATCCTCTTTATTACCACTTCCACTTTCACCATTTTCACTTTCTTCTTCTTCTTCAGACCCACTGGATCTACTTACATATTCCACACTGCCTAAGATTTATGTCTTCTCATCCCCATTATCTTCAAGAGTGGAATCATCAGAGGGTAAGGTAAGTGAAGGACTAAGAGGTCCAAAGAAAAAAAAACTTTTCGAGGTTCAGTGGTGTCAGGATCACTCCTATCATCAATAGGTGGTCCCTGATATCTAACGAGAATGACAGTCTCTTATTCTTCTTCTGAAGACTAAATAGCTTCCTCATTTGGTCCCAGACCAGGATCATCCATATTATTAGGTCAAGTTAGATAATCCACAAGATTGAAATTTTCATAGATCTTATCTTCATCTCCAACCCATTCTCTCTTCCATGGGTTCTAGTTGATTTTCATACTCTTACAAATCTCTTTACTGAGGCAGATCCCACTACACTTAGAAACAGCTTCTTCACATTCATCTACACAACCTTTTTCTTTTAGAATAGCTGAGATCACCCTTAGATAGAACAGGGGATTAGTTTTGTAGGAAGGTTTGATCATCCCATTCATGTGAACATAAAATTATCTACACAAATTTACATTCATCCATTTTCTTAGAAGATAAACCAAGTACACATATTTATATTTCAGAGAAGCAAAGTCCCCTTTATTGGGACAGATTTGATGTTGAATAAACTTAAACAAAATTCTTCATTCTCCACTTAACTCTGTAGTAATGGATCTTATGTGCTCATCATTATTAGTAAGTTCATTTAACGTTCTCTCAAAGAAAAACATATTACTCTTAGGTGGATAGGTACCTTTATAATCATAAAATACACCTTCATGAAGAACTTTAAGAAATTTATCCCAATGACTTGAAGAGAAATAGATTCTCTCCTCTTTTACTATGGATTTCATCTAGGCGACCTCACTTCCTTCCAACAGAAACTCCATATTCATTTAAAATTAATGAACTAGCTTCGGGTAAAAGGGTCATTCATTATTGGAGAACTAGTCAAGACAAACTTGATCTTGTAGTACCTTGATAAATAGATACTTTCTTTCTAACATCAATTCTGCAAGAACTTATTTTTATAGAGTTACAATATGGTCTTCCAGAGTAGGATTTACAGAAGCTGAAGATTTTCTCGATTCACCTTTCTGTTTCTTTGAAGCATGAGACTCACTATCATCAAGATCTTTCTTTACATGTTACATTATGATCTATTTAGTCTAAAGGTTATAAGGTGAAAGGTCAGGGTATAGAGAGAGAGAAATGGCCTAGAGAGTGTAGAGTTAAAGGAGTAGAGTGGATTGATTTAAATTTATATCGTTTAGGGATTTTGAAATTACGCAATCATGAAACTGTGAACTAGGTTCAACAAAATTAATGAAACAGTTTTATTTTGAGAAAAACATAAAATGTATAAAAACAGTGAGTCATCGGTGTTGGCATGGAAGATTTTACATAAAACTAATGGTTTTGTCATTACATAGAATCAGTTTCGGCATGACAACTGTGTCAACATGACATAGCATCGGTTTCAGCATGATAACTATGTCAGAATGACATAGCATCGGTGTCGGCATGACAACTATGTCGGCATGACATAGCGTCGGTGTCAGCATGACAACTTCAATTAAAAATATCAAAGGAATAGCAACACATGGTCTTATAGATTGATCATTCCTAACCCATGTCTGATGTAATTTATTCTTTCAGAGTTCAATGTCTTAGTGAATATTTCATCATGTTGATATTCAGTGCCAATAAATTCTATAATAAATCACCCTTTTGAAAATGATCTCTCAAAAGGTGATATCTTACATCAATATGTTTTGTTCTAGAATGAGAAACTAGTTTCTTAGAAATGATAATAGCACTTGTATTGTCACATTTTATAGGTATATGTCTAAATTGATATCCATAATCTGGCAGAGTGTGTTTCATTCACAAAATATGAGCACAACAACTACAAGCAGCTATGTATTCAACTTTAAAAGTAGATAATGAAATAGAATTTTGTTTCATACTACATCATAAAACCAAAGACTTTTCCAAAAAGTGACATGTTCCATAGGTCCTATTTTTATCTAACTTGCATCCATAAAAATCAGCATCAGAATAACACACTATATCAAATGATTGTTCTTTAGGGTAAAACAAACCTAAATTGATAGTATATTTGAGGTATTTGAAAATCCATTTAACAAAATTTAAGTGAGATTATTTGGGATTATCTTGAAAATGATCACACATACACACACTAAAAATTATATCTATCCTACTAGTAGTCAAGTAGAGAAAACTTCCAATAATTCCTTTGTAAGTGGTTTGATCAACAGATTTACCATCTTCAACAAGATATAACTTACAAGTAGTACTCATTGGAGTGTAACTAATTTTAATTATATCAAATCAAAAAAAATGTCTTTTGTGTATTTACTTTAATTTAAAATGATACCTTCTTTCTTTTGAAAAATATGAAATCCAAGAAAGAATTTGATTTCACCCATCAAACAAATTTCAAACTCACTTTGCATCATTTTAGAAAAATCAATACATAAAGAATTTCTTGAAGATCCAAAAATAATATCATCTACATAAATTTGAACTAATAAAATATCTTTAGAAATTTGTTTTATAAATAGAGTTGGATCAGCAATTGCTTTTGTAAAAACTTATCAAATGAGAAAAGTACTTAGTCTATCATACCAAATACTTGGATCTTGTTTTAAACCATATAAAGCTTTTGTTAATTTTAAAACATGATTTTAAAAATGATGGTTTGTAAAACTAGGGGTTTTTTCAGAAAAAACATCCTCAAATATATACCCATTTTTTAATACACTTTTAACATCCATTTGATAAAGTTTTAAATTATGATAAGCAGCATAAGCAAGCAAGATTATGATGGCCTCAAGTCTAGAAACAAGGGAAAAAGTTTCTTCATAGTCAATTACTTCTTCTTGACTATAGCCTTGCTCAAATAATCTAGATTTATTTCTAAAAAATCCAAATTCATCTACTTTTTTTCTAAATGCCCACTAGTTCATGTGGTCAAGGTGTCTTTGGGTCTATGCACAAGTTTCAAAACTTTATTTCTTTCAAATTGATTAAGCTTCTCTTGTAGAGCCATCACCCAAAATTTATATTTAATTGCATAATTGATGTTTTTATGTTCAAGTTGTGACAAAAAGGCCTGATGTTCACCTGGTTTCTAAGAGAATCTATAGTTTGTGTCCCTTTATCTAATTCTCCAAAAACATCTAAAGGATGGTTCTTGAGGGTTCTAGTTGGTCTAGAAAAGAAGGGTATAGTAATTTCAGGTTCATTTACAGGTTCTGGTTCATCATGTCTAGATTATAAAGAATTTCCAGAACTGTTTGATTTAACATATTTCTTAACAAGAGGATTAGATGATTTTTCATTTATATCCAGATTTGAAATATCATCTTCAAGACTTTCTAGGGAGGTCTTAGGTTCATGTGGATTGGTTTCATAAAATTTTATATGCACATATTCTTCCACACACTTAGTTATTTTATTAAAAATCTATAGGATTTACTAGAGGCTGAGTAACCAAGGAAGATTCTTTCATCACTCTTGGATACAAATTTGACAAGATTTTCCTTTGTATTAAGGATATAGACTTTTCAACCAAAAACTTTTAAGTAACTAACTTTGGGTTTATATTATTCCAAAACTCATAAGGAGTCCTTTTAAGAATAGTTCTGATTGAGACTGTTAATAATATAGCATGTTGTATTGATAGCTTCATCCCAAAAGTAAACAAGTAGATTATATTCATTGAGCATTGTTTGGGATATCTCTTTTAATGTTTTATTTATTCTTTCCACAACTCTATTTTGTTGAGGTGTCCTAGGGGTATAGAAGTTATAACTATAGCCATTGTGTGAGAAAAAAGATTCAAAGTCTTGATTTTCAAACTCACAACCATGATCACTTATTATGGATTTTATCTTAATTCCACTAAGAGTTTCTACTATTTTATCATAATTGGTGAAGTAAGTACATGATTCACTTTTGTGAGCTAAGAAATAAGTCTAGGTATACCTATAATAGTCATCTACAAGAACATAGACATAGTGTTTCCCAATTAAACTAGAAACTTGATAAGGTCAAAACAAGTCCATGTGAACCAACTCTAAAGGTTAAGAAGTTGAGACTTATTTCTTTGATTTGAAATACATCTTTTGTTATTTACCCTTTTGATAAGGATTACAAACTTTGTCATTGAAAACTCAAGTTTGGGTAGATCCTTGACTAGTTATTTTATAGTAATATTTCTAAGATAGTGTATATTATAGTTTCATAATCTCCTATTCTAAATCCAATAATTTTTGTGAAATACACTTAATCATGATACATTTTGAGAAACTAAAGAATCTAAGTTAACAGAATATACATTTTAATTTCTAAAATCATAAAATACAAATTCATTTTTAGGGTTAAAAACATTAAAAGAATCATTTTCAAATTAAACATGGAATCTATCATCACATAGTTGTAAAATACTAAGAAAATTATATTTCAATAGATCAACAAAAAGTACATTATAAATTACAACTGAGTTAGAGTTACCAATTTGGCCTAAGACAATTATTTTTCCTTTAGAATTGTCACCAAAAGTTATATCCACCATAAATATTGATTAGGTTCTTAAAGATTGAGTAGTTCATATCATATGTCTTGAACATCCTCTGTCTAAGTACCACTGAATCTTGTAGGATCTCTTCAAACATATTTTCTATAGAATAATCAAACAAAAATAGATTTTGGTACCTAAATTTTTTTGGGTCAAGTGAAATTAGTAATAAATTATTTAGGTACCCACATTTTCTTCATGGGTTTTCTATAAGCATTATATAGAATATTTGAAAAATAGACTCTATTTGGTCTAAAACACTTAAAGGTAGTAAAATATTTTCCAGAACTTGAACTAAAAGAAAATTTTTGATTTTTAGGTAGAAAAACAGATTTTCCAGATTTAGTTACAAAATGTGTTTTAGATGGGTTTCTCTATCCAGACTAATATCCAATACCAGAAGTGTACTTAAGAGCTATTTGTTTACAAAGAATTTAATTAAGAGTATTTTTCTCATTGGTAAACTTTTCTAGATATTTCATCAATTTCTCATTAGACATTTTTAGTTAATTGTTTTATTTTAGCATTTCAGCATTCTTTTCATTTTCAATAGTAAGTTTAGACTTAATATTTACAGTGAGATCATATTGTTTCTTTAAATATTTATATTTATATTTCAATTCATTGCATGTCTCTTCCATTATGTTATAGTATTAAAATAGTTCATCACTTTTTATATTTTCATAATCACTTTCACTTCTAAAATAGTAATAATTATGTACAGGAGAATATAAAGACACCTCATATGTGTTTTTCATAAAACACATATTTTCCATATCATCTCTCTCATCATGAGATGATGCTGATTCAATGGAACTATCCTCAAAGGCACTCCATGTGGCCTTCATATCTTTTTTATACTTCTTGTCTTTGTTTTCATACTTCTTTCTGTATTTTAATTTTGTACATTCATCTTTGAAATATCCTCTCCTCTTATATTAATAGCATAAAATCTTCTCTAATTTTTCATTTATTTTCCAGACCTTTTTTAAGTTTCCCTTATTATCATATATTCCTTTATAATTGGGATTCTTGAAGAACTTATTCTTTTTATAGAATTTTTTGAATCTTATGGCTAGTTGAGCCATCTCTCCATCACTATATAATGTTTATTCATCATTAATAGATATTTCAATGGAGGCTAAAACCTTATCATTTTCCTTATTCTTAGAGGTAGTAGTCTTAAAGGCTATAAATTTTCTCTTAGGTTCATCCTCTCCTTCCTTATTGACTTTCAACTCTTCTTTATACATCATCAATTTTCTAATGATTTCTTTGATAGGTAGTTTATTGATGTCACATGATTCTTTAATTGATATAGAAGTTCCTCTCCATCTATATGGTAAGCATCTGAGTATTCTCAAAACTTGCTCCTTGGTTGTAACATCTCTTCCCAGAGAGATCACAGTGTTCAAAATTTCATTAAACCTGAGATACATGTCAGAAATAGACTCATCATGCTTCATTTTAAATTTCTCATATTTAATAGTATATGTGTTAAATATCATTTCCTTAACACTATAAGTTCCTTTATGTTAAACAGATAAGGTGTCCCAAATTTCATGGGTTGTTTTACATGTAGAAATCATGTTAAACTCTCCATATCCTAAAGAACAGTATAAGGAATTCATGTATTTGTAATTATTATTATAAGTAGCCTTAGTTGGGTCATCCCAAGTAGTTCTAAAATTATCAGGAATCTTATATTCATCTACAATTGAAGACCAAAATTCAAAACCCATACTTTCTAAGTGAATTTTCATTTTAATTTTCCATTGTGCATAATTTTTTTCATTAATGAATGTAGGTCTGTTGGTAGTAGCACCTTCCAGCCTATTTTCCATGCTAAATTATAGAATAAGATTTAAAAGATATAAAAATTTAGTATTAACAGAAATTTTAAGATCTTTGAAATACAACTAAAATCACAGTTAAAAAAGTTTGAAAAAATCTTTGAAAACTGAAAATTCTGAATTCCATTGAAACCAAATGTTGGTCGGAGTAGAGTACTCAAGGGGGGTAAAATAAGAAATTATAAAAATTTCTATTATAGAGTATTATTTAAAGTTCCCCCAAATTTAAAATTCAATTGACCAGTTAGCCATTAGTGAATTTATAAGAGATTCATTGTTTGATTAATTTCTTAAAAGAGTAATTAGTTATCAGTTATATCAATTTGATAATTAATACAACTTTTGAAACTAACCTAATAATTCAATACTATTATAAACACTTGCTAAGAATAACTGTTAGAGTTCAATTTAGTTTCATGAAATATGTGATAAAACAGAGTAAAACTAAAAGCAAAATCACGGTGGAAACAAAATAAGAGGTTCAGTCTCAAGAAGAGACATAATCCTCTCTGCTTGGTGATCACTTTCCACCAAGCCGTTTAAATTAATAAATAGTTTGATCCACACCCTAGATCGGGGTTCACAATAGAACACAGGATATATAGGTTACAAGACTTCTACCACAGTTCTTTGTGGGTACAAACTACCAAGTCACACAAGGAAATCTTCCACACTTATATGTGGTAGTAAAAAGTGTAAGATGGTAATAGTAGAAGGATATCTTGTATCCTTCAATTTAATGTAAGAGATAGCATGTGATTTATAGAAAGATATGAAAACTGCTCAAAAGTATGTAAAAATTCCCACAATAGAGAAAATAAATATAAGAAATTATTTAGAAGGTTCTGTGTGTCTTAAGATGCATCTTTGGACTCTTTTGATGTATTTGAAATGGGGTCTGATTCTTCTTCTGGAAGTTGGCACTAAAATAGAGTGTTGTATTTTGGATTCTACGTACAAGTATGGTTCTGTAGGTATATTATTCTCCTTATTTGATATGTTGAAGTAGTTTTTCAATTTAATGTACAGCTTGATTGAGATTTCATCATGTGTTCTTCCTTTTTCTATTGAGTTCACAGTGGGTGCATGATAGTCATGGATGTTCTTCTGTATGTCTCACATGTGGGTATGCCATACTTCTCTTATGTGTGTATTGCTTCTATCTTCAAAAATGATTTTTATTCTTGAGGGACGAAAAAGAGCATGTTATTTCCACTTTCATAGGTTCATCATACCTCATACCATCTATTAAAAGTCCTACAAAAGATTATTAAATATTTCAGTATCATTAAATGACTCAAATATGATCGATAGAAATAATTTTAATAAATGAAAATTTAAAAAATCTATCGGTGATTCATCAGTCGGTGAATCATCTATCGGTATCTCCTTCTGTCGATGAATCAATCCATCAGTATGTCATTATCTCGTTCTTTCCATATGTTGGTACCTCATTACATCGGTGACTTGTTTTAACTGTCGATGAGTCCTTGCATCGGTAGCATCATGCAACAATAGGTCACTTGTACTAATGGTAGGTATATTTCATCAGTAGTTTGTCTGTGTTGGTAAGTCATATGCATCAGTAGATTGATTTCATTAGTAGGTCATCTATGTCGATAAGTCATATGAATTGGTAGGTGGTCTAAGTTGGTACTTCATATGCATTGGTGGATCGATTTCATCGGTATGTCGTATGCGTTGGTAAGTCATCTCTTATGTTGGTGTCAGTCTGTTGTACTTGGAATATATTTTTGTCCGGACTATCTTAGAATATAAGTGTAAATAGAATGTACCAAATCTATGTGAGACCATAGATAGACAAAATTTCACATATTGAAAATTAAATAATTATGATTGAAAGGTTTATACATGATTAATACGAATTGATATGATTTATATGAATTTACATGATTTGTGAATTGACATGATTTGTGATTATTAAAAATATTAATACTAGAAAGGAGGACCAACAGTCCCCTATGGGAAAAAATTGTAAAATTAGATGCTATAAATAGGTATAAATAAATTATAAAAATTATATGGTTTATAAATTTATATAAAAAATTATTTTTTTCAATTGATTATAAATATAAATAAAACTCATTTGAAATAAGAAGAAATTTTTTTCTAAATAACTGTGTTTTTTCTAAAAAAAGGTTTCATCATGTTTTGTTCACTAATGTTAAAATTAATTATTAAAAATTTTATAAAAAAATTATTAAAAAAACTTCATTTTTTAAATCATCATGTCAAAATTTTCATATAGTGAATTTTTTATAATTTTATAAAAAGAATAATTTTTCAATAAATACTGAAAAATACATATTTTTATTAAAACTGGACTTCTTTTTAAATAATTTCCAATGTTAAATTTTGTTTTAAAATTGTTTTAAAAGTAAAATTAGTTCAGATATATTATAATAAATCCAATTTAGGCCATTATAGTCAAATATTTTTTTAATTTTAACGTAAAAACCTTTTGTGCATAATAAAACATTTCCTTTGGAAATACGTGACATGCTTGCGGGTTTAATTTTAAATTAAATTATTTAAATTAATATATTTAAATTTTAAAAAAATTATTCCATATTTATAATTATAATAATTAATATTAGGTAATAATTTCAACTTAATTTTTTTCATAATGAATCGTAAAAATAATAAAAATTCATTACCAAAGTTACAGTTAAAACCTATTTATCGGATATTAAACTAAAACTATAAGATTTAAAAAGACATAATAACTTTTATAATTTATATTTTATGTCCATATATTGACCTTATATCATCTATGTTTTTGGATTAGTCTATTTTGTATTCATTTGGGGTGTGTTAAACATGGGTATGATTTATTCTTTTCAAAATTTCTAAGTGTATCCTCTCCCTCCCTCTTTTCTATTTTTCACACATGAAGACACCTATTTATCATTAAATCCATGAAAAAAATACATTTATTAAATCCCTTTCAATGAGATATAGTCCCTGGTTTTATAATAAAACCATTCTAGGAAGGATCTATGTATAAACCTAAAGTGGTTCTCCAAAGTAGAGGTATTGTTCTTAACCATTCATCTTCATTTTATTTATTTATCTACCTCCTTATAATATTCTAAAAATATTATTAAATAATAAAACCAATATATTCCATATTTTTATAAGTTATTTTATTAATGTGATAACATACATTCATCTCCTCCTCCATAAAATGGTTAACAAAATCATTGATCGTGTGTAGGGCGGACTACCATCTCACGAACCGATGTAATTCATTTTCCATCACCACATCACATGGATGGTTATGATGATGGATTAAATTTATATATATATATATATATATTATTTATTAAAAAATAATAATCTTGTAATTATAATATAACATCTAATTTCTTACCTTTTAATATGTTGTAAAATGATAATGTCGCTCGTGCGTAGGTTTGGACTACCGCCTCTACAAGAAGTTGTGAAATGTTTTTAATTTTATTTTTGACATAGATGGTAATAACTATAGATTTAATGAATATTTGTTATATATATTATCTATTAATTATTCTATAAAGGTTAATTAATATTTACCTCTTTTTATTCCATCCATCTGAAATTGAGAACATCATTCATGCATTCATATGACCTACCTTGTCTATAAACATTGTCATTTATTTTTATACGTCTAAATTTAATCAATTAAAATAAATACCTATATAATGAAAATATATTATATTAATATCATGGTTAAAATTCTAGATATTTTGTAACTGTGATCAATTTACAGGGACTCAAACTACCAAACCAAAACATATATGAAAAACAAATCAGTTATTACCCTAAAGAGTAACTTTAACTAGGAATTGTTAATAAACGAGCAATAAAATATTATATATAAATGATATATGGTGTTATTTATATGATTATGGTTATGTAATGGATTTATAATAATTATATATTTCTGAACAGGATGTTCGAACATGTACGAAGGAAATCATACCTAAGGTATGGGTTTATTTCACAATCTCATCATTATTCTAGATTGTTTATGTTTAAGTCCTCATTGGGGGAATTATTTGGTATTTATATACTAAAAAAATATATTTTACTCTTATATAATTATTAAAAAACTATTCAAATAAAATTACCATTTTCTCTCTTTGGTACATAAAATGGTTGAAAAAATGTTTTTAATAAAAGATCAATTTATTTCTCTCTTCGATCGAAAATCATTTTACTTATATATCCCTGAATTCTAAAATTATTTTTAATAATTATTTTAAAATTATAAAAACTATTTATTAAATAAATTTTTACCCATGTTTTACTTTTTACAAAATGGGTTTCTAGGAATCTTTATGTTATTTTCTAAATGAGGTACTTTTTTATTTCTTACCAAAAATGTGAATATAATCTTTTTTTAACATACTCAGTATGAATAGAATTCACATGATCATGATCAGTAATTTCATTGAAGTGTCCTCTTTAATTTTCCATAATGATTTTCAATTAATATTATTTTCTCCAATATTCTAGAAATTTTATGATTCTTAAAGTGATATTCAAAGTGAAAAGTGTATTTTACTCAATAAATTTTCTAATTATATTTTTAAAGTATTTTTATCTATTTGAACATAATTTATTGATTATTATGATAATTATATACTCTTATGATACCATACACATTATTTATCTAGATGGTTTATAATCATTTTATCAAGGGAAGTATTATTTCTATATTATTCTCTATCTTATTCTGGATGGTTTACTATATGTTTTTTTATTGGATTAATTATTAACATTTCATATACCAGTTTCTCAATATGAATTTTTATACTTATTTTGTTTCACCCCTATCATATGAGGAATGAATTAGGTTTAGTAATTAATGGGTGAGGCCCAGTATAACCCCTCAATGTATCGATAGGTATCAAGAGACAAACTAGCTTGGGTATTTGGCAGAGGCCTTACCTATTTATGAAAGGTGTATTGGAATGTGGTCATGACAATATTTTTATGATGTCCAACATTATACATTCCCTCACTATGATATTTTTTGTTGATTTTCATCTGATTATTTGATTAGTTATTATATTTAGGATAACTTTCAAGATCATGTGATTATTTAGATGGAATTATTTGATCATCATGTATTCTTGTCATATTATGATCAAATTATTGATTAAATAGAATCTGTTATCAGTTTTTTAGATTTCCATATTGATTGTATGATAAATTCCATTGTATATATATCATTATTAAAAATTTGAGCTGAACCATTTTTTATGATAAGTTTCCATAGGATTCCAGGAAGTGTATTATGATTGATATAAAAGGATGCGCTAAAGGGAATAATAGTGTTTTCAATGAAAATTCTATGTTTTATTTTATGTTTTCAATTATACTATGAGATTCTAGTATGTATATAGTTTTCCAAGACTACTAAAATATTTGTTCTTTTTGTATGTGATTCCTTGTATATAGTTCCAATGTAATAAAGTAATCATTGACTCTGGGATACTAGATTCGAGGATGTTATAATTCATATTAGAGGAAGTTTAGTAAAAACCTTAGGAACTAGATTTAGGAAAACATATATTAAAGAACATAACATTGTGACTTACTTTGACAATAATTCTATGTATATGATAACTTCTTAATGTTTTGGTAAGGTATTGATTATGAGGTTTTTTTAGACATAAATATTTTTCTAGACACTAAAAGTGGATGTGGATCTAAAACTATTTTTCCTAGGGGTAATAAATTTGAAAATGTTACATTAGGATTTGACTTGATCAACACTTGGTGCATGAAAATGGGCCTTTATTCACACTTAGTTTGAAACTATAGAGGTATATGCTTGGGCTAATTCACATTTTTTTTTACAAACCATTCTGAATGGTTTGAAAATATTTTTAGGACTTCAAAAAATTACCAATGAAATTATTTTTTTGATAATGAGATTAGATCTGGATAAATTTTTCAATTTATTTTAATTATTTCATTAGTTTTGGGATTGTACATTATGATACATAATGTTATTATCTAATTGAGTGCAAGCTATTGTTTATAAATAGAGCCTATAAGAAGGGATGGGAACTGTATCAATGCATGTAATCCATGTAGGGATTTCCCTCATGGGAAATATAATGAAACTGAAGATGAAGGTGTATCTGGAGCTAAACAAATTATAATTATTTTTTGGAAGTTGACTCATGTGATGTCCAATATCCTAGATTTTGTAGAGCATCCTATAGATCCACAACACTATTTAACAATGTTATAACTTTCATTCCTTAGAAAACTCTATAATTTTAAGAGACTATAAATCCACTTGTAACTAAGAAATGGAAAGGTTACTTAGAGAATATATTTTTCCATTTAGTAAGTAATGAAAGGGAGAAGTTTATCATGGTATTTTATCATCTATCATTGGCTACAGATAAATGGTGGTAATTGATTCAAAACATTAAGAATTAATAAGAAATAGAAAATATGGAGTTGTAAGATTTTATGGTACTCTTCTTGGAAAAATATTTTAATCACAAGAAACAAGTTAATATGAGGAGAAAATTTATAATTTTAGGAAAAAAGGTGGATGAATGTTTTTCTAAGTATGAATCCAACTTTATTTGTTTATCAATACATGTTTCATACTACATACATAATACAAAGTGAATTACTATATGTTTCATTGATGGGCTTAATACAATCCATCATCGGGAACTAGTCTCCCAAAGATTCTAATTATATAAGGATCTATTATCATATTCTATCAGGATAGAGAAATAATTATACATGCCATACAACTTTGAAGGGAATAATTAAAATAAAAGGTCTACTGAGAACTCTGGAAAAGGAAATGTGGAAAAATGAATAAATAAATGGTGGAATTGCAAGCTTGTAATAAATGTGGAAAGAAACACCGTGTAATTTCTTATTGGGGATGGGATTTTGCTACAATTGTGGAGAGAAAGGCCACCATGCATGTGATTTCAAGGTAAATAAGGAATATTTCAATGCTCAATACTTCACATATAAGGATATGTGGAATTTTGAAAATTATTAGCCAAGGCATCAATGGAATTTTCCACAGAAAAATCCAAGTGAATAAGGATATGTTTAAGAGATCACAATAGCAGAGGTTGAAGTTCCTAATGATGTGGTGGTGGGTTCTTTAATCATATCCTAAAATTTATATTAATCTTTATTTGATTCTGTATAGTCATAATATTATTTATGTTCCAATTTTTTCATGAATATTAGATAATTTCATATCAACTTAATAAAGGAATTATCACTCAAGAATCCTAGTTGAAGTCTCACCATAACAAGGATGTGTCAGTCAGTTCACATTATGACACATAAATGTTCTCTATTTGCAGACTTTATTATTATACCATTGATTTATTTTTATATCATCCTTTTTATTTGATAACTATCAAAATATGGTAAAAATTTTCTTATAAAGTGAAGGAATTTTTTATTCCTAAAGAAGATATGGGATTTTTTATATTTAGAGAGTAGACTTCATTATCTGATTCGTTTCTAGATCCACCCCCATTTTCTCTTTTGAATGAGATCATGGGGGAGGATGAGCAAAAAAAATCTATGTATGTACAATTTAATCTTAAAATTGAGGATGTACCTATTCTATAGGGATATATTGATTTATGTTCTAGGGAATTACCTGGACATCCACTAAAGTGTGAAGTTTATTTTTACATTGATTTAATCCCTAGTGCAAGACTGATATCAAAGAATCCCTATAGAATAGTCATTGTGGAATTAGTGGAGTTAAATAAAAAAATATATGAGTTGTCTGATAAGGGATTTATACACCTAAGTGTTTCATATTGAAGATCCCCCATTCTTTATGTTAATAATGATGATGAATCTATGAGGATGTGTGTTGATTATTGGTAAATTAAAGTTATTATGATAAATAAACAGTATCCTCTGCCTTTCATTGATGACTTATTTGATCAACATAATAGATCTCAATATTTTTCAATGATTAAACATCATTCTAGGTATCATGAATTGTGAGAAAATAAGGAATATATTTCAGATACAACATTTCGAATGATGTATGGACATTAGGAGTTCACGATAATTCCATTTGGATTGCCTAAATTACCCTCTTCCTTTATGGATCTAATGAATAGATAATTCAAGGAATATCATTATATATTTATAGTCATATTTATTTATGATATGTTGGCATAATATAAGATCTAAGAGGAACATGAGAAACACTTGAGTGTCATTCTTGAGACTCTTAAAATAAAATTTTTATATCAAAAAATTTAGAAACTGTGAATTTTGGATTCAAAATGTTTCATTTCTTGAACAAATGTTTTCTAAGGATGGAATATCAGTTGATATTGTGAAGAAATAGGTGATATAATAATGGTGTAAACTAATGAATATAACTAAGGTGCATAGTTTCAATGGTTTGGTAGGTTACTATTGTTGATTTGTTAAAAAAATTAATGATTGGATAACCTGTTATCTAAGATTACTCGTAAAGGGGTCTTGTTTATAAGGAAAAGGTAATGTAAAGAATGTTTTGATGAATTGAAGGGGAGATTGGTGAATGATAAAATTTTGAATCTACCATATAAAAATGATGGGATTATAATATATAGTGATTCATCAAAGAAGGGGCTTGGTTGTGTCCTTATGTAGAATGATAAAGTTGTTTCCTATGTGTAAAGAAAGTTAAAGATTAATTAACAAAACTATCTAAACCGTGATATTAAGTTGGTAGCCATAATATTTTCTTTGAAGATATTGATACATTATCTATATGGTGAAAAGGGATAGATATATGAGGATCATGAGAGTTTTAAATACATGTTTTCAAATAAATTGATCAACATGAGGAAAATGAGATGTCTTGAGCTACTCAAGGGCTATTATTACTCAATACACTATCACCTAAGGAAGTAAAATAAGGTATCATATGCATTGAGCTAGAAATATGATGGAGTACATACCAAAATGTGGATCTAAATAGATCCTATGTTAATTGATATAGTAAATATGGATATGGTAATCATTAAGGAAGGGTATATATCACTCCCTTTTTAATTTATTTCTAAAAAATGTTTTGGAAAAGATAAAAAGTTCTAATCCTAATTATGAGAATTTTCAAAAGAAGATTAAATCCATGAATGATGGAAAATTGTCATACTTTGTTTGTGAATATGTTATTCTAAAATTTGTAGCAAGACTATGTGTTCTATCTATACCTTATCCTAAGAGAAAATTATTTAATGATTCTTATTGCTCAAATTTCTCTATACACACTGGTAGCACCAAGATGTATAGATATTTGAAGGAACGTTTTTTTGGGATAATATAAAGCATTAAATTAATGATTATGTTCCAAGAAGTTTGGTTTATCAATTGGTGAAGGCTGAAAAATAGAATCCTATAGGATTAATGAAACCACATCTTATTCTTATGTGGAAATGGGATGACATTAATATAGAAATTATCACTATATTGAAAAATATTCCTAGAAAGAACAATAAAATATGGGTTATTTTTTATCACCTCGCTAAATATATAGTTTTCCTCACTATAAGATAAGATTTACCTCTTGATCACCTTAAATGAATCAATATTAATTAATATGTAAGATGTCATGGTAAACCTCTTTAAATTTTGGCTGATCATGATTCATGATTTACATCAAAAAAATTCAAAAATATTTAGAAGTCTCTTGATAATTAGCTTCATTTAATCATTGTTTATTATCCTCAAACTGGTGGATAGTACAAAATGACTATTCAAAAAATTATTTTACATTTTTAGTTCATTCCCACTTGAATTTAAAGTTTTGTGGGATTAGAAGTAACCATTGGTAGAGTTATTATAGTAAAATTGCTTCAATTCAAGTATTTAAATGGAGTTGTATGAAAATTTATATGAAAATGAATGTTGTTCTCCAACTAGTTGGGATGATGTTGGTTAAAGGAATCTTGTAGGAAAAAAACTTGTAGAGGAGACAATGGAAATGGTAAATACTATTCAAACCCATCTCAAAGCAGCACAAATAAGAAAAAAGAGCTATGTCAATAACTAGAGGAATGATTTGGAATTCCAAGTGGGAGATATTGTTTTCCTAAAAGTATCTCCATGGAAGGGTGTTATAAGGTTTAGTAAGAAATAGAAGGTGATACCTTGGTAAATTAGGCCTTTTGAGTTCTTGTAATGAATTGTAGTTGTGTATTACCGCTTTTCAATGCCACCAAGTCTCTTTAAAGTACATGATGTGTTCCATATATCATTGTTAAGGAAGAAATTCCAGACACAACACATGTGGTCACCTCTAAAGAAGTTTAATTAGAACCTAATATATCTTACATTTAAGATCCTATAAATATTCTATACACTAGATAATAAGTGTTGAATATGTGGATGACATGGCTGGTAAAGGTAATTTGAAGAAATCATAAGATAAAAGAGGTTATGTGGGAGGCTAAAGATGTTATGATGAAGAAATACCCAAATAATTGTGTAAGGTGAAATTATGGAAAATTTGAGAATGAAATTTTTTGAAGTAGGGAATAATGTAACACCCTGATAATTTATAATATATCTCTTTTTAAATAAATGCAATCTCTTTGATAGCTTGTGATACATGCAAACTCAAGTGTAAAAGAACCATAAAATAGTATATTGTAATAACCTTAACCATAAATTAGAGGGTATAAATAGAAATTACTAAATTATGAAAATTATATTTTATACCCATTTATAAATAAATTTATTATTTATAAATTTATTAGATATAAAAATAAAAAAAAACCTTTTAATGGAAAATAAATGTTTTTTTCTGAAAAACTGTATTTTTCTAAAAAAATGTTTCTTTTTGTTTTGCGTACTTATGTTAAAATAAATTTTTACCTATTTTATAAAATTTATTTTTTAAAAAAATATTAATTTTTAAAATCATCATGTAAAATTTATCTTTGAGTGAATTTTTTATAATTTTTCGAAAAGATTCATTTTTTGATAAATAGGGAAAAATACTGATTTTTATTGAAAACTATATTTTCTTGTAAATAATTTACAAAGTTCCATTTTATAATATTTTTTTAAAAAGTAAAATTAGTTTATATATTTAATAATTAATAAAATTTCGGTCATTGGTTTAAATTTATGTTGATTTTTTTTTGTAAAAATGTTTTATACTTAAGAAAAATTTTCCTTTGGAAACCAGTTTTTTTCTATGCACTTACGGGTTTAATTTTAAAATAAATTGTTCTATTTAAATGATATTAATTTGAAAAAAAATTATTAAATATTTTTAATCCTCATAATTAATATTAAAAAATAACTTTAACTTAATATTTTCATATTGAATAGTAAAAACAGTAAAAATTAATTATCACAGTTAAGGTTAAAACGGGTTTATCGGAGGATTAAACGAAAAAAAGATAAAGGATAAAATAACCTATAAACTTGTATAATTTCTATTTTTTGGACATATATCAACCTTATATCATCCAAGTTTAAGGAATGGTCCATTTTTTATCCATTTGGGTGTGTAAAATGTGGTTAGAATTTATTCTTTTTAAATATTCCAAGTGTGACCTCTCCCTCGAATATAAAAGGGCACCGACTTTCCCCTCCTCTCCAAACTTAAAGAGACATTTTTATCAGAAAATAACTACAAAAATACCTTTATTAAATCCTATATAATTTCAAATATTACCTTGTTTGATTATAAAACAATTCTATCAGGGATTTAGGCATAAACCTGAAGAGGTTCTCTGAAGAAGAGGTGTAGTTCTTAACCATGTGTCTTCATTGTATTTCTTCCTCTACCTCCTTAAAATATTCTATAAATATTATTAAATAATAATACCAGTATATTCCATATAATAAGATTTTGTTATATTAATTTTTTAACCTATATATGTCTCATCCTACATGAAATGGGAAAAGAAACTGTCGATGCTATGTACAGTAGACTACAGCCCCACAACCCAATGTAAGTCATTTTACATCACCACCTATCATTAATGGATTTAATGATAGATTTAATGTATATATATATATGTGATATTTATGAAATAATTATACTTATTTAATTATAATATCACATATTCCTTCTTAACTTCCAGTATGTTAGAAAATGATAGCATTGCACATGCGTACGTATGGGCCGCCACCTCCAAGAAGTGATGTGAAATGTTTTTCATTTTATTTCCACATAGATAGTAACAAATAAAGACTTAAGGAATATATATTATATATATTAAATAATTATAATTTTGGTATGGTGAAATATTTTTTACCTTTATTTTTTTTTATACTTCTAAAAGTGAAAAGAGTGTTTATGTGTATGTACGGCCTACCATCTCCATGATCAGTGTAATTTATTTTTCTAGATCTAACGATTATCGATTACTATAAATAAATATATAATGAGAATATTTTTTATTTATATCATGTTTAAAATTCTAGAGATTATTTAAGCATGATTAAAGTATAAGGACTGAAATTACCAAACCAAAACATATATGAAGTACAATGTAGATATTACCCCGAATAGTGATTTAAATAAGGAATTGCTAATAAAATATTGATAAAAGAATATATGTAAATATTATATTGTATTTTTTTATTATTATGGTTTTTGAATACATTTATAATAAGTATATATTTATTATACAAGAGGTTCAAACACATATAAATGAAATCAAACCTCAGGTAAGGGTTTATTTCACAATCTCATCCTTATTTGGGATTGTTTATGTTTAAGTATCCCTTTTGGGAATTATTTTATATTTATATCCTAAACCCAATATATATTATAATCCTCTAGTTATTCATGAAATTTTCAAATAATATTACCATTTTCCACTCTTTTTTACTTAAATTTATTGAGAAAATTTTTCAATGAAAAGATGACTTTATTTCTCTTTTCAGTCAAAAATATTTTTTCTTCTATATCCATGTTTTATAAAAATATTTCCAATAAATTTTTTAATAATATCTAAATAAATTACTAACAAAATTATTACCCATGTTTTAATTTCTACAAAAAAAATAAAATGAATCTTCATGTCTTTTTCTTAATGAGGTGCTTTTTGACTTTTTATAGAAAATGTGAATGGAATATTTGTTTTTAACGTACTCAGTAAGAAAAAATTATCCCACCATCATGACCATGCATTAAAATGAATCATATTTTAGAAGTTTACATGATTATTTTGAAGTAAAGTATTCTTTCCTAATATTCTGTAATTTTTAGTTTTTAAATTATATTTTCAGTGTGAAAAGGATATTTTCCTCAAGAAATTTTCCAATGGTGTTTTTAAAATATGTTCATATATTTAAACATACTTTATTTAATATTATTATAAGGATATAATATAAATGTCATTACCCCCCATCCACATGAGTTGTACCCCTCCTGGGCCAGCAATGGGAGAAGAGAGACAGTGACACCTAAGTCCCACCTCTAGTAGGCCCCAGGTTGAAGACTAGCACTGAGGATATAGTAAGCACGCAGATGGGAGGAATTACCCTCTAAGAGAACACATGAGAAAGAGATGGATAATATAGATACCAAATAAATCCTAATTATACTCTAATATAAAAGAAAACTAAAGTGTACATATGTAATGACATGCAAGAACTACTAAAATTGAAAGGAAAACTGAAAGTGCCCAAAGAAAGGTAAAAAGGGCAGTGACCACAAATCCCAAACAGCTCCTGAAAAAACTCACAAGCTAGTGATAACCATCTTGAACTGCAACCTTCTCCCACTAACTTAAAATAAAATATTAATAGATACATAGGGTGACTATAGAAGTATTCTTAATAGTATACTTTCCAGATCCTCTCATACAAAATATAAAGAAATCATTCTAGAGCATAGTGAACAATAAGTGGAACTAACTCATCACCTAAATATGTATGCTAAGTTCCCAAAATTTCCATGAATACTCTTAAAAAGTATCACATACAAGGGAATATAATATAATAAATAATGTTAAGGTTACTTTGCTACCAGTTCCCTGCATGTTTCCCACTCTACCCCAATGTCGCACATACTAAGCATCTCTCTCCAAAAAGGCTATCCCACAGACACCTGGGTAAATCACTAAAACATGCACACCATGCAACACACCACCATGTAAACATAACTAAATGTAAATAGGTAGTTTTTTGGGAGCCACCACAACTCATATAACATATATCATACGTTGGGTATTATACCTCCAGCCATCACATCCCTTACACCAAGTAAGGATCCTCAATCCATCACAGCCTATACGCGATATATCTACAGTAGTCCTTAGGAAACTATATACAGAATATATGTGTGTAAAATAACCAAATTCCATTACATCCCTCTAGAAACATATATGGGGGAAACTAACCACCATGAATACCATTACAAGTAACTTCCAATAGAAGAGAGCAGGGCCAAAGGGGGTATTCATCCATCCATCTTCCCACTCAGATGTTGGGGAAAACACCCCCAGGGCTTAGAACCCCAAGGTGTTAGTTACCCTAACTGACAAGGTGGAGTAGTGTATAAAAAAACAAAATTTACATGGTATAATATATATCACAACCCCGCTATGGGAATAACCTAGTCTCAAACTCAACTAAAGATAATGTATCTCAAACCCTCGGCTTCCATTACTAAGACTGGATATCCTATAAGCACACACCCATTTAAATAGCTATATTAAATTATTTTATTCCTTTTCATCATCTTCAATTTTTTTAATTAATTCATTAACCATTAATTAACCATTAATATTCTCCATATTACATTACATTATCATCACAACAAAGTTTCATGCTCTCTAATCATAAGAAAATTACGTCCACAACTTCTCAGAATTATAACCTCAGTATTGCATCCCAGCAAGCTCTAACCTCATGGGTTAAACATTAATTCATTTATTAACATCATTACTTACCATATTACTAGTTACTCTAGAAAAAAAATCTTAATCTACCAAAAAAGGTAAAAAAACCAAGCACATCCATCTACCTCAAGTAGTGGGGAAAGGAAATAAGATAAACCACAACTTGGTTATCATCCAAACAATAGATTCATACAAGCATCCATCTTTCATATCAATGGGTAATCCTAGGTTTATCCTATTCTATAATCTCTGGTGTCCTCCCCTATACCCACAATAATATCTTTATGCATCCCTCCATCACAAGAATTAACTGCTGCCAGAAAAACTGGGCTAACCCACCCCATATACCACAACATCCCTCCAGGCTCATCCAACCCAAGCTCACGCCACATCTGGGCCTCCTCTCCCTACATCACAATGATCTTATCTAGATCACATCACAATTAGTATGAAACAAACATATAACCAAACTCATGGCCCTAAAACAAGGAATCCATCGTTTTCACACAACGAGCCCTCACAACTCCTAAGCATAAGTCACTCAGCCTTTACAAGAAAGTGGAAAACTCAGGACCTACAAATGAATTATCTTTGACCACAAAACTAATTCTTATTCTATATTTAATTAAACCATTCATTATTTATAGGTTCCAAATACTGGAAACCAAAGAAGTAATCTAGAAAAATCTATCACAAAATTAATTAAACAATTAATTTAACATGTCTGTAATTCTTTTATCAACAAAAATCAACATGATTCACATCTTTATTCAAATAAATTAACATATGTAAGTTTAATTCATTTAAACATGATTGAAAAATTAATATTAAAACTCACATGATTCATTAAACAAGTATCTTTAATTATTTTAACCAATTAATTATCAATTAATTATGACTTTATATTATTTACCATTTATACATGATAATCCAAAGATAATAAGCAAAGCATAAATAGCACACTATCTAGAAAAATAGTAGGCAACTCATTATCAAGGTACAAAATAGCAACATTGTCATGCGATCAATATCAATTCTTTAATCTGGTTGAAGTAATGTAACACCCCAAGCTTCTGCGGTACGCTTCTCTTTGAATAATGCAGTAGCGTGTGTTGTACGCAACATCGAGTTCTAACACACCACAACCAATCAAACTAGCTGTTATGAATAGTAATACCAACTTTTTTTAAATTTATAAATTTTATTTTTCAAAATGGACTTCATTTTTGGATTTGGAATATCGAAATTAGCCTAGGGTGAATTTTTGGTATTTTTCTGAAAAACTTCATTTTTTGATGAATAGTGAAACCACTAAGTGGTAGTTAAAAAACTTAATTTTTAATAAAAATTAATTTTACCGCTTCTGTGAGTGGAATTTCGAAAATCCGAGAGACACGGTTAATATCAAGGAGTAAAATTTGGTTCAATGAGATGAAAATAATTTTTGGTGAATAGTAACTTTTTACTTTTATTTACCACGGTTAAAAGTAAATAGGATAATTAAGGGTAAAAATGATATTTATATTACCCTGACACATGTCCTAATTCTGTTGGATAATCTTAATTCGACCAAAAACAACCTTAGGAATAAAATATTATCATTTAGGTCCACTTGGATTAGATTAGGACATTTATTATTATTTAATTCAAAGAAGAGTTAAAATAGTTAAAATCAAAGTTTATTTACTAAAATATTTTTAATATAGGGTTATACATAAGGTAAATTAGATTTTAAATATTCATTAGAAAGATAAAAATATTTCCTACATAATTATATTTTATTTATAATTTTTAGACGATAAATAATTTAATTTATTTATGACACAATGATGATGCAGTAATTACCATAATAGTGAAAACTTAAAATAATCGATATTATAAATACCCAAATAAATATAATTTGAGAATTTTTATGAATTAAACTAATTTTATAGGTTAATATGACATTTTAGGAATGATTTAATTAACTTTTTTTGAAGTAATAATTCTGTTATGATTTTCACAAAAATCAATTTTCTAAATAGTGTCAAAATTGACATAAAAGAGTTTTTAAAACAAATATTATATTATTAATTGATATTCAATTCCTAAAAATCTAAGGTTCGTCCAAGAGACTTATATCATTATATGTGTATCATTAATGGACCACTTGGGGGTCTCTTGGAGGTATATAGTAAGTTTATTAACTATATAATATAAAAATACAAAGTGACATGGTAAGTGTCAAACTAATTAACTAAGAGTTAAAACTAAAAGATAAGGTTAATATAATGACCCAAACCTATCTAAATTCTATTGTTTGAGTGGTTTTTGACCCATACCCACCTTAACTTTTAAATAATTCACTTTGGATCCATTAGAAACTGAATATAAATTTATTATAAAATAATATTTCTAGCTTTTTCAAAGGTGCCTCTCACCCCTCTTATAAAAGGGAACTCCCCCTTCTCATTAATTCACACCTTCAAAGCCTTTTGGTTCGGCCAAACCTTGCACAAATACTCTCTAAACTTTACTAACTAAAACCTAGAGGCCTTAGTTTGATCATAAATCCAACCTATGGAGCCCTTTTGATCAAATCAAAAGGAAGAACCCGAAGAAGAGGTAATGTTTTCACCACCCTTTTTCAAATTCATTTCTTCTTCAAATTCTTCTTTCTTTGTTATTACCATTATAAAATAATGAATCCAGTATCTCTTATATACTTTAATATTATTATAAATATGTTACAACCATATTCAGTACTCTATCCATCCTTTTAATGACATGTCACCATACGTGCGTACGTACGGCTTACCGTCTCCACGTCGTGGTGTAATTGTTATTCAATAAATTATTATTTGGATGGGTATAATAATGATGTGTAATTCATATAAATAATAAATATAAAATGATAATTACTTTTTATATATGATATACCATCCAATTATATATTATTTTAATATCAAAAGAATGATATTGTCGCTCGTGCGTACGTACGGACTACCGTCTCCACGAATGCGATGAGATTCATTCTCCATCGTATCCATTCAAGTATAATTATCATTTGATGATTTAAAAATAATGTTTAAGGAATTGATATCATTATGGATATGAATAATATACAACCTATCCATAATAAACACAGCTTATGTAACAAAACATATAAAATAAAATGAGTAATTTAACACCTGAAACGAAGATAATACTAAGATATTATTAACAAAGCAATGTTAAAAGATAATATATGATATCATATTAATGTACATGATTCTTGTATAATTTAATAACAATTATTTCACCATTATACAGGAGTTTAACCAAACCCCAACCAAGGAAAAGTACAAGGTAATGGTTTATTTCGCAATCTCTTCATTATCTGAGGTTGTTTATACGTAATAATCTATTGGGACTTCTTTATCATCCACATCAATGTTTCATAAAAATGAATTTCAAAAAAAAAATTTATTATTTACTAGAATATATGTTAAAGTCATTTATACCCTTGTTTACTTTTATAAGTGGTTTATAAAGGAATCTTTCCGTCATTTTCCAAATAAGGTCCTTTTTAACCTTTTCGATATAATTAAGGTAAGAATGTTTTTTTTAACTTATACGGCGGGTGCGGCTATTTTCCCCCGTTATAAAATCATCAAAGCTTCCCTTAAAAGATTATAAGAATATTTTCAAAGAAAATGTTTTATTTTATAGATATATGACTCTTAAATGATTTCAAAATAGAAAGAGATATTTCTCTAAAAAGAGTTTTGATTTCATCTATGTAAACATCCTTTGATGGATTTTAAGCTTATTTGAAGTTGATTTATTATGATACAAAACTTTTATATTGTATTGAAGGTTTTGTGATATGTTTGAATGTGGATGTGTTATTTTTATACCATTAATGGTTTATAGATGAAGTATTTACATTTAATATGCTATTTTTAATACGAATGTTTATGTTATGTTTAAACCTTTTCATATGGGAATGCATTGGACTTAATATGTGACGGGTGGAGCCCGCTATAGCTCCTCGATGCATCGGTAGGTCTCATGACACAAACTAGTGTCTTGAAACAAGGCCTTGACAAAATCTTATTTGTATTCTTGGCACGAGGCCTTGGCTATGTGGTTATGATAGTCTGGCATTATGCATTCCATCATTATGAAAGTGGTTATTGATATTGCATGTGAATATTCGATTAGTATAATATCCATGTGAATAAGTAAATGGCATTATTTAATTTTATTTTTTCCATACTATTTTGAAGTTCAAGTTTAAAAGGCTTTTGTTTTATTTATACATTGCCTTAAATGTTTATTCTTATTTATGAAAGTTTCCGCTATATTGTTATCCTTACTGGGGATTTGAGCTCACCCCTTTTCTATGTTTTATTTTTCCCAGGATGTGAAGAAGTAATTTATGAATGACTTGTAGGGATAGTATGAGGGGATAAGAGTGTGGACTATGGAGACTATATTGTTGTAGTTTTCATTTTATGATGTAATGTAAACTTTATTAATGTATCTAGTTATTCCAAGGCTACTAAACTAATCCGTCTTTCGAGACTTGATCTTTCTTGTGATCATGCCAATGTTATGTAATAATTCACCGACTCTAGGTAACTGGGGTCGGGGCGTTACAGTTGGTATCAGAGGAAGTTTAGTACAAACCTTGGAAGCTAGATTTAGATAAACTCTTATTAGAGCCCATAGATTTAAGATGGACTTTGAGGATTAGTATAGAAGAACTTCCTAGAATTTTGGTATTGCAGAGATTTTGTGAGTTTTCTGAGCAATACATCCCTGTCTGGATACGAGCAGGTAGAGGCGGCTCTGGCATAGATTTACCTAGGGGTAAAACCCGAAAACACCGCTTTGAGCTAGACTCGAACGGGAACTGGTGCACGGTAATGGGCCTTGCTGCACTCTTGGTTACGACACTCCTAGGGGATATGCTTAGGATAACTCTCATTTTCATTACAAATCATTATGAAGGGTTTATGAGTATATACTTCCTCAAAGAAAACATTTTTATGATTATGGATTATATCCATAAATAGTTCAATTTATGTTAAGTGTTTTATAAGTATGGAATTATGTATTTTGATTCATAAACTGATCTAGTTTATGCCATTGTTTAGAAATGGCGCCTAGTGGAAGAAATGGAAACCGTATCAATGCACGCACTCCATGTAGGGATTGCCCTCCTACTCAAGATAATTATAGTGGAGCTGGTGATGCAACTGGTGCTGATCAACTAATCACTATGGATCACCCTGATCCACAGCGTGGAGGATCAATGTTAGATCTCTTCTTGAGGAAAAAAACACCAACATTCAATGGGAGTACAAATCCATTGGTAGCTGAGCAATGGATAAGTTCCCTAGAGAAAATATTTCAGGCTTTTGAAAGTAGTGAAATGGAAAAAGTTATCATGGAAGTTTACCGCCTCACTAGAGATGCTGATCAATGGTGGTCATTGATTCAAAACATGAAGGAAGATGATGAAGTATCAAATATGGAATGGAGGGAGTTCAAAGATTTGTTTTTAGAAAAATACTTTCCTTGTGACCATCGAGCAGATATGGAAAGGCAATTTCTGAGTCTGAGACAAAAGGAGGATGAGAATGTCACAAAGTATGAGGCTAACTTTACAAGGTTAGAAAGGTATGCTGAAGATTATATACGTAACCCAAGAAGTAAGACTGATCATTTCTTTAATGGGTTAAAACCATTTCTCCGTCGAGCATTAGTCTCACAATACTTCTCATCGTACGAAGACATTGTATCATGTGCTATCAGGACAGAAAAAAAATCTCTAAGTCTTATGACTTTAAAGAAAAACAAGAGAAGAAGAGATATGCTGATCAATCTGGGAATGGAAATAAGGGGAAGAAGGGAAAGGTTGAATATCCATCCTGTGGTAAATGTGGGAAGAAACACCCTGGTACTTGCTTGAAGGGAATGGGTGTCTGTTACAAGTGTGGTGAAAAAGGCCACAAAGCTCGTGATTGCAAAGGGAAGAAGGAAGCTACCGATGTTCAGTGCTACAATTGCAGGCAGATGGGACATTATGAAAATTAATGTCCTAATCGTTAGGGGAAATTACCTCAGAAAAGTCCAAGGGATCAAGGCCAAGCTTATGCTATCACTACTGCTGAGGTAGAAGCTTCGAAAGACATGGTGGCAGGTAATTTAATGGTTTCCTCAAGTTTAGAAAATGCATTATTTGATTCTAGATCATCGCATTGTTTCATATCTTCCCAGTTTTCTAAGAAAATTAGATATTTCCAATTTGATTTAATAAGGGAGTTGTCGGTTAAAACTCCTAAGGGAAGTATCATTGCAACAAAGTTTTGTGAATCTGCCCCATTAGAGCACATAAATGTTCTTTATCTACTGATCTTGTCGTCATTCCTATGATTGAGTTTGATATAATCCTCGGTATGGATTGGATTTCGAACCATGATGCGAAGATTTATTGTAATAATAAGGAGGTTGAGATTTTTGATGATGATGATAAGGAACACCTTATCTTTAGAGCAGAATCGTCACCACCTAATTCTTATCTAGATCCACCCCCAGTAGCTCAACTAAATTCAATTATTGGGGAGGAAGAGGATGAAATTACAGTGGTTGAGGAAAGGAATGTTCAAATAGAGGATGTACCTATTGTGAAAGAATATGTAGATGTGTTTTCGGAAGATTTACCTGGACATCCTCTAGAATGAGAAGTTGAGTTTTCCATTGATTTAATTCCTGGATCAAGGCCTATATCGAAGACCCCTTATAGAATGGCCACTGTAGAATTAGTTGAACTAAATAAAAAACTAGAGGAATTGAGTAATAATGGATTTATTCTCCCTACTGTTTCTCCATGGGGAACCCCTGTTCTTTTTGTTAAAAAGAAAGATGGATCTATGAGGTTATGTATCGACTACAGGGAGATCAATGCTATAACAATAAAGAACAAGTATCGCCTACCTCGCATTGATGATTTATTTGATCAACTGCATGGAGCTCAATACTTTTCAAAGATTGAACTTCGATCTGGATACCATCAGTTGTGTGTGAAGAAGGAAGACATTCTGAAGAAAGCATTTCGAACCAGGTACGGGCATTACAAGTTTACAGTAATGCCTTTTGGATTGACTAATGAACCCTCTGTATTCATGGATCTGATGAATAGAGTTTTCAAGGAATATCTTGATGAATTTATGGTGGTATTTATTTATGATATCTTGGTATAAACCAAAAGCTACAAAGATCATGAAAATTACTTGCGCATTATCCTGAAGACTCTGAGAAGACATGAATTATATGGGAAGTTTAGCAAGTGTGAATTCTGGATTCAGGAGATTTCTTTTCTTGGCCATATTGTCTCTAAAGATGGAATCTCTGTTGATCCTTCTAAGACCAAGGAAATCCAAGAATGTTCTGCACCGACGAGTATAATTGAGGTACGTAGTTTTATGGTTTAGCAGGTTATTATCGATGTTTCATCCAGAATTTTGCCTGGTTGGATAACCCATTAACAAAGATCACACGTAAAGGGGTTAAATTTGTTTGGACAAAAGAGTGTGAATAATGTTTCGAAGAACTGAAGAGAATATTAGTCAATGCTCCTATATTGACTCTACCATCGGGGAATGATGGGTTCTTTATTTATAGTGATGCATCGAAGAAAGGACTTGGTTGTGTCCTTATGAAGAATGATAGGGTTATTGCCTATACATCACGACAGTTGAAAATTCATGAACAAAACTATCCTACTCATGATCTCGAGTTAGCAGCTATGATCTTTGCTTTGAAGATATAGAGGCACTACCTCTATGGTGAAAAATGTGAGATTTATACTGATCACAAGAGTTTGAAGTATATTTTCTCACAAAAAGAACTCAACATGAGGCAAAGGAGATGGCTTGAATTACTCAAGGATTATGATTGTATGATAAACTACCACTCGAGGAAAGCAAACAAGGTGGCATATGCTTTGAGTAGAAAAGACCGTGGAGTTTTGAAAAATATGAGAATTTAAAGGGATCCAATTTTCATGGATCTGGTGAAGATGGACATAGGAATTACCAGGGAAGTTGAAACATCAATTCTTTTTCAAATGGTTTCCAAACCATCTTTACTAGAAAGGATTTAGAGTTCTCAGACCGGTGATGAAGAATTTCAAAAGAAGAATAAAGCTGTGAATGATGGGAGATTGAGAGACTTTGTGTATGAAGATGGAATTTTGAAATTCAGAAAGAGACTTTGTGTTCCCGATATACCTGATCTAAAAAGGGAATTGTTGGATGATGCTCATAGTTCCAATTTTTTTATACACCTTGGGAGTACCAAAATGTATAGATATTTGAAGGAACATTTTTGGTGGGACAATATGAAGAGGGAGATTGATGATTTTGTATCAAGATGTATGGTTTGTCAACAAGTGAAAGATGGAAGGCAACAGCCTAGAGGAGTCATGCAACCTCTTCCCATACCGGAGTGGAAATGGGACAATATCATGATGGACTTTGTCATGGGACTACCAAAGACTCCTAGAAGGAACGATTTAATATGGGTTATTATTGATCGTCTTACCAAGTCATCACATTTTCTTGCTATAAGAGAAGATCTACTACTGGAACAGCTAGAAAGACTATATATTAATGAAGTTGTGAGACTTCATGGAGTACCCCTATCGATTATTTCTGATCGTGATCCCCATTTTACTTCAAGATTCTGGAAAAGTCTTCAGAAATCCTTGGATACTGAACTTCATTTGAGCACTGCCTACCACCCTCAAACAGATGGACAATCAGAACGAACTATTCAAACCTTAGAAGACATGTTGAGATCCTACTCACTTGACTTTCAAGGTATGTGGGATCAATATTTACCTCTGGTAGAATTTTCCTATAACAATAGCTTCCATTCGAGTATTCATATGACACCATATGAAGCGTTATACTGAAAGAGATATCGCACACCAACCTGTTGGGATGACGTTGGTGAAAGAAAACTTGTAGTCCCAAAACTGGTGGAGGAAACGATGGAAAAGGTGAAGGTAATCCAAAACCATATCAAAGCATCTCAAAGTAGGCAGAAGAGCTATGAAGATAATAGAAGGAAGGATTTGGAATTTCAAGTCAGTGGTAATGTTTTCTTGAAGGTATCTCCATGGAAGGGAGTCATATGTTTTGGTAAGAAAGGTAAATTGAGTCCCAGGTACATCGGACCTTTCGAAATTCTAGAACGAATTGGGGTTGTAGCTTACCGTTTGGAAATGCCGCTAAATCTATCCAAAGTTCATGATGTGTTCCACGTATCACTATTGAGGAAATACATTCCTGACCCAACGCATGTACTCACCTATGAGGAATTATAACTGGAACCCGATCTATCTTATTGCGAAGAGCCCTTCAAGATTCTTGATACGAGAGAACAAGTACTGAGAAACCGGACGACTCGTCTGGTAAAAGTCTTGTGGAGAAACCATAAGATGGAAGAGGCAACGTGGGAACCCGAGGAACTTATGATGAAGAACCACCCGTGTCTTTTCATGCAGTAGTATTCTAGAAATTTTGAGGACAAAATTATTTGAAGGAGGGGAGAATGTAACACCCCAAACTTCTACGGTACGCTTTTCTTTGAATAATACAGTAGCGTGTGTTGTACGCAACATTGAGTTCTAACACACCACAACCAATCAAACTAGGCGTTATGAATAGTAATACCCACTTTTTTTAAATTTATAAATTTTATTTTTCAAAATGGACTTCATTTTTGTAATCGGAATATCGAAATTAGCCTAGGGTGAATTTTTGGTATTTTTCTGAAAAACTTCATTTTTAGATGAATAGTGAAACCACTAAGTGGTAGTTAAAAAACTAAATTTTTCATAAAACTTAATTTTACCGCTTCTGTGAGTGGAATTTAGAAAATCCAAGAGACACGTTTAATATCAAGGAGTAAAATTTGGTTCAATGAGATGAAAATAATTTTTGGTGAATAGTAACTTTTTACTTTTATTTACCACGGTTAAAAGTAAATAGGATAATTAAGGGTAAAAATGATATTAATATTACCCTGACACATGTCCTAATTCTATTAGATAAGCTTAATTCGACCAAAAACAACCTTAGGAATAAAATATTATCATTTAGGTCCACTTGGATTAGATTAGGACATTTATTATTATTTAATTCAAAGAAGAGTTAAAAGAGTTAAAATCAAAGTTTATTTACTAAAACATTTTTAATATAGGGTTATAAATAAGGTAAATTCGATTTTAAATATTAATTAGAAATCTAAAAAGATTTCCTACATAATTATATTTTATTTATAATTTTTAGACAATAAATAATTTAATTTATTTATGACACAATGATGATGCAGTAATTACCATAATAGTGAAAAATTAAAATAATTGATATTATAAATACCCAAATAAATATAATTTGAGACTTTTTATGAATTACACTAATTTTATAGGTTAATATGACATGTTAAGAATTATTTAATTAACTTTTTTCGCAGTAATAATTCTTTTATGATTTTCACAAAAATCAATTTTCCAAATAGTGTCAAAATTGACATAAAAGAGTTTTTAAAAAAAATATTATATTATTAATTGATATTCAATTACTAAAAATCTAAGGTTCAGACAAGAGATTTATATCATGATAGTTGTATCATTAATGGACCACTTGGGGGTCTATTGGAGGTATATAGTAAGTTTATTAACTATATAATATAAAAATACAAAGTGACATGGTAAGTGTCAAACTAATTAACTAAGAGTTAAAACTAAAGGATAAGGTTAATATAATGGCCCAAACCTGTCTAAATTATATTGGTTGAGTGGTTTTCGACCCATCACCACCTTAAAATTTAAATAATCCACTTTGGAGCTATTAGAAACCGAATATGAATTTATTATAAAATAATATTTCTAGCTTTTCCAAAGGTGCCTCTCACCCCTCTTATAAAAGGGCACTCCCCCTTATCATTAATTCACACCTTCAAAGCCTTTTGGTTCATACAAACCCTACCCAAATACTATCTAAACTTCCGTCACTACAAACTAGAGGCCTTAGTTTGATCAGAAAGCCAACTTAAGGAGCCATTTTGATCAAATCAAAAGGAAGAACCCGAAGAAGAGGTAATGTTTTCACCACACTTTTTCAAATTCATTTCTTCTTCAACTTCTTCTTTATTTGTTATTCCCATTATAAAATAATGAATCCAGTATCTCCTATATACTTTAATATTATTATAAATATAGTACAACCATATTCAGTATTATATCCATCCTTTGAAAGACATGTCACCATACGTGCATACGTACGGCTTACCGTCTCCACGCCGTGGTGTAATTGTTATTCAATAAATTATTATTTGGATGGGTATAATAATGATGTGTAATTCATATAAATTATAAATATAACATGATAATTATTCTTTATATATTATATACCATCTAATTATATATTATTTTAAAATCAAAAGAATGATATTGTCGCTCGTGCGTATGTACGGACTACCGTCTCCATGAATGCGATGAGATTCATTATCCATCGTATCCATTCAAGTATAATTATAATTTTATGATTTAAAAATAATGTTTAAGGACTTTATATCATTATGGATATGAATAAGATACAACCTATCCATAACAAACACGGCTTATGTAACAAAACATAAAAAAGAAAACGAGTAAGTTAACACCCGAAACGACGATAATACTGAGATATTACTAACAAAGCAATGTTAAAAGATAATATATGATATCATATTAATGTATATGATTCTTGTATAATTTAATAAAAATTATTTCACCATTATACTGGAGTTTAACCTACCCCCAACCAAGGAAAATTATAGGGTAAGGGTTCATTTTTCAATCTCTTCATTATCCGAGGTTGTTTATACGTAATACTCTACTGGGACTTCTTTATCATCCACATCCAAGTTTCTTAAAAATGTATTTCAAAACATTTTTTTACTATTTACTAGAATATGGGTTAAAGTCATTTATACCCTTGTTGACTTTTATAAGTGGTTTATAAAGGAATCTTTCTGTCATTTTCCAAACAAGGTCCTTTTTAACCTTTTCGACATAATTAAGGTAAGAATGTTTTTTTAACTTATATGGCGGGTGCGGCTATTTTCTGCCGTTATAAAATTGTCGACGCTTCCCTTACAATCTTATAAGAATATTTTCAAATATGATGTTTTATTTTATAGATATATGACTCTTAAATTATTTCAAAATAGAAAGAGATATTTCTCTAAAAAGAGTTTTGATTTCATCTATGTCAACATACTTTGATGGATTTTAAGCTTATTTGAAGTTGATTTATTATGATACAAAACTTCTATATTGTATTGAAGGTTTTGTGATATGTTTGACTATGTATGTGTTATTTTTATACCATTCGTGGTTTATGGATGAATTATTTACATTTTGTATGGTAGTTTTAATACGAATGTTTATGTTATGTTTAAACCTTTTCATATGGGAATGCATTGGACTTAATATGTGACGGGTGGAGCTCGCTATAGCTCCTCGATGCATCGGTAGGTCTCATGAGAAAAACTAGTGTCTTGACACAAGGCCTTGACAAAATCTTATTTTTAGTCTTCGCACGAGGCCTTGTCTATGTGGTTATGATATTCTGGCATTATGCATTCCATCATTATAAAAGTGGTTATTGATATTGCATGTGAATATTTGATTAGTAGAATATCCATGTGAATAAGTAAATGGAATTATTTCATTTTATTTTTTCCATACTATGTTTAAGTTCAAGTTTAAAAGGCTTTTGTTTTAATTATACATTGCCTTAAATGTTTATTCTTATTTATGAAAGTTTCCGCTATATTGTTATCCTTACTGGGAATTTAAGCTCACCCATTTTCTATGTTTTATTTTTCCCAGGATGTGAAGAAGTAATTTATGAATGACCTGCAGGGATAGTATGAGGGGGTAAGAGTGTGGACTATGGAGACTATATTGTTGTAGTTTTCATTTTATGATATAATGTAAACTTTATTAAAAAATCTAGTTATTCCAAGTATGCTAAACTAATCGGTCTTTCGAGACTTGATCTTTCTTGTGATCATGCCAATGTTATGTAATAATGCACCGAATCTGGGTAACTGGAGTCAGGGCGTTACAAGTAATTATTAGGTTAATTTCATTATCATTCGAGGGGATAAATAATTCTCAATTTACAATTGCGCATAAATAATATAGAAGAAATGAATCCCCTACCTTAAAAGGTTTTAAACATTATTAGCATGAGAATGTACCAGTGTTGAAGATCCTGGTCACCTCTCCCACAAGAACTGAAACCACCTAAGGATATTGTGCCACAACCATACCAAAAAAAACTCCATTAAAAACATGGATATCAAGATCTATCACATGGGAAATTGTAACAGGAGGAAATGGATTAGTGAAATAACAATAACGGAGGTAGAACATACCTTGGATAGAAGATGGATCGAAGGAGGGAAGATAGATATTGATCATTGACAAAGGAATCCCCAAAATGTCTAAGAGGGGGATGTTGGGTCCCTAGGAATAAGAGGGAGGTGTTATAGGCTATAGGGTTTGGGAAGACCCTGACACTACATCTTTTAAATATGTACAACAATAGGTATTTACACAACATGTAATCCCATTTCATGTCATGTAGTCTTCATGGTATGGTTTACACCAAAAAACATTTAAACCTCAATTTATTACACATCATGATCTAATCAGTTCAATCTGTGAAACCTTCTTTCGCATCATGTAAATGTTTACATGGCATGAAATCTCTGTACTTCTAGTTTTTAGCAGCTGATCTTCTCTAGTATTCCTATGAGTCTCCTCTGGGAACATCGGTCTTTGGAAACATGAAAAGGTTCAATACACATGGATCTGATCCCTTACATTAGATACCTCTATAAAATTTTCAATCCTCGAGAATCCAAAACCATCCAAGATAGGAAACATAGAAAGGGGCATCTGAATAGCCACCCTGTGAGATACCCCTCAAGGCTCTCATCACCAAATAAGCTCAACCACCTCATCAAAATAATAGCATGAAACCACACAACAACCACAACCATCTCCTAACACTCTCATGAGGGTGCTGAGCATGAAATGAACAACATTACAAGATAATAGAAAAACATAAAACATCTTGGGGTGCTGATCATGAAATTGTGACTCACATTCCAAGGTACTCTCCTCCATGCCTCTATGCCACCATAAGACATGAACCAAGGGGATAGCATGCCCACACAACACCTTCTATCAGCGGTCCTAAATCTCTATAGGCCACTCCTCCAAGGTCGCATCATTTTCAATATTTATCTCACCCCAATCGATGACGTGAGAGTCATCATGAAGATAACGACGGAACTATGAAATGTGAAAAACATTGTGTATTCGGCTCATCTATGGGGAAAGTGCTATCTAATACACCACAACTCCAACATGATCTAACACCTCTAAAGGCATAACAAACTGGGGAGAAAGCTTACTCCAATGACCAAACCTTCTCTAACCATGATGGGGAGTTACCTTCAAGAACACATGATCCCCAACATCGAACTCTATAGGTCTCCTCCTATGATTGGAATATTATTTATGATGATTTCATGATGATTTCATCCTCTTGTGAATCATCGAACCATCTCTGTAGTATTTTATACCAGTTTTGGTCTAAGAATTGGAGACTCTCTGACCCTAATACAACATAATAGAGAATAGAAAGTGTGTCCATAAAAGGCTTCAAACAAATCCATACCGATAGTGGAGTGAAAAATATTGTTGTAAGAAAACTCTACCAAGGGCAGGTGCCTCATTCATGAACCTCCAAAATCTTGGACACAAGAGTGGAACATGTATCCAAGAGTCTAGATGGTCCTCTCCTTATGACCATATTTTTGTAGATGAAAAATAGTGTTAAGGCATAGCTAAGAACCAAAATCATGTTGGAGACCTCTCCCCACTCTAAAGTTAAAATGAGGATATCGATCAAAAATGATCATCCTTGGGACTCCATGGAGTCTCACAACCTCCTCTAGATACCTCATTGAAAAAACCTCCACTAATCTTGACTCCTTGATTGTTATAAAGTGGTCTGATTTCTTCAAATTATCTACTACCACACATATAGAGTCATAGCCTCTCTGAGCTCGAGTTAAGTTGATAACAAAGTCCATCGATATGTCCTCCCACTTCCATTGAGTAACATATAATGGCTAAATAAAACCATCAGGAACACAATGTGTAGCCTTCACCTTCTGGAAGACCAAACATTGAGACATAAACCCTACAACTACATGCTTCAACCTAGGCCACCAAAACTGACCTCTCAAAGCTCAGTACATCTATTTTATGTTAGGATGTACTGCTAATGGTGAGCTATGGAACTCTATGAGAACTATCTCATGCATTTCCAAATGAATGAAAATCCTTCTTGGAAACAACACTCTGTGTTATTCATCTTCAATCCAATCTTCAGGGCCTCACTAAAAACAACTCGATCTCTCCATACCTCTACCTCAAGATCTCCAAATAGAGATCCCTCCACCTATTATACCATAGATGACTATACCTTCATCTAAAAAATTAAACCCCTTACCCCATATTCTTCTATATCTATATGTATTGCTGAAATTTATTCTATCACCCTCCAAGAATCACTTGATGCACGCACTGCATCATTGTGTGACTTCTGACTCATCCCATCAGCTATACCTTTCCCCTTTCCAAGTGTATATGAAATCCAGAATTTTTAATCCTATAAGAACTCCATCCACTAATGCTGACACAAATTTAAGTCACATTGGGAGAAAACACACCTCAGGCTATTATGATCAATGAAGACCATAAAATGATTATTGATGAGGGAATGTCACCAAAACTTCAAAGAAAACACAACCACCTCTAACTCAATATCGTGAGTGGCATAGTTATTCTCATGGGGATGTAACTTCTGATACCCATAAGAAATGACCAATCTCTAGTTCATCAAAACATATCCCAACCCAAGATGCAAAAAAATCACATAAAACCTCAAATTAAACTCCTTTAATTGGTAGAAAAAGAATTGGAGCACTAACCAACATCTCCATCAGATACTCAAATGTTTTCTGACACTAATTATAAACAAGAATTTATATTTCTTTCTGTTCAATGTTGTCAGAGGGATCACAGCCTAAGATAAATCAACAACAATCCTCCTGTAATATCCTACAAGACCAAGGAAATTTCAAACCTTTTTCAGTATCTATAGGTCTTCCAAAGACACAAATTAATCTATCTTTAATGGATCCATATCTACTCCCTGCTAGGATATAGAATTACCTAATAAATTGGCTTCTCAAGCCCAAAACTCACACTTTATAAACTTCCTAAAGAACTTCTCATGATGAAGAACTCCCAAAATAGCCTGCAGATGCTCTTCATGATCCTCCTTATACGTAGGGTACACAATGATTTCTTTGATGAAAACCACCATGAACTTGTCCAAGAACTCATGAAGCATAGTTTTCATTAACACATTGAACATAAATAGGGAATTATTCACACCGAATGGCACCATAACAAACTCATAATGCCCATGAAGAAAATGGAAAGTAGTCTTCGGGATATTCTCATCCTTCACATGCATCTGATGATATCCTGACCAAAAATAGATATTTGAGAACCAAATTTCACCCTTAAATTGTTTGAATGAATCACCAATCCATGGAAGAGGATATCAGTTCTTCACTTTGAATTAGTTCAAGTGACAATAATTGATACACAATTACAAACTTCAATCAGCCTTCCTTACGAACAAGACAGGTGCTCCCCACGATGACATACTTGGTCGAACAAAACCACACCACAATAGACCATTAAGCTGTATATGAATCTCTCACAACTCATAATTCACCATCTTACATAGAGACATCGAGATAGGAGACATGCCTAGCTGTAGTTCAATCCCAAACTCAATCTCTCATTAAGGGGGTAACTCTAAAACATCCTATCTAAATACATCAGGGTATTCTTCTATAACCCTAGGAAATGCTGACTATTGAACCTCTGACAAACTTAGCATCAAATCAACTATCAATGATAACAAGGACGGAACATGCCTCAGACCCATATGAGAGTCTCTCTCACCAAGAAACATTGTTGGATCTCTATAACCATCTAAGAATAAAACCTACCTCCTAAAGTAATCCATGATAGCATGCACTGAATACAACCAATCCATGCCAAGAATGATGTAATATGATTTTATCTATAAACATAGGAAATCTCCCCAAGAGTGGTTCTACCACAGCACTAGATCATAGTCTATATATACATCAAACAAGTTAGCTCGACCTCCAACTAGAATACTCAATACAAAGAGAAATATAAGCCTATCTACCTAAAGTCCCAAAGTATGGAAAAGGGCAGGTGATATGAAGGAGTGTGTTTCTCCTGGATCAAACAAGACATGCACCCAAGTAGAAAACAAGAAAAGGGTACCTCGAACGACGTCTCTCTTTCCCGGAACTAGAAATGTTAAAGAATGAAGCTGACCACAACATGCTCCATGGCCTCTATGAACATGCTAACGACTACCTCCACTTTCGTGATCTACTCTATAAGGATAGGAAGAATATCAGGGTTTCCCTCTACCTTCCCCATCTAGTTTATGTTGATCCCAAACTATAGAAACTTGATGCTGCTTCCTAAGATGGAACTGCCTCAATAGAGGATCCTAAAGTGGAACATCTAGCGTGTGTTGAATACTTATAATGGTTGGGCACTCTCTCCACTAATTACCTTGACCTATATAATAAAAATATGAACCTAATTCCTTTGCATAGTCCTGAGAGTCACTGCCCTCGGAGAAATGATACATTGAGGTATGGGACCTACCCTCAGCTGATTGAAAGATCTTCTATTATAAAAACTGGGAGCTCCAGATCCTAGCTCTAATCTATGAGGAATTTTGATGACTCCCCTCTCCTAATGATCTGGTTTTGATTAATTTCCTATCGATGACTACTACTCTTTCTGGCACCTTAAGATGCATCTACAGCATAAATGGGGTGACCTGAAGCTTGATCTTTGGAGGAAAATCCTCCTCGAAATACCTCACCTTGGCCTACTCATCTAGAAATAGGTCTGAATCATATTGCAGAAGGTTCCTAAAATGGATATTAAACTCTTTCACACTAGATCTCCCCTACAGAAGGGTAAGTAAATTTGGGAGACTAGCCACCTTCATGGTCAAATAAATAGAATTTTCTCTGAACTAGTCTTGAAACTCCTCCCATGTGACTTCCAACTCCTCAAGATCTCTAAGGAGAAAGAACCACTATTTCCTCGCTACCCCACATAGCATCATCACAACCAATGAAACCCAGTGCTCCTTCTGAACATGGATCAAACTAAAGTCTATCTCAACCTCATTTAAATAGTCTTCCATGACTGTATCTGAAACAGATCCCTCATACCTTTACAGACTCTTGTGATAAAACTATCGGAGTTTCCTCCTCCAAGTTTCTTTGTTGTCAAACTCCACTATGTAGAGATCTATTGGAACAACCTACTGATCATATTCTACATGAACCTAATGAGGATGTCTACCTAGAGACATTCATACAAAATAAAAAATAGTTAGAGCTCTTAAACTAGGAATATGGAAGACCTCAACAATAATTAATTGTTTTCTTTTATTCTTTTTAGGTTAACATATTGCAAGGTCTACCCATTCAAACACATGTACAAATAATAATGGTGCTTTATCCTTTCCTAGGTCTCTACCCTGTAACCAATATCACCTAATTTAGTAGTTGTTGCAAGCTTAAATCTTCATGAATTGGATCATAGGGGGGCCTAAATAACCATGTCTAATTTGGTCTCTTATGTTTACAGTTATTTCTAAACTTAGATGATACCATTTCCCTACCATACCACACGACCACACTTGTGCCTAACTCCAAACTCCATCCTATCCATTAACCTGGCTCTGATACCACTCTATCGCAACCCCCCTCCCCACAAGGTGTACCCATCCTAAGAGAGAAATGGGAGAAGAGAGATAGTGACACCCCAGTCACACCTCCAGTAGGCCCTGGGTTGGCGACTAGCACCGACGGTATAGTAAACACGCAGATGGGAGGAATTACCCTCTAAGATAACACATGTAAAATAGAGAGATAAGATAGAGCCCAACGAACTCCTTCTCAAACTCCAATATAAAATAAAACACAAGTACACATATGTAATGACATGCAACAACTACTAAAACTGAAAGGAAAGCTAAAAGTACCAAAATAAAGGTAAATATAGTGGTAACCACAAATCCCAAACAGCTCCTACAAAACCCACAACATATTAGTAACTAGACCAATCTACAATCTTCTCCTGCTGACCTAAAAGAAAATATTTATAGATAAATAGTGTGATTATAATAGTATACTTATTAGGATCTTCCTGGGATCCTATTATTCAAAAGAAAAATAAATCATGCTAAATCACAGTGAACAAAAAAGTGAAACTAACTCGTCACTTAAACATGTATACTAAGTTCCCAACCTCACCACAGATACTCTCAACAATTATATCATATAATAGAATATAATATAATAAATAATATCAATGGTTCCCCACTACCACTTCCCCACTGGTTTTTCACTCTACCCCAACATCGCACGTCCTGAGCATCTTTATCCAAAAAGTCTATCCCACAGACACCTAAGCAAAGCACCACAATGTGTACCTCATGAAATACACCACCAAATATATGTAATGAAAAGTAACTAGGTAGTTTTGGGGATCCACCATAGCACGTATAACATGTATCACAAATCGGGTATTATACCTCAAGCCATCACAACCCATACACTAAGTAAGGATCCTTAAGCCATCACAGCCTATACACGTTAAACCTATAATAGTCCTTAAGATACTATATCTAGAATACATTTGTGTGAAATAACCACAAGACATTACATCCATCTACACACATATATGGGAAAAAACTATCATGCATACCATCATAATTAACTACCAAGAGAAGAGAGAGGGGCCAAAGAGGGTAGTCATCCATCCATCCATCCTCTCACTTCAATGTTAGGGAAACACCCCCCCCCCCAGACTCAAAACCTCAGGGTATTAGTTTCCCTAACTGATAGGGTAGAGTAGCATATAAAACACAAAATTTAAATAGTATAATATATCTCACAACTACACTATGGGTATAACCTAGTATTAGACTCAACTGCAGCTAATAACTCTCAGACCCCCGGCTACCACTGCTAATACCAGATATACTATAAACACATAGCCATTTAAAGATTTACATTAAATTATTTTATTAATTTTCATGAGTTGTGATTTATGTTAATTAATTCATTAACCATTAATTAACCATTAACATTTTCCAAATTACATTACATTATCATCAACACAAAGTTTTATTCCCTCCAGGTATAATAAAACCAAGTCCACAGATTCTCAGAATTATAACCTCAACATTGCATCTCAATAAGCTCCAACCCCATGGGTTTAACATTCATTCATTTATTGACATCATTACTTTATATATTAATAGGTAATCTAGGAAAAATATATTAAGCTACCAAACAAGGTAAATAACCATGCACATCCATCACCCTTAAGTAGTGGGAAAAAAATGAAGATAAACAAAAACCTAGCTATCATCCAAAAAATATATTCAAACAAGAATCTATCTTTAATATCAATGGGTAAGCCTAGATTCATCCCATTTTATCATCTTTATTGCCCTCGCTGATACCCACATGCATATCCCGATACATCCCACCATCACAAGTGTCAACTGCTACCACAACAATCAAGCCTCCCCACCCCACATACCACAATAGCCCTCCAGGCTCAATCATCCTAGACTCACATCACATCCAGGCCTCCTCTCCCTACATCACAATTCTCATATACAAATCACATCACAATCAGTAGGAAACCAATATAGAAATAGGGCTCTTGGCCCTAAAACAAGGCATCCAATCTTTACACAAAATGATCCCTCGTGGCTCCCAAGAATAAGGCACTCGACCTTTACAAGAAATTGGGTAACTCAATCCATATAAAGTCATTATATTTTATTGAAAAATTGATTCTTATTCCATATTGAATTAATTGATTCATTATTTACAGGTTCCAACTGTGGGAAACCTAAGAAGAAAGCTAGCACAAGCTGTCACAAATTAATTAAAAAATTAATTTAACATGACTTTAATTATTTTATCAATAATAATCAATATTCTTAACATCTTTATTCAACTAAATTAACACATGTAAGGACAATTCATTTAAACTTTCTTACAGCATCAATATTACAACACATCAAATTAATTAAATATTCCTCTTTAATTATTTTAACCAATTAATTTTCAATTAATTTTAGCTTTACATTATTTACCAATTCCACATGTTAATCCATGTATAACAATTATAGTATAGATATCACAATATCTATAAAAACAAGAGAGAACCCATTATCATGATACAAAAATAGTAACATTATCATGAGATCGATATAAATTATTTAATCTAGTTAAATTAATTATTTGGTTAATTTCATTTGAATCCAAGGGGATAAATCATGCTTAATTTATTTTCACACATAAATAATAGAGAATCAATGAATCCCCTACCTCAAAATGGTGTCAACATTCTTCACATGAGAATGGAACAACACTATATATCCTAATAGCCTCTCCCACAAGAACTGTATCCACCCAAGGATACCACGCCACAACTGTGCTAACAAACAACCAAGAAAACTCAATTAGAAAGATGGAGATCAAGCACCAACACGTGGAAAATATAAATGGTAGGAAATAGATCAGTTAAACTATAATAACAGAGGTAGAACATACCTTAGATCGAAGAAGGATCAAAGGAGGGAATCTAGATATCAATCCTTGACAAATAAATCCCAAAAATGTTGAATGGGGGGGTTGTCATGTCACCTAGTACAAGAGGGAGGCACTACAATCCATAGGGTTTGGGAAACCCTTGAAACTGTATCTTTTAAAGATGTACAATATTAGGGATTTACACAACATGTAATCCCATTTCACGTCATGTAATCCTCAGGGTATGGTTTACGCCGAAAAATGCATACCCCTGTCTATTTTTAACCCTTGATTTATTACACATCATGATCTGATCAACACTATCTGTGAAACCCACTTCCATGTCATGTAAATATTTACATGATGTGAAATCTACCTACTTACATATTTTAGAAGCAGAACTCCTTCAGTCTTCCTCTAATCCTCCTCTAAGCACCTTGGTCTTTATAAACATGCAAAGGGTTGATCCGCGTGGATCCGAGACCTTACACTAATGACACCATAAAACTTATTTCTCAATATGATTAATGATTAGTTTGATTGGTGTTGTATTATGTTTATACCATTCTCTATACTACTCTGGATGGTTTATGATTATGTTATTGATTAGGGTAATTAGTAACATTTTGTATGCATGTTTTTAAATATGAATTTTTACATTTATTATATTTCAACTATTTCATATAAAGAATTAGTTAGACTTAAATATTGATGGGAGGGGTCTATTATAGCCCCTTAATGCATCTATAGGTCTCATGAGACAAACTAGCTTGGGAATTTGGTCGAGGCCTTACCCATTTATGTAATATGTCTTAGAATGAGGCCATGATAGTATGTTTATGATGTATATCATTATGAATTCCCTCATTATGATATTAGTTATTAATTTCCATGTGATTATTTGATTAGTTGTTATATACATGGATAACTATCAAGATCATGTGATTATTTATGTGGAATTAGTTGATCGTCATTTATTCCAACCATATTGTTCGTCATGATCAATTTATTGATTAAATGGAATGTATTCTTAGTTATTTACCTTTACATATTAATTATTCCTTATTTATTAATGATATCATCCACGGTATGCAAACCCTTACTGAGAAACTGAGATCACCCATTTCTTATGTTTCTTTTCCCTATGATGTTAGGAAGTATATTATGATTGGTATAAAGGGGTATATAATGGGAATGGTGTTTTTTATGAAAATTCCATATTTTAATTTATATTTTCAATTGTAATGGGATATTAAAATATGTATCTATTTTTTCAATAATACTAAACAATTTGGTCCTTTGGGGCATGATTCCTTTTTCCAAGTGCCAATGTAATAAAGTAACCACAAACTATGGGCTATTAGGGTCAGGGTCTTTACAATCATACCCTATAAAGGCCATCAATCAGAGTTTTATAGGGATATAGAATCACTGGACTTTTCTATTAACCAATCCCAATATAATATTAAAAAACTAAATCCCAAAAAAAATAATGGGAGAAATTAAAGCTTATCGATATCATGGCCCAAATATTGTTTGACAAGCCACCCCAAGAAAACACCACTATCTCACACCTTACCCTTAGTGAATACGCTGGTGTAATAATGATTTATGTATCTAGACCATAGTAATACAAATTTGTACATATTATTTTAATAAAATAATAGTTATATTTATCACTATTTATTATTATACTATCAATTATTATATAATGAATATAATTAAAATTACATTTTGACATGAAGAAAACAAATTTTAATTTTTATGAATTATATATTTTCAATTAAGAATCCCTTTTGAAAAAATTAAAAAAATTAAAAATAAATAAAATATTATTATATGATAAATATTTAAATATAAATGTTAATATAATTTAATAAAGTATAAAATAATTTTATAAGGGTCAAGAAGTGGATAATATCATAAAAATGAGTACTTCTAGTAAATAAGGATTTTTATTCTAAATTTAAATTTGAATATTTAGGTGAAAAATTAATTAAATATATATTTTTTTTGAAACATTCACATTGAAATTATCCAATGGTGAATTTTTCACAATTTTCTGAGAGAGTTTACTTTTTTGGTAAAAATTAAACACTGTATAAATATACAGTTTGTATTATGATATCATAATGACCCAAAAGAGGTGTAACAAATTCCATAAAATATATCCATGACCAAATATAGATTTTATATTTAAAATAATGAGTTTTAAAAGTTATTTGATTAATTTTATAATCCTTCGAATAATCCTCCAAAACCTATATTATATTTTAAGGTTTTAAACCAATTGTTTATGAACATGACTCAATTCCACATAACCAAGGGTATTTTTTTAATAATTTTACTTCTTGGACTTATAAAATATTTAAAACCAATTCTTTTTGGATGAAAACATGCACAAAAACCATGTAAATATTTTTGGTTTTGATTATTTTATCATATAGAGTCTAATACCTATGTTTAGAAATTAAAAAAGAAATACCCACTCTTTTTTTATAAATAACCACACAACCTCCCACTCCTCATAACTAAAAACCCATTTATAATAAATTTATCCTCCCCCAACCTCTCTAAATCCCTACTAATGTGTTCCCAATATATTAAGAATCTCCTCCCATGTTTTTAGAAGCTCCCTCTCAATGTAATGGATTCCCTCCTCCTCTTATTTATTCAAGCACTTTATTTGTTATATATCATCTATATTCTAATTTTTTATATTGGAATTTTATTACCACATACCTATTATTTTCATTATGATTTAAAATTGATGAAACACCACCTTTATCTCTAATTAAACGCTTTTATGATTCTTTATGTACACTAGTTTTTTCTACCAAAATTATCTTGTGGTTTTCAATGCCAAACATTTTAATCATGAATACTTATCCCCATTTCTACTCAAGGGTATTCAACTATATGTACCTATCTATATTTGATTTGTTACTTAAATTTATGTAACAAAAACTCCTCAATATTGGGTTTAAAATTGATAAAATGTGTTCTTATGTTGTATGATATATGTGGAACACGTATGCATGTACATGATATGAACATGATAGGTGGACCCAAAATTATATAGTCCTCCAATGCATTAGGTAATATTTTCACCTCATGATATACCATGTATGGTTCATGGGAGGATATCCTAATAATTCTATATTATTATTTCATGGTGCCTAACCTTGAATTATTCTTATGATCTTATGTTTTATGTTATTACGACATTTAAATATTTCCATGATGTTATGATCTTATATAATCCTTCAATGTTCTTTTTTATGATTATTATGTTGAAATAGTGGGTGCCCTAGACCCAAATATTTAGTTCTTTTGATTACCATATCATGTATACAGTTAGCTATACATGATCTTACCATTATAGTGTCGACTTTTCTGCATCCACTATTGAAATGGTAATGTTCAAAGATTAATTGTCGTATCAATAGGTTATAACAGATACCAGACTATAATGAGAACCTCAAGATACTATGACATTATTCTTAAATATATGTTCTATGGTCTAGATACATCTTAATGATTAGACACAATAGATTTTTGACTATCAGGTGTTGGGGGATCATAAGCATTGAGACTTCTTCTCATGAAGTTTGCACTTGGTGATCTCAAGTAGTGAGATCATAAGGACTGACCCAGCAATAGGAACACCACACGTTTTAGGTGTCATTGGATGTTCCTATCTATGATCATGTGTAATATTCTCTTGACTTGAGATCATTACCAATGTATGTCATTTGATTGTGTACTTTTATGCAAGATGAAAACCATGGAAATGAATTCGTGGTGAAGTAGTTTGTGTTGGGTGCGTCATTGGTGGCATGGCATTGGTTGAATGGTCAAGAAAAGATTTGTCGCTTCCGGGTTATGGAAGTAATATATCTCAGGCCATGTTGATAATGATGGAAGTACCTTTATAAGACCATGTCCATGGCAGCTGAGGGTAAATCTATCCAGTTAAATCAACAAACAATAAAGCAAGAAAAGGGCGATGACACATGAGTGTGTCCTGCTTTATGAGATATTATAGACAAAGAGATTATATTACATAGTGTGTGTTCGTAGGTTGGTAGTCGCTGTTGTGAAAATATTTATCTCTTTAGGGGCCATGATGGGTTGCTAGATCCCACTCTTGGTCTATGAATACTATTTACTACTGTCAAGATAAGGTCCTAGAGGGTCACACACAATAACATATTCAAGAATCTGTTGTAACGACCCAAAGTTTTTCAATGGAAATTCCTTTCTTATATTTATGTCATAAAATCACATGAAAGCACAACATAATGAACTACAAAGTAATAAGTGACCTCTAAACATAATTTTTTCACTTATGTGTTTGGAATTTTGAAAATTTTGCATACACGCTTGTGTTCAAGATGTTTTTTAGAGTCTAATAAAACAAAAATAATTTTTGGTGAATAGTAACCTACCCTAATGAATAGTAACATACCCTTATGAATAGTGATATACCCTGATGAATAGTAACCTCACCTATGGTGGTATAAAAATAATATTCAGGTTGGAAGTACAATATACCAATATTTTAGAATAAGTTAATGAGTGTTTTTAAACTGGTTGTTGATAATAAATTATGATTTTAATTAAATATTAAAATAATCATATTTATAAAATTATTTTTGAAAAATGGAATTAATTTTTGGATTCTACATGTAGAAAAATGGTTAGGGTGAATTTTTGAGATTTTTCTGAAATACTTGAATTTTTATGAATAGTAAAATGCGGTAATTTACCGTATATATACATTATAAGCTAAATAAACTATTCCTAGAATCATGGCTGATGTCACCACCCATGGTTCTAATTCACATGACTCATTTACTATCCTTGTTCATGGAATACTTACTATTATTTATCTTGTGAGGAAATAATAAATTAAGGATTATAATATCATTAAATCCCTCCTCTCCTCCACTATAAAAACCCCCCTTCACTCCCTCTTCTCTCCACTCCTCTCAAGCTTCAAGTCTTCTCTAAATTCTTCCCAAACCTCTCTCCAAGGTCCTCCCCCACGTCCAAAATCTCTCAGCCTCCTCAAAATACCAAAAACTCTCCCCTTAAGAGGTTCTCAAAGGAGGAAGTCTCAAGAGGTAAATTCCTCTTTCCAAATTTCTTCTTTTCTTTTAAGTTCCTTTCTTTTTTATTTTCTTTCCTCACCTCCATTCACCATAACAGTATAATAAATCTAGTAACATAAATGTACTGTAATGTCTTCATTATTGTGGTATATTTCATTATCTTCTCCCTTTACCCACCCTTTTATTTGAAAGAAATGAAAGCACCGTTTGAGATGTGCTAATTTAGCACATTCAAGGACAACGGTTTATCAATTTCTATTATTATATTTAATTATGTTAATGAAACCATTTTTGTTATGGTTGAACCAGATTATTATATATGTAATATATCCTATTTTTGGTTCTGTAATCCTTTGGTATAAATGGAATTAATATATAAATTAAAACATATTCTTTGTAATCAAACCCACCGAATAACAAAAACGGTTATCACTAAGGTTATATATGTAATAATTAAAAATCACTCTAAGTAACCTAATTAGAATTAAAACCATGTAATATAATGTATATGAACTTAATAATGTAACTTCAATTCTGGACAACCACTTTCATCTTTCTTATAATCCAAACTTGGATATAAGTGAACCGATCTTTTAAAGTCAAGTAAACAAACGAGCCCGAACAATGAAATTGAACCTTATAACTAATCAAAAAAGATTTGAATGAAATAAAAAAGGTTTATAATAAATAAATTACCTATATAAGATTTTATGGACTTATGAATTAATCATCCTAATTTTTTTATTCAGTTCATTAATAACAAGTGGAGAACACCACCGGATTTGAGGTAAGGGATCCTCTCCTTTTCTCTCTTAATCAAGATTGTTCTCTATACTATGACTTTATATGTATAATATAAAATGATGGGGTATGTTTAAGAACCTCCCCCATACTTCCTTATGGATTTATAAGTGATTATAAACCCCATTTCTCTCTCATAAATCCCTCTTGGTCACACCCAACACCATGCCGATAAAATCGTAACGAATTCTACCCGAACCTTCTTTGTTCTTTCGGGTTGCCTTATCCTTCTTTAAAGATGGTGTTATATTATTTATCTATGTGAGTGTTATGAATTATGTTTATTTGTACAATATTATTATATCAAGACCCTTTCATCACATTATTTCGGGGATATACATGATTTTGAAACATTCCCTCCTTAGAACTTTCGGATAAGACAACCTGTTTTAAGGGGACTTCCCAAATTTTTACCCAAATTTCAAGTGCACTATATCCTATGTTTTAAAACACCATTGTATTTATAAAATCAGTATTTTTATTATGAAAACCTTCTTGGTTAAATTCTGGTTTTATATAAAATAATGTCCTCTTTTCTATTTGAAAATCTCTAGAGTGTTTTCCTTAAAAATGCACAAAAATGTTTTAATGCTAATGTTTCTAAAATACATTTTTTTATATGTGGTCATTTATATTTGACACCACTTACCATTTTATATGCCTATTTTACCCTATTAATGTCCATGTATGTTATAATCCCTTCCTTTCATGGACACTTTCATGATACGCCCATTGGTTATGATTTATGTCATGATTGTGGTACCCAATTCTTTCCATGGGTACCCTTATGTTTGTGTATGGTTGATTATATATGATTTTATATGTGGTAAGAATATTTATGTGGCAATAATATTCATGAAAATTTTGAGATGGGTGCACCCATATAGCGCTCCAATGCATTGGGTAAGGATAAGTCTCATGAGATGTGATGTGAAACAGGATTGGCGGTTAGCCTTGACCCGTACTGAAATGGGAAATGGGATTGGAGGTTAGACTTGACCCATACTAAAGATATGATTTATGATTTTGCCACATTTATATGATTCCATGTTTATAAGATTCCATGCTTATATTAAATTATTGTTTTAAGTTTCATGCTTTGAATATCATTATGGCATGCCTCCTAACTCATGTGCTTGAGATGTATCCTTATGTTCATTCCCTTAATGGGAATTTTTATCTCATCCCTTTGTTCATGTGTTCCCTAGGGTACCCTATGTAGATGTAAGGTCTCAAAGGAAGTTATGAGCTCATTATGAAGATTAAATAAAGAAGTTTTTTTAGCCCTATGTTTTATGTTATATGTACCTAGTCTTCCAAGACAATAGACTTAACGATCCTTGTATTGTACTCTGATGATTAATTATGCTTGAAATAATGAAATGTTATATGTAAAAGGCTCAGGTCACTATAGTTGGTATCAGATGATGGTCTAGTTATTTTTGGAGATTAGGAATAGATCACCATATTGAGAACCTTATGGATGAGACTAAGTATTAGAAAATAGCACTAAATTTTGGTGAGTATAGAGTAAGGAGTTTGTCAAGAAAATACATCCCTATCTGGATACGAGTAGGTAGAGGCGGCTCTAGCACAGATGTATCTAGGGGTAAAACCCGAAAACACCACTTTGAGCTAGACTCAAACGGGAACTGGTGCATGAAAACAGACCTTGCTGCACTCTTGGTTATGACACTCCCGGGGGATATGCTTTGGTAGATTCACGAGCTTAGTAAAAACCATTATAAAGGGAAAAAAGCCCATAAGAATATAAGTTAAGAAATAGATTGAGGATAACATAGATATAAACCTAAGGAATCAAAAGTTAGGATGTACTTCTTCTTTATAAGTTTATCCTTTAATGTTCAAAGTTTCCTTTTTATGCTCAATAGCTAAGTATTCAAGACCTCTAATTATATGTTATTTTTCTTAGTTAATGGAGGGAAATAGAAGAACACGTTCCAACAAACAATGTGATAGGCAATGTGATGATTTCCCTAATGACATGCCTGATGTGATAGAAGCGGGTGCTCAAAACTTCATGGTAGTACTTTCTCAGCTAGTTCGAGTTATTAATAATAACTTGAATCGGGTGGAATGTCCCCCTCCTCCAAGGAAAGAGCAACTTTTCATATAATCCTTCATGCGGAAAAGGCATCCCATGTTTAGCAGGTCTTCTGATCCCCTCCTCGCAAAACAATGGATTAACTCCATTAAAAATATTTTCTCTGTCCTCCAGTGCTTGGAAGAAGAGAAATTTGTACTGGTAGTCTATCGTTTTGATGGGGAAGCTGATCAGTGGTGGACACTGATCAAGAATACGAAGTCCCAAGAGGAAATTGATTCCATATATTGTGAGGAATTCAAGAGGATGTTTTTCAACAAATATTTTCCTTGAACCCTCCGTCTCAAGATGGAAAGAGAGTTCCTTGGACTCAAAAAGAAGGAATATGAGCCCATCGGGGCATATGAAGAGAACTTTATAAGGCTTGCAAGGTACGCCTATGGCTTTGTCATGAACACCGAAAGCAAGGTGGATCGCTTCTTTAGCAGACTAAAGCCGAGTCTACGAAAAGTGTTGGCAATTCGATACTTCGACAGCTATGAGGAGATTTTCCATTGTGCCCTCAAGGTTTAAATGGATATTGGAGACTCTCAGTGGTCTCATGGTCCTAGTGAAAATAAGTGGAAAATGGATAACAACATGGGTGGTTCATCAAACAAATTAGATGATGGAAAGAAGCCTCACTTTCCCCTTTGCAAGAATTGTGGGAAGAAGCATCTTGGGGACTGTCTCAAGGGAACTAGGAATTGCTTCAAATGCAGAAAGTTTGGTCATCTGGCCAAGAACTGCTGAAGGGATATGAAAATCCCGCTAATTTTGAAGAAGAACGGAAGGTTCAGATCAACACTCTGCTTGCAATGTAGTGTTTTAACTGCAAGGAGCTTGGGCATTTTGCGAACAATTTCCCTAAGCTGAGGGTTGTTGGAGGCAATCATAAACAACCTCCAAGGCAACAAGAAAGGTCTTATGCTATCACTACTGCTGAGGTGGAGCTGGAAAATGATGTGGTGATAGGTACGCTTTTTATTCATTCAAGAATAGAGAACGTACTATTTGATTCTGGTTCTACGCATTCTTTCATATCTTGAAAGTTTAGTAGAACTATTCAAACACCACCTCAAAATTTGGAGGAAAAGTTATCTGTGAAAACAGTGAATGGAGAAATTATTTCATCCATGGTTTATAACTCCTTCACAGTTAATGTTTGTGGACTAAACCTCCCATAAAATATTTTCATACTTCCTTTAGTGGAGTTTGATGCTATCTTGGTCATGGATTTTCTATCTTTGTACAAGGCCAACATCAACTGTCAGGAAAGGGATATTACTCTTCACATCCTGATGCATCCTCTGATTATTTACAAGTGCAAGGGAAAGATGAGTCTCCTTTAGAATATTCGTCTCAAGTTTGTATATCGCTTCCTTATGATCATGCATACCTATCTCAAATGATTGAGACAAAGGAGAGGATCATGCTTGAAGACATGCCCATCGTGAGGGATTACACTGATGTCTTCCCTGAAGAGTTACCTAGTCTTCCCCATGACCGATAGGTTGAGTTCTCAATTGAACTTATCCCTGGATCTCTACCAATCTCAAAGAAACCTTACAGAATGGCCACCGTAGAGATGGAAGAGCTGAAGAAGCAGTTACAGGAGAATATGGAGAAGGGTTTTATATGCCCAAGTGCTTCATTGTGGGGTGTTCTAGTCCTCTTCAACAAAATATAAGGATGGATCAATTCACCTATGCATTGATTATCGTGATCTCAATAAAATCACTATAAAGAACAATTATCCCCTTCCATGGATAGTTGAATTGTTCGATCAGCTTCATGGGGTCATTTATTTCTATAAGGTGGACCTTCAGTCGGGATATCACCAACTAAAAGTAAGAAAAGAAGATATTCCCAAGACTGCCTTTCGAACGAGGTATGGACACTATGAGTTCATAGTGATTCCCTTCGGACTCACTAATGATCCAGAAATTTTCATGTATTTAATGAATAGAGTCTTTAGAGATTACCTCGACAAATTTGTAGTGGTATTTATTGATGATATTATGATATACTTGAAGAGAAAGGAGGAACATGAGGAGCATTTGGAAACTGTGTTAAATACTTTGAGAAGGGAGAATTTTTATGAAAATTATAGTAAATGTGAGTTCTAGATGGAGGAAGTATCATTCTTGGGTCATTTTATCACCAGGAAATGGATATCTATGGACCCTTCCAAGACGAAGGCAATTGAAGAGTGGTTGAGGCCAACTTCTAGAACGGAGATCCGAATCTTTTTAGGTCTAGCTGGGTATTATCAACGATTCGTGAAGAACTTTTCACGATTGTCAAACTCAATGACCAAGCTGAAATGGAAGGGAGTAAATTTCATCTGGACATAGGAATGTGAAGACTGTTTCAAGGAGTTGAAAAAGAGGATTATCACTACGTCGGTACTCACACTCCCTTCAAATGGAGAACTATTTGTGGTGTATAGTGATGCTTATAAGAAAGTATTAGGTTGTGTTCTAATGAAAAATGATAATGTGATAGCCTATACCTCAAGGTAGCTGAAAATCCATGAGCAAAACTATCCCACGCATGATCTGGAGTTGGCGGCTGTGATCTTTGCGTTGAAAATCTGGCGGCATTATCTCTATGGGGAAAAATGTGAGATATATAATAACCACAAGAGTCTCAAATATATATTCACACAGAAAGATCATAATATGCGCCAATGAAGATGGACAGATCTCATCAAGGATTATGACTGCTCAATCCACTACCATCTCGGTAAGGCAAACAAGGTGGCGGATGCTCTAAGTAGAAATGATCATGCATCTTTATCAATGATGAGAATTGAAAAGGATTCGATATTCTTATATTTTAAAAGGATGGACATGGGAATAATTAAGGGAGGAACATCATAAATCCTTTCTCAAATGATTGCTCAACCATCCCTCATGGAGAAAATAAAGGTTGATCAAAGAAAGGATGTAGAAATTTAGAAAAGGGTGGAAGCTGTTAAAAATGGGAAATCCTTCGATTTCAAAATTGATGAGGAAGGAGTAGTAAGATTTGGGACACGATTATATGTACCATCTGATCCAGAGATAAAGAAGGATCTATTGAATGATGCACATATCTTGACCTTCTCTATCCATCCCGGGAGTACCAAAATGTATTGTGATCTCTGAGAACACTTCTGGTGGGATAACATGAAGAAGGAGATTGCGGAATATATATCAAGGTGCTTGGTATGTAAACAAGTTAAATCTAAGCAACAAAAGTCTAAAGGTATGATGCATCCATTGCCTATACCCATGTGGAAATGGTAAAATATTACTATGGACTTTGTCATGGGTCTCCCGAAGACGTCGAAGGGAAATAATGTGATATGGGTGTGGTTGACTGAATCACCAAGACATCCCATTTCATCGCTATTCTGGAAGATCTCTCACTTGAACAACTTGCAAAGATATCTATGAAGGAAGTGGTGAGACTGCACGGTGTTCCACTCTCAATTGTCTCTAACCGCGATCTAAGGTTCACAACTTAATTCTGTAGGATTCTTCAACATGCTTTGAGTACTGAATTAAATTTCAGCACGGCCTATCACCCCCAAACTGATGGCCAATATGAAAGTACTAATCTAACGCTTGAAGATATGATAAGAGCCTGCTCTCTTGAATTCAAAGGTGTTTGGGATCAGTATCTCCCATTGGTTGAGTTCTCATACAAAAATAGCTTCCACTCGAGTATTCAAATGGCTCCTATAAATCTCTATATGGAAAGCGATGTAGAACTCCAACCTGTTGGGATGAAGTTAGAGAAAGAAAGCTACTTGGACCCGATCTTGTTCAAGAGATGAAAGAGAAGGTTCAAGTCATCCAAAAACACATCAAAGCTTCTCAAAGTTCTCAAAAGAGATATGCTGACAACCATCAAAGGGACTTGGAGTTCAACGTTGGAGATAAAGTCTTCCTTCGAATATCTCCATGGAAGAGAGTCATGCAATTCGGAAAGAAAGGGAAGCTAAGCCCAAGGTATATTGGCCCCTTTGAGATCCTTGACCGCATAGGAGACGTGGCTTATCGTATTTCACTTCCACTGAATATGGCTTGATTTCATGATGTTTTTCACGTATCACTCTTGAGGAAGTACATACCTGATCCCTCACATGTACTAAACTCAGAGGTGGTGCAGCTGGAAGATGATCTCTCCTATGAGGAGCATCTAGTAAAGATTATGGATCGGAGAGATAAGGTTCTACGCAACAAGACAACCCATCTTTTCAAAGTGTTGTGGTGGAACCATAAGTTTGAGGAAGAAACATGGGAATTGGAGGAAGCAATGAAGGAAAATTACCCGCACCTGTTTTTGGCTTAGTATATAAAACGAAATTTCGAGGGCGAAATTTCATAAGGGGGGAAGAATGTAACGACCCAAAGTTTTTCAATGGAAATTACCTTCTTATATTTATTTCATAAAATCACATGAAAGCACAACATAATTAACTACTAAGTGATAAGTGACCTTTAAACAAAAATTTGTCCCTTCTGTGTTTGGAATTTTGAAAATCCGGCATACACTGTTGTGTTCAAGATGTTTTTTGGAGTCTAATAAAACAAAAATAATTTTTAGTGAATAGTAACCTACCCTAATGAATAGTAACATACCTTTATGAATAGTGATATACCCTAATGAATAGTAACCTCACCTATGGTGGTATAAAAATAATATTCAGGTTGGAAGTACAATATACCTATATTTTAGAAATAAGTTAATGAGTGTTTTTAAACTGGTTTTTGATAATAAATTGTGATTTTAATTAAATATTAAAACAATCATGTTTATAAAATTATTTTTGAAAAATGGACTTCATTTTTGGATTCTAGATGTCAAAAAATGGTTATGGTGAATTTTTGAGATTTTTCTGAAATAGTTGAATTTTTTATGAATAGTAAAATGCGGTAATTTACCGTATATATACATTATAAGCTAAATAAACTATTCCTAGAATCATGGCTGATTTCACCACCCATGGTTAGAATTCACATGACCCATTTACTATTCTTGGTCATGGAATACTTACTATTATTTTTCTTGTGAAGAAATAATAAATTAAGGATTATAATATCATTAAATCCCTCCTCTCCTCCACTATAAAAACCCCCCTTCACTCCCTCTTCTCTCCACTCCTCTCAAACTTTAATCCTTTTATAAATTGTGCCCAAACCTATCCCCAAGTTCCTCCACCACGTCCAAAATCTCTCATATTCCTCAAAATACCAAAACCTCTCCCCTTAAGAGGTTTTCAAAGGAGGAAGTCTCAAGAGGTAAATTCCTCTTTCCAAATTTCTTCTTTTCTTTTAAGTTCCTTTCTTTTTTATTTTCTTTCCTCACCTCCCTTCACCATAATAGTATGATAAATACAGTAACATACATGTACTGTAATTTCCTCATGCTAGTGGTATATTTCATTATCTTCTCCCTTTCCCCACCCTTTTATTTGAAAGAAATGAAAGCACTGTTTGAGATGTGCTAATTTAGCACATTCAAGGACAACGGTTTATCAATTTCTATTATTATATTTAATTCTGTTCATGAAACCATTTGTTTTATGGTTGAACCAGATTATTATATATGTAATATATCCTATTTTTGGTTCTGTAATCCTTTGGTACAAATTGAATTAAGATATAAATCAAAACACATTCTTTGTAATCAAACCCACCGAATAACAAAAACGGTTATCACTAAGGTTATATATGTAATAATTAAACATCACTCTAAGTAACCTAATTAAAATTAAAACCATTTAATATACTGGATATGAACTTAATAATGTAACTTCAATTATGGACAACCACTTTCATCTTTCTTATAATCCAAACTTGGATATAAGTGAACCGATCTTTTAAAGCCAAGTAAAAAAACGAGCCCGAACAATGAAATTGAACCTTATAACTAATCAAAAAGGATTTTAATGAACTAAAAAGTGTTATAATAAATAAATTACCTATAGAAGAGGTTATATACTTATTAATTAATTATCCTGATTTTTTTATTCAGGTCATTAATAACAAGTGGAAAACACCACCAGATTTGAGGTAAGGGATCCTCTACTTTTCTCTCTTAATCAAGATTGTCCTCTATACTATGCCTTTATATGTGTACTAGAAAATGATGGGGTATGTTTAAGAACCTCCCCCATACTTCCTTCTGGATTTATAAGTGATGAGAAACCCCATTTCTCTCTCATCAATCCCTCTTGGTCACACCCGACACCATGCCGATAAAATTGTAACGAATTCTACCTGAACCTTCTTTGTTCTTTCGGGCTGCCTTATCCTTCTTTAAAGATGGTTTTATCTTATTTATCTATGTGAGTCTTATGAATTCTGGTGATTTGTACAATATTATTATATCAAGAGCCTTTCATCACATTATTTTGGGGATATACATGATTTTGAAAGATTCCCTCCTTAGAACTTTCCAATAAGCCAACCTGTTTTAAGGGGACTTCCCAAATTTTTACCCAAATTTCAAGTGCACTATATCCTATTTTTTAAAACAAAATTGTATTTATAAAATCACTATTTTTATTTTGAAAACATTCTTGGTTTAATTCTAGTTTTATATAAAATAATTTCCTCTTTTCTATTTGAAAATCTCTGGAGTGTTTTTCTTAAAACTGCACAAAAATATTTTAATGCTAATGTTTCTAAAATACATTTTTTTATATGTGGTCACTTATATTAGACACCAATTACCATGTTATATGACTATTTTACCCTATTAATGTCCATGTATGTTCTAATACCTTCCTTTCATGGACACTTTCATGATACACCCGTTGGTTATGATTTATGTCATGATTGTGGTACCCAATTCTTTCCATGGGTACCCTTATGTTTGTGTATGGTTGATTATGTATGATTGTATATGTGGTAAGAATATTTATGTGGAAATAATATTCATGAAAATTTTGAGATGGGTGAACCCAGATAGTGCTCCAATGCATTGGGTAAGGATAAGTCTCATGAGATGTGATGTGAAACGGGATTGGCGGTTAGCCTTGACCCATACTGAAATGGGAAATGGGATTGGCGGTTAGCCTTGACCCGTACTAAAGATATGATTTATGATTCTGCCACATTTATATGATTCAATGTTTATAAGATCCCATGATTATATTAAATGATTTTTTTAAGTTTCATGCTTTGAATATCATTATGTCATGCCTCCTAACTCATGTTCTTGAGATGTATCCTATGTTCATTCCCTTACTGGACATTTTTAGCTCATCACTTTGTTCATGTGTTCCCCAGGGTACCTTATGTAGATGTAAGGGCTCAAAGGAAGTTAGGATCTCATTATGGTGATTAAATAAAGAAGTTTTTTTAGCCCTATGTTTTATGTTATATGTACCTAGTCTTCCAATACACTAGACTTAACGATCCTTGGCTTGTACTCTGATGATTAATTATGCTTGAAATAATGAATTGTTATTTGTAAAAGGTTTGGGTCGCTATATCTTCCATATTCAGTTGAATAGTATTTTTTGTACATGGTGGGCCCCACTACAGGGGTCTGGGATTTTTCCAAGGTCAAATTATCACCAATGAAATAAATAAATTCATATTATTCAAGTTTAGAATAACGAGCACTGAATTTATTTATTAAATGTATTTACGAGTTTTAAGTAAATACATGAGAAATATTAATTGACGAATATTAAATTATTCAAGGTTCAATTAATATTTATCAAAAAGACAAGTTGAGTTAATGACAAAATTATTATCATGTAATATATTTTAACATATTACATGTAAATGATAATAATATTTATGACACAGTTTAATAGTCATAAAATGTCATTAATAGTGCTTTGATTATTTGAGGGTTGGGTTGGCATTTCTGGGTAATTACATGATACTATAAATATAAGAAGAGAGGAAATTGACAAACACTATTCATGGGGCTTCTCTCTCCTCTCATATCTCCCATGTTCTAGAGAGAGAGGATTTGGATCCAAGGAGCTCGGATCAAGCACTCTCTCAGGAATTGCTAGCGAAGCGATGTGGTGATCATTGGGGCATAGAAGGCATCATAGAAATTCCGTGTTAGCACCCGAATTACGATTAACGACACTCCCGCAGATTCCTTGAAGTGTGTGTGGATGATCTAGAGGGATTTGACTTTGGATTATTTGAGCAGCAATCGCCAACGATGAGTAGACGTTGTGCGTAGCTTCGGATTTAAACCGGGTATTTTATGGTTTTTTTTGCTTAAAACTCTTCACGCGTGGTCCTCAACTAAGACTGGGCTACTCTTCACCGACGTCGACAAGTTTATGTCGATCGTCAGTGGAAAATTTTTAAAATCCATCCTATTTGGGGCTTATACTGCATGCCCGGTTCTAACATATCATTAATTTAATGTCACCTTTATATGACTCTTAACTAACATGTATTACATTCATCGTCTTATTCTTTTATTTTTTTTTTCCTTACTAGGATTTATAATTAGCCTCATTCTTATGTGTGTCCTAAGGTTATCCCCTGAAAGTTTAAAAGACTAATGTAATTTTAAAAGAATGTTAAGGAGTTTTAAATAATTTTTTGTATCTTTGATTCTAGTTAGTTTTTTATATATTTAATTACCCAATGACAATAGGCCTTTCAAACATTTAGGATTTTATTATTTGTGTCTTTATATAATAAATCATGAATTAAGTTATACTAAATATATAATATTTTATAGTTGATATCAGAGAATGGTTTAGTTAATTTTTTGGGATTTAGATTCAGAAAATTTATTGCAATCGTTAAGGATAATACTAAATCATAGTAAAACATCCATAAATTTTGGTAAAGTATAGAGTAAGTGGTTTCCAGGTAATAAAATCCATGTATGGATACTACAAGTGGATATGGATCTAGCGCAATTACACCTATGAGTAATAATCTAAAATGGGCACATTGGGAATTGACTCAATTTTGACCTAATGCATAATGATGTTTCCTTTCTACGCATATATATTGAAACTCCTTGGGGTTATGCTTCGGTAAATTCACAATCACTTTACGAAACATTATGAACTGAAAAATATTTCCATAAAATTTTAAGTTGGGAAATAGACCATGGATAACATATATTAAAATATATAAATTCTTAGGTTAAAGAATGCATTTAATTTATTATTTATCCCTTAAATATTCATAGATTCCATTTTATGTGTTTAAAAGTTTAATTATTCTAATCCCTAATTTCACTTTATTTAATTTAATGGATGTAAATATGAGAAATTGATTCAATAACCAATGTGATGAGAAATACCCAAATGAGATACCCAATCTAATAGAATTATAAGTTAATAAATTCATGAAAATAATTGATTAGTTAACTCAAGTTCTTAATAGAAACTTGAATTAGGGGAAAACCCACATCCCCCTAAGAAAGAGAAAGATGTAATTGAGACATTTACATAAAAAAGGCCTTATAATTTAAGTAGATATTATGATCCTATAATTGTATAACAATGAGTCAAATCCATTGAAATTATTTCTCCATATTTAAATACTCTGAGAGAGATAAGGATGACACAATTTTTTATCATATGGAGGGATAATATGATCAATGGTGGACGTTGGACAAAAGTAAAAAACTGGAGGAGGAAATTGAATAATTGGTGTGGAAATAATTCCAAAAAAATATTTCTATAAATAGTTTTTTCAAACTATCCAATATAAAATTGAGAGGAATTTGCTTTTCCTCAAGTAGAAGAATGATGATTCTATCGAGATAAATGAGGAGAGATTTACAAGACCTTCACGATACGCCTCTACTTTTATTGTTACCTCAGAAGTGATGTTGAATGATTCTTTTATGAGGTAAAGTTGAGTCTATAAAAAAACTTTGGTGATTCAAGACTTTAAAAACTATGAGGAAATTTTCTGATGATCCCACAAATTCAAAATTTAGATCGGTGAATCTCGCGACTCTTATGGGTCCTAAGATAGGTAGTAGAGAATGGACATTAATTATGGTAGTGTAATAGATAAATCTCATTGAGAAATAAATTCCCAAATTTGTCACATCAAAAGTGTGGGTAGAAGTATTCTGAAAATTTCTGGAAGGGGATAAATAAATTCTTTAGGTTCTGGAAGGAAGTGCACCAAGATAATGATTACATATGGGAGAAACACAATAATGTGATGAAAGAAAAAAAATGATCAAGTCAACCCTCAGCTTGTTGTTTAATGCTTCAACTATAACAAAAAAGGACACTAAAAATAAATGCATTATTCCAAGGTTTGTTGAAGATAAAAAATTCCAACAACCTCTAATTCCTATGGAAAATGGTAAATATTATTCCATAAAAAATATTGAAATGGAACCCAAAAATGATGTAGTGAAAATTATGTTAGTTATTCACTCATGAATAGATAATTTAATATTTTATTTTTGTTCAACACATTATTTCATACCATGAAATTTTATTATAACTCTTGAAACACCACCTCAAAACATGGAAGTAGACATATCTATGAAAATATAAAATAGAGAAATTATTTCATCCCAATTATATAACTTCTCCCTTATCTATATTCATGGGATGAACTTCACAGAAAAATTTTTGATACCCCATTTAGAAAAATTTGATGTGATTCTAGTTATGGATTGAATTTCCTTATATAGATCTAAAATAAATTGATGAGTGTATAAAATCACACTCTATATCTTGAATCACCCTCTAATTCTATACAAGTGTAAAGAGGATAATGAATCTCCCTTGTTATCATCATCTCAACCATGAATATTATTACCCTATGAGAAATTATATCTAGCCAAAATGATTTAATTTATAGAAAATACCATCCTTTATGACATTCACATTGTAATGGAATATGTTGATGTGTTTCTAGAAGAATTTCATAGAATTACTCCAAGATAAGAGGTTGAGTTCTTGATCAATCTTATACCCAAATATTTTCCAATATTCAAGACTCCATATAGAATGGCCACTGTTGAACTTGAAGAGATTAATATGAAACTACCTAAGAATATGGTCAAAGTCTTTATATGCTCAACTGCTTCACCATGGGGTGCACCAATCTTATTTGTTAAAAATAAATATGGTTCAATGCACCTCTTCAGTAATTATCGTGATCTTAACATGGTCACAATAATTAAAAAGTATCATTTTTAATGGATTTATGACTTTTTCGATCAGCTATGTGGAGCTCAATACTTCTCTTATGTAGAGATCTGATTGAGATATTATCAATTAAATTTGAATAAGGTAGATATCCACAAGAAAAAATTTCTTAATTGGTATGGTAACTATGAGTTCATAGTGATTAAATTTTGACCCTTTAATGATTCTAATATATTCATAGACATAATAAATATAGTATTTAGGGATTACCTCATTAAATTTTTATAATTATTTATAGAAAATTTTCTTATATACTCCAAAATAAAAGAGGAATGTGGGGAGATATTGAAAGTTTTACTAAAAATCTTGAAAATGGAAAAGTCATATTTGAAGTATGGTAAATCAACATTTTGGATGGAGTAAGTGAAATTCATGGGTATTGTCATCACCAATAAAGGAATATATATAGATGATTCAAAAATATAGGTAATTTAATGATGTCCTAGACCATCATCTGTGATATAGATCTATAGTTTCCTTTTATTAGCAGGAAACTATCATCGACTTTTTAGAAATTTCTCAAAAATTATCAATTCCATTAACCAAGATATCTTAGAAGGGGTTTAACTTTGTATGGAATGTTTATTTCAAGGGGATATTTAAATAGTTAAATAATAGGATAATCACTAAACATGTGCTCACATTACCCGCCTATGGGGAAGGATTTTTGATTTACTATGATGCATCCAAAAAGGTAATGGGTTTTATAATAACAAAATATAATAATGGGATCACCTATGCCTTCTAAAATATAAATATCCATGAGAAGAACTACCCAACGCATGATCTGGGATTGGCTATAGTGATCTTCATGTTCAAGATTTGGATAAATTATCTCTATGGGGGAAAGTTTGGAATATATACATATTATAAAATCCTAAAGTATATATTCAAATAAAAGGAGCTCAATATGTTCTAATGAAGGTTATTCAAGATGATCATGGATTATTATTGTTCCATCCATTACCATCCTTGTAAGGTGAACAAAGTGGTAGATTCTCTAAGTAGAATGGATTCTAAAACCCTATCCATGATGATGATTGAAATAGATACAAACTTATTAGATATGTAAAAGATGGCATGGGAATAATTAAATTATGTAAATAATGACATGGAAAAAATTAAAGGATCTTCATCTTACCTTGATCAAATAACTACTCAACCATCTATTATTGAGAGGATCAAGGAGGCCCAAAAATTTGATAATGATCTATAGAAAAAGGTATTGAATGTTAAAAATTTCAACATTGATAAAGTCAAAGTTATAAGGTTTGGAACACAAATATGTGTCCCATCAAAACCATAATTAAAGAGAGAACTTATGGATGATGTGCATAGATCATACTTATCTATTGATCCTGGAAACACTAATATGTATATATATATAAATAAAAAAAATTATGGGATAAAATTAAGAAGGATGACATAAAATTTTTATCTTGGATATTCATATTCCAACAAGTTAAGGATGAGTAATAGAATTATAAGGGTATTATGAAACCATTTCCCATACTAGTATGGAAATGGGAAAACATAACCATGGATTTGGTCATAGGAATCCCTAGGAAATCTAAATTCAACAATACCATCTAGGTGGTAGTCGATATCCTTACAAGGTTGGAACATTTCATCTCTATAGAGGAATATTTATCTCTTGAATAGGTCAAAAATATATACATAAGGGAAGTGGTATGAATTCATGGCATACCACTCTCTATTATATATGATAAAGATTTTAGGTTTACCTCAAGGTTCTATAGAATCTTTTATCAACCACTAAATAGACAGTTGAGTTTAAGTACTATTTATAAACCTTAGACGGATGGATTCTATGATAAAACCATTCAAAATATATAGGATATTATGATATCATGTTTAATGGATTTATAAGGATGTTGGGATCAGAACCTTCCCCTAGTGGAGTTCTCATATAAAAACATTTTCCATTCTAGCATTCATATGGATCCCTATGAGGCTCTACTTGGGAAGAGGTGTCTGAATCCAATATGTTGGTATGAAGTTGAAGAGAAGAATCTTATGGGACCTAATATTATCTAATATGTGATATATAAGTTTCAAACCATTCAACATAATTTTAAATCCCCACAAAGTTGATAGAAATACTATTTAGGCAATCATCAATAAGACCTGAATTATAACAACCCTTCTTTTTATTACACATTATTACATGTTTTATTACATAATAGTACACTTAATAAAACCCAAAATATTGAGAAGCCTAGTTTAATTGGGAATTAGGTACATTACATAACCACTGATGACATGAGATACAAAATATTATTGGACACTTCCTTGACATGATCATAATATTCCAATGAACTTAAAACTGCATGGTATATCCTAGGGAAAAACATAAGCAAGGGGTGAGATATAAATCCTAGTAAGGTAATAAATAAGGAATAACATGAACAAGATAATAAATGTTAGAAAAATAGGCATAACAATGGAGCATAAAAGGAACATGAATAATAATGCATGATTTATCATGTTTATCATAACATGATAAATGTGGTGACAACTTAAAACATCGAATCGTAAACTTATGTCAAGTACAAGAAATCATGGTGTACAAAGTACCATAAATTAATAAAGTACACCCCTTGTAACAGCCCGAGATTTTATGAAAAATATTCTTTTTTATTTCACTAATGTCTTGTGTTGTACGCTACACCAAAAGGAGCTTGCACAACACGCATCCTTGACTTGCCTTGCATTACACGCAATCTCGACCTTCCTCGATAGCGTGTGTAGTACGCAATACCGAGTTTCACTAAACAACGATATGCTATTAAAATATTATTATAACTAGCCATTATGAATAGTAATAACCACCTTTTAAAATTTTAGAAATTTTAGCTCTCAAAATGGACTTCATTTTTGGATTCGGAGTATCAAATTTAGCCTAAGGTGGAATTTTGGTACTTTTCGGATAACTTTCATATTCTGATGAATAGTGAAAATTACTAAATTATAATTAAAAACAACTTTTTTAATCAAAATAATTAATAATGATAAATTATTAATTTGAGTTGTTTTAAAGTATATTTAGAATATATTTTTACAATTTAATACAATGTTGGTCATTGGATGTAATTTCACATTTAAACCAGACATAAACAAGTGTCAATCTTTTGATAGATATTGTTTCTTAAAAACACGATATTTGTTTTAACAGCGGGATTTAATTATAAAATTAATTAATGCAACTTCTATGTTATGAATTTGGTAAAATAGACTTCATTTTTTGAATTCGGAATATGAAATATAGCTTAGGATGAAATTTTGGTATTTTTCTGAAAACTTTCAATTTTTGATGAATAGTGAAACCACTAAGTGGTAGGTTAAAAACTGAATTTTGCATAAAACTTAATTTTACCGCTTCTGTGAATGGAATTTCGAAAATCCGACAGACACGGTTAATATCAAGGACTAAAATGTGGTTCAATGAGATGAAAATAATTTTTGGTGAATAGTAACTTTTTACTTTTTTTTACCACGGTTAATAGTAAATAGGGTAACTAAGGGTAAATATGATATTACTATTACCCTAACACATGTCCTAATTCTATTGGATAAGTGTAATTCGACCAAAAACAACCTTATGAATATAATATGACCATTTAGGTCCACTTGGATTAGATTATGACATTTAATATTATTTTATTTAATGAATAGTTAAAATAGTTAAAATCAAAGTTTAATAACTAAAACATTTTTAATATGGGGTTATACATAAGATAAATTCGACTATAAATATTCATTAGAAATCTAAAAAGATTTCCTACATAATTATATTTTATTTATAATTTTTATACTTTAAATAAATTAATTTATTTATGACACAACGATGATGCAGTAATTACCCTTTTAAGGAAATATTAACATAATTGATGTTATAAATGCTCAAATGAATGTAATTTGAGACTTTTTATGAATTCCACTAATTTTCTAGGTTACTATGATATATTAGTGTTGATTTAATCAACTTCGTTCGAACATATAATTCTGTTATGACTTTCACAAAAATCATATATCAAATAGTGTCAAAATTGACACAAAATAGTTTTTAAATCAAATATTATATTATTAATTGTTATTTTATTCCTAAAAATCTAAGGTTCGGCCAAATGACTTATATAAGGATATATATATTAATAATAAACAATTTGGGGTTCTTTTGGCATGTTATAGTAAGTGTATTAACCATATAGTGAAAGAAAACAAAAAGACATGGTAAAAGTTAAATTATTTAACTTAGAGTTAAATCTAATTGATAAGGTTAAAATAATACTCTAAACTTGTCTAAATCCTATTGGTTGATAGGATTTCGACCCATCCCCACTTTAGCTTCGAAATAAGACCCTTTGGAACCATTATAAACCGATTTTGACATTAATATAAAATAATATTTTGAGGTATTCCTAAGGTGCCCCTCTCATCCCTTATAAAAGGACACCTCCTCCCCCTCCTCCTCACACCAATTTGAGCACTCAAGCTCGGCCAACCCCTGCCAAAATCTTTTCTCCACTTCCCTAGAAACATCCTAGAGGTTCTGGTCTTCCTCAAAGACCAATTTTAGTGCCCTAAGAGGAGTTCTCAAAGAGGCGCTTCAAAGAAGAGGTGATTACCGTTACCAATTCTTTCATCTTTATTTCTTCTTCCACTTCTTCTTCTTAGGTTGTTTCATTATGAAGTAATAACATCAGTATCACTCATATACTGATATGTTATTATAAGTATGAAACAACCCTATTTCACCATCTATCCATCCTACGGAAAAAGAAATCATCGCGCGTGCGTACGAACGGAATACCGTCTCCACGCCGTGGTGTAATCTATTTTCCACCACCACGTTACATGGATGGGTATAATGGTGTAAATAATAACTATACATAGTTATTACAACATCATATTGATTCTGATATATTGTATAATCCACTCCAATTCAATTCAATATTTATGTAAATGATATCATCGCTCGTGCGTACGTACGGACTACCGTCTCCACGACGCGATGAGATTCATTCTCCATGTTAACCATTTAAGAATGATTATAAAGTATATATAAGAAATAATAATGAAATATATGACATTATAAAGCTACTGGATTTATGTATATATATATATGTATGTCATCTACTTACTTCCATTCAAGACAATAAGGAAAGGAAAACAGCGTTCATGCGTACGTACGGACTACCGTCTCCATGAACGGTGTTTTTCATTTCATTTATCTATCTATTATATATATATATATACTGAATATATATGATATATAAATCATATTTTATATTCTTTAAGTAAGTAAATCATGATATAAGTAATAATAATGTCAAGAACAACAATTCAAAACACCTACGATAAATGAAACGATTTTACCCAAAACGCTTCTTTAACATGGAATTTACAAAAGAACGGGTAATATAATGTCATAAGTGAACCATATATGATATCATAACAATGAATATGATTCTTTAATAAGTAAATGAAATTATTTAAATCATTATACCGGAGGTTCGGACACTTACGAAGCAAATCGGACCTAAGGTAAGGGAAATATCACAATCTCATTTTTATCCGAGATTGTTTATACTTTGGCATTTACTAGGGTGTATTTTATCATCCACATCCATGTTCCCTCAATATGTAATATTGTTTCCATCCACTTAAAATAGTTTAAATCCAATTTTACCCTTCGGTGAATTTTTAGTAAAGAATATGAAAGGAATCTTTTGTCGTTTTTCGTACGAGGTACTTTTTGAATTTTCTGACAAAAGTACGAAGAATGTTTTTTTAACTTATACGGCATGAATGGATTTTTAAAACATTATTTCAAAGAAGCTTCTTTTTAAAGTTTTCAAGTTTATTTTTAATCAACTTCTTTTAGTTTAAAATTTTATGACATGTTAAGAAAGGAAAAGTGTTTTTGAAGTAGAAAGGATATTTTCCTCAAGAATAAAGTTCTAGTGTTTTATCAAAATTATTTTCCATCTAAGATAATAAAGGGTTCTATTTTTATCCCTATTATTACATTGATTTGATTATGTTGTGATGGAATTATTTTTATGAATTCCTTTATCTTATATGAATTATGATGTCATGATGTTTAAGATTCCCATTTTTATTACATGGGTTATGAAATGATGTATGATTTATGATTTTGTGGCACACATAAGAATAGTATCATTATGAGATGGGTGGGACCTATATCTCCCTCCAATGCATTGGGTAAAGATTTTATATCTCATGAGATAGACATGGCTGAAATGGTAGGTTATACCGGTTCAGTGAAACAGGACTGAAACGGGGGTTACTCGATTCAGAAAGGGACTTTGTCCACTAAGATAGTCTTGGCAATGAGTCTTGACTAACAAGAAATGATTCTCTATGATTATGTGTGAATTCCACAAAGTTTCATGTTTTAAGTTATGATTATTGTGATTACATTTCACTGCCATGATTTACCCCATGTTATGAAATTATGATCTCTTTTGCAGGTTAAGATTTCCAAAAGTTATGTGCTTATGTATATGATGTGATTGATATTTCTTTTGTTTACCCTTACTGAGCATTTGAGCTCACCCTTTTATGTTTTCTTTTCCCCAGGATATAAAGAAAGGTTTTAGGTAAAAAAAAGGAAGAACTTTATAGGAGATGTTGAAGATCTTTCACCACGATTAGAATATTACGTTCCGAGTTTCCAAAGACACTAAACTATTACGATCCTTGTGTGTGTGTTTTTGTTATGTACTAAGTAATCCACAAATCTAATGTAATGTCAATGTACGTCAAGTTTCGGGTCTCTACAGTTGGTATCAGAGGAAAGGTTTAGTCAACCTTTGGAAACTAGGATGCGATAACTTTAGTGAGATCCCTAGTGATATTTCTAAGGTATGTCTAGGGATGTCCCTAAGGATAAGTATACGTATAGGATACAGTCCTAGAACTACGGTAATGATCATAGAATTTAACCTAAGATGTTATATATTGAGGGTGCTTTCCCTTTACTATGTTGTCTTCCCTAGCATGATTTCGCCTCTCAAAAAATTCTTTTTGTGTTTTAGTTAATGGAGGTAACCAGAAGGAATTCGGTTAACATTGAATCCAATGGACAAATTGGTGACTATGAGCAACAAAATTGTGTAATACCTAGAGATAAAGATATTGTGATTATGCCGAATCAGTCATCGCGATATATGATTAACAAGGTGAAATTTAGTGGTATGCCTAATTCATCAAAGAAGAGGAAGATAAACTATTATGCATGTTCACATGTTGAGGAGCATAAAGAAATGAAGATTGAGATTTCTAAAGAAGGGAAGAAGAACCTTGAGGAATACCTCAAATGGAGGGACCGATGTTATCTGTGTGGAGAAAAGGGTCATAGAGTGACAGACTGTTATGGAGTTCAATGTCTTATTTGTGGAGAACATGGGCATTTCCCAACTCAATGCCCTGACCTAAAAAGTTACTTCTAAATCAAGGAAGTACTTCTTCTAGGACAATCATTGAAGTGGATGGACTGAAGTGTGTATATATTGGTATTCAAGAATAATTTTGTTGAGGTACTTTTATGGTGTACTGAAATATTTATGTTTTGGTCTATTGTGGTTTTCAATAATTTTATGGTACTGGTAACCATGAAAAGTGATTGAGACATTTTTGGTAAACAGATGATATGAGCATAATGAAGGGATAAGAAGATAATGAGATGTTTGATTGTATTCATGAGCTCATGATTGATATAAAGACTAAGTGATATCATGGTTTGAGTATATAGAATTTTTGGATTTTGGTATGTGGAAAGAGTTAACTTTTGATAGCATTCATGTTTTCACTAAGGTTTAATTGGTATTCATTTTTCAAGAGAATACATGATTAAGGTATTCACATGATTGGAATGTGACCAACAAGACATATCTTATGATATATGGGGATCAACGATGGTATTAAATCTCTAGTAATTGTTTTCACTATATTATGAGAGTGGACTGTAGTATTATTGATAAGCCTAAAAGATTAGAATGGATTATGTTGGACATAAGTTAGTATTGTTTAAGGATAGAAGATTTTCGATATTATTGATGGGATGTTATAGTAATGTAGTTTTAGAAAAAGGACAACCTGCAGGACGGGCGACAACCCATCGCGTCGGACAAGGCTGTGGAAATCGAACCCACAACCGAAGTGCGACTGGCCTTTATCGCCTACCACTGACCTACAGGAAGTCCCTATTTAGTAGAAATTAGTTTTATTATATTAAGCAGTATGATATATGAAGTATAAGTCCATTTTAGGAACCATATGTGATTAATCTCACTATAGATCGACTTATGTATATAATTTTTGCTAACCATTTGTTTGAGATAGATGGAATGACCCGGCATTCTATCACATGATCTGCTAACACTTCACGAATAACAAATTCAACTTCATTTATTTAAGAGATGAAGTGGAAATTGTTCAAGGCATGAACAACAGTGAGATTGTACCAAAATAAAGAAATTATTTATTCTAATTCAAATTTTCAACTTTAGGGAAATGATCTTGAAAACCAAAAGTGTTGTCCTAGTGATCTTATACCTGATGAATCATATGGTACTTTAGATCGTCACAAATTTATGGATTTGTGATTACTGGATTTTCCATAGCCATGTTCTCTACCACTCTCCATCAGAACATGATGGTTAGATTTCTCTTCCATATCCATATTTTCACCTATGTGGAAACCCAGTGATTAGTTTATTTGGGTAATCGTTGCATTTCATACTTTAGTTTTTAAAGACAAGTTTTGGTATTCCTTTTTACGATGTGGTTTTCTATTAAAGAAACTTTCGAATAGTAAACCATCTATAACCCCGACGAATTTCGAGGGCGAAATTCATTTTAAGGGGGGTAGAATGTAACAGCCCGAGATTTTATGAAAAATGTTCTTTTTTATTTCACTAATGTCTTGTGTTGTACGCTACACCAAAAGGAGCTTGCACAACACGCATCCTTGACTTGCCTTGCATTACACGCAATCGTGACCTTCCTCGATAGCGTGTGTAGTACGCAATACCGAGTTTCACTAAACAACGATATGCTATTAAAATATTATTATAACTAGCCGTTATGAATAGTAATAACCACCTTTTAAAATTTTAGAAATTTTAGCTCTCAAAATGGACTTCATTTTTGGATTCGGAGTATTGAATTTAGCCTAAGGTGAAATTTTGGTACTTTTCGGATAACTTTCATATTCTGATGAATAGTGAAAATTACTAAATTATAATTAAAAACAACTTTTTTAATCAAAATAATTAATAATGATAAATTATTAATTTGATTTGTTTTAAAGTATATTTAGAATATATTTTTACAATTTAATACAATGTTGGTCATTGGATGTAATTTCACATTTAAACCAGACATAAACAAGTGTCAATCTTTTGATAGATATTATTTCTTAAAAACACGCTATTTGTTTTAACAGCGGGATTTAATTATAAAATTAAGTAATGCAACTTCTATGTTATGAATTTGGTAAAATAGACTTCATTTTTTGAATTCGGAATATGAAATATAGCTTAGGATGAAATTTTGGTATTTTTCTGAAAACTTTCAATTTTTGATGAATAGTGAAACCACTAAGTGGTAGGTTAAAAACTGAATTTTGCATAAAACTTAATTTTACCGCTTCTGTGAATGGAATTTCGAAAATCCGACAGACACGGTTAATATCAAGGACTAAAATGTGGTTCAATGAGATGAAAATAATTTTTGGTGAATAGTAACTTTTTACTTTTTTTTACCACGGTTAATAGTAAATAGGGTAACTAAGGGTAAATATGATATTACTATTACCCTAACACATGTCCTAATTCTATTGGATAAGTGTAATTCGACCAAAAACAACCTTATGAATATAATATGACCATTTAGGTCCACTTGGATTAGATTATGACATTTAATATTATTTTATTTAATGAATAGTTAAAATAGTTAAAATCAAAGTTTAATAAATAAAACATTTTTAATATGGGGTTATACATAAGATAAATTCGACTATAAATATTCATTAGAAAGCTAAAACTATTTCCTACATAATTATATTTTATTTATAATTTTTAGACTTTAAATAAATTAATTTATTTATGACACAACGATGATGCAGTAATTACCCTTTTAAGGAAATATTAACATAATTGATGTTATAAATGATCAAATGAATGTAATTTGAGACTTTTTATGAATTCCACTAATTTTCTAGGTTACTATGATATATTAGTGTTGATTTAATCAACTTGGTTCGAACATATAATTCTGTTATGACTTTCACAAAAATCATATATCAAATAGTGTCAAAATTGACACAAAATAGTTTTTAAATAAAATATTATATTATTAATTGTTATTTTATTCTTAAAAATCTAAGGTTCGGCCAAATGACTTAGATAAGGATATATATATTAATAATAAACAATTTGGGGTTCGTTTGGCATGTTATAGTAAGTGTATTAACCATATAGTGAAAGAAAACAAAAAGACATGGTAAAAGTTAAATTATTTAACTTAGAGTTAAATCTAATTGATAAGGTTAAACTAATACCCTAAACTTGTTTAAATCCTATTGGTTGATAGTATTTCGACCCATCCCCACTTTAGCTTCGAAATAAGACCCTTTTGAACCATTATAAACCGATTTTGACATTAATATAAAATAATATTTTGAGGTATTCCTAAGGTGCCCCTCTCCTCCCTTATAAAAGGACACCTCCTACCCCTCCTCCTCACACCAATTTGAGCACTCAAGCTCGTCCAACCCCTTCCAAAATCTTTTCTCCACTTCCCTATCAACATCCTAGAGGTTCTGGTCTTCCTCAAAGACCAATTTTAGTGCCCTAAGAGGAGGTCTCAAAGAGGCGCTTCAAAGAAGAGGTAATTATCGTTACCAATTCTTTCATCTTTATTTCTTCTTCCACTTCTTCTTCTTCGGTTGTTTCATTATGAAGTAATAACATCAGTATCACTCATATACTGATATGTTATTATAAGTATGAAACAACCCTATTTCACCATCTATCCATCCTACGGAAAAAGAAATCACCGCGCGTGCGTACGTACGGAATACCGTCTCCACGTCGTGGTGTAATCTATTTTCCACCACCACCTTACATGGATGGGTATAATGGTGTAAATAATAAATATAAATAGTTATTACAACATCATATTGATTATGATATATTGTATAATCCACTCCAATTCAATTCAATATTTATGGAAATGATATCATCGCTCGTGCGTACGTACGGACTACCATCTCCACGACGCGATGAGATTCATTCTCCATGTTAACCATTTAAGAATGATTATAAAGTATATATAAGAAATAATAATGAAATATATGACATTATAAAGCTACTGGATTTATGTATATATATATATATGTATGTCATCTACTTACTTCCATTCAAGAAAATAAGGAAAAGAAAACAGCGTTCATGCGTACGTACGGACTACCGTCTCCATGAACGGTGTTTTTCATTTCATTTATCTATCTATTATATATATATATATATACTGAATATATATGATATATAAATCATATTTTATATTCTGGAAGTAAGTAAATCGTGATATAAGTAATAATAATGTCAAGAACAACAAGTCAAAACACCTACGATAAATGAAACGATTTTACCCAAAACGCTTCTTTAACATTGAATTTACAAAAGAACGGGTAATATAATGTCATAAGTGAACCATATATGATATCATAACAATGAATACGATTCTGTAATAAGTAAATGACATTATTTAAATCATTATACAGGAGGTTCGGACACTTACGAAGCAAATCGGACCTAAGGTAAGGGAAATATCACAATCTCATTTTTATCCGAGATTGTTTATACTTTGGCATTTACTGGGGTGTATTTTATCATCCACATCCATGTTCCCTCAATATGTAATATTGTTTCCATCCACTTACAATAGTTTAAATCCAATTTTACCCTTCGGTGAATTTTTAGTAAAGAATATGAAAGGAATCTTTTGTCGTTTTTCGTACGAGGTACTTTTTGACTTTTCTGACAAAAGTACGAAGAATGTTTTTTTTAACTTATACGGCATGAATGGATTTTTAAAACATTATTTCAAAGAAGCTTCCTTTTAAAGTTTTCAATTTTATTTTTAATCAACTTCTTTTATTTTAAAATTTTATGACATGTTAAGAAAGGAAAAGTGTTTTTGAACTAGAAAGGATATTTTCCTCAAGAATAAAGTTCAAGTGTTTTATCAAAATTATTTTCCATCTAAGATAATAAAGGGTTCTGTTTTTATCCCTATTATTACATTGATTTGATTATGTTGTGATGGAATTATTTTTATGAATTCCTTTATCTTATATGAATTATGATGTCATGATGTTTAAGATTCCCATTTTTATTACATGGGTTATGAAATGATGTATGATTTATGATTTTGTGGCACACATAAGAATAGTATCATTATGAGATGGGTGGGACCTATATCTCCCTCCAATGAATTGGGTAAAGATTTTATATCTCGTGAGATAGACATGGCTGAAATGGTAGGTTATACCGGTTCAGTGAAACAGGACTGAAACGAGGGTTACTCGATTCAGAAAGGGACTTTGTCCACTAAGATAGTCTTGGCAATGAGTCTTGACTAACAAGAAATGATTCTCTATGATTATGTGTGAATGCCACAAAGTTTCATGTTTTAAGTTATGATTATTGTGATTACATTTCACTGCCATGATTTACCCGATGTTATGAAATTATGATCTCTTTTGCATGTTAAGATTTCCAAAAGTTATGTGCTTATGTATATGATGTGATTGATATTTCTTTTGTTTACCCTTACTGAGCATTTGAGCTCACCCTTTTATGTTTTCTTTTCCCCAGGATATAAAGAAAGGTTTTAGGTAAAAAAAAAGGAAGATCTTTATAGGAGATGTTGAAGATCTTTCACCATGATTAGAAGATTACGTTCCGAGTTTCCAAAGACACTAAACTATTACGATCCTTGTGTGTGTGTTTTTGTTATGTTCTAAGTAATCCGAAAATGTAATGTAATGTCAATGTACGTCATGTTTCGGGTCTCTACACCCCTATCCTAACATGATGTATCATGATACTAAACATTACCTAATTCATTGGAGTCGTATCTGGGCACACCCATCGTGATCATTTCATTCTCATGCTTAAGTGTGCCACATATATCATACAACATGGATTAATTCAACATAATAATTTATTCCATGAACAATTAATGTGGAATATATATGTTAAAGTATCTATATAAAAAATTATATCTGCATAAATGTGAATACCCTTTATAGAAAAATGGGTATGGTATTCACTACACAATTGTTTTGGCATGGAAAATCGTAGTGAAATTTTGACAGCATATCGACGTTAGATAAAAAATCATAAAAATTGTAGATGAGAGTTAAAGGGGTCTATAATAATTTTTAAATAAAATGTTCAGTAATAGGGATATGGAAATACATGTCCCAACATTATGAAATAGAAATATAATTCATAAGTTTATAAATAATCTTTAATAAAGAATAGAAGGTGAGGATCCCTTATGGAATTTTGGCATAGTAACGGATATACATAAAGGTTCATAGGATGGATAAATGAAATTTAATGGGGATATCATCATTTATAAATCAAATGAAAAATAATGGGGATATGTAATAACATATACCAAAATGGGAGTGTTTTACATTATTTTAAATTCCCAAGGGCCTAAATTATTAAAATATTTTCATTGGTGATGTGGAGGTGAGTCGCACTCTTAAAGAAATGATTTTAAAATCATAAAATATATTAAAATTCTTGGAGGATTCATAATGGGTTTAAAAAATAAGTAAAATAAATAAAAAATAAATTATTTTAAATTAAAAACATATATTTGGTCATGGATACCATTTATATTACTTGTTAACTCGCATTTGGGTCATTATGATTTTATAAAATGCAAAGTATATTTGTACGGTATTTAATTTTTACCCAAATATTTGATTGTCTTAGAAAATTATGAAAAAATAACTATTGGATAATTTTGAAGTTCTTATTAAAAAAATAATATTCATTTTATTTAAATAATTTTATAAATATATTAATTTTTTACATTCAAAATAATGACTGACATTTATTAAAAATGACTAGTTTTTGGAAATAATAGTTTTCAAAGCCAAATAAAAATTACATTTGACATCATAAAAATTATATGATCATTTATATTTGATAAATATAATTTAATAATAATATTCCATTAAAATATTATTTATTTAAAATATATATTAATTCATAAAATTATTAATTGAATTTTAATATTAACCAAAAATATAATTTGTAATTTATTGTATCAAAATAAAAATCAATTACAAAGTAATAATAATAGGATGAAAATATATTCATTACTCTATAAAAAATAATTTACATGATCATATTTCTAGGGTCTTAATATGTATCCCTTTAATACACTATCATACGCCCTAAGAGTAAGGTGTGTGATGGTGGGGTTTTCATGGGGTCTTTCAGTGAACATGGTTTGTGTTGTGATCTCGATGAGCTTGAAATTATCCTGTAAACGGTTTCACTCATGCTTAATTTGTTAGATCTTGGATTGGTAATGGCCTAGGGAAATTTCCAAAAATGATATCTCCCTCAGAAACTCTGATAAATGGTATTCAATGGGTATGATCCTATTAGTTGCGACCATCACTTCATTTGTCTGTGTCAAATGGATTTTCTAAAACCCTATATTTATACTAGTCATGTGATCACTATTCAACATCTATATTATCAATGGTAATGATGCTTAATAGTCATTTAAATAAAATTGAATATAATAAAAACAAAATAATTGCATGTGTTTTCTATAACTATAAGACATTTAATTAAATTAAAAATGGGGAATTTTATTCATAATAGTTCGGGTCGTTACAATCTTTGCCCTTAAGAAATTTTACCCTCAAAATTTTCTTTTACCGCACTAAAATAGATGAGGGTAACTCTACTTCATCACATCCTCTAGTTCCCATGTTTCTTCTTAAAAATTATGGTTTCTCCATAACACTTTTATTAGGGGAATTGTCTTGTTTTTTAGAAATTTTTCTCTATAATATAAGATCTTCACCAATTGCACTTCATAGGAAGGATCATTTTCCAATAGTACCACATATGGATTGCGTACATGTGATGGGTCTAGTATGTACTTTCTAAAGAGTTATACATGGAATACATCATGTAATTTAGATGGGTTTTGTGGGAGTGTTAGTCGATAGGCCACTTCTCTAATGCGATCAAGGATCTCAAAAGGGTCGATGTACCGTGGACTAAGATTTCACTTCTTCCAAAATATCATCACTTTATTCCATGGAGATATGAGGAGGAATTCCATGTATCCAACATCAAACTCTAGGTCTTATAGAATATTGTCAACAAATCTCTTCTATCGAATCTAAGTAGCCTTTATGTACTTATGAATGGTATTAACCTTCTCCACTATTTCCTCAACCATTTTTGGACCTAGAATTTTTCATTCCCCAGCTTCATCACAACATGTCGGTGTTCTATACCTCTTCCCATAAAGAGATTCATAGGGATACATTTGGATGCTTGAGTGGAAATTTTTTTTTAATAGAAATCAACCAAAAGAAGTTGTTGGTCCCATTCTCCATTGAATTCCATAGAACATTCTCACAACATGTCTTCTAGTGTCTAAATAGTCTGCTCAGATTGGCCATCAGTTTGAGGATGATAGTCCGTACTAAAATTCAGTTAAGTTTTTAGATCAATCTAGATACTTTTCCAAAACATGGAGGTGAATATTAGATCTCTATTAGATATAATTGATAGTGGTAATCGATATAGCCTTACCACTTCTATGATGTATATTTGTTCCATTTGATCCAGTGATAAATCCTCTTGAATCACAATGAATTGTGAAGTCTTTGTAAGACGATACACAACAACCCAAATAGAATTGTTTCTTTTAGATGTCTTTGGAATTATAGTGACAAAGTCCATGGTGATGTTTTCCCATTTCCATGTTGGTATGGGTAATGGTTTCATCATCCCATTAGACTTCAACCTTTCAGCTTTAACTTGCTAACATATTTGGCACTTTGATGTATATTCAGTAATCTCCTTATTCATATTGTCCTGCCAATAGTGCTCTCAAATATCTCGATACATCTTTGTGTTTCCTAGATGAATGGAGAAAGTCAAATTATGTGCACCATCCAATAGTTTATTTTTTAACTTAGTATTTGATGGAACACATAGTCCTGACCCAAATCTCACAATTCCTTCTTCATTAAAATTGAACTCTGAGTATTTCCCTTTCTTTAAGGTTTATACTCTTTCCTGAATTCTCACATAATTTCTTTAATAATCCTTTAACCTTTCCAAAATATACGATTGAGCTATCATTTGTGAAATGATTGATGATCTTTCCTTATTTATGATTCTCATGTGAATCCTCTTCAAATCCAAGAATATCATATCATTGTAAATTCTCATCAATGATAGAATTTTTGGGTCCTTTATACTTAGAGAAACTATTACCTTATTTTCTTTACCAGGATGGTAGTGGATTGTGTAATCGTAATCCTTGATGAGATCTAACCATATTTTTTGGTTCATATTAATCTCTTTCTATGTGAATATATATTTTAGTCTCTTGTGATCAGTATATATCTCACACTTCTCCCCATAGGGATAATGCCACCATATTTTCAACACAAAATATCATATATGCCAACTCCAAATCATACATGGGATAGTTTTTATCATGAATTTTTAACTTACTTGAGGTGTAGGCAATGACTTTTTCATTTTTCATCAACACAGATCCCAATCCCTTCTTCGAAGCATTGCTGAAATTTACAAAAAGTTACCCACTAGTGGGCAGTGTGAGAAAAATGTCAGTGATAATCCTCCTTTTCAATTCCATGAAGTTTTATTTACATTCATAATTTTAAGAAATATTGACTCCCTTATGAGTTATCTTGGTAAGAAGGTTAACAATCGTGATAAATTTCTCAAAAATCGGTGATAATATCTAGCTAACCCAAAAAAGCTACAGATATCTATCATAGATGTTGGCCTCATCCATTATTTAATTACTTTTTTCTTTGAAGGATCCATAAATATCTCGTTTCTTATGATGATATACCCCAATAATAAGACTTTCTTAAACCAGAACTCACACTTTATATACTTTTAATAAAGCTTATCCTTTAAAAAGTTCTTTAGCATAGTGATCAGATACTTCTCATGGTCATCCTTGGTTTTGGAGTATATTAGAATATCAAAAATAAAGACTACCAAAAAAAATTGTGGTCATATCTAAAAACTTTATTCATCGATTACATGAATATTTTTAGAGAATTAGTGAGTCTGAATGGCATCACTATGAACTCATAGTTCCAATACCTTGTATAAAAAATATCTTGGGGATATCTTCCTTCTTCACCCTTTCTTGATAATATCTCAACCAAATATCCACCTTGGAAAATTATTTTTCTCCACATAGTTGATCGAACTGGTCATCAGTCCAAGGCAGTTGATACTTTTTTTATCATGATCTTGTTGAACTCGCGATAATCGATGTAAAGGCACATTGACCCATCCTTCTTATTGACAAAGAAGACTCATGCACTCCATGGTGAAGCACTTGGTCATATGAACCCTTTATCTAGATTCTCCTATAGTTTTTTCTTTAGATCCTCATGTTCCAAAACAACCATCCCATACAGAGTCTTGGATATTAGCAACGTCCTAGGTATAAAATTTATTGAAAACTCAAACACTCTTCTAGGAGGAAGACTAGAAAATTCCTCAGGAAACACATCAGTGTATTCCCTCACAATAGGCATGTCTTTTAGGATGAATATTTCCTTAAAATCAATCATTTTAGTAAGTTATGCTTGCTCATAGTGCAGTAATATCCATTCTTGAGATGATGGTGCTAAAGAATATTCATTATCCTTCTTGAAATTGTATATAATCAGGTGTCGATTCTTTATATAGAGAGTGATTTCCTTCTCACGGAAATTTATGTTGGCTCTATATAGGTAAATCCAATACATGCCCATAATTGCATCAAATTACACCAATGGGAGTATGAAGAGGTTCCCCCAAGAAGTTAATCCCAAAAACATTGATATTGGATGAGTTATATACATGGGATGCAATAATTTCCCCATTTTCTATTTTCATCAACATCTCTACTTCCATGGTTTGTGGTGGTGTTTGGATATTTCTACTAAACCTTCGTTGTATGAAAGAATTCATAGAACCAGAATAAAAAAGTATGTTCACTATTATTGAATAAATAACTAGTATACCAATCACTACTTCATTGTCAGGATTCACCTCAGTGGTAGTGATGGAAAAAAGATTTCCCTTGATACCTTAGAGGTTGTTATTTTTCTCTAAATACCCTTGTCTTAGGGAATTTATTTGCAAATTTTCTTGGTTCCTTACAGTTGAAGCAGTAGAAAATGAGATGAGGGTTGACCAGGTCATTCCTTTTTGTTGTCACATTTGAGGGTTTCTCCTTTTGGTAATTATTAGCTACGTTTCCTTCCTTCCCACACCTAAATCAATTCTTCGTCCCCCTTATAAAATTTCCAGGGTGCATCTTTCCTCACCTTTGACGTGGGATGCTAAAATTTCTCATAACCATTAGATTTCTCCATTGGAAAGCTAGAATTAAACTCCAATTTTCACTTCTTATCCCTATAATACCCTTGGGATTCTTTGATCTCCATTTCAACTTTGAGGGAACATCAGAAAATTTCCCCATAGCTATCAAAGTCACAGATCTCTATGGATTTTCATAGACTGGGTTTTATCCCACCAAAAAGCGGTCAATCATGCATTTAGTGGTAATAATAAAACCAGGGGAATATTGTGTGAATCTTGTAAAGTTTTCTTCATATTCCCTAATAGATTCATCGTCTTTTTTCTTGATTGTAAGGAAATCCCTTTCCATTTTAAGATGGAGAGTATGAAGAAAATATTTATCAAAAAACATTTTCCAAAATTCATTCCACTCCATTGTTTAAATATTTTCCTTAATCTTTGTATTCTTGATCAATGTACACCACTGATTAGCTTCTCCCTATATATGATAAACATCCAAAAAACCATATCTTGTTCAAAACATTTAAGGATAGAGAATATATTCTCAATGTATTTGATCCATTATTCTACGATTAAGGGATCGGATGATTCATTGAAAGTAGGAGCCCTTTGTCGCATGAATCTCATGATTGCATCTTGTTCTATCTTAGGGGGGTTTGGACACTTTTATTAATATATATTTCTATTAAGAACCTAATTAAGATGAGATATTATCATCATGAAGTTCAAAATTCTTTCTTCCATTGGGTTTGGCATCTCATTTGGTTAGTCATTACATTTCCCTTCGCATCAATTGTTAACCCAATTCCTCCTATTTTTGGCCATTGGATAGAATAAAAGGAAAATTAGTGAGGAGTATCTTAAACTGTTAAACACATAAATGGAAATTCAATGAAAATAAAGGGATAACATATAAATTAAATTTGTTTCCTTAACTTATGAATTTCTAGGCTTCAATATATGTTATATGTGATCAACCTCCTAATAAATATTATTATATGAATTTTTTGTTCCCTTAATAATGGTTCATAATGATATTATCAATTTACCAAATCATATCCCCCGAGATTCTCAAACCAAATCTGCAGTAAGGCCCATTTTCGTGTACCATATTACCCTGATTCAAGCTCATAACATCTTTTTGGGGTTCTTAATACTAGGTACATTTATGCCAAAACCGCATTCACTTGTATTATCTAGACAGGGATGTATTTTCTTAATAAACCACTTACTATATACTAACCATAATATATGGATGTTTTCTTATACATAGTCTTATCCCTACATATTTCGTTAGATTTTCTAATATTAATCCCAAAAATAACTAAACTCTTGTTTTGATACCAACTATAACAACCCTACTATTTATTACACATTATTACATGTTTTATTACATAAAAGCACACTTAATAGAACCCAAAAAATAGAAAATTCTTGTGTATTTTTTAATTAGTTACATTACATAATAACTTATGACATGGCATATAAACCATTATTGGACACTTCTTTGGCATGATCATAATATTCTGACAAACTTAAAATTATATGGGATATCTTGGAGAAAAACATAATAAAGGGGTGAGATATAAATCCCAATAATGTAATAAATAATAAATAACATGAATAATATAATACATGTTAGACAATAGGCATATTAATTGGTCATAAAAGTAACATTAATAATAAGGCATGATATAACATGATAATCATAACATAGGAAATGTGGCAACAACATAAAACAATGAATCATAAACTTAGGTCCAGGATAAATCCACCAAGACCTCATTGTAGACAAAGTCCCATAAAGTAATAAATTACAACCCTATCCCAACATGATGTATCATGAAACAAAACATTACCCAATTCATTAAAGCGCTATCTGGGTGCACCCATCATAATCATTTCATTCTCATGCTTAAGTATGCCACATAGATCATACAATAAGGATTCATTCATCATAATAATTTATTCCAAAAAAAGGAATGTGGAATACATACATGAAAGTCTCCATATCAACAATTATATGTGTATAAAGTAGAATACCCTTGATAGAAAAATGGGTATAGTATTCACTATAAAATTGTTTTTACGTGGAAAATCACGGTGAAATTTCTGTAGCATAACGGTGTTACATAAAAATTCATAAAAATGGTAGATGAGAGTGGAAGGGGTCTCTAATAATTTGGAAATAAAATTTTAAGTAATATTTAAAATTAAATACATGTCCCAACATTAGTAAATGGAAATAGAATGCATAAGTTCATACAAAATCTTGAATAAAGAAGAGAATGTGAGGATCCCTTACGGAATTTTGGTATAGTAATAAGTGTACATAAAGGTTCATAGGGTGGATATATGAGAGTTAAAGTGACACTCATAATTTATAAATAAAATTTAAAGTAAGGGGGTATGTAAAAACATATTACAACATAATAAAATGGAAATTAAAATACATAACATAAAAGGAGTGCTTGATAAAAGAGGAGAATGAAAGATCCCTTACTTGTGTGTGTGACTCCAAATGCTTGGTAGGAGCTTCATGAAAGCTCTGGGTCTCCTTTTTAGTACTCTATTGAGTTTATGTAATATTTTTTATGTTCTACAAGGAGTTTTAGTGAAGATAAAAGAAATATTGGGTGATTTTATATAGGAAAGGAGGGGGATTTATTTATTATTTAGGTTTCAGACTCTACATAATAAAATATCCAAAACCAAAACCCCTCCCATGGTTTTTCCCATGGTTTATGACAAATAGAAGTGGTTTAAATTTTTTTATAAGACCAATGGTATAACTTATTAAAATATTACCATTGGTGGTGTGGAGGTGAGTCACACTCTTAAAGAAATGATTTTAAAATATTAAAATATATTAAAAGACTTAGAGGATTCATAATGACTTTAAAAAATAAACCAAATAGAATTAAAAAATTATTTTAAAAGAAAAAAATATATTTTTTCATTTATCCCATTTATATTACGTATTTCATCACATTTGATTCATTATGATGTCATAAAACACAAAGTATATTTATACAGTATTTAATTTTTACCTGAAACTTTGACTGTATTAGAAAATTATGAAAAATTAACCATTGGATAATTTTGATGTTCTAATTCAAAAAATATTATTTATTTTATCTAAATGATTTTCTAAATATGTGAATTTTCAATTTTATAATAATGACTGATATTTATTAAAAATGACGGGTTTTGACAATAATAGTTTTTGAACCCTAATAAAAATTACATTTGACATCAAGAAAATTATATGATCATTTATTTTTGATAAATATTATTTAATAATAATTTTCTATTAAAATATTTTTTATTTAAAAAATCCATTAATTAAAAAATTCATTAATTGAATTTTAATATTAACCAAAAATATAATTTGTGCTTTATTGTATCAAAATAAAAATCATTTACAAAGTAACAATAATAGGACGAAAATATATTCATTACTCTATAAAAAATAAGGTACATACCCATATTTCTAGGGTCTTGATACATATCCCTTTAATACACCAGCATATTCCCTAAGAGTAAGGTGTGTGATGGTGGGGCTTTCATGGGGTCATTCAGTGAACATGGTTTGGGTTGTGATCTCGATGATTTTAAAATTCTTCAGTAAATAGTTTTTATCATGCTTAAGTTATTGGATATTATCTTGTTCTTAGTCTAGTACAAAGATCATAAATTCTATCTCCCTCGTAAGCTCTAATAAATGCGCTTCATATGGTATGATCCTACTGGTTGACGCCATCACTTCCTTTGTCTATGTCAAATGGATTTATTAAAACCCTATATTTATACTATTCATGTGAGCACTATTAAATGGATATATTATTAATGGTAATTATACTTAATGGTAATTTAAATCTAATTAGATATAATAAAACATAATAAGTGCATGTTTTTTCTATAACCATAATACATTTAATTAAATAAAAAAGGTGAATTTTATTCATAACAATTTGGGTCGTTACTTGAATTTTGTGGTCATAGATAAGGTATTCATTCATATGTCCCCATGGAACAAATCCATGAGGTTCTGGATGTAGGGAAATCTTAGTCCAAGATACATCATCCATTTATGATTTTTGATTGCATCAGAGTTGTGTATTGTCAACTAGAACTCCCACCTAACATATCCCAAGTACATGATGTGTCTCATGTATCTCTCTTGAGGAAGTAGATATCGGAACCATCCCATGTACATAATAAATAGTTTGTATTTTTATATAATGATCTTTCATATAAGGAAAAATAGTTGAAGTTATTATATAATAGAGACAATGATTTATGAAATAATCCAACTCACTCTGTCAAAGTACTTTAGTGGAAACATAAGTTTTAGGAAGCATATTGGGAATGAGAAGAGGGGATGAAATATAAGTACCCTCATTATTTTAGTGTATGAAATGAAATTTCAAGGGAAAAATTCCTTGAATTGAGAATAATATAATGACCTCAAATTTTTTAAATGAAATTCCCTTTTTGATTGATTAAATTCCTAACACATGCACTATTTTGTTTATTTTTTAAAAAATATAACATGTTGGATTTAAAAAACTATTAATAATATTAACCCTTGATAATATATTAATTTTAAAATTACCATTAAGATTGTTATATATTAAGGGGTATGATAAACTCTAATTGATATAGATAAAAGAGGTGATGGCCTCAACCAGTAGTATCGTACCCTATGAATCTCAACTGTCGAAGATTCTGAGGGAGATAGAATCACTAGGATTTTCCCTAGAACAATACCAAGATGACATTAAATAACTAAATATCAACTAAATTCATTTACAAGAGTATTTAAACTTTATTGACATCATATTCCAAACCATGTTCGTGAAACAACCCTAAGAAAGCACTATTACTGCACACCTTACCCTTAGGGTATATGCTGGTGTAGTAAGAGGTTATGTATCTTGAACCTAATAAAACAAATTTTAATTTTTTTTATAATAAAATAATGATGATATTTATACCTTATTATTGTTGGTTTATCAATGATTATATAATGAGTTTGATAAAAATTATATTTTGACACGAAGAAAACAATATTTTATTTTATGGAAATATATAGTCTCAATTAAAACACTTAGTGGATAAATTCAATAATTTTTTTAAATAAATAAAATTTTATTAATATATTCTCATTATATTATAATTATTTAAATATAAATGATAATATAATTTAATTAAGTCTAATGTAATATTTATAAAGGTTATAGAGTGATTAATATCGTAAAACTGGTGTTTTCTAGTAAAAATGGATTTTTATTTAAGACTAAAAATTATCATATTTATAAAATTATTTTTATATAATATTTTTTTTTTAAAATTGTCACATTGAAATTATAAAATGGTAATTTTTTTATAATTTTCTTAGATAGTAAAATTTTTGGGTAAAAATTAAATACGGTATAAATATATAGTTTGTATTATGAAATCATAATGACCTAAAAGTGATGTAGTAAACTCCATAAAAGGAATCCACAAACAAATATATATTTCCCCTTTTGAATAATGAGTTTTTGAAGTTTTTTATTAATTTTATATCTTTTAATAAGTCCTCCAAAACCTATATTGTATTATTAAGGTTTTAAAATCAATTCATTATAATCATTACTCACTTACACATTAATAAGGCTATAATTTTAATATATTTGGTTATCTTCCTTATAAATGACTTTGTTTTACCAAAAATGATGGGAAAACTATGTGAATATTTGTGGGTTTGATTATTTTATAATATATATTCAAAAACCTTTGATTGTAAATAAATAAAGAAATATCCCCACTTTTTCTATAAATAAGCACCCAACCTCTCACTACACATCACTAAAAACCCATTGAGAATAAATTTTATGTCTATCCATATCTTAATCCCTTAAAAGATGTTCCCATTATCTTAAGAATAACCTCCCAAGATTTTACAAGAAACCTCTCATGGTAAGGGATTTCCTCCTCATTATTCAAGCACTTTCTTCATATTATAGTATTTGATTTTCAATTGTTCATGTTAGAATTTTTTTTTTACACATCCCTATTACTATATTTATGATTTAAAAGTAATTAAATACCACATTTGACTCTCATAAAACCCTTGTATGAATATTTATGTATATCTGTTATTCTTCCAAAATTATCCTATGATTTTCTATGCTATACATTTTTGTTATTAATACCCATTCAAATTTTTTCTCAAGTGTATTATACTAGATTTATATATCCTTCACTAATTTTAGACATCCATTTATGTAAACCACACTCCTTAACTATGGGATTAAAAGTGGAGAAATATGTTCTTGAGTTGTATGATCTATGCAGAACACTTATGCATGTACATGATATGAATGTAATGGGTGGGCATTGAATTATATAGCCCATCAATTCATTGGTTAATGTTTTTTATCTCATGATATACCATTTATGGTTCATGGGATGTTATAATAATCACACTAAGATATAAAGTCTATAGTTATCCTTATCTTATGCTTATGATGTCATGTTTTATATTATTTCTATATTCCTATGTTTCCTTGATGTTGTCATTCTATGTCATGCTTCTATATTCATGCTTATGATTATCACCCCTTTTATGTTACCTCAATATTCCTCTTGAGTAAAATGTATTACTTTCATCATGTTATGATTTTATTTTTCCTTTACTTGGCATTATATTGTACCTATTTCTTATGTATGTCCCCAGGTTATCCCATGAAGTTTTAATAGAGAGGTAGAATTTTAAGATCATGTTAAGTAGTTTGAAATAATATTGTTATATCCTTGTTTCATGTTATTATGTTTTGTGTCAACTTTTCCAAATTAAAAAGGCCTTTATATCTTTTGGTATTTTATTTTGTGTCTTTTTATGTAATAAATCATGAATATGAATGTATTAATGATATGAGTTGTCATATAAAACCTTCATAATGGCTCATAAAGAGCACATGATCAACCAAACCATATCCCCTAGGAGTGTAAAAATAGATGTGAAGTTAATCCCATTTATTATGCACCAAGTTAATGTCAATTTAATACCCAAGAAATCATTTTTACAGTTATTACCCCTAGTTGCATCTATGCCAGATAAAGTCTCCACTTTTTTGTTTCCAGATAGGGATATCATTGCTAGGAAGTCACACTATGTATACATTTCTAAACCATTTAAAATATTTTACTATATTTAGACTTATCCTTAAGGTATTTAATGGTTTTTTTCTAGTCTTAATCCACAAATTTAACAAAAATATTCTATAAAAATAAATAATCATAGCTCTGATACCAATGTGACACCCCAAACCTGCACTCCTAGATCATGTGCTAAAAAAATATTTAATTAGTAGATTAGATACCGAGTGAGATAAGTTAATCCAAAATTATATATATTTTAATAATTTAAACATTACATATTATAATAATACCATAATCCTAGAACCAAAAATATTAGTTCCATTGGAGATCAACTATTGAAAAATCTTATTTCAGATTATTTTTTCAACATCTCCCTAAAAATTCTCAACATAGGACTTCCTTTTAAACATAATACTACATATAATTTCTTGTTTAAGAAGAAAAAAAATAATTAGTGCCCTAAAATAATAAATAATGGAAAATTATCAAACTATCATAAAGGGGTTCTATCTTGAACATATGAGAAAACATGAGTATGGGAGAAATATATCATTAAAAAGAACATAGATGAATAAGGGATGTCCATAAGCTGATTGATACACATATAACACCAAATTATCAAAAATATACCATGAAATTATAAATTATAAATAAATTAAAATAATTATGAATCATGGAAGATAATATAGGAATGAAGTATTACATAATGGTATGGAAAGTGAAAAATAATAAGAATCGTAACCTTGTGAAAAAATACTAACACAATAATATTCATGCATCATCTTTTGAATATATATAAATTCAATCATGTCCATGAATTATCTAATAAACATTGTTAAATAAAATAACTTTCACACATTATCTTTTGAAAATTTCTAAACATAATCATGGTCATGATTTCTCTTCTGAACATAGCTAAAAGAAATCACATTAATTCATTATATCATGAGATATAAACATTTAACCAGGATGATATAGGACTCCACTCATCACATAATAATCACTCATAAGTGTACAACATGAAATCAATCATCATAACATAAAAAATCTTGTAATGAAAATGGGTTTTATTGCATTTTCAAATGGTAACACATAAAAAGACATCAAGAACTAGATTGGTTGATTCTAGAAATTCGATAACCCAAAAGAAGTATTTAATTAAATCATTTATAGTGTTCTTAAAAAAATATAACTCCAATGTATTTAGTTACTTTTTAGATATAGAATAAAATTGAATTGAAACCATGAGAAATATGTTATAGAAAACATATCTTAAAATTATAGTAAAATGATTAAGTTCTGATTCACTTTACAAAATTCTTTTATACAAGTTAATGTAATTTTTTTCCAAAATAAACCTTTAATATATATCCTAAAAATTGATCCTTGAAATTAAATAATTATAATTCAATATATATGGATTGGAAGATAAATGATCAGAATGTAAAAACAAATGCCTTTTTAATATTTAAAATATCTTTATTGAAAACCACTTCATTAAAATAGTAATAAATATTTCATTAGAAAATATTTAAATATAAATATAAGAATAAAAAATATTTTTATTTAAAAATAATAATGGAGAACATTGGTGGGAAGAAATAATTTCTTCATGGAAGAGAAATAGTTTACTAGAGGTTGAGAATTATTTTTAACAACATTTTACTTGTATGAGGAATAAATATGTTATATATAAATCATTTAATTTTACAATTAATTTTATATAGAGTGGAATATAAATTACCACATAATAAAATTTTAGGTTTTAAGAAACAAATCATTTAATAAAGAAGTTCAAGATGAAATATTATAACTCAGTGAATGGATCTTTGAGTTAACAAAATCCATTATTGCTTCAAAAACACATGAATAAAATAACCTTTAAAAAGAGAATATATGATGGATTTGTAAATACCTTGAATTTTTGGAATTTTTTAGATAAATCATCTATATATAAGTGTATACATCACACAAATTAAAACAACTGATGAATATGACATATGTCTCAAAGAAATAAAACCGAGTTGAGAAAGACCCTTACTTTTACTATCAACTTCCAGAAAAGGGGTTTAAAGTCTTGTATAATAAAAAAACTATTTTAATAGATTATTTTAGAATAATATTCCTATTTATTTTATTTTTTACTCATTAATTATAATCATTAATTGTAAATTTTTTAGTTAGTTATTATTTATTTTCATCATTGGATGTTTGTGGTTTTGATTAGTTCACACCTGATTTGTAATGTCGATGAAAATCATCATTCCTTAATAAAAAATTTATTCATTATAATGATATATAATGTACTTTAATATATTATAAATAAATATCTATAAAGTTATAATTTCATTCTGTGATATTTTTAGTTATGATACATGAAAATGAAATTAGTGATTATATTTTTTCAATAATTTTTAATTAATGAAAGTTGTTTTATTAATAATGAGTTAATTATTAAAATTTCCATTATATAAAAAATAGTGATTATTTAAGTATTATTATAAAATATTACAAGTATTTTAGTTTTGATATATTTATATGATATAAATTTATAGTATAGATCATGTAAGTGTTTAAAAAAAGAAAACAATAACTTATTATTATCAATGGGTGATTAGGATTTTGATGTGACTATAATATCATAATTCTAGAATTATAATGTTTTTAATTAGATTTTATTAAATATATAAATATGAATTTATAATTGTTGGGTGAATAAGGTAAGATAAGAAGTTATTAGTTACAAATAAGAAATTTTTTCTCCTCTTGGTATACTCCTTTTATACGGTTAAATTTACAATGATCGCTTATTGTTAAAATTATTGATAGAATGACTAATTAATTTTATTATAATCTTAATAATTTATTCAATATAATTTTTATCAATTAAATACCTTATTATAAACATCCAAGAAATGGTAATGAAAAATAAAATATTCCATTCATTTAGGGGATAGTACTCTTGTGATACAGGAAAAGTTTTTAGTTTCCTAGTGGATGAGAGAAAGTTAGAAAAACATTATCCCATTAATATATTAAAAATACAATATAATAATGATACATATTTCATTATAATTTTTCAACTATAATAAATTTTTATAATGGTGGAGTTTGGTTTTGTTTGACTATCTCCTGATCAAGGGAAGTGTAAAAGAACCCAAAATAAACAAGGGCTATCTTTAATAAATCAAAGTGTCAATATTACTGAAAAATAGGAAAAAATAGAGTGCTTGGAAATCAAATTTTTTTTATTGATTCTATATTCATTTTATATGGAATACGTTTGAGGGATATCACAATGATTAATGAACATAATAACCCTACCTATGTGGTGATACACTATCTGTAGGACCCCAGTTTCAAACTGGAGGAATCTCATATTCGTAAAGTGGTGATAGCACCTTCATCGAAGCAGATAAATAGGATTTTATATGGAAGAGATTTATATAATATTTCTAATAAAATTATGATCATTATAAAATCAAATTAATGAGATCTACACCCACACCCAATATAATATAACTCTTCTCATTAAATAGGTAATGTATGTTTATCCTACTTTGTAATGAATCTCATTTTTTATTTAATATTGAGAGTGATTCATTGAACTTGTTTCATTAAATAAATTGGAAGCTGGTAGGAACCAACCTTTGGTTCTTAAATTAATGAAACTATTTTAAGAGATTGTTTCAAGTCATTTCATCACATGTAACTGTTAAGCATACATATCATGAAAATTTAATATATATATATATATACATACATCATATATATATATAATATCATTAATTATGCATGAATTGTATGCATTTATTAAATATACACTATATATACAATATCATATATTAAATATATATAATTTATGTATCATATTCATGTGTACATGCATCTTATGCATGTACATTTTTTTGCACATCTAACAATCACCCATTTTCATGAAAATCCCATAAGGACTTTATGTAATACACCAAAACTCTTTGTGAATCCATCCAAACTCCTTTGGATGTATTTTCATTAAACACTCATTATATTGAAAAAACACAATGTCCAAAATTTTATCCTTATTCAAGGGCCTAACTATGTGACCTTAAGGGCCTTTACATCATTGAAAGAAACTATAAAATATTATTTCATATAAGTAATCAAATATGAGTCTCTAAAAAAGAATTTTTTCTACACAAGTTACTCAGGGGTGTAGTGTGATCTCTATCAAACATACTCATATCTCTATATGAACATTTACACCCCAATATGTATCATATACATAAAATATATATATATATATATATCATCCCTTTTTCTATGACATCACATAACCTAATGAAATTGAATATATCAATCAAGTATGGATAACCCATCTATTATTTATTCTTAGAAAATGACTGTTAAAGTAAATGAATATATAACACGAAATTTATCTCATATATAAGTAAACAATATATATCTTATCTAAGTAGTTGAATACATTATATTTGACTCAACTAAAAATGGCCATGTATTTTCTTAGTCTAATTTCCCCAATATATTATCTTTTTATACATGTAGAAAAATCCCATCTTGGTTGTGCACCAACTAAATACATGATCAAAAATATACCAAACCACCCCCATATTTTCTAACTTATTTTCAAACTTATATATATATCTATAGGCGCCCATAATTTTTCACCATTCACTTTTTTATTGAATATTTTATTAATAATAAAGATCATGAAAAAATACTAATATATTTTACATGAGAGTCTTGTAATTGTATTCAGAATCTTTTTATAAGGGTTTGTACTTTGGACCTTGTTATACTCATTTTACATAGATAATTATTTTAATCATTTGGGTATATTCCTTTAGAAAAAAATATTGGTTGTCCAAGGATAACTAGCCCATACAATTAGACCCAATATCATGTGGGAGTTACCTCAATAAGACCTAGGGATTCATCTCGTCCAGCTAGAACAGGCAGAAAATGGTGCACAGAAAAGTGTACACATAAATGGGGTATAGTTGCACTATGGGTTGATAGCATAGTGAATGAGAGTTCTAACATAGGATGGTGACAATGAAGGTCAGGAGCGGAACCTAGTACTGAATTATAGCTAGGTAAAGTATCATTTTGGAATATCAAGCACAGTATAGACCAAAAACAACTCTGATGTGGTATGAGTGTGGCATGAACACTATTCCTCTATAAAAAAATATAGATAAAAGCTAATCTTCTCAATCAAACCGATCAGGGCCATCCAATCACTCCCTTACATCGTCTTCAACTTCATGCTCACCCTCCAAACTCCAAACACCACTGGTTCAAGCCTGAGACATGCGACATCGACCAAAACACTCGATTTCCTTCATGAAATCCATTACCAATGATCTATCCAAGCAACCAAGACCCAATCAACCATTTGAATCCAAGAATGAAACTTGCATGCATGAGCCTATTTCAAAGAAAAGGTTGAGTCGTCACATGATGTCTTTTGATCACATAAGTTATCAAGTGTCATGTGATTGTGAATCTACCAAACCATCATTCATGTAATCTGCATCTTTAATGAATGGGATTGTTTCAAAGGATAAGATCCACTAGTCAAGAAACCCTTGCATCAATTATTATGGATAATGTAAGTCCCTTATCATCGATGATTCGCAAGAATGGTTGATGGATCACCAGGTAGAATTAATGATCATGCAAGATGTGATGAAATAATAGGGGTAATATGAAAAAGAGTGTATCTCTTCATCATAAGAATCTCTCATCATCTATAAAATCATATAAATCAATCATGAGAAACCAATCATGTACAGCTAGACAAGCTCCACTGCCTAAACACCATACATACTACCAATGTCGGTACTTTGAAGAAAATGGCTATGTTAAAGAACCGCTTGAATTGAAGTAAATAATGCTATATGATTGGCCATATTGAAATGTATCAGGTTCATGTTATCAATGTATGATGATCATGTGAATCCATTCGTATGTCATTGAGGATTTTCATAAAAAATAATGTTACTTCCTATCACGGGATCCTTTTTTCATTTTTTTATGTGAAGATTCTCCAGTGCCTCAGGCCTGTGCATGTGTCACCTTCACCATGAAAAACGAAAAGAATCTTAGAAAACCTACACCTATATAAACCATTAATCCCCACAAAAAACACACATTTGGGAGGATAAGTATGAGAACATAAGGATAAAAAAGGGAGGGAGAAGAATAGAGGAGAGCGAGCATTGGCTACTAACTTCGAAGGATGCCTCTAGGTAACCATGAGACCCTCATCATGAGAACCCATTAGAGTATGCCATCATGATAATTTATCATGTGGTCACCTTAAGAAAACATGATCACATGACAATTATAGAATCATGTGATCCCTCTATTACATGAACAATTCTTGAAAATCCCATGTCATGCAGGATTCCACCCCTAGTTCAAGCAGACTACATAGATAGTCTTCAATGAATTCCCTCTATGTTCATTATTCCTTTGTATAAAATTTAATAGGAGGTCACACAAACCCTCAGTCTCATGATTTTTTCATGCACCCTTGGATGTGGTTTCCTTGACATAAAGAACCCCCACTGATCCCCATCCATGAAAGGGAACCATCATGGACATGCACCCCATGCATGAAAATGGGTTGATAATCCTCAATTATACACCCTCATCCATGCAAGTAGAGACTTTGATACACATCCCCTACACGTGTTCACAGAACCCATCGTAAGACCCCCTTTGAGGTCACATGAATCATATAAGCAATTGATCATCATGTGATGTGATCATGTGGGAACCCCTTAGCATGTATATGGCCTTATCATGAATGTGAACCCATGGACAAGACCTCCTCTCACCATGAATACTCTTATATGTTCTCACTCAACATAAAACCTCATTAATTCACTCCTAACAAATATATTGTTGATCATGTAGCCGAGTCATGATCCCTTTAGAAATGCATCTTAAAAACATAAATGTGCTCTCTATCTTGTAAATTTTCATGAGACTCTATCATGTGACTCTATTAAGATCACATGATTGTAAGACATCCTCTCCAATTCACTTTGATCATGTGAGGATATCCTATCCAAGTCAGTTGACCATACAAAAGTTCTTTTACATGTATGCATTGATCATACAAATACATCCAATACAAGTCACTTTGATCATGTGAAGACATCACAAACAACTTAGGTTTATCATGCGAAGGTATCCTGGCTAAGTGAATTGATCATAAGAAATATCCTAAACATGTCTTAATTGATCATGCAAATCACCTTGGTCATTTAATCTTTGATGATGGGAAGAATCTTGGACATTTCAGGTATACTCCCTTGGGCATTCCTACCATGTCGTACTAACACAACGAACATGTCGGTCAGATAATCAAGACATGTCAGGAAGAAAATCCAGACATGTCAGGTATATAATCAAGTCATGTTGAGAAAAAACCCCAGTACATGTCAGACTTTTCTAGTCAACCCACTTGAACTTACACCATGTGAACCCCCGGCTAGGAACCTTCAGCCGAATACCCCTGTAAAAGGGGATCATCCTTTATGGGTTAGGGTTATACACTCATGCAACCCTATTTGTGTCATGATCTCAAACGATCCCTTCATTTCATTCCAAAAATATTTTACAGACATTTTATGGTCATCATATCTCTTTATCCATCATAGGATAGAGAATGAATATATAACATAGGAATCCATCTTGGTATAAGACCCCTGATTTCCTAAGGCTCGGGGATGAAAATAATTCCTTTGAGTGTAATCATTTATCCCAACCCATCAGTGGGTTAGGGGGTAACTGAACTATGATAACTCTAATTCTTATCCAAATATGATATTTAGGATGACTTACTAAGGCCCGATCTCTATACCATATTCTGCATAAGACAGGTAATCATACCTCTCTAAGGGAAACTTTACTGTGTAAGCCCTGTGCAAATTCTCTCTCATGCAATGTGTCCAATCTTCCACTTAATATTGTTTCTCACAGTAAGAAAGACTCATTTGGTCATAAATATGGGTGAATATTATACCAATATCATGATGATGATTCCACTAGTATGGTCCCTTCATTGGGATGTAATCTCAATTACATCTCATATTCACTCAAACGGTCATACTCTTGATGAGCTAATTCAGGACAGCTTTAGATGCATAAGCCCCACTCAAGGCCTATATTTTCACATATTTTATGATATAGATTCCTATAACATGAAATACATGGACTCTAATTCCTTTCCTAATAGGATAATTAAGATGCCTTCTTGAGGCTCGATCCCTATATTTATGTCCTTGCAGCATGAAATTAAACTGAATGGTATAATCCTATTATAAAAACTTAAACTATGTAAAATAAACTACATGGTTTTTGATTCCTATTATAAAAAAGATACGTAGGACACCTCATGAAGGTTAAATCCTTCCCTTTAGACATAAACTGCCTCCCTAGATGATGATAAACTCCAAAGATCACGAACATGGCTATAAACTAAAGCATCATAAATGAATAAGATAATGGTGGAGATCCTCTAGCACACACATTGTTCACATCATCACATGATCTTAATGAGATCTTGGTCATATGGGTAACTAGTTTTTTATTAGGTATTGGGAAGGATTTCATGAAAATATCTTAAATCTATAATTGATTTTCAAAGTATGAAATAATTCTCCCTAAAAAGGTTTGATGAGCCTGACCTCCCATCCTCTCAAACAAAATGAGTTCATATAATCATTAGGTTTGAAACCCTAATTGACCACCTAACTTTGGAAATAAGGTTCATTCCTTTTCATGGATATGGAAACCGTTGTAATTTTCTATTAGATAAGAATATGGTAAACCTGACATAAATGATTGTGAAACCACCCTCAATCACCCACAACCAAGCATCAAGCGAAACCAATCTGAATTTTTTGGGAAACAAAAAGGTGAACCCCACATGAAATATATTAACTATTTCATACTTTTCACATTATAAAAAGTATAAACTACCTTTTCCCCATCAGTACATTTCATTCTTCATTTTTTCATGAAACAAAATGTTAAACCTGATATATTTTTTTAACTTTGATAAATATTTCATAATATAAGGAAGAACTTATTTATCCTTTAACTGTAAAACTAATTGATTTACCATGTAATATTATATATGATGTTTAACAAATAAGTTTTCTTTTTAACCTCCATGATTTCTTTAGATTCCATACAATCAAAATGGAATCCTCGAATGTGCCAACGGATTTTGGGACCGCTAGAAAAGATGGTAATGCTTGCAGAACACCTCAAGTTATTGTACACAACCAGTAGAAACACCAATCATGTGCATTTTCCACCATAGAATCCTTGGACCTGAGGCCCTGACATACATTTCACCAACACAACTCCTTCAATTCTAGTTGGTGAAAATTTTGGTCTAGGAGTACCATATCAACAAATTCATCCCGAATTTGGAACTAGCTCATGAAATACTCTAGAAAATGAATTCCCACATGCCATATTTCTGATGAAAGGCCGTAGATGAAGATGTGGACCTTGTTTCCAAATTTAATCACATTGGGGTCTTATCCCTAGACCATAGAAACACATACCTTCCTTACCTAAGGGAGGTTAATAAATAAAATCACCATGTCAAAACAACCACTCAGAAGCTTCCTAGGGGGGGATCTTATCGATTATGGTCAAAGTTATCAAAATATGACAATGATTCCACAAGAATATATAGAGGAAGTTGTGACCACCCCAACCATCAAAATTGGAGAATCCAATAGGAGATCCCATCAAGGGTATCTAAATAATGCAACATCAGAACATATTTATATCCCTGTTACTACTAATCTATCTAAGTACCACTAGTGTATCCTAATAGTGGCACAAAATAAACCTTATATCATCACTAGCCAGGAGCCTTTTACATTATCATAGTTATCCTTGGTGATTTTCAAATCCCTGGGAGCACCCTATCCCATAGTGATGGGGAAATTTTATCATATTTTACCCTAGGATCTTCTTCAATATGGTAACTGAACCACTAAATGGTATATTGGGCATCATCCCACTAAATGAAATATCAGGAACTGGCCCGTAAAATGATATACTCCATTGAAGAGGATCACCATCCCACTTATGTCTCCATCAATATGATATTAAGTGAATTTGAGGATATTTAATCAGAACTAGAGGATCACAATCTTGAAAATTATTATCATATCCTCTAGTAGTCATCTGATTCACAGTAGGTTAGCCTACCTTCTACCTCCATCATAGGAAAAGAAGGGATTGATGATATATTTTATACATATACATAAGGTATTATCAACCATTTTGGTGTTTCAAAATGCAATGTCAATTGAGCATATAGATAGTGGTAATAGCAGATTTGGTATTTGATATCCATGTTGAGAATCCCATCATCATCCACTCACCCTAATATTGATAGAGGAAACGGTGTTTCCATGGATCCTACCTATCATCCCCTTAAAGATGAAAAGGAAATTTATGTGGAGCAAGAGATCACTCAACTCCAAGAATATAATAAGGATATCTAGGAAATAATTGTGGGAATACTCATGAGATCTCTTCCCCGAGATGATGTACCAGCACCTTCCTACAAAATCCTTGCAATTAAGTTCCTCATCCCACATGGCTAGAGGAATTTTCATATTTTTCATCCCTTCATTGGGAGAAATCTATACATTATTCCACCTCACCCCATCCTATAGTGCTAGAGGAATTTATATATCTTACACCCCTTGATTAGGGATACTTTGGAAACCTTCCAACCTTATACATTACCATAAATCCTCTAGGGGGGTCGGGTTTCTTTAATGCATGGGAAGTGTCTGCATTATCCATGTCCTCTAATGCTTCGGCACCTAACCCTGAACTAATAAAGAATGGGGCTTTGCACCCTGAACTCCAAAATTAGCTATGTTCCCATGGAGTTATTAGTGTCATGTGGGAGAAGTAGTATGGTCTCCCATATCTTGATGAAAATTAGTGAAGGTTATATTCCTTATAATAAAAACATGTCCCTAGGTACTTTGATTATTCCATAGAGAATATATTGATAGAACTCCCAAAAATAAAAAATTCAGGTGAGGTGTCATTGATAGGACCTAAAAATCACTACCCCTACCACTGGAATCTCGAACATATGATAGAGAGTTGTTTTAAATTTATATAATAGCTTCAGAAGAAGATGGACGAAGGGATGTTGGAACCACCAACACCTAAATCCCCACTGCAATCATGTGAGCACTCTAAAAAGAATACATGTTTTTACAACAGAGCATGGGCCACATAACTCCTAGTGATAGGCGACTGTATTTCAATAAAAAATAGAAAAAATATTATTCCTTAAAAAAATTCATGTCCCCTTGTACTTTCACTATTCCATAGAGAATGGTTTAATAAAACTTCCAATAAAGAGGAAGTTGAGTGTGGTAGAGTTGATATTTCATGACAATCATTGCCCCTTCCAACAAAATATTGGGAACCCAGTAGGGAGTTTCTTTGTCTTTAAAGATTATTTATTTAACTAGGTAAATAAAGGATTGATATAGTTATAGGATCTCGAAACTCGTGAAATATTCATAAGATTCATCCATGCTTCATCAGAAAATTATCCCTCCTGATAAGTTACTATATGATATGTCCTAGTCGCATGAAATTAAACACCACGATACACCCTAGTCGCATGATGTTAAATTGCATGATATTTCATAGTCATGTGACATTAAAATACACAATATATCCTAGTTTTATGTTTTTAAAATACACAAAAATGTACTATTCACATGATGTTAAACTGCATGATAACATCCTAATCACATAACGTTAAAGTTCTAGAAAACATCCTAGTCGAATGACGTTAAACTGCATGACAACGTCATAGTCACACGATGTTAAAATGTATGATAATGTCCTTACCAAATGATGTAAAACTGTGAAAAACACGTCTTGGACATAAGAAGGTAAACCGTGTTACATCTTAATCTCCAGGAGACATTTTCAGAATCAGGTGTAAATTATAGTCTCCATAAGAACCACCAATATAGTAAAATCTTGATCCCAACAATATCAAAAAATTACCAATACCCCTCAGTATCCTCAGGGTGTTATCCAACATGTCACCTCTCCAAACACATAGATCTTGGAATCAGGGAATCCTCATGGAATATAGAAATCTATGAACTAAACGGATTAGACTCGTATCCCTGCTAGCACAAACAATGTTTGTTATCATATTTAGGAAGCGAGCATGGGGTTGGAATAGATTCAGGACCTAGTTCATAAAGTACATTGGAATATTTATATTGCATAAATAGGAAAGAATTGGTATATATACCCACTTCAATCAAAGGCATCGAACAACATATCCTGGTAGCTGAGATCATGCAAGCATACATTCCTATACATACCATGTTGAAGTGCCGGTACTTTGTCACAGTGACAGGGGTGTTATGTCTGTATATTCTAGTGATGATGTAGGGATAAGAACACATTCCTATCCCAATATCCAAATCAATGCACCAATATATTCAACATGAAAAGATATCTACTCTGAAGCAATAACACGTTATTTCTTCTTTCTAGGTGGATTATTAGCATATTACAGTAAAGGGAATAGCACAGGACCAAGCTCATATCCCCATTTCAAACAAGGATCACTAAGTTAGTTTAGCACATGCCTCTGCACAGGCACACATTCTTATAAAAAACTAGTGGAATGCTACAAAGGTATATTAGAGGGCTCATATCCCACTCCAATTGAGGTTTGTTATGAAAATATGTAAATCACCTCAGAGGAATCTTGTAACATCCCGGATCTGGGTTCCGCCCAAAGGTGCCCTGAACCCGGTTGGCCACATGACCTCAAGCACATTTCCCCAAATTCCAGAGGCTGTCAACTAGCAGTGAGGGCCAAGGTGTGATATTTTGGAAACTATTCCCTCATTGGCAGAGTATACACAAGAGAAAATGAATAGTAATAATAGCAAAAGTGGTAATACCATACAACAAAAATAAACAATGGAAGATTAAAAGTAAATCCAACAGAAGCCATAATGTATATATATGATTCATGTAATATGTATCTAAGAAAACATCCAAAAGATTCAAAATTCTATAAATCAATTCATAAACCAAATTACAAAATAAACAGTAAACTCCAGCAGCATCACAAGCCACATCTTGGTCTCATTCTCTCCAGATCCAACAACAATCAAGTACCTGATGAAGAAGGGTGATTTCCCTTATCTATACCTGCAAACATATAATCTGTTTAGGTCTAAAAGCATGACCCAAATAGGGTTCGAGATGAATCCCAGTCAACAACCACCAAAAATATATGTTCCTAACTATCAATGAATATATATATATATATAAGGAAATATGCAGAAATGAAGTAATAAACTAGGAAGTACTCACAAGTAAAAAATCATACAGTTTTCAATTACATTCATTTACATTTTTTATCTAGTCTGATGAATCATGTAAACATTGGGATCTAGCCTAAGCTTTGTATCCCCTAGGTAAGTAACAAAATAGATGTCTCAAAAGACCACCTAAAAAAACCGAGTCTAAGCCTGTGCTTTGGCTTGGAAGACCCATCACAATCATTAAATTATTCAATAATGACCCTTTGGAAAAGTTCTCACAGTATAATCCCTCTGGTCTAACATGAAAACAATTCATTTAATAATGACCCTCTAGGAAGCTCTCACAGTCTAATTAATTTGCTCTAATATAGCACTAATCATTTACAAATGACCATGTGGGAAGCTCTCAAGGTATAAACCCATGGGTCTGATATACTATCAAAAAATTATAAACAACCACCTAGGAAAGCTCTCATGGTCTAAATGATGGGTTCAACAACCACCTGGAAGCTCTCCTGGTCAATACCCTTGGGGAAACATAATAGTAAAAACTAGGGGTGTCCATGGGTTGGGTTGGGTCAGGTTGGAGGTGTTTTTGGACCCGACCCAAGAAAAAAATGACGTGTCGGGTCGGGTCGGGTCGGGTCATAGTTGAATTCTGGTTCGGACCCGACCCAACCCAACCCGTCTTGGATCGGGTTGGGTCGGGTCGGGTCCATTTGGGTTATAGGGAAAAAATTCATCTCTCCTTTGTAAACAGAACCCTCTCCTGGATCTCGACGCGGCACCCTATCCTCCTGCAGGCATCGTCTTCCACACCAGAAACATGCTACTAGGAAGAAACATTGAAGCAATTAGGGCAACCACCACCACAAAAAAAATCTCTTCGCTGCTCAACTCCTCACTCAACGACGCTCGCACCCAATGTAGCAACCTATCCTCTCATCGTCTTTCATGCCATCCAGTTCCATTAGAAAGAAACGCAAAAGTAATTAATTAGGGCAGAAATAAACCTAAAAAAATCATCGTTGGTTAATAATTAAACCAAACCAGCATCGTTCCTCACTCGCTCCCGACACGATGACCTCTCTCGCGATTATCATCTTCCTTCCAGGTTAGTGCCATGGGTCTCGTCTGCTTCCTGCTTGATTTCGATACAGAAGGAAGGGAGGTAAATGATGAATAAGATGAGAGGAAGGGAGATGGCCATCGGGGATGGGAAAGAGGGCGATGAATGGAGGTGGGATTGTGGGAGAGACGGCGTTGTGGTCCTGCTGCGGAGGGGGTGGGGATCATGGCGTGAGAGAGAGATGTGATATCTATCGATGATGGGGGGCTCACACTTCATGATGGAGGAAGGAACTAGGGGACGAGGGCTGACCGAGACAAGATTGCCATAAGAAAGGAGTCGACATCGGGGGGCTACGGTCGTCGCGAGGTTGATTGCAGTAAGAGCGATAGAAAGGGGAAGAGGGCAGCGGGTCGAGCGAAGTCCGAACCAACCGAAGCGTTGGTAGCTAAAAAAAATTGAAGGTCGGGTCAATCGGGTCGGGTTGGGTCATTATTTTTCTAACCCATGACCCGACCCAACCCAATGTCAACCCGACCCAAACTGACCTGACCCATCAATATTCATGTGTAACCCGACCCAACCCGACCCAACCCGGTCGTGTCAGATCGGGTCGGTCGGGTTGGGTTGGGTTTGGACACCCCTAGTAAAAACAGACATAAATGACCCTCCCTTGGAAAGCTCTCACATTCCAATTCCCCTTGGTCAAACTTTTACAATGCATATCATAGGCATCTCATATAATCAGTAACTTCATCCTAACAAAACAAGGCATAGAAAACGAGGCAATCCTTACAGGAATTCTAGACCAAATGGCTATAAATAAACAAACAAGGGGAAATGTACCCACGAGGTGTCCCATAAACAAGGTATCTAACCTTACACATAAGTAACTATCCTTTATCAATCAATCAAATCATAGCGGGTGATAAAAATGGTTAAATTCCAAATCAAAAAATACCCCATACATGGGTATGTAGCACTTTTAGCATATATAATCAAAAAATGAACAACAAAAGGAACAAACCACCTACCTTGATGTCGTACGATCGATGTACATGAATATAGGCCCTTGAATCGGACTAGATCATTGTAGATATACAAAAAGGTGAAAAACTCCCAACCTTGAATAACTCACAATAGAGGAAGAATTAAGAAGAAAGGCTCTAGGGGTTTTTAGAAATCATCGGTGGGATTCCAACGCACTTGACGTTGTATCAATCAAAGCTCATATATAGAATCGAGAGGGGTTTAGAGTTCATTGGTTGTTCTGTCTCTCTCCTGTATGAACCAAGGGGAGAAGAAGACGTATTTGAATATAAGACACGACCCTGATCTGATATATCAATTAAAAATAAAAGTACACGGTGTGTTCTTTAAAACTATATTTCGTCTAGTGGCCTTAACCGGCCCCCGACTTAAGCAGTCTTCTAGGTCACCACATGGACATGTATTTGGCCATTACATGGCCCAAACACAGCTATACGTGACAATATAGGTACATGGAGTGTACTCAGAAGTACATGGTGTGTACATAGAAAAAAGCATCTTTTATTCCTTTTTCCTCAAACAACCTGAAAAATAAGATCCATACCTAAAAAGAAGATTCGGGTTCTTACAAACTTCCCTTCTTAAAGAAATTCATCCCCAAATTTCCCTTCCAAGGGTGGTGAAGAAGAATCTATGAACAAATCTTGCCAATGTGATCTCACATCGGTCTCCCTCTCCAAGTCTCGTTCTACATTCGCACATGATGTTATATCACCCATACCAAAGAAACTGACTGGACATGAAGAACCTTTGTACTACAATCCACAATCTGAATAGGGTGCTTCTAGAAGGATGAAACCACCTCTAACTCAACCTCCTTGGGTTGAAAAACATGAGACAGGTCTGAAAAGTAATGTTGTAGCTGAGAAACATGAAATACATCGTTCATATCCTAGTACCTATGAGGTAACTGCAACTGATAGGCAACCGGCCTGGCTCCCTCAAAAACCTCAAACAGCCCAATGTATCTTGGTGAAAGCTTCCCCTGTCTCTTAATCCTTCTATGTATCAACCTCAGTGTGATATGTAAGAAACCATGATCTCTGGCCTTGAACTCTAGAGGTCATCTCTATAGATTAACGTAAGATTTTTTGAAAGATTGTGCAGTATCCATCACCTTCTGAATCAACTCCACCTACTCAGTTGTCTCTTGGAAAAGAAGAGTTCCCAGCATAGCTATCTCTCCTACCTCCATCCAATATAGGGGTGATCAGTATGGCCTACAATAAAAATCATCATAAGGTTCCATCTGAATCATTTCATGAAAACTATTATTGTAGGCCAACTCCACTAGGGGTATGTGTCTCTCCCAAGAGACCCTGAAATTCAGGACGCATGCTCGAAGCATGTCCTCCAAAACCTGAATAGTGTGCTCAGACTGGCCATCTATCTCGAGATGGTATGTTCTACTCAGAAGTACCTATGTACCCAAATCCCTCTATAGTCCCTTACAGACATAAGAAGTAAACCAGTATCCCTATATGAAACTATAGAGTTTGGAACCCCATGAAATCGTACTATCTATTGAATGTAAAACTTTCCAAGCTCATCAACACTGAATGTTTCTTTGATCAGAAGGAAATGTGCAACCTTTTTGAGTCTTTCAACAATAACCCAAACCACATTATTACCTTGAGTCAACCTTAGTAAACCTATCAAGAAATCCATTGCGACATCATTCCACTTCCACTCAAGAATGGGTAACTGCTGTAATATCCTTATTGGTCGTTGATACTCCACCTTCACCTACTGATAGGTGGAAAATATCATAACAAAATCAGCAACATCCCTCTTCATGCCTAGCCAGCAATACTGACGACGTAGATCTCGATACATCTTGGTGACACCAGGATGAAATGCCCATACTGAGGAATTAAAATCTCACAACAGCTCCTCGCGCATATTTGATGACACCCATACACACCCATGAAAACGCAAAACCTCATCCTCACCTACGGTCTACCTAGAAGTAGGGTCCTGACCTGACACACTCTCCCGCATGACTAGGAATTCAGAATCTAATAGCTTCCTCATTTTCACTCGATCCAGTAGAGTATAGGTAACAGCTATTGAAGAAAGAAATGTCTCCCCCTGTCTATCGTGCACCTCCAAATGAAACTCAGAGAACAGATCCATAAGCTACCACTCACTACTGGCCTCCTGAACTGCCTGTATCTAAGTCCTTTTTCTCAACACATCAGCCATTGTGTTGCCTTTCCCAGGAATGTAAGAAAGATCAAATTCAAAGGAATAAAGTTACTTAACCCACCTTCATTGTCTCAAATTTATATCATGTTTATTAAAGATATAATTGAGGCTTTTGTTGTTAGTGTATACCAAAAAATGATCTCTCAAAAGATAATGTCTCCAATAGTGCAAATCATGCACAACTACAGCCAACTCAAGATTGTGCATCGGTTAATTCCTCTCATGCGGTCTCAACTACCAAGACTCGTACACAACGAATTCCTCTCCCTGCATAAGAACTTCTCCTAGCCTAATACCTGATGCATTATAGTAAATAGTGTAACTCTTTCCCGGCACCGTAAAAATTAGTATTAGTGCTGAAATCAATCTCCCCTTCATATCCTAAAAGGCTAAATCATAGAAATTTGTCCAAAATTACTTCACACCCTTCTTATTCATGCCTATCAATGGTGATTCTAAGCATGAAAAGTCCTAAATAAAGCACCTATAGTAACCATCCATCCCCAGAAAACTCTGTACCTAAACGACATTCTTTGGATTCCCCCAGGAAACTACTACTCTTGCTTTATCTAGGTCTACAGATACTCCTGTCTATGAGATGACAAGACCTAAGAAGTGAATATGGTCCATCCAAAAGTGGAATTTTGAGATCTTGGCATATAACTAATGCCCTCTCAGTATACTCAATATGATCTCAATATGTATGGCATGGTCGTGTCAAGTGTGACAGTACACCAATATATCATCCACGAAGGCTACCAAAAAAGAATCCAAGTAAGGATGGAACACTCGGTTCATTAGTTCCATGAAAACTATTTGTGCGTTCATGAGAACAAACAGCATAACTAAGTACTCGTATAGACTATGCCTACTCCAAAAGGATGTAATGGGTATATCTAATGGTCTAACATGTGAATGATGATAACCGGATCTCAAATCAATCTTTCAGAATACCTGGGCTCCTTGAAGTTGATCAAAGAGATCATTAATCCTTGTTAAGGGATATTGGTTCTTTACCATCAACTGGTTCATTTTCAAATAATCCACACAAAGTCTGAGGGTATCATCCGCCTTCTTCGCAAAAAGGACAAGCAGACCCCAAGGAGAAGTACTGGGTCGGATGAAACCCTTCACTTGAAACTCCTCTCACTACTTCTTGATCTCCTGTAACTCTGGTGTATCCATCCTATAAGGAGGAATGGACACTGGTGCTGCTCCTAGAATAAGATCAATAGAGAAATATACCTCTCTCTCCAGAGGTAAAACTAAAAATTCATCTGGAAAGACATATCTAAAATGATACACCACTGAATAAAAGTCCATCTATGAAGTCCTCTAGTCATCCAGATATAAACTAACAATCTGGGTTGTAATTCCTCCCAACCCATGATGCTAGAGTCCAACTTTTCTTGCCTAGACATCCCACTCGCCCTTGTATTGAAAATACTCACCCTCTTGTGATGTGAAACTCACCCTACAGTGATATCAGTCAAAAAAATGACTGAAAGGAGACCAAGCAATCCATTCTAAGAATGACATCAAAACCTATCATCTCGAAGACATGGAGGTCCCATAAGAAGTGAAACCCACCAACCTTAAGATGGAACTCCTTTCACTAATGTACACTAACCATCTTAATCCCCAATGAAGTGTCTAGTGTCATAACATCATCATATATAAAGATATAGAGCCCAAGGATATTCACAATGGAAACAGATATAAAACTATGGGAATCCCCTGAATCAAAATGAGAAGAAGCTAAAACTGAGGCAACTAGAATCGTAACTCTAACTGTAGAGGGTTTGGGATCCTGGTCCTTCAGGGTCTGTTCAATCACAAAAGTCTAACCTATACAATGGCCCTGCGACCCTACCTGGATACCCTGAGCTGGTCCACCCTACTATCGCTGAGAACCTTTCATCTGGATACCATGTCCACGACCACCTCCTCAGCCCAGCGAACTCCAATTACCTGACTGATGAGAAACCGGTGGCCCTGCTCCTGAACTTGGAGTCATAATAGATCTCCTATCACTCACTACTAGTGAGAACATCCTACAAAAACACTAAATATAACCCATATTTCTACAAGTTAAGCACTCAACTAGGTCTTTCAAGCACAATGGTTTCGTGTGCCCACTCCTTCTGCACTGGTATCACACCACTCAGCTACCTAAAGAAACATCACGTGAGAGTTCCCTGCAGCGCCTCCTACAATCGGTTGAAGAAGTACCAACCATAGATTTTGAAGTACCCTGGCTCACAGCTCCTAACTCCCTCATATTTCACTCGATAATCAGCACCTGGTTTACTATATCAGTCACGGAAGTCATCCTGAAAACATTCACCTATGATCGGATGTCATGCCTGAGACCATCCTCAAACCGCCTAGCCAGTGATAAATCATAACCTCCCAAAATAGGTGTGAAGTTCTGAAGATTTTTAAAGCAATAAGAGTAATCCATTATTGAAAGGGAACCCTACTCCAAATGCATGTACTCCTAGGCTCGATCAGCCCTCGACATCTTGGGGTAGAAGTAATCATAGAAGGTCCTCTAAAACTCTTCCCAATCCATATCCTAATGATGTCCTACCTATGAGATAACATCCCACCATCTCTTGTCCGAATCACATAGCATGTAAGTCAATAGCTTCACCCACCTCTCTGGAGGCGTCTTCAGATGCTCGAAGATAGAAAGAATGACCTCTAACCATGACTCTGTAGCCTGTGGTCCTCCACCCCCTGAAAAAAGTGGGAGGATGCTGCTGTTGGAACACCCTCATTAACTCTGCCATAATTGGGGTAGGATGTGGTTCTCCCTAAAAATTTTGCATCATCCTCAAAAAGCCTTTATGGAACTATGCATCAGCACCTACTTCTGGTATAACAGCTGGTGTCAAGACGAACATGACAGGAGGATTTTTCAGTAGTCCCTAATCTACCATTTTTCGTGTTTGATCATCACCCTGTAACTGGCGTACAAACAGAGGACTTCTTGGTGGAATGACTCTACAAGGTCAAGCACACAACTCAGTTCAAGATTATCAAGGATAGAAACTTAGAAGTCTAAGAATGGAATAGAAGAAAGAAAGCATTCAAGTTTTACAAAGGAGGGTTACAAGGCGTGTAGAACTACTACATGGAATATTCCCTTTACGCCTTAACATGGGCATGTACTTCTACCAACCTAGTCATGTAACACCCCATACACACGGTGTGTTCCTCATGAGACACATCATGTACTTGAATATTCCCTTCTTCCCAAGTTTTTCTACATGGTTAGAACTATACGGTCATGTTGGTGTAACACTACACGGCGTGCACACTCTAGACACGGTGTGTACCACATAAGATCCATCCACCGGTGTCGTTATTCACACAGCCAGATACTCGGTTGATTACTACACATCATGTATAAGCTATATATGGCATGTACAACCTAAGTTTCATCCACCTGTGTCGTTAGTTACATTGACGGATGCATGGTCTTTTACAGCACGATGTATACTTCTGTTACACGGCATGTTCTTCCAAACTTTTATCAACCCCACGTCTCTACTCACATAGTCAGTCACACAGAAAAAAACTACACAGTGTGTACATATGGTATACGGTGTGTACTTAATAAAAGTTATTTATTCTAGAACAGAATAACACATGGTGTGTGTTCATAACATCACACACCGTGTTGTCTAGGTTTCCATATAGTAATCCTCTGAAACTTCTCTGGAACCCCAAAAACCTTAAAATTTGGCCAATTCATGACATTTTTCGATTTGTGAGATCCTATACTCACTTATAATCAAAGTTTGGAATCCTTATTTATATCATAACTTGACAGAATTCAATTAAATTTCAAACATGTTCCATCAAATTCTGATCCAAGAGGGCCCATAACACCTCAGGGAATAAATCTTGGAATCAATCCAAATGAAACTTTAAATATATCAATACCCTATCAAAATAGTAGGTATTTTTATCACTTAATATATCACAACAACATGCATATCTAGCACAACATCTATCACAATATCATGCAATTTGTAATGCACCCTAAATGGCATGATAAGAATGCATGACATGTGATCTCTAGAAAGTGCATATATGATGCATGAGATGGAATACCCTCATCACCTCAGGTTTCAACAAAAATAAAACTACAATGATATCAATCATAATAGCACAAAATAAGTGAATCACCCAATGATGAAATCAAATCAACTGTAATAATTTAAAAACCAAAAAAATGCAATATTCGAGGTAACTTGTCTTTTCCCTATACACTGGTTAGATACTCCCAAGCACAACTTATTACCAACTACCTATTTATTATTTTCCTAGTCTATAGGCTCCAAATTGTAAGGAAAAGTAGAAAAGAATCCCCTTTGACACCACTTTGTAACATCCCAGATCTGGGTGCCTCCCAAAGGTGCCCCAAACCCAGTTGTTCACATAACCTCAGGTGCATTTCCTCAAATGCCAGAGGCTTCCGACTAACAGCGAAGTCCAAGGTGTGATATTAGGTAAACTATGCCCTCATTATAAGAGTAAACATAGAGGAAAACGAATAGTAACAATAGAAGAAGTAGTAATACCATACAACAGAAATAAATAGCAGAAGACTGAAAGTAAATCCAACAAAAGCCACAATGTATATATATAATGCATGGAATATGTATCTAAGAAAAGAGACAAAGATTTCACAATGATTTAAATAAATACAAAAACCAAAGTACAAAATAAATAGTATACTCCAGCAGTATTGCAAGCCTCATCTTGGTCCTATGCTCTCCAGCTCCAACAGTAATCAAGTACCTAGTGAAGAAGCGTGCTTACCCTTATCTATACCTGCAACCATATAATCTGTTTGGGTCCAAAATCATGACCCAAATAGGGTGTGAGAAGAATCCCAATAGGAAACCACCAAAAATATCTATGCCTAACTATCAGTGAATATATATAGCAGGAAATATGCAGAAATTAAGTAATAAACTAGGAAGTACTCACAATTAAACAATCCTATAGTTTTCAGTTACATTCTTTTACATTTTTTATTTAATATATTGAATCATGTAAACATTGGGATATAGAATAAGCTCTTTATCCCCTGGGTAAGTAACAAAATAGATGTCTCAAAAGACCACCTAAACAATCAAGTAAGATCGGTTCCAAGCTTGTGCTTTGGCTTGGAAGACTCATCACAGTCATTAAATTATTCAATAATGTCCCTTTGGGAAAGTTCTCATTGTATAATCCCCCTGGTCTAACATAACAACAATTAATTTAATAAAGACCATCTAGGAATCTCTCACGGTCTAACCCCTTTGGTATAACATATCACTAATCATTTACAAATGACCAACTAGGCATCTCTCATGGTCTAAACCCCCAAATCTAATATACTATCAAACAATTATAAACAACCACTTGGAAAATATCCCATGGTCTAAAACCCCAGTTCAATGACCACCTGGAAGCTCTCATGGTTAATACCCTTAGGTCAATATAATAGTAAAAACATACATAAATGATCCTTTCTTGGGAATCTCTCACAGTCCAATTCCCCTTGGTCAAACTTTCATAATACATATCACAGGCATCTCATATAATCAGTAACCCTGTCCTAACAAAACAAGTCATGGAAAACAAGGAAATACTAATAGGCATTCTATACCAAATGGATATAAACAAACAAACAAGGGAAAATGCACCCATGGGGTGTCCCATAAATAAGGTATCTAACCTTATGCATAAGAAACTACCCTTTATCAATCAATAAAACCATAGCAGGTGATAAACATTGTTAAATTACAAATCAAACAATACCCCAAATGTGGTTATGCAGAACTTTTAGCATATATGATCCAAATATGATCAACAAAAGGCACAAACCACCTACACCTTGATGTTGTAAAATTGATATAATTGAACGTAGGCCCTTGAATCGGCCAAGATCAGTGTAGATCTTAAAAAAAGTAAAAAATTCCCAACCTTGAATAACTTACAAGAGAGGAGGAATCATTAAAAAAAGGCTCTAGGGGTTTTGAGAACTCACCTATGGGATTCCAACTCACTCGAAGGTGTCTCAATCGGAGCTCAGATAGAGAATCGGGAGGGTTTCATAGTTTTTCGGTTGTTTTTTATCTCTCTTGTACGAACCACGGGGAGAAGAATACGTATTCGTACATAAGACATGACCTCGCTCCTATATATCAATTAAAAATAAAATTACATGGTGTGTTCTTTAAAACTACACGTCGTGTAGTGTCCTTAACTGGCCCCCAAATTAAGCGATCTTCCAGGTCACCACACAGCCATGTATTCGGCCATTACATAGCCAGAACACACCTATACACGGTAAGCTAGGTACACAGTGTGTACTCATAAGTACATGACATGTACGTAGAAAAAACCTCTTTTCTTCCTTTTTCCTCAAACAACCTGAAAAACAAGATCCATACATAAAAAGAAGATTTGGGTTCTTACAAAGTTCAATCTCTATCGGTGAATCTACTCAGCATATTCTAGCAGCTCATGGAATCCGATATTATATCCCTACTTCTTCCAATGAACAACTACACAAAAATACTTCATAGGATATACAGGGGTAGGGTCATACCCCTTATCCCATTCTAGAGGACTATCAGTATATTCAGATGGGGAATGTATATATAAATTGGACTCTTATCCCCGCTTCATCTAGGATTTGTTGATATATTTCAGAAACAAGCTACAGGAAGGATCATTTTCTTATTGATAATGCAGAAACTCACTAACATACTCAAATATCTTCTTAGTTGTGGGATCATATCCCCAAATCACCAGATGGTTATTAAAATACTCCAGAAACCTTCATATATCCATCTCATATCCATGTTCAACCCCAAAAGGAAGGTCAGCATACTCCGACCATGACATAAAATAAGGCTCATATCCCTAGTTTTATTAATTACTATGTCCTTAAGGTTGTTAGATACATATTCGCAACACCTAAAGGGTTCATTGACTCTTTAAATAAATTATAAGGTGATCATTACCTCGATGTTCCTCCTCATGGTAGTGGGGTGATTGGTCATATAGACTCTACTTCTGAAATATTTTGTGGTCAACCTCCCCATGGTGATATCTCTCTCAGACAAATAAAATATAACTTTTACTAGATTCCATAATATAAATAGGTGATAAAAACTTTGACACCATTGTATAGAGAGGTTCTCAAAACACTAGGGTTGACTGTATATAGTGCTCTATCAACCATCAGTAGCAATTTTTGTGGGTAGCATGTGACCTAGAGTGGAAACCTATGTGGTTTGACTGGGTGGAGACTTATATCCCTGATGAAGAAGAGAGTTACATGGATATATAGAGAGAGTTATCTGGAAAAAACCTCCCAAATATGTTCATTCCTATTTCCACTTCCAATTATAAGATCCCAAATAGGTCATGGGAGTGCATGATTTAAATTCACCTAAATATGTAGGTGACTTATCAGAGATTAAAGGATAGAAACCTCCCTTATAAAGTATTTGAGGGTCACCTCCATGTCATAAATACATCCTATTTTTAGATGTACATGGCTATGTTCTCTGTGGCCTAATACACAGAATCAGAAGAGTATAAAAGAGCTTATGTAATGTTATCTTTCTATCATGAAAAATCTCTAAATAATTGGAAAAGTTTTGTTAGATTATTGTATCTTGGGATGGGGAAAGTATAGTGAATTTTACTTTACCCCATCCCTTGGGAATAAAATCTCCATGAGTGAGGCATCCTGCAATTTCATAGCCACAAGGGAAATCATGGGATCAGGTTGTGTGATCCTTCAATAAAAAAAATTATCTTCCCTCATTCCTTCATGGAAAATTTGTATTGATTCTTTGAGCCCCAATGATACTTGGAAGGAAATAATGGGTGATCACTCTAGCTTGGGGACCACCCCTATGAATCCCTAGAGTATTCTTGATGGAGATTATATGATGCTTATAAACCTGATGGAGGTAGCAGACTTAATCCCAGATATCCAAGCTTCTCTTTCTATTGGTGGTAGTATAAAAGGAAAAAAATAAGCTCTAGAATCTTTATTTGATGACTCTAACATTTCAAGATGACAATGTATCTTCCCATGGACTCTCTTACCTCAATAGTGACATGGATTCCCCCAGATTACCCACTATGTCTGAAAATTCCTCCACAGACTCATAATTGGAAGAAGAAGAGGATGAACTTAGGAATGACCCTATTGCATTTGATGAAGGCATCTCCACCAACATCTTTGATCCCATATAGATGAATCTGGGAACATAATAAGACCTCCAAACAATGTTGATTAGTGTTTACATACCTCTCAAGGATAAGGAGATGTATATTTCATTTCTAAAGAAACAATGATCCATGTTTTCCTTAAATTATATAAAAATTCCCAGAATAAACCTTGATGTGGATACATATCACCTAGGATTACCTGATGACCATGGAGGTTTCAATAAAACATTCAGGATAATGAACCCCTCTTATGATACTAGGTCATGGAAGCAAGACATTAAATCAACTAGAATCCATGATCCTAGTCATATAACCTAAAACTACAAGACGCTCATGGTCCTAGTCATATAACCTAAAACTAAAAATCACTAAGGGTCCTAGTCATATGACCTAAAACTATAATACATCATTCATTTTTATCATATGATGTTAAACAACATGAAAAATTTTACATCATAGATGAATTACTTCACATGAACTAGACCTATGAAAAAAATGAAGTTTCCTTGTCCCTGTGTGTGATTCAGATTCACATAGAAAATCTCCCCACTCAATAACTACATGTGTCTTAATTACTTCCATGTCACGACCCGACCCAATGGGGCTCAATCCGCGACACCCCAAGCCCGCCTCCAATAGGATAGGGGCTAGTGTCTAGCACCCAGTAGGCTATCACACACATGGGAGGCATTATCCCAAGGTACATGTACACACAAACCCACATACACTTCCATGAAATAGTGCAGAGATATATAAAACTGAAAATTAAATGCATGCATACAACTATCCCACAACCAGAGTATAACAAAAGTACAAAGGGAAAAATAGGGCCCACCAAAAGAAAACTTTAAAGTGTCCAACCTGCTCAGAAGGAGGGAAAACATTGCCAAAACACCTGGCAGTAAGCTCCTCAACACAGCTCTGGTAAACACCCCGGTCAAACCAAGTCACTAAGTTCTTCCTGCTTCGGGTCCTCCTGGGACTCCGTTAAAAGGCCTGTGGTCTTCACAAGACACAAACATATGTGGGAAAAGCCTGTGCAGGGGTGAGTATAACAATACTCAGTTGGCACCCCAAAAACCCAAAAAAAAGAGAGAAACTGAAAGGAAACAGTCCGCTCATCCCAGCCAGAGGGAACCCAGATGAGAGAGAAACTCCATCTCGTGACCATCCTCGGCTAAACACAACTAGTTAGCTCAACTCAGATGTATTCCCATACATACACGATGAACAATCCAGATATACTCAGATCACACATCAATCCACAAGAGGTACTGACCTCATCACCAGAAATGGTTCACAACCAGGAGATCACCCTCCATGATCACTATCATCCTAGATGACACTCGTCCGAGAGATACACTCCATCGGGTCCCAAACAAACATCTCAGATGCTCACCTAAGAGATCACGCTCGTTGGATACTGTCACTAAGTAAACCTCACTAAAACAACAAGAACAACTAACTCCTCAGATAGGGGATCACTCCTAGGGTCTGCTAGGGGATACCAGAACCCACACCGGTATAAGAAGATCTCATAGATAGGGGATCACTCCCAGGGTCTGCTGGGGGATACCACAACCCGATCTGGCATTCGTAGAACTCACATATAGGGGATCACACCTAGGATCCGATGGGGGGTACCACAACCCGATCTGGCACTTGACAAAATCACGTCACTCAGATAAAGTATCGTCTCCCATATAAAGGTGTTCATGACGATACTAGAACCCTATCTGGTATAACTCGCAATGTAGGGGATTTAACTGGCGATGCCGCAACCCTACAGAAACCACACGCTGAGTAGGGGATCGCATAACCAACAATACCGAAACCCTACTATAATCCTCATGCTGAGTAGGGGATTGTATTCCCGATGATGCCACAACCCTACTGAGCATGGATCACTGCATAGGGGATCATATTCTCAATGATGCCACAAACCCTATGGGGTTAACCTACTAGATAGGGGATCACCGCCCATGGATAAGCGGTCACAGCGATACCAAGAACTCGATCTAGGGTAACGATGCTAGAGGATCTCGCTCTGGGCCCACCGGAGGGATACCACAACTCTAACAGATAAACATCCCATCGAGAGGATCACAAACCAATATCAAGATTGTAATGCCACGTGAATCCTCATAGGAATGAACCAAGGGAGTACCCTCAACCACTACTGGTCCAAACATCACTAACCCAAGAGACCCGCCATAACGCAACCCTGCGCACCTCCAAGGCCGATATCGAGGCCACCATCGTGATCCACATGGAAAAACATGCAGGATAGGTTGTTTACTTGCCCGAAACGGACAACCGGTGAAAAAGGAACTATTCACCGAAGCTAGCCCATGTGAGGCCCACACTAAGATCCCGAAACCCGTCAAGCTGATCATACCATAGAAATCCCCTCGAAAAAACACACAGGATCCACTACTCGTTCGTCTGAAACGGACACCCGGTGAAAAAGGCGTTATTCACCAAAGCCAGCTCAGGCAGGACCCACACAATGATCCCGAAACTCATCGAACGGATCACACCATTGCGATCATCTCATAAAAACACACAGGATCGACTATTCAGCCGCCAAAATCGGACTCCTGGTGCGAAAGTTGTGTTTCTCTGCAAACGCCAAAACCCGGCCTCGTGGGGCCTGCACCCCAAACTTGGTCTCAACACCTGTAAACCCTAAAGAAAATTCTGTTGTATCATCAGGGTCTCAACTCCACTGACGGTACGTCAATTGGATGCTCCGGGTAGAAGATACAACGGCCCGAAGTCGAATAATAATAAAATATCATTATTTTATTCAACATTTCAAGCTCCTAGGCCACGACCCTGAAGCTTAAAATTCTTGAACCTACACCGAAAGGTTCATCTCATCGCCAAGGTCACATTGCCATAGACGGCACATGAATCTGACTCTCGGATTGCAAGAAACAGGGGTTTTAAAAACCCTCGTGTATGAAAAAGGGGTCGGACCGGCCTGAACCGGCCGGTCCGGCCGGCATGCACCGGCCTGCCACTGTTGGGCCACCCTGGCTAGCGGAACTCTGTCACGCGGCGCCCAGCGCCGCCACCCCGGGTGGCCAGCCGCCACACTCCACTGCAGACCGTCGCAGTTCCGCCGGCGCCGGTGGTCTGTTTTACGATCCGAAGGCACCGGCGCGACCCTCGGGACGCGATCTTCCCTGCTACAACAAAAAAATGAAGCAATTCGCAGCAAAAATGTGATTGGGGAAATAAAACTCAAACTTCTTACCACATGGGAGAAACACCGACGTTCTAACTTGGATCCGCGCTCCAAAGCTTCTGTTGCGCGATCCTGAAGTGTCCGTCGTCGAAATCCGAGCTCGACGGCACCTTGATCACGCGATTTGGTCGCCGATTCGCCATCAGATGGGGAGGAGGAGGAGGAAGCATGAGGAGTTCCTCCTCTGTTGCACACCGTACGTCCAAGGGGGGGGAAGAGAAAAATAAGATATTTATTTCTTAAAAAAATATCTCCGGCTCCCGACTCACCTCCACCCGATGCCTGATGCAGACAAATGTAAGGTCACCCTTAGGGTAAACACGACGTTCTGAACGCAATGTAGGACTCGTATTTTTGATCTGAGACTCTGTTCAGAAGTTATTCGAGCTGATGCTCATAATTAAACTTTTCCACTTATTTAGGAAAATGCCCTTGGTGGCGTTTTCCACAGCAGGCTCGTGCCTGTAAAGATTACACCTTGCCTAGGGTAAACGGAACGTTCTGGACGCAATTGTGCCCTCAGATTCCCGTTCTGAGCTACCATTTAAGATATATCACATCACCTCCACGTGCATAGTATAAAAATACTTAATATTTTTATAAAATTAATTCCGAGCACACTGGGCCTTGGAATCGCATGTCGTCTTCGCGCCTAGCTCTGGAATTCTTCATAGAAATATTCCAAAGTCTGACAGGGCCAAAACCGAGTCACTACATCATCCCCCCTTATAAATTTCTGTCCCCAAAAATCCATAAGCACAAGTAAAGCGACTGGACTCTCAACTGGGTCTCCCACACCAGCGAGTTTGCCAACAAACACCCCTACCCGAATGCATAAGTCATAGGGACTCATCTACCACACCTCAACACTATCCTCTTTGGGCGGAACTGTCTCGCCTGCACGGTTTTAATCATGTCACAAAAATTCGTCTCAGTGGGGGAAGGATCCCTCTTCCTCACGCATTCAAAGCACATCGAACAACACCCACACAGGGTTGTACAAACACCCTAAACAAAAACTCGAGCAAGCAACAAAAAGGAAAGAGTATCGTTGAACAGTGACTATCAAAACTACTGCAGAAAGTAGAAAGGACACAAGGCATACCTCTATCCATCCGCAGAGCCTCTGGGTTAACAACCTCTAGGGAATGCAGATGTCCTTGCCCTCGGCCACCATCTCCCTGAGCTTGGCATGGACCAGCTGGGGGTGGGGGTGGTGGAAACTGATACCGCCTACCACCTCCTTCTGTTGCACCAGCTCTGTCGCCACGTCCGTCGCCCTGCAGACCTCCTTACTCGAGACGCTGCCTCTGCCAAGGCAGTCTATTGACCGGCTCCCTCTCAGCATCATGACAAGTCATACAATCTCTAGCAATATTTCCCTGACCATCTCAAGCATAATACTGCCTCTCCTATGGCTAACCAAAATTGGTCTGCGAGCCCTGTGATCCCTAGGCCTCAGATCCTCCATCCTGGGGTCGCCTCCTGAAACATCACCCACGTCCAGGCCCCTGAGTCTATCGTCGGCTACCAGATACTGGTCCGACTGACGATGTCTCAACTCTCGCATGCCCAACACTAACAGGCGGGATCTTCTCGGCCAGAAATCTCTACACCACCAAAGCTCACTCCAGCACTCCAGCATAGGTGGTCAAACATAAAGAAACCACACCTGCTCGAATGTCCCTGCGTAGGACCTGCTCGAAGGTCTGATACCTAAAGAACAGGTCTTAAACCATATCCAAGGAGTAGCGTGACAGGTATGTAAACCTCACTGAGTACTCCGACATAGTCATTCCCTCCTGCCGAAGCTGCAAAAGCTTCTGAATCCGCACTGACCTCAGCGTCACTGGATAGAACTCTTCCATGAAGAGCTACTCAAACCCTACCCATGTGAGCATCTCCTAGTCGTGAGACTGCATCACTAGGCTCCACTATCGCCTGGATGAACCATGCAGAAGGCTCTCCACTAGGACCACCATCTGATCTGGGGGTGTCCTCACTAGGCGAAAAACTTGGGTGACTGCTTCAAGCCAGTCATCAGCTGCCTGAGGGTCTGGATCACCCTGAAACCTCAGAGGTCACTGCCTATGGAACTCATGTAGCGCACTCAGCCTGCGCACAACCTCATCCTACACTGCTGGCACAACCAGCTGCTCGACAGGTGGTGGCTCAACTGGCGGACCACCTGGAGGTCCAGCCTCCAAACTTGCGCCCTGGTCCACAACCTTTAGACGGGGCGGATCATCACTACAACCACACTGTGGAACCCCTACTAGCAGTCTCCATGGAGGCATCCTGAAATAAAATCAAGAATCACCTCGGTCAAAGAGTATATCTGGAGAGATTACTCAAGAAGGACAAGGGAAAACCCAAAACCCAAACATATATGATGCATGTACCATTATGTCCCTGTGACTAGTGTACAAATGTCCCGAGTCGAAAGGCAGGTTATCAGAGTCCTGGTGTATGGATACATTGGCCGCTGCACCAATACTAGAGTCCCTGGCCTGAAAGTTGAACTTGAAATACCTTAACACTGTCGCTATGCAACCCAAACCAAACTCGCAGCTAGACCAGCTACTCTCTGAGATCCCAAAGGTGGAACCTCCTCTGATACCACTCTTTCATGACCCGACCCAACGGGGTTCGAGACATGACACCCCAAGCCCGCCTCTAATAGGCCAGGGGATAGCGTCTAGCATCCAGTAGGCTATCACACACATGGGAGGCATTAGCCCAAGGTACATGTACACACGCACCCACATACACCTCTATGCAACAGTGCAAAGATATATAAAACTGAAAAGTAAATGCATGCATACAACTATCCCACAACCAGAGTATAGCAGAAGTACAAATGGGAAAAATAGGGCCCATCAAAAGAAAACTGCAAAGTGTCCAACCTACTCAGAAGGAGGGAAAACACTGCCAAAACACTTTTCGGTAAGCTCCTCAGCACATCTCTGGTAAACACCCCGGTCAAACCCAGTCACTAAGCTCCGCCTACTCCAGGTCCTCCTGGGACTCCGTCGAAAGGCATGTGGTCTGCACAAGGCACAAACATGTGTGGGAAAAGCCCGTGTAGGGGTGAGTCTAACAATACTCAGTAGGCACCCCAAAAAACCAAAACAAAAGAGATAAAATAAAAGGCAACATTCCATTCATCCCAGCCAAAGGGAACCCATACGAGAGAGAAACTCCATATCGTGACCATCCTCAGCTAAACACAACTAGTCATCTCAACTCAGGTGTATGCCCATACAAACACAATGAACAATCTAGATATACTCAGCTCACGCATCAAGCCACAAGAGGTACCGACCTCATCACCAGCAAAGGTTCACAACTAGGAGAGCACACTCCATGATCATTGTCACCCCAGATGAAACTTGTATGAGATATACACTCCATCGGGTCCCAAACAAACATCTCAGATGCTCACCCGAGAGATCACGCTCGTTAGATACCGTCATTGAGGAAACCTCACTGAAACAACAAGAACAACTAACTCCTTAGATAGGGGATCACACCTAGGGTCTTCTAGGGGATACCAGAACCCAAACCGGTATATGAAGATCTCATAGATAGGGGATCACTCCCAGGGTCCGCTGGGGGATACCACAACCCGATCTGGCATTTGTAGAACTCATAGATAGGGGATCACACCTAGGATCCGATGGGGGATACCACAACCCAATCTGGCACTCGACAGAAACACGTCACTCATATAGAGGATCATCGCCTATATAAAGGTGGTCACAATGATACCGGAACCCTATCTGGTATAACTCGCGATATAGGGGATCGAACTGGCGATGCCGCAACCCTACAGAAACCACGCGTTGAGTAGGGGATCGCATAACCAACGATACTGCAACCCTACTATAATCCTCATGCTGAGTAGGGGATCGTATTCCCGATGATGCCACAACCCTACTGAGCACGGATCACTACATAGGAGATCATATTCCCGATGATGCCAGAAACCCTATGGGGTTAACCTACTAGATAGGGGATCGCCTCCCATGGATAAGCGGTCACAGCGATACCAAGAACCCAATCTTGGGTAACGATGCTAGAGGATCCCACTCCAGGCCCACCAGAGGGATACCACAACTCTAACAGATAAACATCCCATAGATAGGATCGCAAACCTATATCAAGGTTGTGATGTTGCACAAACCCTCGTAGGAACGAACCAAGGGAGTACCCTAAACCACTGCTGGTCCAAATGTCGCTAACCCGAGCGACCATCCACAACCCAACCCCGTGCTCCTCCAAGGCCGATATCGAGGCCACCATCGCGATCCACGTGGAAAAACATGCAGGATACGCCGTTTACTTGCCCAAAACAGACAATCGGTGAAAAAGGAACTATTCACCCAAGCTAGACCGTGTGGGGCCCACACTACAATCTCGAAACACCTCAAGAGGATCATAAAACAGCGATCTCCTCATAGAAACACATAGGATCCACTACTCGTTCATCCGAAATAGACACCCAGTGAAAAAGACATTATTCACAGAAGCCAGCTCAGGCGGGACCCACACAAAAATCCCGAAACTCATCGAATGGATCACACCATTGCGATCCTCTCGGAAAAACACACAGGATTGACTATTCAACCGCCAAAATCAGACTCCTTGTGTGAAATTTGTGTTTCTCCGCAAATGCCAAAACCCGACCTCGTGGATCCCGCTCCCCAAACTCGGTCCCAACACCTAGAAACCCTCAATAAAATTCCATCGTATCATCAAGGTCTCAACTCCACTGATGTCACATCAATCGAACACTCCGGGTAGAAGATACAACGGCCCGAAGTCGAATAATAATAAAATATCATTATTTTATTCGACGTTTCAAGATCTCGTTCCATGATCCCAAACCTTAAAATTCCCAAACCTACACCAAAAGGTTTTTCTTGTCGCTAGGGTCGTGTCACCGCAGACGGCACACGAATCCGACTCTCGGATTTCAAGAAATGGGGGTTTTAAAAACCCCCATGTATGAAAAAGGGGTCGGACCGGCCTGAACCGGCCGGTCCGGCCGGCCTGCACCAGCTCGCCGCCACTGGCCCGCCCTGGCCGGTGGCACTCCACCGTGGGGCGCCCAGCACCGCCGCGCCTGCGGAGCTTCCGTGGACCGTTGGGGGCACCCCGGTGGTCCGTTTTACGATCTGAAGGCACCGGCGCAACCCTCGGGGCGCGATCTTCCCTGCTACGACAACAAAACGAAGCAATTCACAGCAAAAACTAGATTGGGAAAAATAAAACCCAAACTGCCTACCTCATGGGAAAAATGCCGACATTCTGACTTGGATCCGCGCTCCAAAGCTTTCATTGCACGATCCTGAAGCATCCCCCGTTGAAATCCGATCTTGACAGCACCTTGATCACACGATTTGGTCGTCTATTCACCGTCGGAAGGGGAGGAGGAGGAAGTAGGAGGAGTTCATCCTCTACTGTGCACCATACATCCAAGGGGGGGAAGAGAAAATGAAGATATTTTTTTTTAAATATCTCCGGCTCCCGACTTGCCTCTGCCCGATGCCTGATGTAGACAAATGTAAGGTCACTCTTAGGGTAAACATGACATTCTGAACGCAATGGCGGACTCGGATTTTTGATCTGAGACTCCATTCAAAATTTATTTGAGCTGATTCATGTAATTAAACTTTTCCACTTATTTACAAAAATGCTCCTGGTGGCATTTTCCACAACAGGCCCGCGCCTGCAATGTTTACACCTCGCCTTGGGTAAACATTACATTTCGGACGCAACCTTGCCCTCATATTCCCATTCTGAGCTACCATTTAGGAGATATCACACCCCCTCCACGTTCATAGTATAAAAATATGTAATATTTTTATAAAATTAATTCTAGGAACACCGGGCCTCAGAATCGCACGCCGTCTTCACGCCTAGCTCTGGAATTATTCATAGAAATATTCCAAAGTATGACAGGGCCAAAACCAAGTCGCTACACTTCCATCATAGGATATATAGTGACTCTCAGATCTAAAATCATGGGTATAACCTCAATATATGGTCTTATTTGTATGGCATAATACTACAAGACACCATTCATCTTTATCACCCAATGATAAGATGTATGGAGAGGTCCTTGTCATATGAACCTAAAAGGAATGAATCATATTGCCCCAGTCACAAGACATTAGACTGTATGATAATGTCTTTAGCACATGATGGTAAAATGTGGTCTTACCCTATATACCAAGAATAATATTCCTTGGGATACTAGATCAGGATGCCTTATGTCACAAACATGGGATTCCTTTCATGAGATGATTTCTCGGACTCCTAGATAGTGTATATGGGGATTTAGGCCTTCTTTTTCATGTCTGGAAACCTTCTTCCTTACCACATGATGTTAAAATTCATGGTTTCCCAGAACCATGTACATCTTGATTATCATTCCAATGAGATATGTAGAGATTCCTAGATCCTATATATTGTCCCAATAACTACATAATTAAAATTCCCCTATCCTTTATTTTAATAGTCTTTATGTGGTGAAATAAACACTTTCCATTCCATGTTTCTCACATTGATCATAGATCATGTGGTCTTTGGAATTTTGTTAAGGGCTTCCCCACATGATTGAGACACATTAGTTCACACCTGGGTTAGCATAGTCCAGGATTAATAACCTTAAAAGACACATCATAAGTCCTTACTACATGATGATAAACTATATGGTTTTCATCTCTAGAATGATGTAAAACTATATGTTTACATTTCCCTCAACTAAGAGGACCACTATCCTTGGTGATGGAATCCCAACACACATTTTTTCATGAACTACATGTGGTTTTATTCTTACCATCACATGATACATAGTAAAACCAAGATCTCTGGTCTTGGGTCTTGTTGCAACATCAACAGAAAAAATACCCCCCTCTGTATATGGGTTAGACCTGTGTAAAGAATTTTCTGATCAATAACTACATTTTTCTTGATTCTTATTACTTTAGGGTACATAGTGACTCTTGGATATCCAATCCTGGGTCTAGCTACAACATCAACATAAAAAATACCCCCTATGTGTATGGGTAATACCTACATGGAGAGTTTTCTATTAAATAACTATGTATGGATTAATTCCTATTACCATATGATACATAGTGATGCCTGGATCTCTAATCCTAGGTCCATCCGTAATATAAAAATGTTCCCCCTCCCTGTGCATGGGTCAAACTTGTGTAGGTATATTTCATACAAGAACTATGTGTGGCTTGATTCCTACCATCATAGGATATGTATTGATGTATGGATCCAAAATCTTGGGTCCATTCACAACATATAAAATGGTAAAAATTCACCCCTACAACATATGGGTAGGACCTATGAAAGGAATTGTCTAAGAACTACATGTGGCTTGATTCCTTCCATCATAGGATACATAATGCTGCTTGGATTACCCATTTCAAGCCCATTCATGGGTTTACATCACCCCCAATCATGTTCCTCCACAATATTAAGATTTGTTTAGAGGTAATAGTTCACAATAAGTTGTGTAGACACTCATGTATTCCCCCATCAAGTACTCACATGCAACTTAATTTACTACCCAGTTATTCCTTGTCTCTCATGACAAGTAGGGCTCACATGAGCTTAGGGAACCTAGAAATCCACTCTGGTTAGTGTGATAAAGACGTGTCTTGGATGGGGAACCATTTCCTAGTTTTAATATGTTAAAATTAATGATCACTTCCTAGTGGTATGATATTAAACTTCGTGACAATGTCCTAGTTTCATGACATTAAACTACATGACATGTGGTCCATCCCCCAAGACCTAAAATTTCTTAGAGTGGGTTATCCTATCCATGAATCTATGATAGGGGTGAATTGTTCACCTCCATACCATAATGAAGTATGGAAATTCCTTCTTCTTGTGTATGAGTCAAATATATATACATATTGCTTGAGTAAGAGATAAATCTATGCAATAAGGGCTATGGAATATGGCTACCCATCAATAAGAATTTGCATGGATAAAACATGCTTGCTTCATATAAATGCCTTAGAAAAATGAAAAGTGTCTTTAGGGATATCTTGAAAACTTTCATATCAGTTCCTATGTCCTTACCACATGATGTTAAACTATAAGAAAAACATCATTTTCTCATGATGTTAATACTACATGACATATATGTCCCCACTACATGACATTACAGTGTCCATATCATCACCCATCATCATTCCTTATCAAAGGACCATAAGAGACTAACCCCAATAAACTAGAGTATGGAATTCTTTAATTATATTTTAAGCACCTCAGCCCATAAACCACTCTTTATGTATTGAGCACCATGGGTTTATGCAAAGCTTTCACAACCTATGGAAAAGAGAAGATAAATCTATGTTTGACCATGCTAGAGATAGATTTACATAAGGTCTTTGGCCCACCAACCAGATTAATTTTGGCCCCACAAGAAGGTATTTCTGATCCTTGATGTCACCACGGTGAAATTCAACACCTTATGGTGTTTTGGGTCATCCCCTTCATGATTTTTCTACACCATTACTCATGACCCAATAACTTTGAGCCATGATTTATGAAATTTTTACATCCTAATTAAAAGGATGTTAGAGTACTCTTGACCCTAGGTATCATAATTAGATTGTTTTGTAGCATTCCTCTTATACAAGGTCTACGTGCATCATGATCTACAACTACATGAACTTAGTTCAAAGTTATAAGACCATAAATGTCATCCTTTGATGGTCCAAATTGGAAGACACTAAACTTCTATTGAAAGAGACGTAAAACTTTCATGCTAAAACCCCGAAAAAGGCGACCTTATAAAAATTCAAGTCTCTTCTTGAAAAACTCTTCATTTATATAGTTTATGAAAAACATATATGATAAATAAATAAGTCATAAATCTCATAGGAACCACTTTATAGCCCTAGTAAAATTTTAAATATGGTCTTTGGATCCCCTTGGTCTATTAAAAAGTTATATTAATGATTTGTCACATCTTCTCACCATAATAATATGTTCACTAAGTGGTTATATAACTTTTAGGGTGCTCTAACCCTTCTTGAATATTAAATTTTCCATAAACCAACTTCATGTCATTGAATTCTGAGTTGACACAACCAGTTCCTTGAGTTGATATCCTTATCTTGGAACCCCATGGACCTTGGTCTTCCTAGTTCCTAGGTCTTCCCTATAGAAAACTAGTAATAGAGACTGGCTGATCCCAAAAGGACCTTACTATGATTTGTTAGAGAATTGAACCCTTCCAAATAGCTTGTGCATGGGTGTTTTTTTATCCCACAAAGGCCCCCTTAAATCCATGGGTTGTTATCATAACTGTATAGAATATGGGTTTATAAAATTATCAATGGTTAAACTATACCTACCATTTTCCATATTTGGTTCACTCTGATATTCTTGAACCATGATTTACGATCCCCATTACCATACTATTGAAGTGGATTTTAAATCCTTGACATTAAGTCACTATGTATAGTATCCTTTATTAAATAAGGAATGGATGTTCTATTACCCAACCTTTTATGGACCACACCATGTGACTCAAAACAACATAGTGTAGGTCCTGATCTTCCCAATCAAAATCTAAAATAATCTAGGGTACCAAAACCCTCCTTGGATAGCTTTCAATCCACTTCCAAATTCATCATCCAAATGTTTAAGACTTCATAAATATTCCATAGACCTTGAAAAAGAGTGGGTATCCCCTTTACTTGACTATGCATGTATAAGATATGTTTCTATGCATAAGGGAATTTGAACCACCAACAATAGAAATATACTCCTTATAGAAAAGGAACTCCAATCCTCATGATCCCTGGTAACACTACAGTAGAACTCAGTACCTTAAGGTGTTTTGGTTTGTCCCCAATATATCTTCCACATTTCACTTTTGTTCCTTGGTATCACCGTGGTGGAACTCATAACCTTAGTGTGTTTTGGGGAATCCTCGGTATGTTTACCCCATTCCATATTCATTGGTTCAAAATAATGTACACATGATTTATATAGACCATATTCCAACTATCCAAGTGTGATCAATATCTCTCTCATGATATTAAGTCCAAAAAATAAGAATTTAAACTGTAAATCATTTTACATCATTATCACATGATTTTAAACTACTTGAAATACATCCTTAACTCATGATTTTAAATATATTAGGTAACATTACTTCATGAATGTTTCACATAATATGAGAATATGGTCCAAGATGGAAGACCCTAAACTACATCACAGTAATGGTATAGTTTGTAAAACCATAAAATAATCAATTAAAAGAGACACAATGCTCATCATCTTAAAAACTGGAAAAGGGAACCCTGAGAAAAGTCAAGTATCTACTCACTAGATATCCTCTTTATGTGATCCAGAAAATATTGAGTATTTATAAAATAAAAAAGGCACAAGACTTTTCAGGTCAAAATCCCATAAAAGGGAGGAATGAGAATAATATAATCCCATACCTATTAATATTTTCCCATATGAAGCATATAAAAAAGTTAGGGCTAAAATAGAGAAGATACAAAGCATGTAGTGACCATTTTCTATCCCTAGAAAAAAAAATCAATCTACACTCATCTCTATTTCTCGAGACTAGCTTGAGGATACCTCCTTAAAGCTACATGATACTTGGTTCATCCTATAGAACCTTAAACTACTCAGAGTGTCCTACTTTTTATTTCTATAAATACAGCAAGATAGCTAGAACCATGCAACATATCCTCTAAAACATGGTTCCATACCCATGGTTCTATTATAAAACAATGAATTTACCCTTTCTATATATGATCTAGATCTACATAAGGATATTCATTATAGATTTTTTTATCTATGAACTTATGTTCCCAATGCATGATCTTGTTATGAATAAGATTTTATCTTAGAACTATGTATGGCTTGATTCCTATTCCCTTGGGATATGTAGTGATGTCCATGACTCTAATCTTGGATCTAGCCACAAATCCATTTTTATACCAATCTTTTCCCATCCTGTAATGTATAACTACTATCTAATTTATAGTATCCATGCCTCAAGTCAAGTTTATCCTTGTGAGAATCCACCATGACTTTAAAATATCACTCATCTTATAAATCCATAGGATATCCATTACGATAACATAGATGATTTGAGTCGAGAATCTACTCTTTGTGTGGATCGAAGGCATTTTATATGTTTAAGAACATGGAAAAGTGATCTCCATTTACCTTATAATAGAATTAATTTTTTTCCAAATGAATTTAGCTATAAGGTGGGGAATTTTTTGGCACCCATAGTTGTGCACCATAAACTTTTCCATCAAAGATTTGAATAATAATAGAGACCATGAAAAAAATAACATATTTTTCATTAAGGGCTTGGAATTGGATTGGGATTCATTTTATAGGGGCTTATACTTTGTCCCTTGTAATACTCATTTTACTTAGATAATTATTCTAAGTTTTTGGGTATATGACTTTATCCAAAAATATTGTCCATATAAGGATAGCTAGCCAATCCATCTTGACCCAAGATCATGTGGGAGTCACCTCAACCATGCCTAGGGAGCCAACCTGGCTAGCTAGCATGGGAGGAAAAGGGTGTACAGAGAATTGCATGTGCAAAGGGGGCAGAGCTGCACCATGGGTCGGTAGCATAATAGAGGAGAGTGCCAGGATAGGACGGTGCCAGCGAAGGTCAGGAGCAGACTGTGGTAATAACTTCTGGTCAGCTAAGAAATTGCTTTGTATTATTAAGTGAAATAAAAACCAACTAAAACTCTGATGTGGGATGAGTGTGACATAGACATTGTTCCTCCATAAAAAAATGAAAATAAATCTATCCACCTTGTCAAACTAATCAGGGCTATCTGATCATGCCCCCACATCTTTATCAACCTCACGCTCACCCACTACACTCCATATTCCACTATTTCGAGTCCAAGACACTTAACATCAACCAAAACACATGAAATCCTTCATAACAACCATTCTCTATGATAAATCCAAGAAACCGAGGAAAACTCAACCATTAGAATCTAAGAAAGAAACCTTTCATGCATGTTCTCGTTCAAGGAAAAGGTCAAGCCATAACATGATTTTCATTGATTTCATTAGTCATCAAGTATCACACAATCATGAATCTAACGAGCCACCATTAATGAAATATACATCTTACATGAATGGGTTTGTTTCAAAGGATAGAATCTAGTAGTCGAGCATCATTTGTATGAATCTCTCAAATAATTTATTATGGATCATTTGAGTTGTGTATCATTGATAATTCACATGAATGGTAGATGGGTAACATAATAGAAGTTATGATCATGAAATTTGTGATGAAATCATTGGGGTCGCATGAAAAAGAGTGTATATCTTCATTGTAAGAGCCTACCATCATCTGCAATATCATATAAATCAATCATGTGAAAACTATCATAAGAACCTAGAAATGATCCACTACCTCAACACCATGAATATTGTGAATTTCAGTACATTGAATAAAATAGTTACACCAAAGAACCACTTGAAGTGAACTCGATCAAGTGATCATGAGAGTTCATCACAAGATGTATCATGGTCAGGCGATCAAGGTATGATGCTCGTGAAAATCCATTCATACAATCATTTTTTATTAATATAAATAAAAGAAAGTTACTCCATATCATGAGAGCCTCTTGTTATTTTTTTCATGAGAATATTCTCCACCGCCTCAAGCTAGTGCACACAAAAACCTTACCATGCAAAGTGTTTGGAATCTCATCTGACCACCACCTATATAAACCCTTCCTCCCCACAAACAAAAAATGCATGCCAGAGGGAGAAGGAGGAGAATATGTGGAGAGTAAAAGGAGGGATAAGAATAGAGGAGAGTGAACATTGTCTACTTCCTTTGAATTATACCTCTAGGTAACTAAAATACTACCATTAGTAGAACTATGACAACCCTACTTTTATTACAAACTTAAACATGATTTATTACATAAAACTTCACTTGATACAACAAAGAAGATTGAGAGGTTTAGTGTATTTGGGGATTAATATCATTACATAAAACTTAAAACATGAAATACAACATCTTTATTGAAAACTTCCTTTACATGACCACTACATTCTCTCATACTTAGCATTGCATGGGATAACCTGAGGACATGCATAAGAAAAGGGTGATCTATAAGGCCCAGTAATGGAGTACACATGGAATAAAATGAGTAGTACAATACATGTTAGACAATAGTCATATCAATAGAGAATAATAGAAACATGAAAATAAAGGCATGATAAATCATGATAATCATGACATGGAAATGTGGCAACAACACTTAATATGTAATTAGCATGAGCCAAGGCTCATTGCACATGGAGCATGAGTAAATCCTCATTGCACATAAATCATGAGTAAACCCTAGTTGGACTTGAATTATCATGATTCAACACTCATTGCACATTATGTATCATGATACTATACTTTACACAATGCATTGGAGCGCTATAAGTTCGCACACTTCTTAAACATTTCATTCATGCATAAGTGTGCCACATGGATCATAAAACATGGATTCATTAAACATAATCATTTATTCCATGATAAAGGAATTTTGAATTCATACATGAAACTTTAAAATCAATAAGTAAATTTTCATAAAGTTGAATACTCTTGATAGAGAAATGGGCATGGTATTCACTACACAATGACATTGGCTTAGAAAATCGGTGTGATTTCGGCAGCGTAACGGCGTGACATAAGAATTCATAAAAATGGTTGATGAGAGATAAAGGGGTTCCTCATCATATTTACATGTAATAGAAAGTAAGTATTTCATATGGATACATGTACCAACAATTGTAATTGAATTTAGATTCATGATACAAAAGTATTGCTTGAATTTAAATGTGGAGAGAGAAGTTCCTTTCAGAATTTCGGCATAGTAACGGGTGTACATGGGAGGAATTTAATGAGAGATAAAGGGGTATCCCATCATTCAAACATAAAGAGGTCAGTATGAGGGAGGTTCTAAACCATACCTCAACATTCATAATTAAAATTAAAAGGGCAAAACAACTTAAAGAAAATTAGACAAAAATGAGAAAGGAATAAAAAACCCTTACTTGGAAGTGTGCTTCCAAAGGCTAGAGAGAGGCTTGTGAGAGGCTTCTTGGGAGCTTGGGGCACCTTGGGAGGATCCTAGAGAGAGTATGGCAGAGGTTGGACGAACTCCAAAGGCTTTTAGTGAGGAGGAAGTGGGATCTTGGGTGGGTTTATATAGGAAAGGTGAGGGAATTCTTTATTATTTACGTTTGGGTCCCCTTACATTAAATTAATCCAATCCACAAACCATCCCATGGTTTTTAGAAAAGGGAAGAGAAAAACAATATTTTATAAGGACAAAGTCCGAACTTCTTAAAATAATAGGGTTTCTTATGTGGAGGTGAGTCACACTCTCATGGAAATTAATTTAAAAAGACAAGGTGTTTAATAAGTCTTGAGGGGTCCATTAATGCTTTGAAAAGTAAGTCAAACAAACCCAAAATCACATTATTTTAATGTAAAAACATATATTGGCCGAACATAAATCTTATAGTATTTTATTACATCACTATTGGGTCATTATGATGTCATAAAACACATTATATATTTAAACGGTATTTAAATTGTACCCAAAAATTTGACTGTCTCAAAAAATTATGAAAAATTCACCATTGGATAATTTAGACCTCCGGATTCCAGAAATAACATTTATTTTATCTAAATAATTTTCTAAATATGTTTATTTTCACTTTTAAAATAAAAACCGACATTTATCGAAAATTCACGGGTTTTGACAAAAATGGCTTTCAAACCTTAATAAAAATTACAATTGCATTCATAAAATTATATGATCATTTATATATAATAAAATTAATTTAATAATAATAATAATAATATTTTATTAAAATATTATTTAATTCAAAAATCACTTAATTTAATAAAATATATTTCTTAATTAAATAATAACTAAAAACACTATTTGTACTTTAAAAACTATTTACAATGTATCAATAATTAAAAGAAGGTATATTCATTATTATATACAAAAATAATAATATACATGAACATATTACTAGTGATTTGTTACATAACCCCTTAAAACAGCCGCATAAGACCTAAGGGTAAGGTGTGCGATGGTGACAGACTCTTGGGGTGGCTCGGATAACATCGCTCAAGTGGTAATTTCTATCAACTTCTACTTATCCTGTAGACGGCCCTGTTCGAGCTTGACATTATGAAGCTCAGCTTGGGCTTGGTCAAGAGTGAATCCCAAAGACACCACCTCTTTTTCGAGATCTGATAAATGGGCTTCATATGGGTCAATTCTACTGGATGGTTCCATCGCTTCCTTTGTCTGAGTAAATTGGATTTATTAAAGCCCTATATTTATACTAATCATGTGATCATTGTTCAATGGCTATATTAGCAACAATCAAAATTCGTAACATAAAACCAAAGAAGTTGACATTTTATATAAATGTAAAGATACATTTAATTAGATCAAGAGGAATTTCCATTAATAAAACTTTGGGTCATTACAATATTCCCCCCTTAAGAAATTTCGCCCTCGAAATTTCCTTTTCCCACACTAAAACAGGTGTGGGTAACTCAGCTTCATCATTTCCTCCGATTCCCAAGTCGCTTCTTCAAACTTGTGGTTTCTCCACAACACATTGACGAGGGGCATTGTCTTATTTCGTAGAAATTTTTCTCTACGATCTAAGATCTTCACTGGTTGCTCCTCATAAGAAAGATCATCTTCCAATTGTACCACCTCAGAAGAGAGTACATGTGAAGGGTCTGGTATGTACTTCCTTAAGAGGGATACATGAAAGACATCATGTACTTTTTCCATGGTAGGTGGAAGTGCTAGTCGATAGGCCACATCCCCGACATAATCAAGAATCTTGAAGGGGCTGATGTACCTTGGACTTAACTTCCCTTTCTTTCCAAACCTCATGACCTTCTTCCACGGAGATATGTGTAGAAAAACCATGTCTCATACTTTAAAATCAAGGTCCCATCGACGGTTATCTGCATAACTATTCTGTTGATTATGGGTTGTCTTGATATGCTGCTGAATGGTTTTCACCTTCTCCACCATTACCTCAACCATTTCTGGTCCAAGTAGCTTACGTTCACTAACCTCATCCCAACATGCTGGTGTTCTGCACCTTTTCCCACACAGGGCTTTATATGGTTCCATTTGGATGCTCGAGTGGAAACTGTTATTATAATAGAACTCAACCAGAGGAAGATGTTGATCTCATCCTCCTTTAAAGTACATTGAGAACGCTCTAAACATATCCTCAAGTGTTTGGATAGTCCGCTCAGATTGGACATCAGTTTGAGGATGATAAGCCATACTGAAGTTCAGTTCAGTATTCAGAGCATGTTGAAAACTCTTCCAAAACTTAGAGGTGAAACTTGGATCTCGGTCAGACACAATAGATAGTGGTACTCCATGCAACCTTACCACTTCCTTGATATATATCTGTGCCAGTTGATCCAATGATAAATCCTACCGAATAGCAATGAAGTGTGCAGTATTTGTAAGATGATCCACAACAACCCAGATTGCATTGTTTCCTTTGGATGTCCTTGGAAGTCTGGTGACAAAGTCCATGGTGATGTTCTCCCATTTCCATTCTGGTATGGGCAATGGTTGCATCATCCCCTTAGACTTCTGCCTCTCTGCCTTCACTTGATGACACACTAGGCACTTTGATGTATATTCAGCGATCTCCTTATTCATATTATCCCACCAAAAGTTTTCTCAGAGATCTCGATACATCTTTGCGCTCCCTGGGTGAATAGAGAAATTCGAACTATGTGCGCCATCCAAAAGTTCCTTCTTCAGCTCCAGACTTGATGGAACACATATTCTTTTCCTAAACTGAACAATTCCCTCTTCATTAACATTAAACTCTGAGGATTTCCCCTTTTTGATAGCTTCCACTTTTTCCTGAATTCCCACATCATCCTTTTGAGCATCCTTTAACCTTTCCAAAAGAGATGGTTGAGCAATAATTTGTGAAAGGATTGATGATGTTACCATATTTATTATTTCCATGTCCATCTTCATCAAGTCTAAAAAGATTGGATCCTTCTCAATTCTCATCATTGATAGAATCGCTGGGTCCTTTCTACTTAGGGCATCTGCCACCTTGTTCACTTTCCCAGGGTGGTAATGTATTGAACAGTCATAATCCTTAATGAGCTCAATCCATCTTCTCTGGCACATATTAAGCTCTTTCTGTGTGAATATATATTTAAGACTCTTTTGGTTAGTATATATCTCACATTTCTCTCCATAGAGATAATGCCGCCAGATTTTCAAGGAAAAGATCACAGCCGCCAACTCTATATCATGTGTTGGATAGTTTCTCTCATGGATTTTCAACTGCCTTGAGGCATAGGATATCACTTTATCATTCTGCATCAGTACACAGCCTAATCCCTTCTTTGAAGCATCACTAAATACCACAAAAAGTTCCCCACTTGTGGTTAAAGTGAGCACGGGCGCAGTGATAAGCCTCCTTTTCAACTCCTTGAAGCTTTCTTCACATTCATCAATCCAAGAAAACTTTACTCCCTTTCAAGTTATCTTGGTAAGAGGGTTGGACAATCGTGATAAATTTCTCACAAATCGTCGATAATATCTAGTTAACCCCAAGAAGCTATGGATATCTGTTACCGATGTTGGCCTCGTCCATCCCTCAATTGCATCTGTTTTGGAGGGATCCACAAATATCCCATTGCTTGTGATGATATGGCCCAAGAATGAGACCTCCTTCAACCAGAACTCACACTTGCTGTACTTTTCATAGAGCTTCTCCTTGCGCAAAGTCTCTAGTACAGTTCTTAAATGATCCTCATGATCCTCCTTGGTTTTGGAGTATATTAGAATATCATCTATAAAGACTACCAAAAATTTGTCGAGGTAATATCTAAAGACTCTATTCATTAAGTCCATGAATATTTCTAGAGCATTGGTGAGTCCGAAAGGCATTACTATGAATTCATAGTGCCTGTATCTTGTGCGAAAAGCATTCTTGGGTATATCTTCCTTCTTCACCCTTACTTGATAATACACCGACTGCAAGTCCACCTTGGAGAAGTATTGTGCTCCATACAGCTGATCAAACAAGTCATCGATCTATGGAAGAGGATACTTGTTCTATATCGTGATTTTTTTAAGTTCACGATAATCAATGTGAAGCCGCATTGACCCATCCTTCTTCTTAACGAAGAGGACTGGTGCACCCCATGGTGAAGTACTTGGGCATATAAACCCTTTATCTAGATTCTCCTGTAGTTGTTTCTTCAGCTCTTCAATCTCAACAACATCCATTTTATATGGTGTCTTGGATATTGGTAATGCCCCAGGTATAAGTTCAATTAAGAACTCAACATCTCTTATAAGAGGAAGACCGGGCAGTTCCTCGGGAAACACTTCCGCGAATTCCCTCACAATAGGCATTTCTTCAAGGATGGTTTCTTCCTTGGACTCAATCATCTGATCCAGATACACGTGCTCATAGGGCAGTAATATCCATGCTTGAGATGATGGAGCTAAAGGAGATTCATCTTCCTCTTTACACTTGTAAAGAATTGGGGGTCGATTCTCCATATGGAGTGTGATTTCTCTCTCCCGGCAATTTATGTTGGCTCTATATAAGGAAAGCCAATCCATGCCAAGAATTGCATCAAATTCCACCAGAGGGAGTATGATGAGATTATCTAGGAAATTAAATCCACAGATTAAAACAGGGGAGGACTTATATTCATGGGATGCAATGATTTCCCCATTTTCTGTACTCACCGACATCTTCACTTCCATGATTTGTGGTGGTGCTGGGATTGTTCTAATAAACTTTCGAGATATAAAAGAATGAATAGAACCTAAATCAAAAAGTACATTCGCTATTCTTGAATGAATAACTAGTGTACCTGTCACCACTTCGTTTTTGGGGTTCACTTCGGCAGAAGTGATGGAAAAATATCTTCCTTACTGCCTTGTAGGTTGTTGGTTGCCTCCAAAAACCCTTGGATTAGGGCACTGATTTGCAAAATTCCTTGGTTCTTTGCATTTTTAGCATTGAACAACGCGTTGAGGTTTGAACGGAGCATTCCTCTCCTCTGTCGTAGCCGCAGGTCTTTTTTGCCGACAGTTAATAGCTAGGTGCTCTTCTCTTCCACCCCTAAAGCATTTCCTCATCCCCTTAAGGCAATTTCCAGGGTGCTTCTTTCTGCAATTTTGGAAAGTGGGGTGCTGTATATTCTTAGCACCGTTGGATTTATCCATCGAACCACCAGCATTGAATTCCACCTTACTCTTCTTATCCCCTTGATACCCCTATGATTCCCCGATCTCCATTTCGACCTTGAGGTCACATCGGACAATTTCTTCATAGCTGTTGAAGTCACGGATCGCTAATTCTTTCTGTAGGCTAGGCTTCAGCCCACCAAACAAGCGGTCAACTTTTCATTCGGCGATAATGACAAAGCCGGAATCGTATCGTGAAAGCCTTGTGAAGTTTTCCTCATACGCTCCAACAGATTCTTCATCTTTTTGCTTGAGGGAAAGAAATTCCCTTTCCATCTTAAGTCGGAGGGTGCGAGGAAAATATTTATCGAAAAACATCTTCTGGAAATCCTTCCATTCCAACACCTCGATCTCCTCCCCAGGCTTCATATTTTTTATCAACGTCCACCATTGATCAGTTTCACCCTCCATATGATAAGCTGCTAGGAGAACCTTCTCTTGTTCAGAACATTGAAGGATGGAGAATATCTTTTCAATGGAGTTGATCCATTGTTCAGCGATCATGGGATCGGATGATCCACTAAAAGTAGGAGGCCTTTGTCTCATGAAGCTCTTGATATAGACTTTTTCTTTCTTAGGGGGGGTTGAACGTTCCTCTTGACCCGTGTTTCTATTCAAAACTTGAGTTAGCTGAGAGAGAAGCTTGACAAAGTTTGTGATTCCTACTCCCATTGGATTGGGCATCTCATTAGTACAGTCATCACAATGATCTTCACAACAGTTGTTAGCCCGAGTCCTCCTATTACCGGCCATTGGCTGGAATAAAAGGAAAGTTAGGGGTAACACATAAAGAGTAATCCAAAGACAAAAGTTGATGACTTATAAATAAAATTGTATTTCCTTAACTCATGAGTCTATAGGCTTCAATCTAGGCTTTTCATGATCTACTTTCTAACATATATTCTTAGGGGCATTTTTTTTATTCCCTTAATAAGGGTTCATACTAAGCTTGTGAATTTAACAAATCATATCCCCCGGGAGTATCGTAAACAAGAGTGAAGCAAGGCCCATTTTCGTGCACCAGTTCCCGTTCGAGTCTAGCTCAAAGCGGTGTTTTCAGGTTTTACCCCTAGGATACATCTATGCCAGAGCTGCCTCTACCTGCTCGTATCCAGACAGGGATGTATTTTCTTGATAACCCACTTACTCAATACTCACCAAAACTTAGGTATGTCTTTATTGTACTTATTCTTTTATCTAAGGCTTTACTAGGGTTTTCTAATCCTAATCCCAAAAAAAACTAAACCTATCCTCTGATACCAACTATGACAACCCTGTTTTTATTACAAACTTAAACATGATTTATTACATAAAAATTCACTTGATACAACAAATAATATCGATAGGTTTAGTGTATTTAGGTATTAGTATCATTACATAAAACTTAAAACATGAAATACAATATCTTTATTGAAAACTTCCTTTACATGACCACTACATTCCCTCGTACTTAGCATTTCATGGGATAACATGAGGACATGCATAAGAAAAGGGTGAGCTATAAAGCCCAGTAAGGGAGTACACATGGAATAACATGAGAAGTACAATACATGTTAGACAATAGGAATATCAATATATCATAAGAGAAAAATGAACATAAAGGCATTATAAAGCATGATAATCATAACATTTAAATGTGGCAACAACACTTAACATGCAATTAGCATGATCCAAGGCTCATTGCACATGGAGCATGAGTAAATCCTCATTGCACATAAATCACGAGTAAACCCTCGTTGCACTTTAATTAGCATGAGTCAACACTCATTACACATGACGTATCATGATACTATACTTTACCCAATGCATTGGAGCGCTATAAGGGCGCACCCTTCTTAAACATTTCATTTCATGCATAAGTGTGCCACATGGATCATAAAACATGGATTCATTAAACATAATCATTTATTCCACGATAAAGGAATGTGGAATTTATACATGAAACTTTATAATCAATAAGTAAATGTGCATAAAGGTGAATACCCTTGATGGAGAAATGGGCATGGTATTCACTACACAATGACATTGGCTTAGAAAATCGGTGCGATTTCGGCAGTGTAACGGCGTGACATAAGAATTCAAAAAAATGGTTGATGAGAGAGAAAGGGGTTCCTCATCATATTTAAATGTAATGGACAGTAATGAGGTCATATTGATACATGTCCCAACAATTTTAATGGAATTTAGATTCATGATACAAAATTATTGCTTGAATGTAAATGTGGAGAGAGAATTTCCTTTCGGAATTTCGGCATAGTAACGGGTGTACATGGGAGGAATTTAATGAGAGAGAGAAAGGTCTACCATAATTCAAACATAAATCAGGAAGTATGAAGTAGGTGCGAAACCATAACCCAACATTCATAATTGAAATTAAAAGGGAAAAACAACTTAAAGAAAATTGGACAAAAATGAGAAAGGAAGAAAAAACCCTTACTTGGAAGTGTGCTTCCAAAGGCTAGAGAGAGGCTTGTGAGAGGCTTCTTGGGAGATTGGGGCACCCTGGGAGGATCCTAGAGAGAGTAGGGTAGAGGTTGGACGAACTCAAAAGTCTTTGAGTGAGGAGGAAGTGGGATCTTGGGTGGGTTTATATAGGAAAGGTGAGGGAATTCTTTATTATTTATGTTTGGGTCCCCTTACATTAAATTAATCCAATTCACAAACCATCCCATGTTTTTTTCCCATAGTTTTTGGAAAAGGGAAGAGGAAAAAAATATTTTATAAGGAAAAAGTCCGAAATTGTTAAAATAATAGGGTTTCTTATGTGGAGGTGAGTCACACTCCCATGGAAATTAATTTAAAAAGATAAGGTGTTTAATAAGTCTTGAGGGGTCTATTAATGATTTAAAAAGTAATTCAAACAAACCCAAAATCACATTATTTTAATGGTAAAACATATATTGGCAGAACATAAAGCTTATAGTATTTTATTACATCACTATTGGGTCATTATGATGTCATAAAATACATTATATATTTAAACTGTATTTAAATTTTACCCAAAATTTTGACTGTCTCAAAAAATTATGAAAAATTCACCGTTGGATAATTTCTACGTCCTGATTCTAGAAATAAAATTTATTTTATCTAAATAATTTTCTAAATATGTTAATTTTCACTTTTAAAATAAAAACCAACATTTATCGAAAATTCACGGGTTTTGACAAAAATGGATTTCAAACCTTAATAAAAATTACAATTGCATTCATAAAATTATATGATCATTTATATATAATAAAATTAATTTAATAATAATAATAATAATAATATTTTATTAAAATATTATTTAATTAAAAAATCCCTTAATTTAATAAAATAGATTTCTTAATTAAATAATAACTAAAAACACTATTTGTACTTTAAAAACTATTTACAATGTATCAATAATGACAAGAAGGTATATTCATTATTATATACAAAAAAATAATATACATGAACATATTACTAGATATTTGTTACATAACCCCTTAAAACAGCCACATAATACCTAAGGGTAAGGTGTGCGATGGTGACAGACTCTTGGGGTGGCTCAGATAACATCGCTCGAGTGGTAATTTCTATCAACTTCCACTTCTCCCATAGACGGTCCCGTTCGAGCTTGACATGATGAATATCAGCTTGGGCTTAGTCAAGAGCAAAGCCCAAAGATGCCACCTCTTTTCCAAGCTTTGATAAATGGGCTTCGTATGGGGAAATTCTACTAGATGAGGTAATTGCTTCCTTCGTCTGAGTAAATTGGATTTGTTAAAGCCCTATATTTATACTAATCATGTGATCACTGTTCAACGGATATTTTAGCAACGGTCAAAATTCTTAACATAAAACCAAAGAAGTTGACATTTTATATAAATGTAAAGAGACATTTAATTAGATCAAGAGGGATTTCCATTAATGAAACTTTGGGTTGTTACAAGAACCCACCATAGGATTCCATCATGAGAATATATCATGTGATCACTTTAAGATCATGTGATTTCGTAAAAAATATAAAATCATGAAACCCCTATATTATGAAAAGCATTCTCATGAATCCCCTATCATGCAGGATGTCACCCCTAGTTCGAGAATCCTAGACAGACATACCTAGATGCATACCATCTACGCGCATGGAACCTCCATGAAATATTGAATAGAATATCACACAAACCCTCAATATTTCAATGTTTTTATCCAACCTTGGATGTGGTTACCTTGACATAAATTACCCCCATGGATTCTCATCCATGAAAGGGAAACACTATGGACACACACCCCATGAATAAAAATGGGTTAACAGTCCTCGGTTGTGGACCCTCATCCATGCATGTGTCATCTCTGATACATATCTTCTTAACATGTTCATAAAACCCATTGAAAGACCTCATTTGAGGACATGCAGATTGTATGATAAATTGATCATCATGAAATTCCATAATGTAGGAACCCCTCTCCATGTATGTGTCCTTGGAATGTATGTGAATCCTTGGTCAGGCCCTCCTCTCACCATGAAAACCCTAGGATGTGTGCCCTCGACATGAAATCTTGTGCATGAACTCATCCTAACATACACACCATTTCCCATTTAGCATAGGCATGATCCCTTTGAACATGAAAATTTGACACTTGGGTGTGCATGTTATCTTGTACATGTTTGCGATACTATGTTACATTAATCTATTAAGATCACTTGATTTCTTGACATACTTGAAAAGTCACTTTGATCATACGAGGAAATCCTGGCCAAGTCAGTTGACTATGAAAAACTCCCTAGACATGTCATCTTTGATCATTCGAAGACATCCTAGAAAAGTAAATTTGATCATGCGAATATGTCCCAGACAAGTCTGGTTGATCATGCAAAGACATCTCAGCTAATTCAATTGATCATATGAAATCCCATGTACATGTCTACTTTAATCATGTGAATAAATCATGGACAAGACACTTTGATCATGCAAATAAATCCTGGCCAAGTTAGTTGATCAAATGAAAGGCCATGGAAAAGTATTCTTTAATCATATGAATCACCTTAGGAATGTTATATTTGATCATGTGAATCATATTGGACATGTTAGGAATACACCCTTGGATTTTTCTACCATTTAAAACCGATACCCTAAACATGTTGGGAAGACATTCAAGACCTATCATGCAGATAATCCATACATTTCGATCAGACAATCAATACATGTCGGGCAGACACCATAGGAAATTTCAACCTTTTCTGGTAGACACACTTTTACGTACACCATGTGAACCCCCAACCAGGAACCTTTGGCTGAATACCCCCATATAAGAGGAGTGTCCTTAATGGGTTAGGGTTATGAACTCATGCAACCCTATTTGTGTTGTTCTCTCAGACAAGCCCTATATTTCATGCCAAACATATTTGACATACCTTTTATGGTCATCATATCTCTTTATCCATAAAATTATATAGAATGAATATGTAACATGGTAATCCATCCTTGTATAATCCTCTAGATTTTCTGATCCTCGGGGATGATAATAATTCCTTTGAGTGTAATCACTTATCCCAACCCATCAATGGGTTAAGGGGTAACTGAACTAAAAGAACACTGATTCCTATCCAAATATGATACTTAGGATTCCTTCCTAAATCCTAACCTCTATACCATATCCATTATGAGACTGGTAATTGTACCTCTCTAAAGGAAGATTTAATGTGTAAGCCTTTTATATATTCACTCTCATTCAATGTGTCCAATCTTCTACTATATCTTTTTTCTCACAATGATCATGACTCATATGGATTTAGAGAATAGAGATGATTTTACCAATAGCATGATGAGAATTCCCCTTGTATGGGCCTTTCATTGGGATGTAATATTTATTTCATCTCATCTTCACTTAAAGGTCTATTCTTCTGATGAGGCAATTCAGGCCAGCATTAGATGCATAAGCCCCACTCAAGGCCTCAATTATCGCATATTTTATGATAAAAATTACCATTACATGAACTATGTGGAATATTATTCCTATCTTAATAGGATATTTATAAATACTCCTCAAGGCATGAGCCTTATATTTACTTCCTTACCACATAACGTTAAACTTGATGTTATAGCACTGTCATACGACCTTAAACTATGTCAAAAAAATTGTATGGGTTTTGTTTTGTGTTATAAATAGGATATGTGGGACACCTCATAAAGGTTAAATACCATCCTTGAGACATCAACCGCCTCCCTGGTGAGCGATAAAATCCATAAATCCCAAACATGGCTATAAACAAAATAATCATAAAATAATAAGGTAATAATGGAGAACCTGTGGCGCGCACAGTTGTTCTCATCAGCACATGGTATTTATTAGGTCATTGACATAGGGGTATCTAGTTCTGTTTTGGGTCCTGGGAAGGATTTCATGAACATATCATAAATCTATAAGAGAGTCCCTAAATAGGAAATAATTCCCACCAAAAGGGTGTGATGAGATCGACCTCCCTTTCTCTCAACCAATGTAAGTTCCTAAGCGTCATTGGGTTTGAAACCCCAACTAACTGCCTGCCTTTGGAAATTAGGTTTGTTCCTTTTCATGGATGTGGTAACTGTTGGTATTTTCTGTTAGAGACAAATATGGTAAACCCAACACAAACAATTATGCAACCACCCTCAATCATCCACAACTGAGCATTGGGCGAAACTGATCTGAATTTTTCAGGAAACTGTGTTGTATCAATGTTTGAAGGTTCTCATTCTAGGTATCTCTACAAAATAATTTAAGAAGGATAAATAATAATCATACACCCCTAAGTATTTCAATAATTATATGTAATCCCCTGAGATAGAAATTAGCAATTCGGTTTAAGTGATATGTCAACAATTATTACCTCATAAATCCATTCTTCATATATACAACCACATAAATTTATTATAAGAACCTATTAAAGATAAAATTATCATATCATAACAACCCATAATACTTATTGATGATCATCAGTTAAAAATAACTCAAAGTCATACTTTTATGTGATAATTATCATAATACTTCATAAAATGTTTATATATTTAAACATTTATATAGCCAGTATGAAAGAATGATAAAATGAAAATTTTCTTCAATATGATAAATTTTATATCATTAAAATAGTTTTAAGGATATTTATCAAACCAAACATAATCTCCTATGGATCATATTATGTATGAGAGACTTATATATTAGTCTTATTCATGTGTCACTTACAATAGTTTTATTAATATATTATATCATATCTAATCCCTTCCACTTCTCTATGTGATCATCAGATAAAACCCTCCAATAAAACTCCTTAGTGAGAAATATATATGAATTAAACAAGCTTTAATAATGGTGATATATAGGAAATTTATTCCTAATGTTCAACTATTTGAACATATTCAAACTCATTAATTTCACAACATAAAATTTTATGATGTTAGCTTCTACTATTTACTCGGAACTATTTATAAGTACATCATCATTATACATGGAATCCTTTACATAAAATGTTTTCCTTGAATTAATTTGACCACTTAAATTATTCTTCACCAGTAAATCCTATACTATATTATGATAAAGTGACATGCATTTTGTTATGGTAACTAATGAAAATATTATATTTCCTTTACCACCATACCTTAAACTCTTCTAGGAAAACATTTAATGCACTTTATAATTTTTTATTGGAATAATACTTATATATGAAGTGATATTAACTTTCCCATGGTTAAAAATGTAACACTTTATATTTTCCTTTACCATCACATATCCTAAAACTCTTTTAGGAACATATATGAACAAATTATTCTTCTAATGATATAATCCTTCAGGAAAAAATGATGTTCACTTATTTATGATAACTAAATGTAACTATTTACACATTTATTTATCATTTATTATAATAACCTATGTAGGATATAATGTGAAAAATGATTTATCTTTAACTGGTATCACATTTTAGGAAATTATTGTCTTCACTTTGAAAATGGAAACTAGGTCTAACACTTTACATTTTTATTTACCATCATATATCATAAATAGTTTTGGATATTAAGTGGAAATAACATTAACATTATATTGATGTAATATTTTATTTTTTAACATTGAAATTATCTATGTTCTAACATATTCCCACAAACCACTTAGTCACTATATTCTTTTAAGAATATATTTCTAATATACACAAATTGTTTTGATGTTAGGAAATAAAACTTATTTCTTATTAGTTGAAATATATAAAAAATAAACTATTAGTACCATATCATATATATTTTTATATTTCTTTAAAGAATTATTATTGAAAATTATAAAATTATTTAAAATATGCCAATGATGGGCGGTGAAATAAAATTCCTTCATATTATAACAAATATACAAATAAATACTTTTATCATTACCTTTATTTTAATAATTTTATAGAATCAGATGAATCTTAGACTATGTTTGTACAGTTAATCATCTCAATTTTTTTCACAAAAACTCTTTTTTATTGAAAAACTTATCTTATTATATAAGTTAATTATGATAAAGATACAAATCCTTTACGTATACTCGTATGAGATTGATAAATTATTTTATAATAAAATATTTTTTTGCAACTCATTTCATTATAAAATGAATATAAAATACATGATCAATCAATTATTTTTTGATTTTAAACTCATTTATCCTTACAAAAAATATAAAATATATATTTTGTATCAAAACACCTTCAACATTATAGAACATATTTTTATAACACCTATACCAGATATGTAAATTCAATGAAGTTTCCTAAAACTCCTACAAGTATATTGATAATTCATCATATGGTATTATTACTTCATATCTGAAATAATTATAGATTTCATTGACCCTAACTGGCTTCTTGTAGAAATATTATTGAACTTGTTCAACTATCTTTTCTAATTCTGGTTTGTGATGTTACTTACATTCACTTTCAATACATCATCAGTACCTAGACATTGTATGCATATTTTTCTTATTTTCAACACCTTGAGAATATTAGCTAAAATTTTCTTTAATTCAATCATATTGTTGAAAAAAATTCATAAATTAAAATTGGATAAATTCCCTAACCAAAATATTCCATTTTAATCCACATTTAAATCATGTTATATAATTAAACAGATCATAAATTATATATATTAAAAAAATCCATCTCATTTTACTAAACCAAAAAAAAATTCAAGCTCTTATAAAGAGAAAAATAAAATAATACACAAATTATGATAAATTTATCCAAGCCTAAAGCATTGTAGTTATTATTGCATAAACTTCTTTACCCCATTACATTAAGATTAATTCTTTAATTATTTTCTATTTTTAAAATTATATATATTTAAAAAAAATTAAATCAAGAAATTGGTATCATGTGTCTATTATAATAATATAATTGAATTCCATAATCAATAAATATTTAAGTAAACCCTTAGTTTCACCAAGTTATTGAATATCATTTGTCATACAGAATCATATTATGTATATGAGACTAAAATTTCTTAAATTATTGACATACACGGTCATATTTTGTACATTAGTTAGTATTAAGATTCTTTTAATCCTTTTTAATCTAACTCCTTTGAAACTTTTATAGAAATATTCAATGCTTCACAAAATAATATAGATTAACTTTCTTGATAAATTTTAACAGTTGGTTACTCATTGAGGTTTTTTTCTAAGACATAAATTTTTCCTTAAGAATTTTTCTTAAATCACCAATATTTCATGATAACATTTATTAATTGGACGATTTAAGTATCTTACATTAGTATTTTCTTCTAATAAATAATATCCAAGTTTATTTTAATGATAATTATAGTATTCATCTATAATAGAATTTTTTATTAGATGAGTGTCATGTTTTAATACCACTTAATAAAAACTCTTAATAAATGGTATCCCATTAAAATGATTCCCCCTTTTAAAATCCATCATATCCTTTTAGTGATCCAAGATAGATATTTCACTAAGTAATAAGTCCTAAATGGATTTTCTCTCACCCCTTAGTTATTTTGATTGTGAATCATCCCAATCATAGCAATTGTGAATCTTGGATAGTTTAGTGGACAACACTTTGTCCATATCTTTCATATGGATAACCTTGAATTTATTCCTCTGGTAAAATATTCCTATTTGGGTATCTAGGATCATGTAACAAAATGATAATTCCAAAAATAGGGTAATAAAGGTAAATCCAAGTGAATCCAACTATAGCATGACCCATTGAAGGATAGTTTAGTGCCACCCATTAATTACAATCCTTACTATAGATAATTTATGAGCACCCAACTATAACATGACCTACTCAGTTAGATGATCAATGTCTAGACATGTGTTTCTTTGGAAGGAATCTAACACTTATTATTTGATAGGTTTAAATCTCATCGTCTTATCTCATGTTTATTCCCTTTATTTTTATGCATTATTCTAATGATTTTGGTTTTTAAAATCCCTATTCCATCAACCAAATTAATGTGTCCACACCACATTAATGTTAAAACCTTTACAAAACCCAAAAAAAATATTAGTAACATAAAAATAGAAGTAAAAATTATTTATACATATACAAATGAATTGTATTAATAAAAAGTATGAACACTTCATATAATTGAATATAGTTATATGATATTTAAAAATTGAACATGAGTATACCTGAAGAAAAAGATAAGCAACACCCATTCACTTTTCTAAAAAGGAATAATCCTTCAGGATAGTAAGTGATTTGATCCTATATCCCTTTACTCAAGGTCACATTACCCAAGAGAGAATATCTTACACCTAATATGAAAAAAAAATATTCAAAAACTATTTTCTAGTTTATAACTCCAAATAAAAAATTGAGGCCATAGTAGATGAAAACTAAATTTTATGGAGTGGTTACTAAAAAGTAAGGTAGGTTTTTAACTCCTAGAATAATTTTAATAGTTAAACTAAATCATTCAAAACATTCATATTACATAAAAAAATTACTAAAAATGAATAAATCATATAATAAACATTAAATAAATGAAAAATTCAAATATTTAAACATGAGATAAACATCTATGAACAATTAAAAAATAAAATCTAACTATAAACATTTTATAGAATAGATAAACATTATGCACATTATATATTCATGAATATACATATTTCATATTCATTTTCATATAAACTCTTATATATATGGAATTTATATAATATTTCATGAAATATAAACATTTTAAAATCTAATTTCAAGTAAATAAAACTTTTTTATAATCTAAATATCATATAAAATTTTCATTATTTAATCCATTGATCAAAAAACTTGTTTTGTGGTTTAAATAATACCCAAATAAGGACATTTTTAAAATTTAAAATTTTTACATTCTAATATTATGAAAAATTCATAATAAAAGATATAAAAAATTATACTTTGGTCTTATTTTGGTAATTTTAAAACACTGTATAAAATTACATTTATGATTTCAAAAATATATATTTATTTTAATGTCATAAAGTATTCCAAATAATTTAGTAAATTTTATTTTATTAATAAATTTTAATAATTTGGAATAAAATGTTTCATGAGCATTTATTTAATAATTAACAATATATAATTAATTAATTTAAAAACCAATTAAAATTTAAAATATTCCCAAATACCTTTTAACATTATTTCTAAATGTTTTATAACCCATTTAAATCATTTTATATGTTAAAAAAATTAACACTTGAAAAATGATTCTATGTACCCTTATGTAGAATCCATATTTTGTGTAAGAGTATCCTCCCACTACCCTTATATAGACTAAAAAAATGGGTAGATCTATATGACCATTAAGTAGGGTATGATACGTAAATATACACCTAAAATTACCTATACTTAAATCCTTTTTCATAATGGTAAGTTATGTTTTACATTTACATGAACACTTTACATAAGGGTAAGCACTGATATTCCTATACATTAACCTATTTATGTAAAGGTAAGTTCCATATTATAATTGTGTAAACCATTTTTGTAAGGGTAACACTAAGAATAAATTTATATAAATTATTCATGTAATGTTATTCCTTGAGTTACCTTTACATTAATTATTTCAGAAAGGTATATTACCTTTACATATCTCACGTAAGGGTTCTAAAATAGTTTTATAATACCCAAAAACACATTTTTCTTTGAGAAACAGATGTTTAAACAATGAATTCATGAATATACTCATTATTATACCACTTTTGAGTTTCATTTGATCATATCATTATCATTGGTAGTGAAAAAATAACCCAATATAAACTATATCTATCTTCAAGAAATAAAAGGGTTGATATTATAAAAAAATAGGGGGAAATAGAGTAACCGGAAATCAATTATTTCATTTTCTTCGATATTATTTTTTTATGGAATAAAAATGAGAGAGTTCATAAGGATCATTCAACATAAGTTTCTTTTCCTTAATGTGATACACTTATCATTGGATCCCAGTTCATATTTAGAGGACTCATGTACTCCTAAATGGGAGATAGCACCTTTGCCAATGGTGATGAATAGGTTACGTGAAGGAAGGGAGTTATATTAGAATTTCATAAAACTGATAATCATTAGAACATAGAATAAATGTTATCCACACCCACACACAAAAAAATAGAAATTTCCTATTTAAATAGGTAAATCGTGTTACTCTTTATTCATGACATATGATAGGAATTAGTTATTGTTGGGAGTAATTTATTGAACATGATTTTTTTAATTAATGAAAATTTAATATAAAAAAATGGTTCTTAAATTAATGAAACTATCCAGGAGAAAGTTTTAGGTCAGAGTAAAGTAAAATGGTAAGAGTGGGGTGAATTTACCTTTAAAAATAAAGGAAAATAATCCAAGTTTAAAAACATATCTTTAAAATATTTAAGAAAATAAAATATTTTGAAGAAATTAAAAAAATAATCATAGGTATAAAACACATGGATATAATAATAAAAGAAGAATGATTATGATATTAATCATTAATTAATGGATAAAAATATCTTAATAAATAAAAGAAATAAATTTATAAATAATTTAAATTTTCTAAATTCAATCAGACAAGGTATTTAGTAAGGAAGCTCAAAAATAGATATAAAAGATCCCTTATGTCTACCACTATAATATATTGATAATTTAATGTATTAGTTCATTATATTTATTGGTTTCCAAGAAACCAAAACTATCCCTTACTTTTTAGGTTATAAAAAGAAATTAGAAATACAATGGACACTAGAACTTTAACAAGAAAGCTATAAACCTGAAGAATAATAGTCTCTTTCTTTATTAATTTAATGATAATAAAATCAAGTTCCCTCACTTTAATGGTAGAGATCACCAAATATATAATTAAGAGGAGTAATATTGATATTTTTTAGGAGAAATCAATTTTTAGCTTAGTATCGATTCCCCCAAAGAATATGAAAAAACTATGATAGAATGAAAAAATAGTGAGAGTGAAGAATATTAAAATTTGGTGCACACTACATAAAGGATAAATAATATTTAGAAATAGAGAAATTTTAATCAGTTGAGGATCATAGATCATTGGAATTGTAGTTTGGATGATCAAGTTATTATAGTAGGTTGTCAAGGAAACCCAAGGTCTCTATTTATAGGAACTAAATGCATTGGTAAGATAATGGAATTATATGGGGGTATTTAATCCATTTAAATTCACATTCAATTAATTTTGAACACTATAAATTATTGGCTCAGGGTTTCTACCTGAATCCACTAAAAACCCAGCTACCTCTAATGGGTATCTGATGGGCTTCCTGGAGATACATGTACACTTTCTACTTCCATCGGCTGTCCAATATGCCTCCACCAGCTAGCTAGTGGTCTCATGAAGTAATCATTAGTCTTCTCCATCAGTACTAGTTATATGATTCTTCTCCACCAAGAATCCAGTGGGGTCCTTCAACTTGGGGAATCTCCTAGGCATGTTGCGTGCTAGCTGGTGGCACTACACTGACTAGCTGGTACTACTTACATCCTTTAGCTTCATGAAGTGGATTCTACACTTCCTTCCATAAGCCTGCACAGTTATTTTATCCTTTTTAGAATTATTTAAAAAATATATTAAAACATGCCCACATATCCTTCAAATTATTCTAATAGGATGTCTTTAAGCTAGATTCGCATCACTTAAATGAAAATAATAAGAAACTTAAGAGTTCTTGTGGTGATTAAAATCAAATTATAGTGAGAACCAAAAAAGCTTTCCCTTTTTAATGATCATAATAAATTGAATTAAAATTGAATTAAAATAATAATATACCTATGTAAAGTTTAAAAAGATAAATATTTATCATGATATCATGATTTTATTATACTTTGAAAAAAACTTCTCCCATACAATCATGTTTTAAATTTTAATATAAAATTTATATAAAATCCTTTCTATATTTTTAGATAAAGGATAAACCTTATGCACCTTTGAGATTATCAAAAACATGTCATATATGGGGTAATATAATAAATATATATAAAATTTATAACTATTTTTGTCATCATTAATGATATTTTGAGAGAGATGGAAATAATTTTTTGAAAGATAAATTTGAAAATTTTAAAAATAAAAAACATTTTTCAAAAGTATAGCCCAAAAATAAATAAAAATTGAAAGTTTTTTTTAATATAAATATTATTTAAAAAAATAAAGAAATTTTAGAATTTGATTTTGGAAAAGAAAATTTCTCCTATAGGGTCATTTTAGTATTAACAAGATTAGATCCCCCTCAATACATCTAGATAGATAAAGGGACCATAGACACTAAACAATACTAAAATAAAGAAATAAAAGACCTAGAAATTTATTTGGATAAACCATATTATTATTATGTGTTATAAAATATTTCATTAATAAACTATAGAAAATTTCTCAGCACTGTAAGACCCAATTTTCAACAAAGGCCCACTCATTATTACTATGATGGTGAAAGGGTTGAAAACATAATAAACTATTTTTAGGATAAATCCCTTGGATCTTATTCACTAGAACCAAATTCACTTTTTTGTATCAATATATTGTTCTTAGAGTATATTACTCACTCTACTTATCCAAAATTATGAAAAAAAAATTAGTACATTTTATTATTTTAAATCCATTTTGGAAAATAATTTTAAAAAATAAATTGAAAAATACTCAATATTTCTAAGTGATTAAGATATAAGTATCACAAACTAATCATACACAACTCACCTTTGATTAATTCATATCGATCAAGGGGTGTGGGTTTATAAATATGTGTTCAAGTTAAATATTGGTGCAAACAAATTCAAGAACAATATCACCTTTTTTAATGTGGTATCATAGAAAATATTATATCAAGTCAATATTCTTAGTGTGATAGTGTTGTATAGGATTTTTAGAGATACCAATCCCACTAGTGTTATTAAACTTTATAGGGATAATATAATGTGTTAGAATAAAGTCAAAGAGAGTATGTTTCATCTATATAACATGGGAATAAAAACTCCTAACATCTATGTATTATGCTTTAGCTGTATAAAGAGAAATATATTTTTGGTTCATTATAATCCATGATATGATATATTTTCCTAGTATATGATAAGTTACACTAGTATTATTCCTATATAGTTTCCATTATCTAAAAGCATCATTGGAAAAAAATAAAAAGGGGTTTACATAGGATAAAAAATATAAGGTATTTAGTTTCTTTAAAATATCAAAAAAATATTTTTAAATCTTTTAAATGAAATACCTTTTTAATATATTGAAAATAGGTATAGAGGCATACATAAAACATGATATTCGATTGGGTCACAATAAGAAAAATTAGATTTCCAATTATAATTTGATAAATATTATTGTTGTATGATTAACCAACTTCATCCAACATAAGCTTACAAGTTAAACTCTTGGTTATTATAAATTACTTGGAATGATCTATGAAATACTTATTTATAAGTTCATTAGTACATTTAATTTTATTTAAAAAAATCTTCATAATTTTTGGAAAATTTGAAAACCAATGTGGAATTTGAGTTCTCCTATAAAACTCACTTTAAACACTTTATTCATTAAATTAAAAAAATTAATTTCATTGAGATAAATTATTTCAGTTGAAAATAAAAACATCAATATAAATTTGAACAATTAATAAATCATTTGAAAAAAAATCAAGAAAAATCTTGGAATCATCATATGATAAAATAAATTTTTTTTACCCCTCATATCAAGCTTGAATAGATTGTTTTAAGCCATATATATCTTTGGTTAATTGGAAAATCGTTTTTTTTTTATTCATGATTTTCAAAATTGGGTGGTTGTTTCACAAAAAAAAGTAGAAATAAAACCATTTAAGAATGAACTTTTGACATATATTTGAAAAAGTATGAAATTCAGATGATTGTAAAATGCCAACAAGATTCTAATAGATTTTATCCATGCTACAGGTGTAATTTTTTTTCCATAATAAATACCTTCTTCTTAATAATATCCTTTAGGAACAAGTTGATCCTTGTTACAAATAGCATTTCCTTGCATGTCAGGTTTGTTTCAAAAAACCCACTTAGTGTTAATAATAGGATGATTATCAAGACATTACATGAGAGTCTAAACATTGTTCCCTTAAAATTGGTTCAACTCCTCTAACATGGACTGTATCTATTCTTCATCATTAATAGTGTCATCATGGGAATGAGGTTCAAGGGTATAAACTTTATGTTTAACCTCATTTAAGATTGACCTTATAGTATGATTTTCATATTGTAATTCATTGATAATAATCTCAATAGTATGGTCATTGGATTGATTCCAAACATTGGGTAAAAGAGTTTATGGGTATTCTATATCATATTTAACTACTTTAGAAGATTGAGGATTAAGAAGGTTCAAACTAATATGGTCAACATCATCATCACTTTTTGGATGTGATTTAATAAAATTATCATCAAATTTGATGTGAATTGAATCTTATAGGGTCATACTCATCTTATTGAAGACATGTAAGTCTTTACATGTTTTAGAGTACCTAATAAAAATTCCTTCATTATAATTATGGTTAAACATTACTAGATTATCCTTGATATTAAATATAAAGCATTTATAACTGAAGATTTTAAAGAAGCCATCTTGGGGAATTTTACCATTCAAAAGTTCATAAGGAGTTTTACCTAAGAATGTTATTATGAGAACATAGTTAAGTATAAATAATTCAATATTTATTTCCTTATCCCAAAATATTTATGGAAGTTAATTCTTGTTTAGGAGAGTCCTTGACATTTTTTAGATTTTTTTATTTCATCTTTTGAAAAACTCATTTTTTTGAGGTGTTCTATGAGTGGATAAGGAGTGATAATAACCATGATAAGTAGAAAAATAATCAATGTATTTATTATAAAATTCTCCACCATGGTCACTTTTAAGGGAAAATATTTTGTATCCTCTTTCTTTTTTGAAATTCCTTGAACAGTTGATAAAGGAATTACAACCATCATTCTTATGAGCTAAGAAGAAAACCCATGTAAATATAAAGTAATAAATAATTACAAAGTTTTAATGTTTACCTTCAACACTAGAAACTTTATTTGGTACAAAAAGGTTATGTTATACTAAATATATGTCTTTAGAAGAGAAAATAAGTTTTTTACATTTAAAATAATTTTTTTCTTTTCATATTGGAAGGGTTTGAAAAATAAGTTATCTTTAAAATAAAATTTTGGTAAATATTATACTAATAGGTTATGGTTGATCCTAAAAAGAGTGTAAATATTAATATTTTATTATCATTGATTTTTATTCTAAGATTCATTACCATGTACACTTAAAAACTTAACATTTTCACTTGCAAGTTATTATGAATCAATAATATAAACATTTTAAAAAATAGAGGAAAAAAACTTTATTTTATAAATGAAAATTTTTAAAATATAATTTTTAAAAGTAATTTTAAAATTTATATCACATAATTGACTAATAAATAGTAAATTATTCTTCAATACTTTAACAAATAAAACATCTTTAATTAAAGAATATTTGGAGAAACTAATCACACCTATACTATTCGTTTTACCTTTTGAGTCATCTCTAAATGAAAAATGTCCTCTATCAGTTTCCTCAAGATGATTGCATTCATAACAATCCCTACACATGTGCCTCAAGAACCTGTAATCCATATACCGACTAGCTTCTTGGTTTTTTTTTCTCGAGGCCTTTTTATATATTGGATTTAAGAGACTAAATTTTTTGGTACCCATATCTTGGGTCCACTTAAGTTATCTAATAGAGATTTTTTAATCCAAACTTATTTTTAATGAGTATTTATATTAGAAAAATGATATGTGATATGGATGGTTTTTTATACCAAATGTAGCATTTTTAAAATTTCATTCATTAATAAGATGACTATATTTTTTGAAATAATTACAAAATTTATTTTTGATAAATCTCATTTATAAAAGTACCCTTTTTAGAATCATTTATAAATCTAAATTTTTTTGAAAAAACTATCCCACACTTACTTTTAATACCCCTTTTAGATACCTAAATTTTATTTAATGATTCTTTACCTTGAGTAAAATTTGAAAGATAATTTTTCAGATCCTTAATTTGAAATTTGAAATTTTCAAAATTTGGCTGTTCTTTTAATTTTAAATCCAAATCATTTTTTCCTTTAAAACTTTATTTTCTATAAAAACAAATTGATTGAAATTAATTTTATGACCTTTTAATTTTGAAGTAAGTTCGCAAAAACCATCTTGAATTTTATCTCTAGAAAAAAGAAGATATGTATATCTTAATGAAGTGGTAGAAGAAGTAGAGGTGTAAGAACTACAACATATAGAATTTATTTCACCACATACTGAGATATTTTGCATTAATAACTTGGGACTTTAATATCTATATTTATATATTGAAATTGAATGTTGAATCACACTCTACATTGATACCTTTAGAGTCCTCTTATCTTGCTTTTTATTTTTGAACATTTTGTTGAATGGATAATCTGGTTCGATGTGGACATTTTTTTCAACTGAAGTAAGTGACTTCCATGTCATGATTTTACTTTTTTATATTTTGGATTTATTTTTTATTTTCATTGCAATTTCTTACCCTTTTGAAAATTTTAGTAGTTTCAAATTCATTTTCAAATGAGTCACTATTTATTACCTTGAAAGTTATGGTATTTTATGTTTATTTGAACTCCATATATTATTATTTATCTTTCATGCTCATTATAATCTCATAGGTCATTAGATAATCAATGATTTCCTCAACTACCATGTTTTCCACATCTTTAGATTCTTTGACCATGGTGACTTTAGGTTCCCATTACTTAGTAAAACCCAAATGATTTTATGGTCTAAACATTCTATATAAAGTGAATCTCCAAGATATTTTTTACCATTAAAAATATCATTAAATTGATTAAATTAGATATATATTCTATATGATGTATAGAGAAACTTAAAAATTCTTTTCTTGACATATTTAAATGGGTATATTTGACTTCATTGTTTCCTTCACAAGTTAGTTCTAAAAGTTTCCAAATTTCATGAGCCTTTTTTCATGTGTAAATGTGATTAAATTCATTTTTATCCAAACAATAATTCAAGAAATTCATAGATTTACCATCAAATTAAAAATTCGAAATATCATTTGGGGTCCATTTATCTTATTTTTGTTGGAGTATATACATGTATTAAAATCCTATAAATAGGATATCCAATAGATATATGAAAAGTATACATATGAGTTTTCCTATAACAATAATTATTTACACAAAAAAAAATTATCAAGACCCAAGGATTATCCATTTGGACCACCATGAGTGTTTGAAAAAACTATTTTATAAAAAATAAATCTTTAATTAATAAACCGGTTAAAGTTTCTGAAAAAAATTAAAATATTTTTTTAAATAATTTGAAAATAAATAAATTAAAAAATAATTATATAATACCAAATTTATGTTAGATTAAAGTAAAATAGTAATATGGGGTTAAATTATCCTTTAAAAAAATAAAGAAAAACAATCCAAGTTTAAAAAATTATCATTAAAATATTGAAGAAAATAAAATGTTTTGAAGAAATAAATAAAGGAGTCAAATTTAGTGAGTAAAATGATATAACAATAAAAGTATAATAATGAGAATGATTAAGTGATTAATAATTAATTGATGGATTAAAAAAATTTAAATAAATGAATTAAAGAAAGTGATAAACAATTTGAAATTGTGGAAAGTAATTGAACACAATATTTCCCGCACCATGAGCAACGCGATTCCTACCCCACCTCATGACGATGGTAGCTCATGCACTGTTCTCTTCCCTACTGGTGAGGGAGGGACCCTCATTTTCCTTCAAGGGAGAGGCTTCTACCTTCTCACCCTTCTCTAACCCTGGTCTTCTCCCTCCGTTCCCGCAGTGTTCGTTGTCTCCCAAGGTGCCCAATATTTACGAAGGATTCCTTAACCTTCCACTATCAATTGGTGAGTTCAGAAAAGCTTATTCGCTTCTCAATTGAACACTAATCACTCAATTTTTTCAAAGGAGGCCTTCGGTGGACACCTTAGACGGGTTTTTTTTGGATCTTGGGATTTACAGGAAAGGGCTATTATGGGGTTACTTGATAACAAAAATATAATGATCTGATTCATGTTAGAGGAATATTTGATTCTATCTTGGTTAGTTTCACCCTGCAACTACAACACTTCCCATTTTTATCTGAATAGATGGTCTTACAATGTCCATATGAAGCAGGACTCTCCCTTGGTGGCCATTTGGGTGAGCTTTCCCAATCTTCCTCTTCCTTTTCAAAATCCCTCAATAATTAGGATGTTAGGGAACATGGTCAGTAGATATTTGTGTTCTGATGACATAACCAAAGCCATTTATCGCCCAGTGAATCCCCATGTGTGTGTGGAAGTTGATGTTTCAAGAGAGCCATTTGATTTCGTCTGGATCACAGTTGGAGAGGAATATCGTTGTAAGAAGCAAGTGGTTTATGAATCGTGGGTTGATTTTTGTCTATATTTCAAGCAGTTGGGCCATGATTTGGAAAACTGTAGACGTTGGTCTCACAATGTTGGCAAGATCAAAGATATTGGAACTGGTGGCAACAATCATGTGTGTAATCCAATAGATGGACCTACTGTGAAGGGGAAATAGAGTGTGGAGACTAAGTCAAAGAAATCATCCGTAACAGGGAAACCTCATAGTGAATCGCAGGAGAATCCTATGGTGGATGATGTTTTCCATAAGTTGGGGAAAGATCTTGGCCTGTCTATGGAGATCCCCTTGGAGAAAAGGCTACCGGAAAGAGTTCTTGAATCTATGTTATCTAAGCATGCCCAGGGAAGCTGTGGGCTTGTGGAGGGAGGCTACAATATGGTTGCATCTTATGCTGAAGTGGTGTGTGCAAGGAGTGTTAAAAAAGACAAATCAGAAGAAGATTGGACACCAAGGGATACACATATAGGTAGCTCTTCTTTGAGCAATGGTTCAGTTGGTGAGTTTGTGCTCAAGGTAAGTCCCAAAAGGGAGGTTGATACTATTGTGTTCGGCAACCATTTTGCACAAATGTCAAATGAGGTGCCAGAGGATGGCTTGGCTAGTGTAGCCATGAATGGGACAAAGGTTCCTAGAAATGAACCCAATGATGACTACTTTTCTACAGGTGATTCAGAGGAGAAGGTACCTAATGACCAGCTCCCTAGTCCAAGGAGGATCAAGAGCAAGAGGGGAAATCTAAAATAGATGAAGGAATATTCTCACCTACCTCTATTGATGGAGACCTGATCAGAAAGAAAGATTAAGGCAAATAAATTAGTCAATGATTCTCAATCCATCTCTAAAGCTACATTTCAGAAGTAGGAGTCTGATTTTATACATGTACTGTCTTTGGAACTGCTCATGAGTTTGGAAGAGGAAATTGAGGAAACTATTCTGACAATTAATTCTCCTGATGAAAAAGACTAAAGAATGATGGAAAGTCCCTTAAGGGTGACTCCTAATGAGGAATAGGTCACGTTGATTGATAATCAGGATCTCTTCATAATAAGGGGGTTCAAAAAAAGTAAAATCGGCATTGAGGAGTACATTCAATCATGGGACAAGATGGCATCAAGGTTTTAAGATCATCTGATGGCGGAGCCTGACACTCCGGTAAGCTCTCTCTCATGGAAACTTTTTAGGGATATTGATAGGCTGAAATTGTATTTTAATGGATTGGTTATCTCCTTTTGTGTGTGATATTTGGTTTCTCACTTTTTCCTTAAAAGTTTTGGATAATAAAAAATTTAATTTTGATTGGAAATTAAATGAGACAAGGTATTTAGTAATGATATTCCACAATATCTATAAAAGAACCCCTAATTATATCACATCAATCTCTTGAGGATTTAATGTATTATACCCTTGTCTTTATTGGTATCCAATATACCAAAACTATCCCTTACTTTTCTAGGTTATAAGAAAAAACTAGAAATATAATAAACAATGGATATTTATCATGAATGTTAGAAACACCAAGAAGAATAGTACCTTTACTTATTAATTTAATTAAAATAAAACCAAGGTTACTAAATTTAATAGTAGTGAGAACCAAATATAGAAGAAATATGAGGAAGAGGAAGACTTCTTAGGAGAACTCAGTTTTTATCTTAATCTTGGTTTTTCCAAAGAATATGATGAAACACTAGGATAGAATGAGAAAATAGTGAGATTGAAAGAATATTAAAAAAATTAACATAGTATAGAAAAGATAAATGAGATTTAGAAAGAGGGAAATTTGATATAAATTTAGGATCATAGAGCATTGGATTTTGAGATTGGATGAGAAAGTTATTTTTGTAGATTTCCAAGGCCATCCAAGGTCTTTATTTATAGACTCTAAAATTATTGTTTATGTTTTGAAATTTTGAGGGGGTATTTGAGTCATTGAATTCCACATTTAATTAATTTTGACCACCATAAATATTAGACCTGGATCTATTGTCCTGACTCCACCAGATACCCAGTAGCCTCCACCTGGTAGTTAGTGGGATGACAGGAGATACTTGCACACTGCCTACTTCCACCGGTTGGACGATACACCTCCACCAGCTGGATGGTGATCTCTTAAAGAAATAATTGTATCTATCTAACAATAACGTCTAGACAGTTCCCCTCCATTGGGTAGTCAATGGGGTCCTACTGCTTGGGAAGCTCTTGGGCATGTCATCGGCTGGTCAGTGTTGTGTGCAACCTTTGGCTTCATGAACTGACTTCTCCACTTCCTTCCATGAGACTCTGTGGTTCTTTTAGTCTTCTTTTAGGGAATAATAATCATAATTAAAACATGTTCAAGGATACTTCAATGGGTTCTAACAAATATTTCATCAAGCTATCTACACATCACTAAAATGAAAATATTAAACACTAGTGGTTGTGATCAATGGAATTAAAGAATGTTGAGAAGAATAAAAAATCTTATATCCATTGCATCACATTGAACAGTTAAATATAATTTCATTCATATTTAATGTAATATAATATAATATAATACAATATATATAATTATATTATCATTCCTTATGCATGCATCATATACATGAGTATCTACATGCATCATATGCATGTATTAAATATACACTATATATACACAATCATATATTATATATATACATAATGAATCATATGTATGTGTACACTCATGTTATACATGTACATTTTAGTGAACATTTGATAGGTGGATGAGAAAAATAGAGAAGAGTATGTTATGTGGTGGATAATACCCATGATAAGAGTTTGTGTATTCTCTTATAAGACCTCATAGAAAAGGAGGAATTGGGACACTTTATTGTAACCAAGGTTTAAGAGACGTGTGAAGGGATTCTAATAGAGGTAAATGGGTAAATGTATTTTTAAAGAATATATGTGGCTTTATGTGGCTGTAAGTGAGTTTATTTTATAGGTGAAAATAGGTACTTTTCTTTAGAATTGAATGTTAAATGAGGGGTAAACAAGGAATCACATGGGTGTCATGTGAGTTAGGTGAGAAAATTTTGGTAAGAAATGTGTGTTTAAATTTACAACATAAAACATTTCTTCTAGATATTCCAATTTTTAGGTAAACTTAACAAAATTCGAGCCACTTTAAGTTACCAATATTTTCTATTATTAACATTCATTAAATTTTTACAATGGTAATTATTCTTTTACTAAAAATATAAGAGGTTCATTCTTTACAAATTTGAATGTAATGATTCTGAATTTATAATCCTCTTAAACTAATTAAATTACTAAATATTTGAAAATTAACTTTTAAATTAAAACATAAGATATATAGAAAAATATTTTTTTTAGAATAATTTCTTTTTATATATTAAGTGTTTCTATTCTTATTTCGTATCATTTTATAATTAAAAGAGTAATAATATTTTATTTTTATATATATTTAAACAAAAAAAATTAGACATGATTTTATATATATATATATATAATTTATTTAGATAAAAATTACACAGTGTTTATAAGAATAATTCATTAAAAAGTAACCACTTTATCATGGTAACTAATATTTAATTTTGTGACTTATTTTTGTTATGTTAAAAATGAAAATTACTTTATTAAAATTTTTGTATATGAAAATTAAAAATATGAAAACCATTTTTTTATACTCAATCGTAGGATTTGATAAAAATGGATTTTATTATATCCACGCATAATGCTTCGGAACGATTTTTTGAAAAGATTTTTTTAGGAAGAATGAATTTATTATTATTTATTTCCTAGTAATAAGTATTATATAAATATGAATTTATTTACTTGTATAAATTATCAATACATTTCATGAAAATCATTATTTTATATTGATTTATTTTACTAATTTAAAAATATATAACACGTTAAGAAAAAATTTTATTTGAAAACTATATTTTATACTAAATGATATTAACCAAATACCAATAAAATATTAAATATTATTGTTAAATAATTATATTATAATATTCAAAGAAATGTTATAATTCCAAAGGAATTATGTAATTCAATCTTTATAAATATATTTTTTATAATAAAATATTTTATTTAAATATAATATTTTTATTTAGTTATTTATTATTTCTGAAATATATTATTTTATCACTATAGAAATTCAGTATACATATCAGATATGTATATATATAAGGCCTTTATTTCTCACGATCATATTTCAAATGAACATATTTACCTTTATAATGGCTACATTTCCCCAATTACATCCTATAAATTCATTCCATTCTTACTATCAGGGTCCAACCTAGGTCATCTTGAACCGAACACTCAAGTTAGACTTCAAAAAGGTTCAGATAGTGTTCTCAATCCCAATGTATTGGTAATAAGCACTTCGGAATCTATGAACTACATTTAGGAAGAAAAAAATTCCTATAATAATTATCAAATTAGTATTTGTTAATAATGAAGAACAAATAACACCCAAGATATATCATAAATAAATGAATATCCCACACAAGTACACAACATGACAAGACATATATAGATAAAAAATAATGGAAAATATAGGTGTTATGCTAATTTATTATAATGAATCTGAAATACAATGATGACAACAATATGAAATAAATAATAGAAACCACTACTACCCATTCTCTATGTGCAAGTAAGGCAGTGCCACACACACCTCCACCATACCCAAAACAAGAAATCCAAGATTATCCATTAAATACATGCATCCCTCCTATAATGATATGGATGTGATATAAATATCCATGTAAGTCACCACCAATTACCCTAATGTATAATCCCTTATAATAAGCTATAATATACAAGTTTGAAAATAAAGATACAAATAGTATTTCATTGGTTGTGTCATTTAAAATAAGTTTAATGTAGTTTTCTTTGAAAAAATAAATATTCAAAAACCATATACTCTTTCCATATAAAACCATAATTTATTTTACCTTAACAAAATCATTCATAGGTTTTAGTTAATTTTGTTTTAAGTAAAACCTTAAATAAAACTATAGATGAATTTTCAAAAACTACAGGCGACCATACATTGGAAAATATATCATCATCATGGAATCATAGGTTCTCAAGGGGGACAATATAGAATAGACCTGGTATGGACATCAATGTAGTAATTTCCACATGCTATAAAATAACTACATACCAATTGACGTATCCGAATACCGAGTCTTACCTTGACTGACCTAACTGAGGGGAAACATCCCAAAGGTTAACCTAGGCCCCCACCTAGGGCCACTATCCAAATAATAATTCATAACTAGTGTAAATTTTTACCTAAAAATCCCACCTAGAAAACTAGTTCTTCCCATTACATATAAAAGGAGGTGATAATTTCAAGTAATAAACAAAAATATAATGATATAATAAAATAACTATTTAACTCACCTCCACCTCTGGAAACCCATTTAGGATTACTTTCTTTATAAAATAATAACAAATCAATTCAAATTTCCTCAATAGTGATACTTATTACAATCATTAAAACATCCATAATTTCTATCACATACAAATGGGCATGTACTGTGGGTTTTCATTTTCAAATAAACCATTTAAAGTACTAATTGGGTCTTGGAGTCACTCTTTAAGGATAAAAGAAAAAAATATCCCTTTAATAAACCAAAAATAATAATTCATCATTTGAACACTACAAAAGAATACAAGTTTATAAATAATTTCTCAAAAAGGGGGAAACATACTTAGTCTTTAGAAAACAACACTTTTATATCATTTTGGAAATCAACATCATATGTAAATTAAAGATGAAACCATCAAATAGAAAACTAGGAATTTTAATTTGAAAAATAATTCTAGAACCTTTAAAATATATTTAAAGATAATTTCATATAAAATCCATTTTCTTATTTGTTGAAAACTCATGAAGGCGAGTATCATTTTATATAACTACCAAAATATAAGAAAAAATAGTGGGAGACATTTAAAATCCATCATAAAAGAATAAAAAAACTCATATTTAATTTTAATGAGACATTCGAGGGGAAAATACCTCAAATATAGTCACTTTTAGTGAACAAAGATATTATATGCCATGAAATGACCCAAACAGCCTTTAGAAACCAAAAGGGATCCAAACAAACCCTAAAACATCCAAACCCCCAATTAAGAAAAAACTAGATCTCAGATTAAACTGACATAGATTCTAGGGATAGGGATGATATATCCTCAAGGGATAAGATAAGAGGATATCTTACCTTGAATAACTAACCTCAATGCATAAGGAAAATTGAAGTATCCACTATAAAAGAATAGATAAGAAAAGGATTAACTAATGGGAGTTATAGGTATCGAATGAGAGGGAGAAGGACCCAGAAAAGGGTTAAACTCAAGTAAAAGAAAAAGATTATAAACTCACAATTAAATCCCATCTGACCTCATTCACATTATGAATCGCTATTCACAACGTTAATGGACATTCTCCCTATATATTCACACTGTGAAATTCATTTTCATATCATGAATGAATTCTTCCTATAAATAAAAGGACTATGATGTGGGACTGAAAAGATCTACGTAAAATTGGTTCATGATGTGAAATATTATTTAGAAGTGTAAACTATATTTATGTGCATTTTATAGTATTACAACCTCCCTTGGGACCTATGAATATCCAGAAAACAAAATCATAAGAATGGTTCAAGTTAAAAACCCAATAAAAATGAAATAGGAAACTCAAGGTTAGGATGTGACAATTCTCCCAACTATTAAACTTTCTATTTACATAGAGTATTAAGGATAATGGATGATCAAGTCGAAGAAGAAACCCATATCTGGAAAGAAAATAAAACCAATACCACACTTATAAACCCAAGCACCAAATAAAAAACCCAAGCATCTCCAAACATTCAATACTCAATGATAGAAACTGTAAATGACTATAAACACGACCAATAAAGAAACAATGATTATCCAAGAAAAGCACTATAAAAAAAGGAAAAAGTTTAAATCCATAAAATCATGCCCCGAAAACAAAGAAACATCCTGAAACATAGATGAAACTAAAATATACATGCTTGTCCTCTTAGCCGCTTAGATTCATCTAGAAACCAAAGAGCTACAATCAAATAATGGGACTGTAGAGTCAGAGAAAACCAAGGGAATGATTTAGATAAGAACATACGTAATTGATTACTAAATAAGAAGGAATGTGAAAGGAAAATAGAAACAATGATTCTATTGAAGGTTCTCTATGAAATTCTCACTGATTGTAACATCCCCCAATCTAGAACTCTCTCACATGGCTGGAAAGGGTTGGTTATGAAACCTCAAGCATTCCTATACATACTCCATAGGCTTCTGACTAGCAATGGGGGTGTGATACGTATAGTGGGGAGACTCTAACCCATGGATTCAAAGTTTACAACACTGTGTAAAATATTACATAGAAATAAATAAATATCAGAGTGCAAAAATAATGGAAACAACATGATACAGTAGAAACCGACAATAAAAGACAATTTAACAATATAATGAATACTAAAGTAATAATATAATGATGTGATGGAATGTAACTAAATGTTAGGTTAGAAACAATACATGTAAAAGACTATCATACTCAAATAAAGACTCAATAGTCCCCAATCCCGAACCCCACATCGGTCCCATCTCCAAACTCTATCCCATTTAGTAAATACAATCAACAGCAAGGTCCTTTTCCCTTATCCAAACTTGCATTAATGTAATATCTGAGCATGTCTCACTACCATACAAACCACAACCATGTAACTATAGTAAAATAACCAACTTTGATTTCATTTCAAAATATCTCTGAGCATGTATCACAACCATGCCAACCATAACCATAAACATGGCATAATCACAACAATCCGGGTCAAATACCTATAAGCATTATAACATCTGAGTCAGATCCCTATAAGAATTGCAACATGGGAGTGGGTTGATCCCACTCAATATAAGCATTACAGCATAGGACTAGATCGAGTCCTCTCAATATAAGCATTACAGTATATATGTGTACATGTTCTAGGTCCATGACCAATATATAATCATTTAAACAAGGATTTAAAGACATGTACTAACAGGATGGATATCATAATATCACATCATAATCCTCAATGGTTAATTATGAGAATTACCATTTGTCTTTTATTTACATCTTTCATTTTTTATCACAATTAATCAAAAATAAAATCAACAAGTAGTAAGACATAAATCAAGGATTATATATCAATCAATCACCTAAGGTCTCATGTCATGATAAAAACACTTTAAGACAATATCTAATTCAATTATATTCAATGTTCGCTCACCCAATGGGTAGCCATAATCCATTTTAATAACTAATTAAATCCAAAAGACTCCAAGGAATAATAGCATTCATTATTTAGTTAATTAAAACATAGGTTACATTAGTGAAAACACAACATGTCATATACTAAGAAATTATCAACCCATATGGTTAATATTTAGACCACAAACTTTTAACTAGTGAATAATGCAATTTTTACAATGGAAAACTCCCATGAGGAAGAAGGTTTGGATGATCACTAAGAGGATACTAAATCAAAAATAATCAATATAAAAACCAATAATGCACAAGGTTAAGGTATTACACTAAAATGATTGGAAAACCAAGTGAGATAAGGGAACAACCTCACCAAAACCACTTACTAGGGATTGATCACATTCTTAGAATGTCCAGAAGGTAGTTTAGCACTCTGAAATTGCCTAGAGGGTGCCCTAGGTTTGAGAGGAGAACACTACTGAGAGATGAATGGAAAAATTATCTACATGGAATACTTTAAAATAGTAGGTCGGAGATTTACATGGCATGTAGTATAGTTACACATCATGTAATTATTTTTAATGGGATATGCTAAAAAACTCGTCACCTCAGCAGAAAAAATTAAAATACTCCCAAACATTACTTGATGTGTAATCCATTTACATGATGTGTAAATATTCTACATATGGTTTTTCATCCCATTTCCCTATTAAGAAACTCAGACCCCCTTTAAGTATTCTTAACTTATTAAGAACCCATGGTAACACTTGAACCATTATACTTGTAAACCATTAATTCATATAAACATACACCCCTAAACTTTAAGTTATTTCCCCAATAAAGGCTCACCATGTGGGACCTCTCCATTTTTCATGAGTTTAATCACAACATAAGACTATGTTTATTCAAATGACATACATCCAAGATGAAAAAACAACCAAAAATGTTTAAAGATGAGGCAAAAATAAAACAAAATAAGTTTAATAAAAAACTCAGAGAGACAGACACATGAAAAAAGACGGGATCTTACAACCTCCGCACTATATAATAGCTCATCCCTAAGCTTATCAAAACACCACTATTAGGTATTGAAAAATAAGTCTAGACACTATGTTCGCATATCATAATCCATTTCCCAGGTCTCCTCCTGAACTCACCCTTGCTTCCATTGTACTCAAACCAATGATATAGTCCTACCCCAAAGATATCTTTCACTATGATCCACAACCTATATTGGATGCTCCTCAAAGGATGCAATGGCACAAATTTTGATGACTACCACATCTATCACATGGTAAGGGTATGTATTATATCATTGAATGTGGGGCAAGTGAAATACGTTGTGTAAGGAACTATAGTTTTATGGAAGGGCTAAACAATAAGCCACTAGAATGACCCTTGCCACTATCTCAAAAAAACTGACAAACCTAGGTGCTAGTTTTTCCTATTTTCTAATATGGCATCACCCCAATCTAGGCGACCCCTTAAGGAAAAATTAATGAAAAACAAAGAATTATAAAGTTTATCTCTGATGGTAAGCATACAATTTATTCTTACTATGTGCAATCACCAACCTATATTTGATCAACTAAACTTGCTCATAAATCTCCTACATGAGACTAGGCCCAACAAGCGCTAACTCGCCTGCTTCTAGCCAAAAAAGAGGAAAACCGCATGGTTGGTAATACATATCCTCTAAGTGTTCCATTAGGATGGATTCTTTGAATCTATTATTATATGGAAACTCCAAGAGTTCCATATGTTTCTCTCATGAACCACTAAAATCCAAAACACAAGATCTTAATATATCCTCTAAAACATGAATTCTCCACTCAAATTGACCATCAGTCTGAGGATGATAGGCTATGCTCAAAAGAACCTATGATCCCATATCCTTATAAAGACCCTACCATAAACAAGATGTGAAACAATTATCTTTATTAGAAATTATACTCCTCAGAACACCGTTAAATGAACTACCTTGTGCATGTAAAGACTACACAGATCATCAACTGTGAATGTCTCCCTGATAAGTAAGAAGCGGGATGATTTTTTTAGTCGGTCCACAATTACCCATACATCATCATTCTTATGGGTTGTCTTGGGTAATCCTATCACAAAATCTATAATGACATCATTCAATTTCCACTCATGAGTGGGAAAACGCTGAAAAAACTTGGTTAGCCTCTAATTCTCAGATTTCACCTACTGACAAGTGAAGCATCTAGCCACGAATCCTACCACCTACTTCTTCATTCATAACCACCTATAATATCTATGGAGATAATGATACATATTTTTAAAACCAGGATGCACTGCCTATATAGAAGCATGAAACTCCCTCATCGGCTCCTCACACAAGCCCGTAGGAACCCATACTCGGCCACAGAAAAGAAGAGAATTTCTACTACCAAGAGACCATCTAGATGGATTCTCCCCACCATATAAGTTATATATCATAACTAAGAAATTCGAATTAGATAATTTTTTGGTTTCAATCTGGTCCAAGATCATGGGTATAACATATGTTGAAGTCATATTTACTCGATCCTGAGACTCCTAGACGTCTAGATGCATGTTTGTAAAGAGAGCCATTATCCACCACTCATCACAAGACTCTTGTACTACCTCTATCTGTGTCTTTCAGATCAATACATTAGCAACTATGTTACCCTTACCCGATGTATAATCCAAATCGATGTTCAAAGACAACACATACTCAACCCAACTCTTCTGCCAAAGGTTCAGGTCTCACTGGGAAAAGATATACCTGAGGCTCTTTTGGTTCATGTATACCAAAAACCTATCACCCATGAGATAGTGTCACCAACATCTCAAGGCATGGAACACTTCTACTAACTCCAAATCATGAGTAGGGTAAATCTTCTCATGTGGTCTCAGCTGCCTAGAGTCGTAAGCAACCACTCAATCCTCCTCTATCAGAACTGTTCTAAGTCCAACTCAGAATTTGTCACAGTACACAGTATATTCTTTATCAGACACATGTAAATTAAGGATAGTTGATGAGTTCATCCTTCCCTTCAGCTCCTAAAAATATATCTTGCAATAATCAAAACAAACTTCACCCCTTTCTTGGTCATCCCATACATAGGTGCTACCAAATGAGAAAAATAATGGATAAAACATCGATAATAACCTGCTAAACCCAGAAAGCTTCAAATATCGAATTAATTCTTGGAATACTCCCAAGATACCATATCTACAACTTTATCTGGGTCTAATGAAACTCCCAACTCTGATATGACATTTCCCATGAAGTTCACTTTATTAATCTAAAAACTGCATTTGGTTAGCTTGGCATAAGCTGATGCTCTCACGATGCACTCAATATGGTGTCAAGATATTGGGTATGATCATCTACTAACTAAGAGTACACTAAGATATCATTGAAAAAAACCACCACAAAATGATCCATAAAAGGATGAATGATCTAATTTATCAAGTCCATGAATACCATTGATTCTTTGGTCAAACCAAATTACATCACTACAAATTCATACAAACCATACCTACTTTTAAAAGAATTTTGGGGAATGTTTTTTGGTATAACCCTTAATTGGTGGTAACCTAATCATAAATAGATCTTGGAGGAGATCTTATCACCTCTCAACTGATCAAAAATATCATCAATGCATGGAAGAGGATGTCGGTTCTTGACTTTCATCTGGTTCAACCTCCAATAATCCACACATAAGTGCAAAGACCCATCAACCTTCTCAGTGAAGAGAACTGGAGAACCCCAAGGATATGTATTAGTCTATATGAAGCCTTTATATTTTAGATCTTCAACTAAACTTTTAAATCTAGAAGCTCTTTTGGTTCCATTCTGTAAGGTGGGATAAAAATGGCTCTACTCACAGCACCTACTTGATCATGAATTCGATCACTCACTTGGGCGATAAGTCATATAACTTAGCATGAAAGACATCATGAAAATAGTCTACCACTGGTAGAAAATAATCCCACTACATTCCACCATCATCTATATTAATATCGGAAATCTGAGTTGTGATAAAATCCAATCTTCACTGAATTGGTCGTGCACGACCAGCCTAAAGATCCCAATCACCCTAGTGAAAATAGCTACCTTCTTCTGAAGATAGGAAGGTAACTCTCCTATGATAACAGTCGATATGATCCAGGTATATAAGTAACCAATCCATACCAATAATCAAGTTAAATCCTATCATTTCTAATATAAATGATTTCCCAAAGAAATGGTAGCTGCCAATCTCTAGAGAACAACCTTACAATGTTTGATATTCTCAGATCGTACTCCCATCAATGTGTCTATGGTCAAAGAACCATAAAATATTTCCAAATCCAAGACCAAATTTTTTTCAAAAGAGAAGTTGTAAAATAATTTCATTCTCTCATATCAAACAAAACAAAATATAAGGTTGATGATACAAGAATCATACCTCTGATGGTAGATGGTCATTCATCAACAATAGCTAGAGTAGTCTACATAACATGAAGATAACTTATCCCTCTTCCATGGGCTCTAGTTTGAATACCCTGGTCTATTTCTCATTTCTAGTACTACTTCACCTACACTGGGGTACCACATCCCCTCTCTTATTCTGAACGGCCAGTGGAACTCCATATACCAGCCTACTAAGGGGCAGATGAGACCCTTCTCAACTTAGGTGCCTATCTTGATCCTTTTCCACTGGTATTCTATGAAAATTATGCAAAAAATCTTTGAATATGACCTGGTCTATCACAGATATGACACTCAACTACATAGAGAGAAGACTACAGGTGCTTGTGGCCAAACTTGCCACACTGATAGCACTGCAACATAACACGGTCTGGAGATGGTTTTCCACTATCCAAACTACTCTTCCCACTATTACCATGGTGAAAATTGTCATAGCATCACTTATTACTACCCAAATAAGATCTCTCGATTCGCTCTGCTGAAAAAACATGGATACTGCTCAAGTCCTCTCTCATATTCCCTTCCATGAGGAGTGTTTGGTTCATCACATCCTCAAAATTGTTCAAATGAAAAAAATTCTCCTACAACCTGATATCATAATTAATACCATCCTAAAAGCATCTCTCCTAAGAGATATCATCACCTACCAAATATGGATTAAAGTGTTTTAGGTCGGTGAAATGCCTGGCATAGTCCAGTACGAACATGCCTTCCTGGGTCAGATGCATGAACTCATGAACTTTTTCATCCCTCAACGTCTTAAGATAGAAATGTCTTGGGAAATTCATCTCTAATTCCTTCCAATATAGCCCATCCTGATGCCCAGATTCCTCTAGAATATCCAACCAATTCTTGGTAGGCCCACGAAGCATATATACGGAAAGCTTCACCCTCCTATATGTGGTTGTCTCAATATGATTAAAGGTCTTATGGATGGACTTGATCCGTCACTTGGCCACTTGGGGTCATCCTTCCCCAATGAATGTAGGCAGATTCTATAGCTTAAACTCTCTTATCTGCTCATACATTGAAGGCATGGTATGAATAGTATCCCTTTCCATGGAAATCATGACCCTCATGAAGATTTTGTGAAGATGAACATCCCTATAATCCTCAATAACTATAGGAAGCTCTGGTTCAGTTGCATTAATAGTATACTGATTACCACAATCCTGATTCTCAAGTTGAAGATGACAAAGATGCATTTTCTATACAAGACAAATGCACACCTTAGAGCACTAGGTAACAATAAGGTCAACCTTAACGGGTGACTACAATATAGAACCACTGACTCCTTGTCTCTCTAAACATGGATTATAGGTGTTTTAGCATGACATGTCAATTCATTTCATTTTTTAGGTAAAACAAATATCACATATCATAGTTTAATAGGAAATTATATATCACTTGAAAATAAATATATCCCTATCATGAAAAATACATGTCCAAATATCCCTATGTGCCTATTATGATGCATACATACTCATCTCGTGTCATACCGGTCCATGAGTATAAATCTCAAGGATCAATAACATCATAAAACAGAAACCTCAAACAATATGTGAATCACCCAAGGGGAAATAACATCAAAGGTTACAAGAAACCAGTATGAACAGCAATCCCATCCCTGGGCACTCGGATTTTCCCTCATACATGGGTTAGCTACTCCCATGAACAAGATCATTACTAAGTTTTGAAACATCCTAGTCTCCTTTATAGCTTTCTTAAATAGTAAGAAGTAGAAAAGAAATCTGACACTCTAATACTACTTCGTAATGTACCACAATCTGGCACTCTCTCGCGTGACTAGAAAGGGTTGCTTATGAGACCTCAAGAAAGCCTCCCAGTATGTCATAGGATGCCGACTAGTAGCATAGGTGTAATAAGTATAGTGGGGAGAATATACCCCTTGTATTCAGAGTTTACAACACTATAAAAAATATCTAATAACAATGAATAAATATCAGAGTGTGAAAATAATGGAAAAAACATAATACAATTAAAACCGATAATAAAAGACAACTGGACAATCCAATGAGTACTAAAGTAATGATGTAATGATGTTCTGAAATGTAACTAAATGTCATGATAGAAATAATACGAATAAAATATTAGAAAACTCAAATAAAGACTCAACAATCCCTGGTTCTGAACCCCATGTTGATCCCATCTCCAAACTCCTGCCCATCCAGCAAAGACAATCAACAACAAGGTCATTTTCCGTTATTCAAACCTAAATCCACATAATTTGCTCAGTTACCAAACAAATACCTGAATAGGGTGTGAGTATAACTCAATAGATCGACAACACCATATATAAACAAACCATTCTGATAAAAATGTATGAAATAAAGTAATGGATGGGTGTATTAATTAGTTCAGCAATTAATAAAATACAACAATAACCTGATTCGGCTCCATTCTGAAATATATATGAGCATGTCTCACAACCATGTCAACCACAACCATATAACCATGGTAAAATAACCTTCTTTGGAATTATACCAAAATATATATGAGCATGTCTCAAAACCATACCAATCATAACCATAATCATGGCATAATCGCGACAATTTGGGTCAAATCCCTATAAGCATTACAGTATTTGGGTCAAATCCCTATAATAATTACAGCATGGGACTAGGTCGAGCCCGCACAATATAAGCATTACAACATAGGGCTAGGTCAAGCCCGCTCAATATAAGCATTATAACATATATGTGTGCATGTTATAGGGATATTCCTGATATATAATTATTTCAATAAGGATCACAAGACGTGTATTAATAGCATGGATATCACAATATCACATCATAAGCCTCAATGGTTAATTATGTTAATTACCATTTTTCTTTTAATTACCTCTTTCATTTTTTATCACAATTGATCAGCAGTCACATCAATAAATAGTAATCCATAACTTAGGGATTCTATAATAAGAAATCACTTAATGTGTCATGTCATACTAAACACACTTTAAGCCATTATCCAATTCGATTATATTCAAGATTTCCTCACCCAAAAGGTAGTTGTAAGTCAGTTCAATAACTGATTGAATCCAATGAACTCCAAATAATAATCTCATTCATTATTTAATTAATTCAGATTCACTTTACATTGGTGCAAACACAATATTGCATATACTAGGTAATTATCAAACCATAGGGTTAAAATTTAGACCCCCTACCTTTAACCAGTGAAGAACGCAACACATCTAATGGAAAATTCCCATGAAGAGGAAGGTGTGGATGATCGCCAATATGATCCTAGATCAAAACTAATAAAGATCAAAACCAAAAATGAACATGGTCAAGGGATTACACCACAATGGTTGGATAACCAAGGGAGAGAAGGTAAAAACCTAAAAAAAACACTTACTAGGGATTAATCATGTTCTTGGAACGTTTGGAAGGTAGGTTGGCACACCAAAATTTCCTATAGGGTGTCTGAGGGACAAGATAAGAATACTACAGTGAGATGAATGGAAAAATCAGCTGCACGGCATTATTTAAAATAGTAGGTCAGCGAATTACATGATGTGTAATATAGTTACACATCATGTAATTATTTTTAATGGGATGTTTCAAAAAACTTGTTGACGTGGCTGAAAATATTAATATTCACCCAAACATTACATGATGTGTAATCCATTTACACGATGTGTAAATGTTATGCATAAGGTTTTTCATCCCATTTACCTATTAAGAAACCCAAGCCCCCTTTAAAGCATCTTAAATTACCAAGAACCAATGGTAACACTTAACCCATTATAATCGAACTCCATTAATTCAAACAAACATACATCCCTAAACTTTAAGTCATTTTCCCCAAAAAAATACTCTCCATGTGGATCCTCTTAGATTTTCTCAAATTTCCTAATAACCCAAGACTAAGTTTATTCAAACAGAAGACATCCATGATGAAAACACAACTACTAAGGTTTAAAGGTGAGTAAAAACTCAAACAAAATAAGTTTAACAAAAAAACAAAGAGAGACGCACCTGAAAAAAGATAGGATTTTACACCAATCCTAGAGAGAGTGAGAAAATTCTTTGATATGAGAGACTCATTAATAGTAGCCTCCCCACTATATTAAAATACCATCAAGATACTAGTTCTTCAAAAACCTCTAGCCTCTCCCAAAGAACTGATAAAGAAATAAAACTCAATAAAAATGGAAAATCTCTAAATAAACTTCTGTAAATGATCCTCCTTAATATTCGGATGGAAGTTCATTAATCACTTCATTAGAATAAAATAATCGGATGAATCCTCAACCATTACATTGGAACAACAAACCTAGAAAGATTATCCCCTCAAGAAAAGAAACTAATAATGATCACACAGGGGAATAATATCTAAAAATTTGAAACGCCACACAATGAATCATGCATCAATAATATCTGCATGGTCTAGCCTTACATCAAGTGAGGGTAACCTGAGACCACACTTTCAAAACACTAAATCCAGATGAATAAAAAAATATTAGAGTATATATAATACCAACTCCTAGTTTACCCCAACACTTACTCAATCTTTTCTATATATGACCACACTAATGTAATGGCACCAAACTAATCCCTTCTCACACCGAACAAGGAACACAACACCTAGGAAAAGGCCACACCTAGAAAAGGCTCCTTCTCGGCTAGGGCTCTCTCTAGAGTAACCTCTTTGTGGGGAGGGGATTTCCTTGTGTGGAGGTTTTTAAAATAACACACCTAATAATTCCTTTTAAAAGAGATAAATAAGTCATGAACATTCCCAAATCAACCACATCCCACAAGGGACAATAAAGGGATAAATTAAGATAAAAACTGGACCCAAATCACCTCAAAGTTTTTTACATTCTAAGGAATCCATCTATTTTCCCAAACTAATTCATAAAACTTCTTATATTAAAACTCTTAAAACTCAATTCGTTAAAATATGTGTACTCAAAACAATAGAAAGATTGCGTGAAATAACACATAAACCGGATCCTTAAATCACTAAGTTAGATTCTATCAATTAGAGTGTAAATTTAAAAACATCAACACTGAAACTCTAAAATCAACCAAAACACAACATTATACAACCCAATGTTAACTAGGGGAAAGAGGTAAAATTAATGTAAAACTATATGGTCTTCACCTTACTATCAGGTTCAATAGGTTGAATTATAGGATCTTTATAAGGGATATATTTAGATATACTTTTATTGCGAGAAACTCCTCTATAAAATATTTACAAATGACCCAAACACTACATGAACGACATGTTTTATGAGTTCCATGATAAGAAGGATTCTTATATCATACCTTTAGGAACTGATAGCAAACAAATTTTTGGATTGTAGAATAATTCAATGAGGAAAAACAAGATTAGCTTTAAATATAGACACTTGCTAATACCTATGGTGCTCCGGCCAAGGTCTCTTCAACTATTATAGCTTATTTCACCACCACTCCATAGGATTAAAGGTTGAGGGAAGACACTCATAGTGACAATTCAAGTATAATACCTTAAATGTAACCCCAATCCATTAAAAAATACAAATACAAAGCAGGAAGGTATGGAAATATCTTGATAAAAAGATGTACAAACTAAAACGTAGTTTTATATTCTTACTGGAGGCCATAAAATTCTATATCCATTAGTACATGAAATGTATCAGAGAAGAATTAAATTATCCATTCCTTGAAAAATTACAAATAATGGTCCTTCTATGGAATATGTCAGATTATAAACCAACATTAAATCAAACTGGAGCCCTCTCGTATAAAGGTTGCATACTTAACCTTAAGAGATTCAGGAAGTTCAAGATGGAAAAAAATATCCTCAATATTGAGTAGCCATACCACTACTTAATGAGAATCTTGTTTCCCAAATAAATTAAGAAGATTCAGGTTTCATAACACTCTAATGAAATCCTTATGTTGAGTAAATAGAGGAAAAATACCAAGCAGTGATATTAGAGCATATGAAACAACAATCCCATGAAGATATTGATCAACCAAAGAATCCATTAAATATAAATAGAGGTTTACTCTGAAAACAATAAATACAATAACCATTAAAAACCCCATAACTCAAACCTATTAATACAAAACAAAAATCAATAAGCAATCTCAAATCAAAATTTAAATAATATTCAAATCCCATAATTAAAATTTCACACAAAAACTAATAATTTCAATCTTTATTTCTTTGAATGAGAAAAATAAATTAACAACTTTGACCCAGGAGGGTATTATTAAGACTCATTTAAAAAACTAGAATTCTTTTAACCAACCTTTTGAACATGTTTCAAAACATTAATGAAAACTCCATTAATATTTAAATATTTTAAAACCAAATGTTTGAAAAGAATTTCCAACTTAAACTATTGAAAATATCCCAATTAAAATTTCTCAGCATTTCATGAAAACTATGATAATAATTAAAATTATCCCATCTTCCCAAGTAATTAAAAAAATTTCCAAAAACCAATCATCTGTTAAAATCCAAAATATTTTTGAAACATAACAAAAACCAAAATTTATTTTTAGTTTAAAAAAATTTGAATATATTTCCAAATTTATGAAATCTATACCTCTTTAAAAATATGTTTTCAAAATACATATTTTAAATTTACATTTCAATTATAATTAAAACAACATAAAAATCATAAAACACCACAATTCATAATAATTCAACATTAAAAAATTAAGTAACTAGAAATTTCCAAAGAAAAAAATACAAGATCCTGGAAACTCGTAACAACATAAGTTTTAACCACACTGATTGACCAAATATAAGCTAACCATATGAATCCCAATGAAATTAACCTATGTTATATGCTCTACATCTGGTTTCCCAAACTTTTGAACATGTTTCAAAACATTAATGAAAACTCCATTAATATTTAAATATTTTAAAACCAACTATTTGAAAAGAATTTCCAACTTAAACTATTGAAAATATCCCAATTAAAATTTCTCATAATTTTATAAAAACTATGATAATAATTAAAATTATCCCATCTTCCCAAGTAATTGAAAAATTTTCCAAAAACCAATCATCTGTTAAAATCCAAAATATTTTTGAAATATAACAAAAACCAAAATTTATTTTTAGTTTAAAAAAATTTGAATATATTTCCAAATTTATGAAATCTATACCTCTTTAAAAATATGTTTTCAAAATAAATATTTTAAATTTCCATTTCAATTATAATTAAAACAACATAAACAATCATAAAACACCACAATTCATAATAATTCAACATTAAAAAATTAAGCAACTAGAAATTTCCAAAGAAAAAAATCCAAGATCCTGGAAACTCCTAACAACATAAGTTTTAACCACAATGATTGACCAAATATAAGCTAACCATATGAATCCCAATGAAATTAACCTATGTCATATGCTCTACATATGGTTTCCCAAACCTAGTCCAGGTACCACGTGATCCTGACTTCCTCCCTATTTCCATTAAAACTCATAAATCACTAAAAATTAGACAAAATTATTGAAAACACAAAAACAAACAAAATCGTAAGATAAAATCACCCTGGACAACCCTAGGAACTCATTTAATTCCATAAAAGGTGATTATCAGGCACCTACTCATGATTTACCTATTGAGTCCTAAAAATCCTCGCTCTCATCTACTGGACTTCCCAAAATAAAACCCAAGATTTGATACTAATTTCTCATAAACCAAACCAGATTATACCTAAACTTGACACCCGAGTGGGCCTGTGAAAAGACTCGAAGGGATTTCCAAATATCCATGGGCTAGAAACAAGTGTCTTGAATCTATGAACATCCTTTGGGAACGATTTCACTCATAAGATAATAAATCAAGTACCTTTCAATAATGAAGAATAAAAAACTCACATGATATATAATAAATAATTTAATATCTAAAAAAAAGTAAAAAAGAGAAAAAAGATATATTTAGATATAAAAAAAGTGAAAATAAAGGTGCACTACTAATGGAAATGCAATAAAGATAAGAATAATAGAGATAACAATATGAAATAAATAAGGCAACCCATTGATACCTAGTCTCCTTATACAAGTGATGCAGCACCACATACATGTCCACTATACTCAAGCCATGATATCTAAGATCATCAACTATAGACGAACATCCTCCTAAACTTATAATAACAAAGTCATGATCCATACATCATAGTAGGTTAGCACATACTGACCTGATGCGTAGTTCCTTAATAGAAAATCTATAACATTCTTGTTTGAGAAAAAGAATAAAAAATAGGTTTTCACTATTTTTCTCAGTTAAAAAAGGTTTAAAGTTGATTCCTTTTAAAAAAACCCACATTCACAAATCAGTTATTCTCTCCAAGTAAAACCAAAAATTATTTTCATTTAAAAAAAAATCATAAGTATAAGATAAAGCAATTTTAAGGAAAACCTTGAAATAAACCAAAAATACTTTTTTACAAACTATAAGCACCCATGATTTATAAAATATATCATCATCATGGAATATTAGGTGATCAAGGGGGAATAATATAGAACATAGAAAACATGGTTATTAGTGAATTAAAGTATGCCCATCAGAAAACAATTGCACACCAATCGACCCATTCAAACACCCGATTTTACCTTATTTGGCCTAACTGAGGGGAAACAACCCATAGGAAGAACTATTCCCTCGCCTAGGGACACTAACTAAAGCATAATTCATAACTAGTGTGAATTTTTACCTATAATTCCCACCTAACTAACTAGGTCTTCCCATGACATGTAAAAGGAGGTGAGAATTTAATATAATAAGAAAACCATATAATCCTACCAGAAAACAAATGTTTAAGTCACCATCACCTCTGAACACCCACATAGGAACATAACCTTTATCAAAGTATAAAAAATCAACTCAACTTCCCTCAATAGGGATACTTATTACAAGCATTCAAACATCTATAATTTCCATCACATACAACAGGTAATGTCATATGGGTTTTCATTATAAAATGAACCATTAAAAGTTTTAGCCAGGCCATTGATTCATTCTTTAAGGATAAAAGCAATTAATATCCCTATACAAAACCAAGAGTTCAATGACCAAGGTACTTATAAAATAATTTGTTTTCATTCTGGAATTAAATGGTTAAATTAATTATAAATTTATAATGAAATAAGTGATATTTATAGAAATTAAGGAATATATACTAATAGAATAGTAACCTCACCTATGAGAGTATAAATAAAATTTATTTATCTTATAAGTGAAAATATGATATATTTATATCATGGAATATGTAAATAAATGTTTTGAAAATGATAGATTAAGTGTTTGTATTTTTGTGAAACATAAATGTTTATTTACAATTTTATAATTAATATAGTTAATTAAAATAAAATTTATCTTTATAAAATAGATTCATAAATTAATATTTTATTTTATTTTTATTATAATATAATTTTATAAGACCTTATTTAATTTTTAAAAGTGTCATAAAATCAGTTATAATTTAAAAATCAGAATTTTTTGAATAAATGGTGATTTTAATTAAAAATTAAATTTCTAATATTTAGAAAATTATTTTAATAAAATAGAGTTCAGTTTTTAATTATACACATCAAAAAATGGTTAAGGTGAATTTTTTGGATTTTTCTTAAATAGTTGATTTTTTGTGAATAGTAAAATACAGTAATTTGCGATATATATACATTATTAGTTAAATACACTATTCCTTGAGTCAACGTTGATGTAATCACCATGATCTCAAAATACCCTTTATTATTTTAATATATTTAGTGATAATTATCTAACTATTCATAGTCTTGATCCAAAATAATAAACTACTGAATAAAATAATCAAAAAACACTCCTCTCCTCCACTATAAATACCACCTCTTCTCCTCATACCTCCAAAGCCTTGTAGCTTGTTTAATTTATGCCCAGTTCTCTTCCCAAGACTCTTCCCCATGTCCAAGACATCTTGGTCTCACCAAAATGCCAAAACCAGGGGCCTTAAAAATGTTCTCAATGAGAAGAAGTTCAAGAGGTAAAATCCACTTTCATTTTCTTTTATTTTCTTTTCAAATTCTTTTATTTTTTGTTTTCTATCCTCGCCTACCCTCATCCAAGTGACATGATAACTCTAGTATCTTAAATATAATGTAATATTATTGTGTTTATGTAACATCCATCATCAAACCTCTCCTCTTCTCCTCTTATTCTAAAAAATAAAAATATTGTTCATGATGTGTTAATTTACCATCATTGTGGATAATGTGTTTTCATTTTCTTTTACCTCCTTCAAGATTGGTCATAAAACCATTATTATGGTTAACTCAGATTTTATTATACACATTATAAGTTATATAATGTTCTATAACCAATATATAATCATGATATTAAATAAAATGATATAAGTTCGTGATTGTTGGAAAAACCACCTAAAAATTAAATCATTTTCATTAATGTTTTATCTAATGAATCATCCTCATATAAGAAAAAAAATGATGTATGGTATATTTTAAAATTATTCAAACATATTAACACCATTTAATTTCACTTCTTTATTTTTTATTCCTTTCAATAAGAAACCCTATAATAAACCAACCATGGAAACCATGAGATAAATGCACCTGAAATAGTGGAAATAACAAAATATTATCAATAAATGGGTGAAAAGTTGTTATAAAAATATCATATTAGGTATTATAGATATGAATATAGTTATTTGATATATTAATAACAGTCTTTTAACCAATATAAAGGAGTTTTGAATAAGTTTAAAGTAAGTTGAACCTGAGGTAAGAGACTTTTCTTTAAAAAACCTCTTTTAAATTTCTATTCTTACAAAATTTAAAAGGAATGATTTTTTGATGAAAGTATTCATGTTTTATGATTATGTTTTGGTTCTTAGAAATTGTTTATGATGAAGGGTGGAACATATATCTCCCTCTAATGCATTGGTTATTTTTATATTAAAGGTCTACTGTATGGTTACTCCAAGTGTAACTGTGATGGTTACACCATAAGGTAGTCATGAGGGTTACATCATAAGCTAGTCATGAAGGTTACATTGTAAGGTGGTTGTGATATTTAAAAATCATATGGTAGGGTTACAATCCTAAGTAAGTAATGCCCCAAGTTACCTTTATGGTATTATTTATGTTTTCTATGTTTTATGGAAATCACTTGTTTTCATAAAGTAGGTATATGATACTTTATGGGTGAGAAGTATGTATTTGTGAAAAATATTTCATATGGTTATAAGTATTCAAGGACTAATAGTTTGTTTCCTTATTTTTATTTCCCTTATTGAGATTTTTGTGCTTGTCACAAATTTTAAAATGTTTTTCATAGGGTTTTAATGACGGGTAAAAGAAAAGAAGAATTCAAGCTAAATGTTGTGAATATTTTTCATGGAAGAATACATGTTTTATTAAAAACTTGTGTTTTATGAAAAAGAATGGATACAGTTTTAGTAGTACAGTTTTTTATTCTTGTGGGTTGATATGTATGAATTATGTCCTAATTCTCTAAAACTTTAAACCAAAAAGATCTTTGAGAATGTAATAAGTGTATTCTAGTTGAATTAACTAGATTATGTAATGTTTATGATCAAGACCTTATAGTTGGTATCGAAGAATGGTTTAGATAACTTTAGGGGTTAGGATGATGTAAATAGAATAAAATAAATGATTTTTACCTTATTGTTAAGTTGAAATTATATATAATTTAATGATTACAATGTTGCTTCATCTAAGATATTTCTTTTTAGAATGGTTTTCTGCAGAAGAAACAGGGAAATTGAAGTATGGAGGCATCGAGAGGATGATATCTTTCTGAATACACAACCTAGAATGGTGGGAATTAGAACCGAGTAGTTTGTGATAGTAATGGATCAGTTGATGTAGGATATAAATGTTTGTGGCATCTATTCAATAGAACATCCAGATCTACCACAAAGGAACATGACGATAATGGAACATTTTATAAGGAAACACACTCCAGATTTTAGTGGATCTTATGAATCAGTGGTGTCTGAAGGGTGGATTAAATCCCTTGATAAGATATTTGATGTCATGAGGTTTTCAGATAATCAAAAGGTTAGTCTTGTTATTTATCATTTCAAAGGTTAAGTCGAACAGTGGTGGTCAATGGTCAAGAATATCGGGGATAGCAAGAAGATTGCCTTGGAATGAGATGAATTTAAGAATATTTTCCTTGAAAAATATTTTCCTAAGGTGGTTCGACATAGGATGGAAAATCAATTCCTTGAATTGAAACAAAAGGAGGAGGATTTAGTGGTCGTGTATGAAGAAAACTTCACCTAATTGGCAAGGTATTCTCCAAACCTTATTCAAGATCTTGATATTAAAATCAATCGTGTTTACTTGGGATTAATGCCAAGATATAGAAGGGAATTTTCCTCCCATGGATACAAAAGTTATGAAAAACGTGTTCAATGGGATGAGAGGGTAGAAATGGAGTTTTCATATTATCACGTTTATTTTGACAACAAGTAAGATAAAAGGTCCAGATTGCAAGAAATGTGTGAGAATCAATCAAATAAATCTAAAGGTAATAAATTCCAATTTCTAGTTTTTTGGAATTGTGGTGAAAAGATCCCTAGGGAATGCCTTAACAAATCCAGGAACTATTTTCGATGTGGTAAGTTTGGACATATGGCCTGAGATTGCAATGAAAAGGAACTTGGTGATGGTATACTTAATTCTGATAAGAAATATATAAAGTTCTTTAAATATGGTAAGATAGGGCATTATGAAAATACCTACCCAAAGAAAGATCTGAATGATGGAAAGAAGACAGATTATAAGCAGAAAGGTGAAGTGAGATCCTTTGCGACTACGCCAGAAAATGTTGGACCATCCAATGAAGTGGTATCAGGTACTTTGATTATTTACTCATGTTTTTCTAATGTTTTGTTTGATACGGGGTCTACACATTCCTTTATTTCTAAGAAATTTTCTAGTAAATTGAAATTTTAACCTCAAGAAATGAAACCAGAGCTTATGGTTAAAACACTAGGGGAAATATTACAAAAAAAATACATTATAAGAATCAATCTATTGTCATATGTGGAAAGACATTACTAGAAAACCTTGTTGTTTTTTCCTCAGTGTAGTTTGATGTTATTCTGGGTATGGATCGGATTTTTGTTTATCATGCTAAGATTGATTGTAGAGCTCAAGAAGTTGTTTTTCAGAAATAGTATCAGTTTGTATACAAGAATGAACCTATACCATTGATAACATATTAAGAAGCTAAAAAACTATTAAAAGATGGAAATAAAATTTATCTTGCTCATATTGTTGAAAATAATGGAACAATTCAGATTAATGATGTACCAGTGGTAAATGAATACCTGTATGTTTTTTCTGATGAGTTTCCTGATGTTATACCTTGATCGAGAAGTGAATTTACTATTTAATTAGTTCCTGATTCTAAGCCAATTTTGAAACCCCCTTATCGAAGGGATCAAGTGGAACTTCTTGAATAGAAAAATCAATTGTAGGTATTGGTTACTAAAGACTTCATTCATCCTAGCACTTCACTATGGGGTGCTCACATTTTGTTCTTCACAAATAAAGATGGTTCCATAAAACTTTGAATTGATTATAGATCTTTGAATAACATTACTGTTAAGAATAAGTATCAACTACCTCATATTGATGACTTGTTTGATCAACTCCGTAGAGTTCAGTATTATTCCAAGATTGAATTGAGATCAGGGTATCATTAGCTGAAGGTGAAGGAGGATGAAATTCCGAAAACATCATTCCAAACTAGATATAGGCAATATGAGTTTGTTGTTATGCCAATTGGTTTGAAAAATGCTCCTGATGTATTTATGGATCTTATGAATGGAATCTTCCATGAATATTTGGATAAGTTTTTTGTTGTTTTTATTGATGATATTTTGGTTTATTCAAAGAGTTATGAGGATCATGACAAACATCTAAGGATTGTTTTGAAAACACTTAAAGAAATGAAGTTGTATAGGAAATTTAACAAATGTGATTTTTGATTTCAATATATTTATTTTCTTGGGAACATTGTAAATAAGAATCGCATAGCAGTTGATCCTTCCAAAACAAAAGTGGTTGGTGAATGACCAAGACCTGCAAATGTTATAGAGATTCATAGTTTTCTTTGATTAGCATGTTATTACGAATAGTCTGTTAAAAACTTTGCACGTTTATCTATCCTGCTAACTAAGTTAACATGAAAAGGGGTTAAATTTATTTGGACGGAATAATGTGATGTTTGTTTTCCGGAACTGAAGAGGATATTGGTGAATGCTCCAGTTTTGTTCATCCCTTCCGAAAATGGTGAGTTTTTCATCTACAGTGATGCTTCATTGAAGGGATTTGGCTGCGTTCTAATGAAGAATGATCAAGTAATTGCTTATGCTTTAAGAAAACTGAAACCTCATGAATTAAATTATCTCACACGTGATTTGGACTTAGCAACTATGGTTTTTGCTTTGAAAATTTGGAGGAATCATTTATATGGAGCCAAAATTGAAATATATACTGACTATAAAAGTCTAAAGTATATATTCACTCAGAAGGAATTGAACATGAGACAGAGAAGATGGCTTGAACTTGTAAAGAATTACGATTGCACGATCAATTATGATCCTGGAAAAGCAAACAAAGTGGTGGATTCCTTGAGTTGAAAATATCATGAATAATTAACCATGTTATGTTTGGAACATGACCCATTGGTTTATGATTTGATGAATTTTGGCTTAGAAATTGTTGGTGCGAGAAATTCCTCTATTTTTGTTTCAGGTTTCGGTGTAGTCATCTCTGTCAGACAAAACTAAGCAAACGCAGAAGGAAGATGGTGAGTTACAGAAAAGGGTATAATTGATGAAAAAAGTAAGTTTTCTTAATTTAATGTTGATAAAGATTGTATTTTGAGATTTGGGAAGATATTATGTGTGCCTTTTGATTCACAATTGAAGAAAGAGTTGTTAAGTGAAGCTTATAGTTCTTTGTTTTTAGTTCATCCTAACAGCACTAAGATATACAGAGACCTTTAGAAGTGTTACTGGTGGGATTGAATGAAAATAGATATTGCTGATTTTATAATGAAATGTTTGACTTATCAACATGTTAAAGCAGAGCGATAACTACCAAAGGGGATACTTAAGCCTTTGTCAGTGATAGAGTGGAAATGGGAAAATATATCTATGAATTTCATAGTGGGGCTACAAAATACTTATCAATGTAATAATGTGATTTGGGTTATTGTTGATCGACTAAATAAATCTGCACATTTTCTTCATATTCGAGATATTGTTTTTTTTTATCATTTTTCTCGACTGTACCTCAAAGAGATAGTCAAGTTACATGGAGTTCTTTTCTCCATTGTATCTGAACGTGATCATATGTTTACTTCTAACTTTTGGAAATGCCTTCATATATCGTTGGGAATTGAATTAAATTTCAACACAGCCTTTCATCCTCAATCTGATAGACAGACCGAGCGAACAATTCAGACCTTGGAAGACATGTTACGTGCTTGTTCAATGGATTACCAGGGAATTTGGGATCAACGTCTTTTTTAAGTTGAGTTTTCTTATAATGACAGTTTTCATTCCAGTATACAGATGACCCCTTTGAGGCGTTATATGGAAAGCAGTGTCGAACTCCAGTATTTTGGGAAGAAGTTGGGGAAAGGAAGTTGATAAGACCATAATTAGTAGAAGAAGTGGCTGAGAAAGTAAAGATGATCCAGTAACATATGAGGACAGCTCATATCATACAGAAAATCTATGCAGATAACAGGATGAAAGACTTTTCTTTCGAGGTGGGTGATCATGTTTTCCTTAAAATCTCTCCTTGGAAAAGAGTTGTGTGTTTTGGTAAGAAAGGAAAGCTAAGTCCATGGTTCATTGGACCTTATGAAATCCTAGAGAAAGTTGGACCAGTTTCTTACCGAGTAGCTTTTCCTCCGAGTTTATCTCTGATACACAATGATTTTTATGTTTCGATGTTAAGAAAGTATGTTCCAGATTTATCTCATATTTTCAGCCTAAAAGTAGTTCAACTGGAAGAGAACCTTTCTCAAGAGGAAAAGCATGTTCAGATTCTTGATCGAAGAGAGCAAGTATTGCGGAATAAGGTAATTCGTCAGGTTAAGGTTTTGTGGAGAAACTGCATAGTTGAATAAGCGACATGGGAATCTGAAAATGCTATGAGGGAAAGGTATCCACACTTGTTTAATAAGTAAATAAAAATTGTAAGGATGTAATTTCCAGAAGGTGGAGATAATGTAACAACCCAGGTACTTATAAAACAATTTGTTTTCATTCTGGAATTAAATAGTTAAATTCATTGTAAATTTATTATGAAATAAGTGATATTTATAGAAATTAAGGAATCTATACTAATAGAATAATAACCTCACCTTTGAGAGTATAAATAAAATTTATGTATATTATAAGTGAAAATATTATATATTTATATCATGGAATAAGTCAATAAATGTTTTGAAAATGATAAATTAAGTTTTGGTATTTTTATGAAACATGAATGTTTATTTACAATTTTATAATTAATATAATAAATTAAAAATATATATATATTTATAAAATAGATTCATAAAGTAATATTTTGTTGTCTTATGATTATAATATTATTTTATGAGACCTTATTTAATTTTTCAAAGTGTCATAAAATCGGTTATAATTTTAAAATCGGTATTTTTTGAATAAATGATGATTTTCATCAAAAATTATATTTCTCATATTTAGAAAACTATTTTCAAAAAATGGAGTTCATTTTTGAATTCTACATGTCGAAAAATATTTAGGATGAATTTTTGATATTTTTATGAAATGGTTGAATTTTTAGTGAATAGTAAAATATGGTAATTTACGGTATATATACATTATAAGTTAAATACACTATTCTTTAGATCATCGCGGATGTAATCAACTTAATCTTGAACTCCCCTTCATTATTTTAATATATTTAGTGAAAATTATCGAACTATTCATAGTCTTGAGCCAAAATAATGAACTAATGAATAAAATAATCAAAAAACACTCCTCTCCACTATAAATATCATCCCTCACCACCTCTTCTTCTCATAACTCCAATGTCTTGTAGCTTGTTTAATTTATGTTCAAATCTCTTCACAAGCCTCTTCCCCACATCCAAGACCTAGTGGTCTCACCAAAAGGTCAAAACCAAGGGCCTTAAGGAGGTTCTTAAAGAGAATAAGTTCAAAAGGTAAAATCCACTTTCATTTTCTTTTATTTTATTTTCTTTTTCTTTTTTTTTCTTTTTCTCTTCTCATCTCCCCATATCCAAATGACATTATAACTCCAGTATCTTACATATACTGGAATGTTATTATGTTAATAGAATATTCATCATCAAACCTCTCATCTTCTCCTCTTATTCTAAAAAATGAAAACATTGTCCATGATGTGTCGATTTACCATCATCGTGGACGACGTGTTTTCATTTTTTTTATCGTCTTTAAGGCTGGTCATAAAACCAATATTATGGTTAAATCAGATGTTATTATACATATTATAAGTTATATAATGTTTTGGAACCAATATATAATCATGATATTAAATAAAATGATATGAGTTTGTGATGATTGTAAAAACCGCCAAAATAAATTAAATCATTTTCATTAATGTTTTATCTAATGAATCATCATCATATAAGAAAAACAAATGATATATGGTATCTTTTAAAATTTTGGAAGCATATTAACACCATTTCATTTCACTTCTGGAGTTTTTCTTCCTTTCAACAAGAAAACTCATTATGAAGCAATCATGAAAACCATGAAATAAATGGACCCGAAACAATGAAAATAACAGAATATTATCAATAAATGGGTGGAAAGTTGTTATAAAAACATCATATATGGTATTATAGATATGAATATAGTTCTGTAATATATTAATAACACTCTTTAACCCAATATACAGAAGGTTTGAACACGTTTGAAGTAAGACGAACCTGATGTAAGAGAATTTTCTTTAAAAATCCTCTTAAATTTATATTCTTACAAAATTCAAAATGAATGTTTTTATGATGCAAGTATTCATGTTTTATGATTATGTTTTGGTTTTTGGGCATTGTTTATGATGATTGGTGGGACCTATATCTCCCTCCAATGTATTAGGTATGTTTATCTTGGAGGTCAACTGTATGGTTACTCCAAGTGTAACTGTGATGGTTACACCGTAAGGTAGTTGTGAGGGTTACATCATAAGGTAGTCGTGATGCTTACATTGTAAGGTAACCGTGAGGGTTACAAATCATTTGGTATCCGCAAGGCTTACAATCTTAAATAAGTAATGCCCCAAGTTACCTTTATGATATTATTTAGGTTTTCTATGTTTTATGGAAATCGCTTGTTTTCATAAAGTATATGATACTTTATGGGTGAAAAGTATGTATTTGTGAAAATGATTTTATATGGTTATAAGTATTTGTGGACTAACAGTTTGTTTCCTTCTTTTTATGTTCCTTACTGAGTCTTTTGCGCTCATCCCAATTTTTAAAATGTTTTTCACATAGTTTTAAGGATGAGTAAAAGAAAAGAAGCCAAATTGAATGTTGTGAAGATTTTTCATGAAAGAATACATGTTTTATTAAAAACTTATATTTTTATGAAAAATATGGATACCGTTTTAGTAGTACCATTTTGTATTATTGTGTGTTGATATTAAGGGTGTAATTCCGGTCTGGCGGCCCAAAAGCCCGATCGGCCCAGCCTGGCAAATCTCGAGTTTGGCCAGGCCAAGCTCGGGCTGACGGTTCGTCGGGTTGGGTCCGGGCCTACGCAAGCAGGCCCGCGGGCCGGCCCGTAAGAACTCAGCCCGCTAGCCCATGTGAAGCTCGGCTTGTAAAAGCCCACCCGCTCTAAAATAACTGGAAAAATACAAGTAGGAAGACTCTAACCCCCTACCACATGTCTCCAAGGCAGCTCCTGGATCAACTGGTCCAAGCGAATAGTTTAAAATTACCAGACTATATATATAAACAAATGTATTTATAATATATATATATATATATATATATATATCAATGATTTAATAATATATATCTATAAACAAAGCTATTGATAATATATATATATATATATCAATGATTTGATATAATATATATATATACACACACAAAGTTATTAATAATATATATATATATATATATATAATACCTCATTATATATTAACAAAAAACTAACGCATTCATCCAATGATGTTCACGCACACTCTCAACCTCATTAATTTTTTTAAGTATGTTGTCACTTACATATATTATATATATTGTATATACTATATATACATATATAAATCTATTTAGAAAAAAAAAATACTCACCCACTACAGTGCACCCCCAACTCCTAGTTATTTTTTTACAACTTTCACATATTATATATATATTCACACACACACACGTATATATCAATGATTTAATATTATATATATAATAACTCATTATATATTAAAAAAATAACACTCACCCAATGATATACACGCACGCCCCCCAACCTTATTACTGTTTTTTTAATATGGTGAAACTTGCATATATTACATATATTGTCTATACTATATATACATATATAAATCTATTTAGAAAAAATAATAATTCACTCACTATTGCGCACCCGCAACCCCTAGTTATTTTTTTACAACTTTCACATATTATATATATATATATATATATATATATATTCACATATATAAATCTATTTATAAAAAAAATTAACACACTCACCCACTGATGGACACCCCTTATTAATTTTCTTTTTACAATATATATATATATAACTCATTATATATTAATAAAAAAATAACTATCACCCAATGATGTTCATACACGCCCCCAACCTCATTAATTTTTTTAAAATATATTGCAACTTGAATATATTATATATACATATATAAATCTATTTAGAAAAAAAATTAACTCACTCAATGTTGTGCACCCTCAATCCCTAGTTATTTTTTTTACAACTAGCACATATTATATATATATATTCACATATGTAAATATATTTAGAAAAAAGAATTAACACTCCACCACGGATGCACACCCCTTATTAAATTTCTTTTTACAACTTACATATATTATTATGAATGTTACTTATTACGATGATTGAAATTTATTTAGACCTAGTCACTGCAGGTTTTTTTAAATGTAACGTTTCCAAATAAATTATTTCAACTTTAATTATATTTTGAATTGATCTATATTTAATATTTTTATTAAATTAAAGAAAATATTATAATTATAACAGGCCTGCGACTTTGGGGTTGAGGGTTGTTGTGAAACGCATTATGTAATCAATTTAAAACATGTCAAATGACCGAGAATTAAACCAAAACCATTTCAATTGTAAAATGTTAATAAAAAAAGAAAAAGAAAATAAACATTTTTAAAAAATCATTAAAAAAATACGTTTAAAAAAACATTTTAAAAATTAATTTAAAAAACGTTTTTAAAAAAAGTTAAAAAAACGTTTTAAAATAAATGTTTTAAAACATGTTTAAAAAATATTTTAAAAGAAATGTTTAAAAAAATAAAAAAAAATGTTTTAAAACATACGTTCAAGAAAAACGCTACAAGAAACTAAAAAAGACGTTAAAAAGTGACAAACAAAAGAAACATTTTTAACTCTTTTTATATTTTATTTTTAAAAAATAAAAGCCTGCAAGGGACGGCCCGACCCGGTCTCAATAGTGGTTCGTGGCCCGATTTTTTTGAGAAAAGACCCAGGTCGGGCCGGGCCGAAATTACACCTTTAGTTGATATGTATAAATCATATCTTAATTCTCTAAAACTTTAAATCAAAAAGATCTTTGAAAATGTAATAAGTGCATTGTAGTTGAATTAACTAGATTATGTAATGTTTGTGATCGGGACCTTATAAAGATCATAATTCATCATTCGATCACTTCAATAGAATACAGGTTTTCAAAGCATTTCTGAAAAATGGAATAACACACCCAAGATTTAGAAAAAAACTTTTCTATCATTTTGGAAATCAACATCATTTTCAATTTAAATATGAAACCATCAAAGAAAAAACCACCTTTTCTCATTTATTAGAAACTTAAAAAAACAAGAATCATTTGATATAGATACTAACAGGATTTGGAGGTTGTCAGGACCATCAAAATACAATTTATAAACCTACACTATCATAGTAGTGAAGGGTAAAACCCAAGAGAAGGTAGGAGGATAATTCAAAGAGCTTATTATTTATGAAGTATGAAAAATTGCAAGAAACTAAATCCAGAGCAACTGGGTGATCAATGAGTGAAGAAAATACATAAAATAAGTGTTAAACAATGTTAGCACTAACACCGCTAATGAGCGAGGCATGCATGAGAAAGTTGAAGAAAGCCAAAAGATTTGTTTGGGCCAAGAAGATAATTGTTACCCAACATGGAACTGAAGCCTTAGAAATGAATTAATCTCCCTTGATTTAGAAATCACAATGTTTCTTAAGAATTGTGAAACAACTTGTTTGCTCTCAAGCAACGTGATAAAAACGAATAAGTTACAGAAGGGAAAAAAAATTCAAGAACATGAAAAGATAAAAAAAAAATGAAACAGTTGAAATTAGTTTCATTCAGTTTAGCACAATGCATGTTTGATTCTATAAGAATTACGTGGACAATATTATTTTGAAACAGAGAAAGGAAAGAATATAGATCGAGTATCCTTTCTCTCAAATTAGATGTCTGCCACTTCCCCTTTATCCCTGGCGTTCACCAACATTGAATCTCCTATTTCACGATTTCCATGAAATCCCTTCAGTCCCCTTGCAATGGGGCTCTATGAATCTATTCTTTAGTTGGAATCTTCCCTAAGAAGTCAGCTAAAAGTCTGTTCTGCAGTTGGTGTCCATCGGAGAATTCCCTCTAGTGTGTCTCTGAAAGTTCCCATTTAATGAGATGATTCCACCGACTTAATTCTCGAATTTTACTCCGCATCGACCAAATGTCTTCAGTCACAGTCCATTGTCACCTGCACATGACACAAGCATTACCCTCAAACTGAACTCAAAACAAACAACGTGGGATTGGCTTTCGCAGTAAGCCAAATGAATCTTGACATGCCTCTGATATTGATTTCTTCGAAATCACAAAAATTCCTCTGGCTCAGCAATAGAACCATGCACACTCGAACAACCGCAATCCCAACCTAGTCTTGATACAGCTATAACACAATCTTCTATGATGCAAATTCATGTGACCTCAGAGTCATACACTGTAAACACCAGTGAAACAAAATCTCATCATCTCCATGTTGGCATCAACTTCCCGGATCTTCATTGATCGAGCTCGGCTTCCATTGATTGAACTACCATTTGAACTCTAGCTCAAATCCTTAAATTGAATATGGTTGATTTAACTTCAAGTTGGGTTTGAGGCATCTTTATCAGGCAATGTACACCACACGAGACTTTATAGGCAATGTAATCGACCTCATTAAAGAAAATCTGAACATCCCTAATCTTCCAGACTCGAAATCACATGTTTTAACTTCCTTCTTGTAATCGGTGTTCCATTATTCAATCCCATTGAATTATATTCCACAGGCTCAGCTTCAACAGATCAGTCACAACGCTCTGATATGGATCATCCTTCATCAGCTTCCAATCTAGCCGGCATGCCTAAACCTTGGATTCCTCAGTGGCATTTGGTACTTCGCCTTCAATATATTTCTATTTTATATATCATCACCCAAGAGAACAGATCCCAAGCTTGATGGAAATATCCAGGTGTTTTCCTAAGATCGTCGGCCAACCTCACTCATCCCTGATCTTCATTGATTTGCTGATCCTCCTTGAATCTTTTTGATCAGTTCTTCATCCAGCGATGCTTGATTTCATCGGCTCAATGGTCAGTTTCTTCAGTAAGCTTGAGATCATATCCCAGTCAAATCCACCGGCCTAACTCAAGATCTTCTTTTCAATGCTTTAGTTTTGATTGATACAGACCAGATCTGATGATCGTGTTCATCCTCAATTGAGGTTCTCCCCTTGAACTCGGCCTCAATTTTTCAATAGAAATGAATCTTCATGGTAGGGTTGTAGGAGATTCCTCACGGTCGTAGAAATTCATTTCACGGTAGCAGAAAAATAGGGTTCATGGTCACAGGGCATTGAGCATGGTCGCACCTAAATATCAAGCACGGCAGTGAAAGCAAAGGCGTGATAAGGAAAGCAAAGGTACGATACCGCCTCTTCACCATAGCTCTTTTCCCACTTGTTACAATAGCCGAAAGGCCCTCCCATGGTAGCAAGGAATTGAATCAGGGAACTGTAGCATACACTTACAGAAGAACGGCGGCGACAGGCCTGGCAGCGGCGTTGGCGGTCCTCGGGGCCTTCAGCGGACGACGGCAACGGCGCGGGGCGTCATGGACGGCGGCGGTGCAGGCGGCGCAGCAGTCGGACGATCTGCGGGCGACGCGACGGACGGATTGAATGCAGCAAAAAAAAAAATAATAATAATTAATAATCAAAATTCTTTTAAAATATTCCTATCATTAATATTTGAAAACTAATTAAAAATTAGATTTTTTTAAATTAAATTTCAAATATATTAAAATACCAAAACAAAACATTTTAACTTAATTCATGTTCGAGTTATTAACTATTTTTAAAAACATAGAAATAAGAGTTTAAATTAATAAACACCAAGATAAAATAGATACATTTAAAATTGATATTCAAAAATAAAATTAGAAAATAAAATATTTAGAAAATCTAGGCATGAAAAATTAATAACTTAAATATAAAAATGAATATTTAAATAGAAAATGCATAAATTTAAAATTTCAATAAAAAATTTACAATAATTCAATTATTTAACATTTAAAGAACATTTTACTAATTAAATCATCAAAATCTTTATAAAATGACGTGGAAAGCAACATCAAAAAGCGACTTCATCAATTTTCCCCACACATAGTATTTTTCTTTTTCTTACGAAATCACTCAATCAAATTTAGCGGAATAATACCACTCTTAACTATGAAAAGATTGTAATGCAAGAAAGTATTTGTTTTCATAAAAAAAATTCCCAAGGGATTCACTTTAGGCAAAATGATAAATATTCCCTCTTTAAAAAGAGAAATTTTAGTAAGATTCAATTATTTTTTTACAACAACGATTTGATTTGAAAATTTTTAGATTGAATTAAAAAAACATCATTGTAAATTTTACTTGGACTTCCAAACTTCTATTTACCTCTAGGAGAACATACACACATATATAGAAGTCAAAATAACTAAACACTATGTTTGTATGAGAAAATAATTATATGGCAGTATAAATAACTCATCAAATAACTTAAAGAATAACGATGAAAGATTAGAGGAATAATATGTTCAACTATGATTAAGATTTTCATTTCATAAACAATTTAAATGTGTACTATATATATTTGATTAAAATTAAAAAAAACTTCAATTCACTAATTGATGTAAAACATTTTTAGAAAGATTGAAAAAAAACAACTGAATTTAAGAGAACAAGAAAATTTTGACTTACACAATTGAATCCATAGAGTAATTAAAGGTTATCCTCTTCAAAGTGAAAAACATATTTCATCTTTTAGAAAACTTTGAACCACAAAATATGGACAAGTGATTCTTAGAAATTCATATGTTTCAAAGAAACGTGAAGAGTTTTGATGAGTTTCCATTAAAGAATAGAAAATACACTACGGGAAAAAACGCTTATTGCGACGGGTTATTTGCGACGGGTTATTTGCGACGGGCTTTATTCCAGTCGCAAAAACTCCGATGAAAAGCGTATTTGCGACGGGAATGTATTCCCGTCGCAAATGGTCAGTTATTTGCGACGGAAATACAGGACCCGTCGCAATTGCAATGACGCGGTTTGCGCGCCAAAACGCGGGAAGCCTATTTGCGACAGGTAGAAGGCTACCCGTCGCACAAAATTATTCACCAGGTGTTATTTGTGACGGGTCACGTCGTCAATACCGTCCGCTGTAAAGCCTATTTGCGACGGCCGCTTTCGACCCGTCGCAACTACCCGGCGGTGGAAAATACTATTTGCGACGGGTAAATTGTCCCGTCACAAAAAAGTATTCACCGGGTGGTATTTGCGACGGGTCTCGTCGCAAATACCGGCGGCGGTAAATAACAATTTGCGACGGGGATATCCGCCCGTCGCTACTGGTGTGTCATTTGCGACGGGCCCGTCGCAAAAACCCTTTTACCCGCCGCCCGTAATTAATGCGGGCGAAGGTATTTGCGACGGGCCCCGTCGCCAATACCGGCGGCGGTAAATAGGACTTTGCGACGGGGATATCCGCCCGTCGCTAACAGTGGCTACTTGCGACGGGCCCGTCGCAAAAACCCTTTTACCCGCCGCCCGTATTTAATGCGGGCGAAGGTATTTGCGACGGTATCCCGTCGCAATACCTAGTAGTTGCGACGGGATACCGTCGCAAATACGACCGTCGCAAATAATCTAACCTATATATACACCCCACCTGTTTTTTCCCACAACATTCAGATCTCTATTCTTCTCTCTCTCTAATTTTCAGTTCTGATTAGATTTTTTTTTTGTTTTAATTTTTTCTTTCGAGAAGAGAAAGGAATGAGTTAGAAGGCGCAGATTACTTCAAAATATCAAAGGTATTTATATATTTTTTTTATTTTTTTAATTGTTAAATTATTTTTAATTGTTAATTTTATTTTTTTAATAGAATGTTTAGTTATATAATTAGATTATGTGATTCTACCAAATAATCCCTGTCTGGATACGAACAAGTAGAGGCGGCTCTGACACAAATGTACCTAGGAGTGAAAACCCTGACAAGGTGTTTCGAGCTTGACTCGGGGTAACTTGGTACACGACAACGAGTCTTGCTGCACTCTTGGTTCGACACTCCCGGGGGATGTTTTGGTAATAATTAGAAATAAATATATAATTATCAAATAATTAAGAAATAATTAGATTTAATTAGATTTAATTAAAATAATTATCAAATAATTAGGAAATAATTAGATTTAATTGATTAGAAATAATTAAGAAACAATTATAATAATTAGGAAACAATTATAATAATTAGGAAACAATTAGATTTAATTAGGAAACAATTAGATTTAATTAGGAAACAATTGGATTTAATTAGGAAACAATTAGATTTAATTAGGAAACAATTATAATAATTAGGAAACAATTATAATAATTAGGAAACAATTATAATAATTAGGAAACAATTATAATAATTAGGAAACAATTATAATAATTAGAAAACAATTATAATAATTAGGAAACAATTATAATAATTAGGAAACAATTATAATAATTAGGAAACAATAATAATAATTAGGAAACAATTATAATAATTAGGAAACAATTATAATAATTAGGAAACAATTATAATAATTAGGAAACAATTATAATAATTAGGAAGCAATTATTATAATTAGGAAACAATTATTATAATTAGGAAACAATTATTATAATTAGGAAACAATTATTATAATTAGGAAAGATTTAGGAAAGAATTAAAAACAATTAGAAAAATTAGCAAGCGTGATTGACCGCTCATCTACCTCAATTTTCTTTTCATTTGTGCGTTGAGGCTTGACATGAAACTTCTGCCTCCACATGTAATATCTGTTTTTACTGTCAAAATTATCAACCTCCTCGCCAATATAGAGGTGAGGAGGTTTATAATTTTGACAGTAAAAGCACATATTACATGTGGAGGTAGAAGTTTCCTGTCAACCTCAACACGCAAATGAAAAGAAAATTGAGGTAGATGAGCGGTCAATGACGTTTGTTTTTCTATTCAATGATTGATTAACCACCCGACCTATATGCATATTTTCACATTTCTAATTAGTAACATAATTAGTAATATAATTAGTAACATAAATAGTAACATAAACAGTAACATAATATAAAATATTATATTACTCTAATATTAATAATTAAATAATACTAATAATATAATTATTTTATTATTATATGTTTAATATTTATAAAAAAATATTAATATTATTAAAATTATAAAAAATTTATAAAACATTACAATTATCAATATTTTCAACAAGTTTTGCTTTATTCTTAACAGTTCAAATCTTAAAGGGTCGCTAATTTTCAGGTCATGTCCAATAAAAAGTTTGCGTCAACCGTGTCCAATGTAAACACTATAATTGTTCTTGCTTGGTTGATCACCTCGCAAGTAGCGTTGCAATAGGACAATCCAAGTCATATCTTTCTCATTACTTGTGTCGTCCTATTGCAACCCTACTTGCGAGATGATCAACCATGTAAGGACAATTATAGAGTTTAAATTGGACAGGGTTGACGCAAACTTTTTATTGGGCATGACCTGAAAATTGACGACTCTTTAAGATTTGAACATGTTAAGAATAAAGTAAAATCTGTTGGAAATATTGAGATTTGTAATAATTAGTAATATAATCTCCACAACGATGATTACAAAATTTTATTTCATTATTCAAGCATATTTCATTTTGCCAAGTATTGCTAAGTATTGCTAAATTAACAATAATTAGTGGGGATGATTACAAACTAACTGTGTCGCCTATAATTATTGGTAATTACTAATAAATAACTGTAATTATGTATCTTTTTTTTAGGATATTGTTTTTCTTATATCAAATTATTTAACAACAGTAATGATTTTAAATTTTGTAGAAACATATATATGAATATGGAACGAGGAAATCGACACCAATCATTATTAGATGACCGTGCTTGGATAAATCAGCGCAGAAATCCAAACGGTTCTAGTTTAAATCCTGTATATGTTGATGGTGTTGAAGTTTTCTTATCATTTGCATCATCAAACCCGGAATTTGTTTCAGAAGGTACAATTAAGTGTCCTTGTAAAAAATGTGCTCTGAGAACGTTTGAGACATTTGACATCGTTGGGCAACATCTCTTGCGTTATGGTTTTCAATCAGATTATATTTTTTGGTATCAACACAGTGAACACAGTTCCAGAGAAGATACTAATAATTTGATTTCAGATCCATCACGGTTTCAGAATTTAGTACATGATGTTGCAGGGTCATCCGTTCAACAAACAGAAATCGAGGATGATGTTGATTTACCTCCTGAGTTGGCACCATCTGAATTTGCTGAGTTGTTCAGGTTTACTGAGGATGCATTATATCCTGGTTGTAAGATAAGCAAATTAGAAGCAGTTGCAAAATTTATGGCTATTAAATCATATAATGGAATGTCAAATAACTATTTTGATCATATATTTTCTTTGGTTAAAGCACTGTTACCTGAAGGAAATGTGTTGCCTGCTAATTATTATGAGAGCAAAAGACTCATTCATAATCTGGGCCTTAGTTATCAGAAGATCTATGCATGTTCAAACGATTGCATCTTATATTCTGGTGAAAATGAGTCGTTGGATAGTTGTTCCACATGTGGACAATCGAGGTATAAAGAAGCTCAATCAGGGAAGTCTAGATTGATTCCTGTAAAACAGTTGAGATATTTCCCGCTTACACCCAGGTTGCAACATTTATTTATGTCTCAGAACACATCGACAATGATGTCATGGAACAAAACCAATATTTCAAATGGTAAAAGCTTGATTCATCTATCTGATGGCGATTCATGGAAACATTTTGATCAAGTGCATCCGTCTTTTGCTTTAGAATCCCGGAATGTGCGATTGGGTCTTTCTACTGACGGTTTTTGTCCATTTGGATCTTTTGGTAGTCAGTATTCCTGTTGACCTGTCTTTATAACTCCATACAATTTGCCTCCATGGATGTTGATGAAAGAGCCTTATATATTTTTGACATTATTAATCCCAGGACATCCGAAAAAGAATATTGATGTTTATTTGAAACCATTGATTGATGAGTTAAATTTATTGTGGAGTCATGGTGTTGGTACATATGATGCTGCTGCGAAATAGAATTTTGTAATGAAAGCTGCTTTGATGTGGACAATTAGTGACTTCCCGGCATATGGTATGTTATCTGGATGAAGTACACATGGTCCAAAATCATGTCCTTACTGTATGAGAGACAACAAAACATTTATGCTCGTGAATGGAAAAAACCTTGCTATTTTGACTGTCATCGCAGATTTCTTCCAATCGATCATCCTTTTCGGAGGAATAAATCTCATTTCAGAAAAGGCAGAATTGAAAGAGATGAACCTCCAAAAATGATCTCAGGTACAGAGTTACAATCAGTTGTATTTTCATTACCTTCCATCACTTTTGGACTGACAATAAACCAACAGAAAATTCATGGTTTTGGGAAAGAACACAATTGGACAAAACAGAGCATTTTTTGGAATCTGCCATATTGGTCTGATTTGTTGGTTCGACACATGTTGGATGTCATGCATATTGAGAAGAACTGTTTTGATAATTTATTTCATACAGTTTTGGATACACCGGGTAAAATCAAAGATAATGTAAAGGCACGATTAGATCTTGCCCAAATTTGCAGGCGACCAGAACTTGAATTGTTTGAAAATGTCAGATCACAGAGATTAATGAAGCCAAAAGCAGCTTCTACACTGACCAAAGAGAGTCGCTTATTATTTTGTCAGTGGATTGCAGATTTGAGACTTCCAGATGACTATGCTTCCAACTTGGGTAGATGTGTTAAAAATGGTCATATTACCGGATTAAAAAGTCATGACTGTCATGTTATAATGGAAAGACTTATGCCTATTGGATTAAGAGGTTTTTTGAATTCTAAGATTTGGTATTCGATAACAGATATATCATATTTTTTCCGAGACATGTGTGCGGTGACAACAGACTACGATACACTAAGCAAACTGGAAGAAGTTGTTGTTGTAATTATATGCAAACTGGAAAAAATCTTTCCGCCGACTTTCTTTGACTTGATAGAACATTTGATATTACATTTTCCACATGAAGCAAAATGTGGAGGTCCGGTTCAGTTTCGATGGATGTACCCATTTGAGAGATGCATGCAGAAATTGAAGAAAAAAGTCCGTAACAAAGCATCAGTTGAAGGCTCAATTGCTGAAGCTTATTTGCAAGAAGAAATTGTTTTATTCTGCTCTCATTATTTTGAATCTGAATATCCCTCAAAATTTAACCGCATGGGCCAGAATGAGGGGAATGTTGATGATGATATGAACAATCAATTATTAGTTGTCAATCAGCCCGAACTTGGCTTTGGTAGAGTTCATGATAGATGGCTTTCAGATGATGAACATCATAGAGCTCATACATATGTTCTACTCAACTGTGAAGAAATGTCACCAATTGTATAGTGAGTGCTCTTATCCCTTATTCTATAGATTCTGTTACAGTAAATTAATCATATTGTATTTGTAGGTTATATGATGATCATATCAAGAAACAATTTCCACAAATTACAACAGCTGGCTTAGAAGAACGTCGGCAAAAAAATTTTGCCTACTGGTTTCAAAATCTGGTAACATACATTCTTTTTTGGTTTTACATATAAAATCAATTTATTACTTGTAATAGTGATAAATGTTTTACAAATTTTCAGGTATCTGTACATGCTGATAAGATTGATAGTCGATTGCGTATATTGAGTAGCCCACCATCCAAAATGGTTAAATCTTATAATGCATATGTGGTGAATGGTTATCGCTTTCATACACGTGCGTATGGGGAATCAAAGAAAACAATGAATAGTGGTGTTTGTTTGAAGGGATCACATCATAGAGATATTGAAGTTGACTTTTACAGCATGCTTGAAGAAATTATTGAACTGTGTTATTTGGGACAAAATTATGTAACAATGTTTAAATGTCGATGGCTGGATACTGAGAGAGGCTTGCGTATTCATCCGACTCATGGAATTGTTGATATTAAACATAAAAGTCTTCTTGCAGTAAATGAACCCTTTTTATTGGATCATCAGACACATCAAATTTATTATGCAAAATACCGTGCTACTGCAAAAGAGTTGGATGATTGGTGGAGTATAATAAAAGTTAAATCTCGAGAAAATCAGTTTACTCAAACTGAATGTGGTTCCACTGAAGTGCAAGGAAATGAAATTTTTCAAGACACTCCTCAAAACACATCTTTTTCACAAAGAGACATGAATATCGAGGATGACACCCCACAGTTAAGGGTCGATGGTGACGATGTTGTCAATGGTGTTACAACTAAATTTGAAATGACAAGAGACGATGAAAGTGAAACTAATATGGAAATTGATGATGTTGATGAGGAAGATGGAGACATTGACATTGACAACTATGAAGATGATGATGAAGATGAACATTGACACAGTAAAATGATGGTTAGAATCATAACAAATATATATCTATACATAATAGTTATTTTCAACTATTTGCTAATAAAAATCATTTCATGTTTCAGATGGACTCGGAAACGTATCGTCAGTTGCTAGAGGATGATCTACCTATGGATGATGAGGTTTTTGAGTCATCTGACCCTCAGGCTGTTGGCACTACAGGGAGCACTCGGAGGGGGCGTGGTCTTGCCAGACTGATGATTCCAGATCCTATCCCGGAGCGACGTCCACCTCTTGGATTCGATGCGCACACGCGGTGGTATAATAACCTGTGTATTTTAGTTATCTTTAATTATAATTTATTAATATTCTAATTGTTTGATTATTTGTTCTTTTTCCACAGTTTTACGCATATAGCTATTGGACAGAGGAGCGCTATCTTGCGCAATTATTTTTCTCAGCCCTGACTCACATGGGATCAGATTCTCACGGATGTGCAGGCTGCCATGTTCGATCATTGGCTGGTACGTAATTAAATATTATTTATTTTGAAATTTAATTCATTAATAACTTTATATTAGGGTTCATGGTATCCCATCGATGAGAGCATTAGTGCCACTATCCACGCGACATGGGTGATGTCTATGCGTGACCGTTTCCGTCAGTTTTTGCATAATTTGAGAAAGACGGCTGTGAAGAAAGCTGGAGTGACAGAATTTGATGAGTCCTGTAGAGCCCACCGACCAGAGTACATTTCATCTCACGTTTGGGATGGATTATGTACACACTAGTTGGGTGGTGGGTTTCATAGGAGAACTGCATTGGGTCGATAGAATCGGGGGAGACAAGAGGTGACGCATCGAGCCGGTAGTCGTACATTCAGTGCTCATAGAGAGCGTATAATAAATACTTTTTTTTAATATTTTATACAACTTTAAATATAAACAGTTTATTTTATATTCTTATAGGAATCCGAGCAGCCCGGTATTTTGGCGTACGGCGTTTATCGGAGGATGTACACTGACCCAACTACTGGAGAGATTAGAGGTGACCGCCAGCGTCAGATTGTGGTCAGTATTATTTTCTTCTCAGTTTTCAAATTAAATGTATATAATCTTTTCATTATTTTAATTTATAATTGAAACTTAAGGAGTCATATGAGACCGCGACCTCTCAGACACAGGCTGAGAGTCAAGACGAGACGGGTGATCAGACTAGTGCCTTCTATTTTGATGAGACGACATGGATGCAGGTGACCCAGTATGGCTTCGAAAAGGGCCGAGTAGTTGGTATCGACTCTCATTTGACTTCTGCAGCTTATTATGGTACTGCTGCGATGTCGGCGTCCAGCTCGAGAGGAGCTCGTGGAGAGACATCATCTTCTGCCTCACAGTATCAGGAGCAGCTGCGTGCTCAGAGTCAGCTTATAGAGGATTTGCGTCAGGGGCAGGAGCAGATGCGTCAGCAGCACGATGAGGAGCTGCGTCGATGGCAGGAGCAGATGCGTCAGTAGCAGGATGAGGAGAGACGTTGATATGAGGAGAAACATCAGGAGTATATGGAGTATATGCGTCGTCTGACTCATAGTTTAGGGATGAAGTTTCCTCCACCACCTCCTCCAGGTCCTCCAGGTCCTCCAGATTATCCACCCCCAGTGATTTTTTTAGATGTAATAAACATTTCAGTTCGTAGTTTATTGTCATATTAACTATTTACAATTCCTCTTTCATATTGGTACGAATATTACGTAATTTAATTTGTTTTTATTTTTTTTAATATTTTATTACTTATTAGTATTATTTTTAATGTCTTCTTATTTTAGTAATATTACTTTTAATATTTTATATTTATTGTTAATATTGAGAAGTTTATAATTTTATAATTTTATTAATATTAATAATATTAATAATATTAATATTATTTTTTCATAAATATGTATGTTTATTTTAATAATAATATTATTATATTAATTTTTTATATTAATAATATTAGTACTATTATTATTATTTTTTGATATTAATATTTAAAAATATATAATATTATATTATTTATATTCATATTATTATTATTTTTGGATATTAATATTTCATAATTATATTATATATATTTATTATTATTAATATTATAATAATATAATTTATTTATATTATTAATATTAATATTATATTAATATAATTTATTTATATTATTAATATTAATATTATTATTATATACATAGTTTAATAATAATAATATTATATTAATTTTTTATATTATTAATATTAGTATTATTATATTATATTATATTATTTATATTCATATTATTATTATTTTATATTAATATTTCATAATTATATTTTATATATTTTTTTATATTATTAATATTAATATTATTTTTATATAATATTATACGATTTGTATTAATTATTTTTTTTTATTTTTTTTTAATATTTGCGACGGGAACATTTGCGACGATATTTCCCGTCGTAAATGTTTTTTTACTGTAACATTTGCGACGGGAAAAATACCCGTCGGGAAAACATTTCTGCGACGGTTCGTCGCAAATACCTTCGTCGCAAGTATTTTTTAAATTTCGCATTTGCGACGGGTTTTTGACCCGTCGCAACTAATATATCTGCGACGACCCGTCGCAAATACCTTTTTTATATATAAACGAAAACTCATTTGTGACGGGGGAAAAATACCGTCGCAAATACTCTTTTTGCGACGGGACCGCCGCAAAAACACCTATTTGCGACGCCGTTTTCGGCAATGGGCGATTTGCGATGGAGCCCCGTCGCAAAAGACCTTTTGTGACGAGATCTCGTCGCAAATCGCCCATCGCAACTATTTAGTTTTCCTGTAGTGATATAATTAAGTATGACCCCCTTCTCCACATATAAAACTCAACATTGTCCCTAATATTGAATATACAAGGAAGACAAAACAATTTGGATTATTAGGAGTAAAAATATTTTCACTTTTAGTAGTTCATATTCATGGAAACGGGTCATCGGAAGGTTCAAATAGAATGTTTGGCACAAATTTTAAAGCAGTTTTCAAAACAGATGTCATGTATTACATGATTTTTCTTTATTAAAAAAAAGAAGAAATTCCACTTCCTCTCAAAGAAATAGTTTGCAGAATAGTGATATCAAAAGCATAAAATTTTATACATGGTACTAAACAAGTTTTCTAGAATTTGATCAAAATAATTTTCAACATTAAAGACTCAAGATAGCATAACACCCCCAACAAGTTAATGTTGATTCACTGAATTTAGTTCCTACTAAGAAGCAATTTCCCACTCACTTAGGCTCTAACCATGACCAAATTTTAATGAAAATCAACAAAACAGGGTAGCAAGAAACAATTTAGTCCACTATAAAAAAATTCAAGACATAATTAAAAGATTTAAAAATTTAATCCCCTCACATTTGAAAACTATAATACCTTACTACTCGGCTCAATGATCACCCTCTTAACATTTTAAGCTCAAATTAGTCTCTTCATGAAATTACCTTCATCAATAAACAAATGATCTAATAAATTCACACAATGAAAATCAAAATGATGAGACCAGTAAATGTGTAAAATATTGAATATTCATAGCCTAATATGAAGACTTGCCAAAATCAAGATCGGGAAAAATGTCAGCAAGGGTTAATGTGAGAAAGAACTAGATATGAAGTTGAGGGGTTTTTTTATTGAAATGAAAAAAACCTTGGGTTGCCTCCCATGTGGAGCTGTGTTTTCAGTCTTCAATAAGACTCCCCTATGGGTCTGACAATAGTTACTCAGGGGATGTGGTTTCCTATGTAGGAACCACCACAGGTGTTTTGCCAAATTATGTTCAAAATAAATTTGATTCATGTGGGCATCAATATTTCTAGACAAAAAAGCCCCTTATCAGTAGACCCCCCCGAAACACCCCTCATCATCAATGCATTGATCAAGGAAGTCTCCCTATAGAGGAGATGATTCATTACCCAAATCCAATTTTTTAATAAATTCAAAATACTCTGACATGGGGTTAAATGGAGAGACTCCCTCAAACTCTTCCATGAAATCCTTGAGCTTATTAATATAATACAAATCATCAAAATTACTCTTGGAAAAAGGGAAATCAATTTATAAATTTGACACTTTTAAAGTTATCTTAAAAGGAGAGAGAATATCTGGTGATTCTAGGTGGATGGAAATGACATCACAACTTCCTAACTCATTATTATCACATCCCAAACCAGTTCACTCTATGAAAAATAGAAGAACCAGTTAGTGATAAGGCCTCACGAATACCTCCCTATACGCAAGAGTTTTCTGACTAGTAGTGAGGGCCTATGGTGTATTTGTGGAGAGACTATACCCTCGTATTATTGTAATAAAAATAGTGGAAATAACCAAACATCATCCATAACAATTAATAATCAGAGTACGAAAGAAATAAATGTAAACAAGGATCTAATAAATGAAATGCATTAATGACCAGAATGACCATGTCATGTATACAACACTAATCGGCCACTAGGCTGACCACATATAAAAGAGTAAATAATAAAATAGAAATAAAAGTACAAGCCTCTACAATTCACACTAAGTCGTATGACATACACAATTTCCACATACATATCCGAGTCATCCTTTTTGATCAATCCCTGGCCTCAACCCATCCACTACAGGAAAAATGGACATTTGTGACGGGTCAGAATCCCATCGCAAATAACCTATCGGAAGGGATTATTTGCGACGGGACAAAAAACCTGTCGCAAATAATAAGCATTTGCGACAGGTGGGTAAGGGCCCGTCCCAAAAGGTTAGACGTGAAATGCACGCCAAATCGTGGGAAGGGCATTTGCGACGGGTTCCCTATCCCCGTCGCAAATACCCGACAACGTTTTTAGTATTTGAGATGGGAAAAGTATCCCGTCACAAATACTATGTCAGTAGGGAGGTATTTACGACGATACCCGTCACAAATAATTTTTTTACCGACATTAATTAATGCGGACGATGAGCATTTGCGACGGGTCCCATCACAAATAATCTAACATATATATGCTTCGATCCGTTTTCCTCCCATTCTACTTTTTTCTCAACTTATCTCTCTATCTCTTCTGAAAAGTTTTCTTCTAAAATGTTTCATAGTTTAAAATTTTAAATCAGATCATAATCCTCACCTTTTATACTTAGAAAGCTTCAGTTTCAAGGTATTTATCTATTTTTTTATTATTTAGTTAATTTTCTAACGCCCCGACCCTAGATACCCAGAGTCGGTGCGTTATTACATAACATTGACATGATAACAAGAAAGATCAAGTCTCGAAATACCGATTAGTTTAGTAGCCTTGGAAACACTAGATATATTCATAAAGTTTACATTACATCAATAAGTGAAAAACTACAACAACATATTGTCTTCATATCCCCTCATACTATCCCTACAGGTCATTCATAAAATACTTATTCACATCCTAGGAAAAATAAAACATTGAAAGGGGTGAGCTCAGATGCTCAGTAAGGATAACAATATAGCGGAAACTTTCATAAATAAACATAAAAATTTAAGGCAATGTATAACTAAAACAAAAACCTTTTAAACTTGAACTTAAGCATAATATGGCAAGGATAAAATGAAATAATGCCATTTACTTATTCAAATGGACATTCTACTAGTCGAATAATCACATGAAAATATTAATAACCACTTTCATAATGACAGAATGCATAATGCCTGACTATCATAACCACGTAGCCAAGACCTCGTGCCAAGAATACAAATATGATTTTGTCAAGGCCTCGTGCCAAGACACTAGTTTGTCTCATGAGACCTACCGATGCATCGAGGAGCTATAGCGGGCTCCACCCATCACTTACTAAGTCCAATGCATTCCTCATATGAAAACTTTGAAATATGACATAAACATTCGTATTAAACTAGCTTACGAAATGTCAATACTTAATCGACAAAACATGAATGGTATAAAAATAGCACATACACAGTCAAACATAACTCATTCGATACAATATGGAAGATTGTATTTTATCAGATTAATCTCAATCAAGAATAATGAAGGATATTGACATAGATGAAAATAATCGTCAAAACTATTAGAGAGAAATATCCCCCTTTTTCTTGAAATCATTTAAAAGTCACACTATTTGTCAAGAAGCCATTTAAAATAGATTTTAGAATCAAAGTGTCCCATACCAATTTGAAAATTTTAAAAGTAATTTTAATTTTAAAACATTAATTTTCATATAAATAAATTCTTAAAACCATTTTTAAAACATGGACATTAATGAGAAATATTTAGAAGAATAAATCTTTAAAACACTTAAAAATGTATTTTTGTTAGAGTTTCTAACCAAAAGAGAGACACTTGAATACAAATAATTGAGGTAATCAAAACTTTATAATATCATGAGAATAAAGGGATTCATGATATACTATGTCAAAGTACATTATATACACCATATAAAAGTGATTTGGTGTATAACAACCAAGAAGTCTCAATGGAATGTAAATTGAGATGAATTCTATTATAAAGACCATATCCTTAGGTTAAGGATAAATCAACAACATAATTATGTGTCACAAATATAAATACACTCAATATGATTGGATATTTAGTGTAAATCAATCATATGACATTCACACATATTCTTGTAAAAACAACACCAATGAATTGGATATTTAACTCAACAAATGGAGATTGAGTTAAAATTACTCTTATCAAGTTCATACCGATGACTTGAGAATTTATCAATGGAGTGATTATGTGTATAAAAAGTATATCCATATAAAGGGGAGTGGAATTTATGACATAATCAAATGAATAGTGATTCTACACATAATCTTGGAGTAAAATAATCAATGAAGTATGCGTAAAGCCGAATGAGTGGAAATTGAAATTTCAAATTCTCTTATTGATTTGGTAACATAAAAAACATACATCAATGAAAGAAGGATCATACAATGATGATGTAAATATACATGAATTAAAGTATATTACACAATGAATACAAACATGGGCAGTACAGACACCACGTGTAATAAATAAGTGGTGAACAATGGAATTCTCACGGAATTAAAAGTGAGATAAGAAACCCCTTACTTTGTACTTTTTCCTTGGTCGATGGTAGGTTAACCTCCTGTATAATGGTGAAATAATTGTTATTGAATTATACAAGAATCATTTACATTAATATGATATCATATATGATCTTTTAACATTGATTTGTTAATAATATCTTAGTATTATCATCATTTCGGGTGTTAACTTACTCGTTTTCCTTTATATTCTTTGTTACGTAAGCCATGTTTGTTATGGATAGGTTGTATCTTATTCATATCCAGAATTATATCAAGTCCTTAAACATTATTTTTAATCATGAAATGAGAATTATACTTGAATGGATACGATGGAGAATGAATCTCATCGCGTTCGTGGAGACGGTAGTCCGTACGTACGCACGGGCGACAATATCATTCTTTTGATGTTAAAATAATATATAATCGGATGGTATATCATATAGAAAGAATAAATATCATGTTATATTTATTATTTACATGAATTACACATCATTATTATACCCATCCAAATAATAATTTATTGAATGACAATTACACCACGATGTGGAGACGGTAAGCCGTACGTACGCACATATGGTGACATGCCATTCAAAGGATGGATAGAATAATGAATATGGTTATACCATATTTATAATAACATCACAGTATATAGAAGATACTTGAGTTATTATTTTAGAATAGAAATAACAAATAAAGAAGAAGTTGAAGAAGAAAGGAACTTGAAAGAGGGTGGTGAAAACATTACCTTTTCTTCGGGTTCTTCCTTTTGATTTGATCAAAAGGCCTCCTTAGGTTGGTTTTCTAATCAAAATAAGGCATCTAGGATGTAGTGAGGGAAGTTTAGAGAGTATTTGGGTAGGGTTTGGCCGAGCCAAAAGGCTTTGAATGTGTGAATTAGTGAGAAGGGGGAGTGCCCTTTTATAAGAGGGGTGAGGGGCAACTTTGGAAAAGCTAAAAATATTATTTTATAATAAATTCATATTTGGTTTCTAATGGCTCCAAAGTAGATTATTTAAAGGTTAAGGTGGGGATGGGTAGAAAACCACTCAAACAATAGAATTTAGATAGATTTGGGTTATTATATTAACCTTATCTTTAAGTATTAACTCTTAGTTAATTAGTTTCACTTTTACAACGTCTCTTTGTATTTTTATATTATATGGTTAATAAAGTTACTATATACATCCAAGAGACCTCCAAGTGGTCCATTAATGATACACCTATCATGATATAAGTCTCTTGGCCGAACCTTATATTTTTAGGAATTTAATATAAATTAATAATATAATATTTGTTTTAAAAACTCTTTTATGTCAATTTTGACACTATTGGGTATTTTGTTTTTGATAAATTCCTAAAAACATTATTACTTCAAAAAAAATTTATAAAATCAATCCTAATATATCATATTAACCTATAAAATTAGTGGAATTCATAAAAAGTCTCAAATTACATTTATTTTGATATTTATAATATTAATTATTTTAATATTTCATTAATTAGCTAATTACTGCATCACCATTATGTCATAAATAAATTAAATTATTTAATGTATAAAAATTATAAATAAAATACCATTATTTATGAAATCTTTTTATCTTTCTAATGAATATTTACAATCGAATTTATCTTATGTATAACCCTATATTAAAAATGTTTTAGTAAATAAACTTTGATTTTAACTCTTTTAACTCTTCTTTGAATTAAATAATAATAAATATCCTAATCTAATACAATTGGACCTAAATGATAATATTTTACCCCTAAGGTTGTTTTTGGTCGAGATACACTTGTTCAATAGAATTAGGACATGTGTTAGGGTAATATTAATATCATTTTTACCCTTAATTACCCTATTTACTTTTAACCGTGGTAAATAAAAGTAAAAAGTTACTATTCACCAAAAATTATTTTCATCTCATTGAACCACATTTTACTCGTTGATATTAACCGTGTCTCTCAGATTTTCGAAATTCTACTCACAGAAGCGGTAAAATTAAGTTTTATGAAAAATTTAGTTTTTTAACTACCACTTAGTGGTTTCACTATTCATCAAAAAATGAAAGTTTCCAGAAAAATACCAAAAATTAGGCCTAAGCTATATTTGATATTATAAATTCAAAAATGATGTCTATTTTACCAAATTCAAAACATATCAGTTGCATAAATTAATTTAAAAATTAATTCCCGTCGTCAAAACAAATAACGTGTTTTTAAGAGATAATAACTATCAAAAGATTGACACTTGTTTATGTCTGGTTTAAATGTGAAATTACATCCAATGACCAAAATTGTATTAAATTGTAAAAATATATTCTAAATATACTTTAAAACCACTCAAATTAATAATTTATCACTATTAATTATTTTGATTAAAAAAGTTGTTTTTAATTAAAATTTAGTAATTTTCACTATTCATCAAAATATGAAAATTATCTGAAAAGTACCAAAATTTCACCCTAAGATAATTTCGATATTACGAATCCAAAAATGAAGTCCATTTTGAAAGATAAAATTTATAAAATTTCAAAAAGTAGGTATTACTATTCATAACGGCTAGTTTGATTGGTTGTGGTTTGTTAGAATCTTGAAGTTGGGTACAATGTACGCCATTGCATTATTCAAAGGGAAACGTACTGTGGAAGCTTGGGGTGTAACATTCTCCCCTCCTTCAATAAATTTCATCCTCGCAATTTTTAAAATTGGGCATTGGAATAAAATGGAAAGTCCCACATCGGAAAAAGAGTCAATAAAACTATCACTTTAAAAGAAAGAAAGAGAAGTACAAAGGTCACCCGAGATAACCTATACTAGGATTCCATGTAGGAAAACATGGATATGGACAATAAACTAAGTGTTAAGTTCTGATGGAGAGGGATAGAAAACATGATCAGGAGAAAGTTAACAATAAGAAAATCACAAACTTGTGTTGGGACAAACGGTCATTAGTCTCCCAGTAGGAAAAGTAAACGGACAACATTTTTTTTAAGTTACATTACATAAGGACGAGGAATTAATTTATGATATTGAATAAGAACATAAAGAGATATACTTACTTTTTAAGTAGAGTTTCATTCTTTAATAAATTTTTACCACTAACTCATTTTTTTTGAACAATGAGTATTCAAGAAGACTTGGTCACAATGGAAGAGCTAGAATAAACTTCTATAGAAATATATGATCCACGTAGGATAAACTATATATTTACCTTGTCTTTAAAGATTAATAAAAACCAAAATGGTTAGTATAATATCTGATGATCCACCAAATGAATATTCCATTAGAAAAAAAAACTAATCTTAATTTCTAAAATTAAACCATCAATACCCCAAAGTTAAATAAATACCATTCAATAATAAATTGTACTTAAAATCCTTCAATATAATCCAAACTAATATTGAAACCCAAAAATTATAAGAATGTAGTCTTCCATGTTAAATTGTATCTCCAAATGAAATTAATTACTCTTAAAGTCACATACTTAAAAGTAATTAACCAAATCATTTCCATAAATAACCCAAATCACTATAAACCCACAATAAAAACATAGATAAAAATCCACCATTACTCCTCAAATGAAATCCCATACTATTCTATTTTCCTTGGGTATATAGTGTTCACAACAAAGTGAACAACTTCCAAAATAAAATTTATCACTTAATCACCAAATCATTTTCCTATACTAAGGGTATTCATTTGATAATACATAAGATCCCAAATCAAATTATTATTGATCAATAAAATCATTTAACTAAAAATAATAGTCACACTAACCAGGGACTTCACGTAGTCCAGTGGTAGGTGATAAATCCCAATCACACTTTGGTTGTAGGTTCGATTCCAACAGCTTTGCCCGACGCGACGGGTTGTCACACAGTCTGTGTGTTGTCCTTTTTCAAAAACTATATTTTATAACATTATCAAAATGAGATAAATTCTTCAAAATAACCATAACATTATTTAACCACAAATCTTATCTCATACCTTGCATTTGCATCCCAAATTATAATAACTTGTAATTGCCTCAAACCCAATGATCATATAAAACCAAATGGTTATTTATAACTATATCCACAAGAGAAAAGATAATTCTTCCTCAAATATCATTCTCACATGGAAAACTGCAAGGTTAAAAATACAAGAGATAATTATTCCAAAGTAAACCCATCAAAAAGGAGCACTAATACTTTTTAAACATTTCTACAACCATTTATTTCCACATAGCTTCTTCTTTGACCAAGAAAATATCCTATAGAATAAGGCATTCACTCAGGTAATGGCCAGGTCCCCTACATTTACGGAAAATGACCATAAATGGATTCTTGGGACCATTTTTATCTTCTTCCATAGTACTCTTCATTTTTCTTCGGCAATTATTCACTTTATGTCCTTCCTTCCCGCACGTAAAGCATTTATTTTTCCCATTGAGACACTTTCCTGGGTGTCTCCTTCCACATTTCCTGCATGATGGAGATTGAGGATTCCTTTCTCCATGGTCTCCACTGCTGGATCTATTATAATTCATCTCCTTTCTTTTCTTTGTTGAGTCCGGGAATTGGTTAATATATATATTGTTGATCATATTTTTGGAAAATTGATTTGTCATAAAGACGATATCTTTTACGCCTATCAACATTCCATTTTGTTTCTCATTTCCACCACCGTTCCCACCTTTTACATCATTCTCAAAGTCACTATGACTTCCTTGGAATCCAGCCATTGACTAAAACCAGAAATCATTGTGTGAGTAACAGTAGTCATAAAATCATTTAGAGATTAACATTTCACCATATTCTCAATTTGAAACACATTAGGATTAACCAAGGTCATTTACTCTCATCTTATATATATAATACTTTAAATCAGTTTGTAAAGAAAATGTAAATTATCCAAAGCATATCCCCCGGGAGTGTCGTAACCAAGAGTGCAGCAAGGCCCGTTGTCGTGCACCGGTTCCCGTTCGAGTCTAGCTCAAAGTGGTGTTTTTGGGTTTTACCCCTAGGTATATCTATGCCAGCGCTGCCTCTACCTGCTCGTATCCAGAAAAGGATGTATTTCTCAGAAAACTCACAAAATCTCTACAATACCAAAATTCTAAGAAGTTCTTCTATACTAATCCTCAAAGTTCATCTTAGGTCTATGTGCTCTAAGATGAGTTTATCTAAATTTAGCTTCCAAGTTTTGTACTAAAATTCCTCTGATACAAACTGTAACGCCCCGACCCTAGATAACCAGAGTCGGTGCATTATTACATAACATTGGCATGATCACAAGAAATATCAAGTCTTTAAAGACCGATTAGTTTAGTAGCCTTGGAAACACTAGATATATTCATAAAGTTTACATTACATCAATAAGTGAAAAACTAAAACAACATATTGTCTTCATATCCCCTCATACTATCCCTAAAGGTCATTCATAAAATACTTCTTCACATCCTGGGAAAAATAAAACATTGAAAGGGGTGAGCTCAAATGCTCAGTAAGGATAACAATATAGCATAAACTTTCATAAATAAACATAAAAATTTAAGGCAATGTATAACTAAAACAAAAACATTTTAAACTTGAAATTAAGCATAATATGGCAAGGATAAAATGAAATAATGCCATTTAATTATTCACATGGATATTCTACTAGTCGAATAATCACATGAAAATATTAATAACCACTTTCATAATGACGGAATGCATAATGCCAGACTATCATAACCACGTATCCAAGGCCTCGTGCCAAGACTACAAATATGATTTTGTCAAGGCCTCATACCAAGACACTAGTTTGTCTCATGAGACTTACCGATGCATCGAGGAGCTATAGTGGGCTCCACCCATCACTTACTAAGTCCAATGCATTCCTCATATGAAAATTTTGAAATATGACATAAACATTCGTATTAAACTATCATACGAAATGTCAATACTTAATCGACAAACCATGAATGGTATAAAAATATCACATCCATAGTCAAACATAACTCATTCGATACAATATGGAAGATTTTATTATATCAGATTAATCTCAATCAAGAATAATGAAGGATATTGACATAGATGAAAATAATCATCAAAACTATTAGAGAGAAATATCAACCTTTTTCTTGAAATCATTTAAAAGTCACACTATTTGTCAAGAAGCCATTTAAAATATATTTTAGAATAAAAGTGTCCCATACCAATTTGAAACTTTTAAAAGTAATTTTAATTTTAAAACTTTAATGTCCATATAAATAAATTCTTAAAACCATTTTTAAAACATGGACATTAATGAGAAATATTTAGAAGAATAAATCTTTAAAACACTTAAAAATGTATTTTAGTTAGATTTTCTAACCAAAAGAGAGACACTTGAATACAAATAATTGAGGTAATCAAAACTTTATAATATCATGAGAATAAAGGGATTCATGATATACTATGTCAAAGTACATTATATACACCATATAAATGTGATTTGGTGTATAACAACAAAGAAGTCTCAATGGAATGTAAATTGAGATGAATTCTCTTATAAATACCATATACTTAGGTTAAGGATAAATCAACCACATAATTATGTGTGAAAAATATAAATACACTCAATATGATTGGATATTTAGTGTAAATCAATCAGATGACATTCACACATATTCTTGTAAAAACAACACCAATGAATTGGATATTTAACTCAACAAATGGAGATTGAGTTAAAATTACTCTTATCAAGTTCATACCGATGAATTGAGAATTTATCAATGGAGTGATTATGTGTATAAAAATTATATCCATAGAAAGGGTAGTGGAATTTATGACATAATCAAATGAATAGTGATTCTACACATAATCTTAGAGTAAAATAATCAATGAAGTATGCGTAAAGCCGAATGAGTGGAAACTGAAATTTCAAATTCCCTTATTGATTTGGTAACATACAAAACATACACCCATGAAAGAAGGATCATACAATGATGATGTAAATATACATGAATTAAAGTATATTACACAATGAATACAAACATGGGCAGTACAGACACCACGTGTAATAAATAAGTGGTGAACAATGGAATTCTCACGGAATTAAAAGTGAGATAAGAAACCCCTTACTTTGTACTTTTTCCTTGGTCGACGGTAGGTTAACCTCCTGTATAATGGTGAAATAATTGTTATTGAATTATACAAGAATCATTTACATTAATATGATATCATATATGATCTTTTAACATTGATTTGTTAATAATATCTTAGTATTATCGTCATTTCGGGTGTTAACTTACTCGTTTTCCTTTATATTCTTTGTTACGTAAGACATGTTTGTTATGGATAGGTTGTATCTTATTCATATCCATAATTATATCAAGTCCTTAAAAATTATTTTTAACAATCAAATGAGAATTATACTTGAATGGATATGATGGAGAATGAATCTCATCGCCTTCGTGGAGACGGTAGTCCGTACGTACGCACGAGCGACAATATCATTCTTTTGATGTTAAAATAATATATAATTGGATGGTATATCATATAGACAGAATAATTATCATGTTATATATATTATTTACATGAATTACACATCATTATTATAACCATCCAAATAATAATTTATTGAATGACAATTACACCACGACGTGGAGACGGTAAGCCGTACGTACGCACGTATGGTGACATGCCATTCAAAGGATGGATAGAATACTAAATATGGTTGTACCATATTTATAATAACATCACAGTATATAGAAGATACTGGATTTATTATTTTATAATAGAAATAACAAAGAAAGAAGAAGTTGAAGAAGAAAAGAACTTGAAAGAGGGTGGTGAAAACATTACCTCTTCTTCGGGTTCTTCCTTTTGATTTGATCAAAAGGGCTCCTTAGGTTGGGTTTCTGATCAAAATAAGGCCTCTAGGATGTATTGAGGGAAGTTTAGATAGTATTTGGGCAGGGTTTGGCTGAGCCAAAAGGCTTTGAATGTGTGAATTAGTGAGAAGGGGGATTTCCCTTTTATAAGAGGGGTGAGGGGAACCTTTGGAAAAGCTAAATATATTATTTTATAATAAATTCATATTCGGTTTCTAATGGTTCCAAAGTGGATTATTTAAAGGTTAAGGTGGGTATGGGTTGAAAACCACTCAGCCAATAGAATTTAGACAGGTTTGGGTCATTATATTAACCTTATCTTTAAGTATTAACTCTTAGTTAATTAGTTTCACTTTTACAATGTCTCTTTGTATTTTTATATTATATGGTTAATAAACTTACTATATATATCCAAGCGATCCCCAAGTGGTCCATTAATCATACACCTATCATGATATAAGTCCCTTGGCCGAAACTTAGATTTTTAGGAATTGAATATAAATTAATAATATAATATTTGTTTTAAAAACTCTTTTATGTCAATTTTGGCACTATTGGGTATTTTGTTTTTGATAAATTCATAACAACATTATTACTTCGAAAAAAATTTATATAATCAATACTAATATGTCATATTAACCTATAAAATTAGTGGAATTCATAAAAAGTCTCAAATTACATTTATTTTGATATTTATAATATCAATTATTTTAATATTTCATTAATTAGGTAATTACTTCATCACCATTGTGTCATAAATAAATTAAATTAATTAATGTATAAAAATTATAAATAAAATACCATTATGTAGGAAATCGTTTTATCTTTCTAATGAATATTTAAAATCGAATTTATCTTATGTATAACCCTATATTAAAAATGTTTTAGTAAATAAACTTTGATTTTAACTCTTTTAACTCTTCTTTGAATTAAATAATAATAAATGTCCTAATCTAATACAAGTGAACCTAAATGATAATATTTTACCCCTAAGGTTGTTTTTGGTCGAGATACACTTGTCCAATAGAATTAGGACATGTGTTATAGTAATATTAATATCATTTTTACCCTTAATTACCCTATTTACTTTTCAACAAATTGAAACTCAAAATGATATTGATATAACTCTTGAGTTGGAACCATATCCTTTATATGAGTTGTTGAGGTCCCACTGAGGATGCCTTATATATTGGTTGTAAGATAAGAATGTTTGAAGTAGTTGCTAAATTTATGGCTATTAAATTAAATAATGGAATGTCAAATAGTTGTTTTGATCAGATATTCTCTTTGTTAAAAACACTACTACCTGAAGGAAATGTGTTTCCTGCAAATTTATATGAGAGCAAGAGACTGGTTCATAATCTAGGTCTTGGTTATCATAAGATTCATGCATTTTCAAATGATAGCATCTTATATTATAGTGAAAATGAGTCATTGGATAGTTGTCCTACATGTGGACAATCAAGGTATAAAGAAGCTCAACCAGGGAGGTTTGGGTTTTTTCATGTAAAACAATTAAGATGTTTCCCACTCACACCCAAATTGCAGTATTTATTTATGTCTCAAAACACAAAATCATTGATTTCATGGCACAAAACCAACATTTCAACTATTAAAAGCTTAAATCACCCCTCTGATGGTGATTCATGGAAACATTTTGACCAAGTGCATCCGTCTTTTTCTTTAGAAGCCCAAAACGTGTGATTGAGTCTTTATACTGACAGTTTCTATCCATTTGGTTCTTACGGTAGTCAGTATTCATAATGTCCTGTCTTTATAACTCCGTATAATTTACCTCAATGGATGTTGATGAAGGAGCCATATATCTTTTTGACCTTATTAATTCTAGGTCATCTAAAAAATAATATCGATGTTTATCTGAAACCATTGATTAATGAGTTGAATTAACTATGGAGTAATGGTGTAAATACATATGATGTTGTTGTGAAAAAAATTCCTACTAAAAGCTACATTGATATGGAAAATTAGTGACTTACCAGCATATGAAATGTTATTTGGTTGGAGTACACATGGTCCAAAATTATGTCCATACTGTATGAGAGACAACAAAGCGTTTATTCTTGTCATTGGAAAAAAACCTTGTTTTTTTTACTGTCATCGCAGATTTCTTCCAACCTATCATCATTTTCGAATAAAAAAAATATCCTTTTAGAAAAGGAAAAATTGAAAAATATGGGACTCCAATAATGATATCAGGTACAAAGTTAAAATCAATTATCTCTTCATTACCTCCCATCACATTTGGACTAACAATAAACCAACATAAAATTGATGGGTTTGGAAAAGAGCACAATTGGATAAAACAAAGCATTTTTTGGGATTTTCCATATTGGTTTGATTTGTTGGTCCGTCACATGTTGTATGTGATGCATATTGGGAAGAACTATTTTGAAAATTTATTTCATGTAGTTTTGGATACACCAAGTAAGACCAAAGATAATGTAAAGGAACAATTAGATCTTGCCTAAATTTGCAAGCGACCAAAACTCGAACTGTTTGAAAATGTTAGATCACAGAAGTTAATGAAGCCAAAAGAAGCTTATACACTATCCAAAGAGAGTCACTTATTATTTTATCAGTGGATTGTATATTTGAGGCTTCCAGATAGTTATGCTTCCAATTTGGGTAGATGTATCATAAATGGTCATATTACCGGATTGAAAAGTCATGACTTTCATGTTTTAATGGAAAGAATTCTACCAATTGGATTAAGAGGTTTGTTAAATCCTATGATTTGGGATGCACTAACAGATATATCATATTCTTTTTCGAGACATTTTTGCGTCGATAACAAACTACGATGCTGTAAGAAAACTGCAAGAAGATGTCGTTTTAATTTTATGTAAACTGGAAAAAATATTTCTGCTATGTTTGTTTGACTTAATGGAACATTTGATATTACATTTTCCACATGAAAGAAAATGTGAAGGTCCGGTACAGTTCCGATGGATGTACCCATTTTATAGATGCATGAAGAAATTAAAAAAAAAGTACGTAACAAAGCATCAGTTGAAGACTCAATTGCATAAGATTATTTGAAAGAGAAAATTTCTTTGTTCGGCTCTCATTAATTTCAATATTAATATCCCTCAAAACACAACCACATGGGCCGTAACGAGGGAAATGTTGATGATGACATGAGAAATCAATTATTAGTTTTCAATCAGCCCAAACTTCACTTCAGTGGAGTTCATAAATAATGACTTTCATATGATGAACATCACAATGCTCAAACATATATTCTACTCAACTATGAAGAAATTACACCATTTGTATTGTGAGTGATCGTATTACTTATTCTATAATTTTTATAATAATATATTAATTTTATTTTATTTGTAGGTTATATGATAATCATTTCCAAAAATTATAGTAGCTACTCTTGAATAATATCGTCAATTTTTTTCCTACTGGTTTCAAAAACTGGTAACATAAATTATTTTTCATTTCACATAAAAAATCCATTTAATACTTGTTATAGTGATAATTGTTTTTATAAATTTTCAGGTATCTCAACATGCTGATAAAATTTATAATCGATTTTCTGTATTGAGTAACCCACCATCTAAAATGGTTAAATCATATAATGCATATGTGGTGAATGATTTTTGATTTCACACACGTGCATATAGGGAATAAAAAAACAATGAATAGTGGTGTTTTCTTGAGAGGATTTCATCATAGAGAAACTTAAGTTGACTTTTATGGTATACTGGAAGAAATCACTGAACTGTTTTATCTAGGATAACATTACATAACAATGTTTAAATGTCCGTGGTTGGATATTGAGAGCTACTTGTGTGTTCATCTGATCCATGGAATCATTGATATTAAATATAAAAGTCTTCTTGTAGTAAATGAACAATTTTTTATTGGATCATCAGGCACATAATATTTATTATGAAAATTATTGTACTACTTCAAGGGAGTTGGGTGATTGGTTAAGCATAATAAAAATTAAATTTTGAGAGAATCAGTTTATTGAAAGTGAATATGGTTCCGCTGAAGTGCAAGGAATTGAAATTTTTCAATAGACTACTATGAATCCATATTTTACATGAAGATACACAGATATCATTGATGACACCCCATAGTTAAGGGTCGATGGTGACAATGATGTTAATGATGTTACAATTGAATTTGAAATGACAAGATATGATGAAACTGAAACTAATATGGAAATTGATGATGCTGAGGAGGAAGATGAAGACATTGACATCGACAACTATGAATATGAGGATGAATATGGATATTAACATGATTAAATGCTGGTTATAATCATATATAATATATATCTATATATAATAGTTATTTTCAACTATTTTATAACAAAAATCATTTCATGTTTCAGATGGATGAGGATTTGTATCTTTTGTTACAAGAGACTGATCTACCTTTGGATGAGTAGGAGGTCAGATCAGCTGACCCTCAGACCGTTGGCAGTTTAGGGGGCACTCATAGGGGGCATGGTCTTACCTGACTGATGATTCCCGACCCTATCCCTGAGTGATGTCTGTATCTTGGGTTCAATCCACACATGTATAGGTATGTTTACCTATGTATTTATTTAGTTTTCATTAACTTATTTATATTCTAATTGTTTGATTAATTGTTCTTTTTTTCATATCTTTACACATATAGCTGTGGAACAGGGGAGCGCTATATTGTGCAATTATTTTTCTAATGCATGAGTGTCATGGGATCAGATTCCCGTTGATGTTCAGTAACACATGTTCGATCATTGGATGGTATGTAAGTAAATAATATTTATTTTGAAATTAATTTAATTAATAACTTGATATAATAAATTATTTATAGGGTTTATGGTATCCCATTGATGAGATCATGTGTGAGGATATCTGGAAGACATGGTAGGGAGCTATGCATCCACATTGCACTCAGTTTTTTCACAATTTAAAAAGGAAAATAATGGAGAAATCAGAAGTAAAGGATTTTGATGAGACATGTCACATCCACCAACCTGATTATATTTCATCTTAGATTTGGGATGGATTATGTACACACTAGTTGAGTAGGCAGTTTCATAGTAGATCATTAGTAGGTCAGAAAAATTAAGAGAGACAGGAGGTGACACATCGAGCTTGTAGTCGTATATTCAGTACGCATATGGAGCATATGGTAAGTACATTTTTTTAAATATTGTATATAACTTTAAATGTAAATGGTTTATTTTATATTCATATAGGAATTCACACAATCCAATATTATAGAGTATGATATTTATAGGAGGATGTATAGTGATCCAGCCTTTGGAGAGATTAGAGGTGCTAGCTAGCGTCAGATTGTGGTCAGTATAATTTCTTTTTGAGTTTTAAATTTAACTATAAATAATATTTTAACTATTTTAATTTTAAATTACAATTGAAGAAGTCATATGAGGATATGAAATCTCAGACACATGTTGAGAGTCAGGCCTAGACCGATGGTTAGACCAGTACCCCCCGATTGGATGAGGCAGCATGTATGCAGATGACCCAGTATGCATTCGAGAAAGACTGAGTTGTTGGTATCGACTCTCGATTGACTCTTTGGGGTTTTTATGGCACCTCTGCGATGTCGGCGTCCAACTTGAAAGGAGATCGTGGAGAGTCATCATCATCTCATGCACAGTATGAGGAGAAGTTGTGAGCTCAGAGTGAGCTTATAGAGACTATGCATAGGGAGCATAAAGAGATGCGTCAATGGCAGTTGTGGCAGCAAGAAGAGTTCCTCCGACGACAGCAGGAGATATATGATGAGATGCATTGATGGCGGCAGTAGGAGGAGAATGAGAAGATGGAGTACATGTGACATCTGACTCACAGTTTAGGGATGAAGTTCTTTCCACCATCTCCTCTAGTTTCTCTAGAAGACCCTCCCCCTCAGTGATGTATTTTTATTTTATAATGAAACATTTGAATGATTTTTTTGTCATATTAACTATTTAAATTTTTAAATATTGTGTTTTTTATATTGTATCAAATATTATAGTTATTTATTTATTATTTAATTTTTTATTATATTTATTATTTTATTAATTAATATATTTTTATTTTTTTTGCGAATACTCAGATTTTTATTATATTAATAATATTAATAATATTATTTTATTAATATTAATAATAATAATATTATATTATTTAATTATTTTATAATTAATTTTATTTTATAATTATTATTATTATTATTTTATTTATATTAATATTATATTATTATTATTATTTTATAAATAATTTTATTGTATAAATATTAATATTATGATTTCATTTATATTAATATTATATTATTATTAATATTATATATATTTTTTAATTTTTTCAACTATTTGTGATGAGCCCATCGCACATACTAATTGCAACGATCCGTCACAAAAAGTTAAAAATGGGAAACTATTTGAGACGGGTGGCCGGCTCGTCGAAATAGAGTTTTTTAAAAATTGGTCGATTTTTTTTGCGACGGTGCTACTGCCCGTCGCAAATAATAACTTTTTGCGATGAACCATCACAAAAAGTAATATTTGCGATGCCGTTTTCAGCAACAGGTCATTTGCGACGGGACCCTGTCGCAAAAAACCATTTGCGATGAGAACCCGTCACAAATGACCCATCATAATAATCCATTTTTTTAGTAGTGATCCTATGCCTACAACCATGTGAATGTCTTCTCAGGTACCCCAGTGCAATGGAAACCTGAGCAGGGTGTGAGTACAAAACTCAGTAGGGTACCACCAATATGGTTTTGTACATAGCCAATAATATACATTGTATGTATATGTGAACCACTCATCTGGATAACAATAATAATAATAACTAAAGGTAGAGAATAACTAAATAACAATATTCATACCAAGGTCTATGGTTATAAGGGAATCCTCATGGAAAGTGCTTAGCCTAGCCAAGATACAACTGAAAAAAGTGATAAATTAAATCCACAGTCGGTCCTTGGGTATGTGAACCCAATTGATCGAACATCCTATGAACAAGGCATTAAGATGGATGTTGCACCACTCAATCCATTTATAATCAAGTTGATCCTTGGGTTCGAAATCTCAATAGAATGTACTGGATTCAGACAATGTTGGAAAGTCTTTGAGCATCTACTTGATATAAATAAAATTGAGACATGAATTATGTAACCAAGGAATCAATATATAATGATAATCATGCACAATAATAATTCCATTTATCCTATGAGCTCATACGAGGCATTCCAAGACAAATCCCAAGTATCCCTCAAGGCATAATATAATTCCATCATCCCTACAATCCCAGAAAAGGAATTCTATATAAGGAATCCCAGTATTTCTCAAGGCATATTATAATTCTATTTAACCTATGATCCGGTCTAAGGTATTCTATAGGAATCCAAGTATTTCTCAAGGGATATTATAATTCCATTATCCTAAAGGGCCCATCCAAGTAATTCCATGTAAGGAATCTAAGTATCCCTCAAGGTGTAATATAATTCCGTTTAACCTATGAACCCATCCAAGGCATTTTGTATAACAAATCCAAGTATTGCTCAAGGCGTAATATAATTCCATTAACCCTATGAGATCATCCAAGGAAATCCTTATAATGAATCCCAATATCACTCAAGGAATTATATAATTCTATTTAACCTATGATTATATCCAAGGAATTCCTTATAAGGAATCTAAGTGTCGCTAAATTCATAATATGCTTGGTCCTATGAAGTTTCACCGGGAATACAAATAATGCAATAATCAAACAAAAGGGCTCAAAATACGAATCCCAGGAAGTACCTTTGGGAATCTATGTCATAGAATCACATCATATCAGGCTCCATGGCAATGTTCCAGGAAGCACATCTAGAATTATAGTTACAATAACATTAATAGTGTGAATGAATAAATAAAAGGGTGATGTTGGTTGAAAACCTAAACCCAACACTACTTCCATAGCCCCTCCAACTTATTTTTTTTATGAATTCTAACATAACAATCAATACAATATCAACCAAAACTTATAATGCACTAGCTTAGGGTTGGTCAAAAACCAGTGTACCCACCGAGTCCCTCAGGTCAAAACACTGGAGAGGGATCCTACTCGGGATCCTCAAGGTCCTTATATATGTGAAGGAATCCCTCTTGGAATCCTCTAATTTAGAACCAATATTTATGGTCGACACATGAAAAACTAGGGTGTCACATTCCATGACATCATGAATAGGGTAACATGACCTTTCTGGCTAGATAGGGTCATGTCACTAAGGAAACTGTTAGGATATGTTTCATTACCACCATCTTGGTGACAAGGTCTCTCTGAGATGGTTTATGCACCCAGCCTAGTCCTGGTCTACATAAGGATTTTCCACCTAGGAATGTACAAGGATGACATGTCTTATCAAGAATAGTCTCACCTCCAAGAGGTATGGAGGACACTCGATGTCTCAAGGAACTAAGACCCGACCTCTACGGGCCAATGCATTAGACTAGTTCTTGTGGATTGTTAGTGACCCCTAGAATTCATCCATTAAAAGTATCTGATTTAATTTTTTAAACATACATTGGTAAAAATTAAATAGGAGATGTCACCTTCATGGGAGAGCCCAAGCATTTACATACTACCATAAAAATTCTTAGATACCATATGGTAGGTATGACATACCACCTACCTTTGAAGAATATTTCCATTTATTTCTGAGGTCTAACATCAACTAACAAGGCCCATCCATGCTCATTAGAGAGTTACAAGGTTACTGTATCGCAACCAACCATCAGAGGTTAATAAATGAAATTTACATTAATTTTTTTTATTAAAACTCAACAAGACATAAACAATTTTTTTTGAATTACAACAGTTTAAATCTCAAAACCTCACAGTTCGATCCTATTGCATCAAAACCATGACCTAACACTCAAAAACAACCCATGAAACACTATCAACCTTGAATCAGGATTAAAAATTAAACAATAAAGGAAAAATAGGCACCCAAAAATTTAATATAAGCATTAAAGATTTGAAAATTCACCACAGTGACATAATGAAACAAAAAATCACACGGTGAAGTGCATATGGTCTCCCGGGTCATCCACTTCTTAGGAAGAGAAAAATGCCTATCATCGGTGTTTGATTCCAACATGATTTAGTGTATTCAAGAATTTAAAAACTAATAGGGGAAACCAAAAATTATAGGAAGGTGAAGGAAAAAACTAAGGATTCTAAAAAAGTTAAAGACTTACCTATATGATTCAAATGCATCCAATGGTGTTAAATTTAGAACATGAATGAGGGAGATATCACATAGAGTAAGGGGAAGTAGGAAGGAACATGTGGAGGTTCTGTTGAGTGAAATGAGGGATAAAAAGAGGTAAAAATAGTAAGGTTCATATGGTTAAAATATCGATTTTTCACTTTTTAATGGGACACATGGTTTGGGTGCATGGTTGGTCAAACCATGTTCCTATTGCGAGGCTCTACTGTCCGATGCACACCCCCCTACATGGGTAATGTGTATAGTTTAACATATCATTCACCAACCAAGTGACATTTCTGTAATAAACTACAGACACCAACACATTTTTCCCTGGATTTCTACACATTTTCTTTATCCCATACACCTATGCAAAATGGGCCACATGGTTTGGCCACATGGTTATCACTAACCATACTACAACATTTTACCCTAGGATGCAACTTTAGAAAACTTAAATTTCATGTCCCAAACCACTAGGACACTTCTAAAACTTCCAATATACCTTATTATCCTAAAAAAATATCTAAAAATATCACATTAAGGCATTCAAACCATGTGAATCTTCTTCTGAATATTCGATCAAGGTTTGACCCATATAGTAGTTGAAAAATTTGAATTCATTCTAAAATTTTAAACTAATTGAAGAAGATATCTTAGAACCAACCCAACTTAATTATTCTCATACTTGTGAAGTATTTTTGGGAATCAAAACAAAAAAACTTACCTACTTGGGTTGTGAATTCCATTCAAACCGCCACATTGTGTCTCTAAACACCCAACACACCTTACAAAAAACACTTAAAACATATGGCCCTTAACCCACCAAAACTCGATCCAATGCTCATAAACATTATAAAAAAATCAAGATGAAACTTACCCCAGTAATTTTAATTTTAACTATGACCATGTCATCATACGATTCATCAACCAGACTATGGTGATTTCCACCACAGGATCTTGATTTTAACGGCCAATTCCAAGCCAAAAAACATCTAACATCATAATTACAAAATGAAACACACCCCTAGGGTCCTAATTATGATCCTGGAACATCCTTTATCTTGTTACACCTAGTAACACATGAGTACAATGCTCTCAGTCCTCGATATGATATAAACGACTGAATTCAAATCAATCAAGTTTAATCTAGTCATGTAGGATTCTTCTTGAAAATCTCCGACCAACCTTTATACTACACTCATATCACCCACACAGTATTCCCAATGTGTTTTTCTCATCAACCACATCCAAATATAAGAGAGAACTCATGTCGAATAACCTACAGAAAACTATTCTAAAAAAACCTCATCATCTACCAGACGATGCATAAACCCCCTGATCATAATGAATTTATCCCAAGATACACTAAAATCATTTCCATACACATTCACTGGATTCTATAACCGAATCTTGGTAACATTTCCTAGTTCAACCTTCCCTAGTCAATTTCCATTATAATGCCACAATAAGAACACTGAGGAATTCCTGATCTAACACTCTTTGTGGGTTAAATGCTATCCCGAGATTGACACCCACACTCAAACTCTGCCCAAGCCTATATTAAAACCTTTACCTATCATTTACCAAGAAATCTAGTAGTTCCTGGATCCATTTATCCAATGGTATCCAAAAATCAAAACTACCATATCACAACCAGTGTCATCCTCAAATGACCCTTCTCACATGAGGGTAAAAATTTATCAACCAACATGCTACTCACCACCTTTGTAGAATCCTTGCAGTCACACCAATTAAAAAAATTCCTAATTGTTACAAACCATGCCCTTTCAATTTATAAACATAATTTTTAGAATGGATAAGAACCTGCTCATTCCTGATTCATACCACAAAAATCATCCATCACCCACTTTTCGATTATTAGGAATGGTTCCCATGGTACTCACCATGTTTTAACTCACAATGGGAGTCACATCCCTCAAATGGATAATGGTGAAATTACCACTATATGAATTAACTTATACCGCTCTTCCCATGAATATTCCAAGGAGTCCCTTCCTCAAACCAGAAAATACATCTAGAGAGCTCAACACATAGCTAGTGCTCTCTCAGCATACCCATGATGATGTCAAGATACTGGGAATGATCATATCTTGGATGAGAGAATACTGAGATTCCATTGATAGGTTTGTATCTCTCTCCCTGACCCATTCTCACATAAAACTAGGCTATAATTTTCTTTAACTAACCCTTGACACCACTTATCTTGACTATGTGTGTCCAGGTATAACTATGGGTCAACTGCCTCACAGATCCTGATTAATTTCCCATATAGTCCTCATCACAGGGAACTTCCTTTATTTTACCCAAAGCTCTGGGTCACCATACATATAATAATCAGATTCAAAACCATAAATCCTTATCTTGCACCCAGCCGCTCACCCACATTCCATTTTAACATTTACCATGTGAAACCATCATCATCATCATCATCATTTTTTTATTTATTCAACAGGATAAGGAAAAAATGTTCAAGAGAAAGGAACTAGGGTGGACTAAAATAATGAAAACCTAGGGAATACCCTATGATAATTTTGACCCCCTCAGGGCTTAGGAAGCTTGTATTATAAAAGCATGAAACCCCTAAGTCATGGATGGAAAGATAAGCAAGGTGATCTGCCACTTTATTCCCCTCACACAAAGTGTGAACCATTCGGATGTTGGTGGAGAGCATAACTTGGCATTTTCTGATGATATATACAATCGACCACGGAGTAGAACTGATCCCTTATAAGGAATTAAGGAGGATGGGGGAATCAGTTTAAGCTTTATAAATAGAGATGCACCCCTATTGACAAAGGTTGAGACCAGTGAGGAGGGCATGAGCCTCTAACTGGAGGGAAGAGTTGTTGCCAAAGTGAGCAGTGAAAGCCAAGATAACTAAGACCCTTGTATCACGGACAATCCCTCCTCCTCTCATCACCCCAAAGATTCATAAGCCGTCAATATTAAGCTTCAAACCCTTGGTAGGGGGAATCCATCAGATCCATTGGTTATAAATAGTGCTTCCACTAAGCTTGGAGGTATGGGTGCAGGAGGAAAGAAGGAGAAGGGATGGAGAATCCTACCATTTTCTTGAGATCCTGACTAGATCAATGATGAGGGTTCCAACTCTAGAAATTATACCCCTTAATGTGGAGTGAAGCCCCTCATATCTCACTTTGTTTCTGGCCTTTCATAAGCACCAACAGCCAGCATGAAGGATGATGGAATGCACCATTTTCTCTGGACCTCTATCACCTGATCCCTAGAACTAGTGGTCAAGAAACGGTGCTCCACTCAGGTCATGGGAAGAGAAGGCCGTAAATCTTACTAAGAAGGAACGAACATCACACGCCCATGCTCCCTCGAATAAGAGATGAGTCGTGCTTTCCTCCATGTGTTTGGTGCAACATGAGCAGCGGGAAGCCATCTTGATTCTGTAACACCCCGACCCCAGAAGCCCATAGTCGGTGCATTATTACGTATCATTGGCATGATCACAAAAGATCAAGTCTCAAAATACCAATTAGTTTAGTAGACTTAGAAGTACTAGATACATTCATAAGGTTTAAATTACATCATAAAATGGAAAACTACAACAAAATTGTTTCCATAGACAACACTGAGATACTATAGACTATCCCTGCAGGTCAATCATAATATACTTCTTCGCATCCTGGTAAAAATAAAACATAGAAAAGGGTGATCTCAGATGCTCAGTAAGGATAACAATATATCAGAAACTTTCATAAATAAGCATAGGCATTTAAGGCAATGTATAGAACTAAAACAAAAGACTTTTCAACATAAACTTCATCATAATATGGAAAATATAAATCAAAATAATTTCATTTACTTACTCACATGGATATTCTACTAGTCGAATAATCACATGCAATATCAATAGCCACTTTCATAATGATGGAATGCATAATTTCAGACTTCATAACCACATAGTCAAGGCCTTTTTCTAAGAATACAAATAAGATTTTGTCAAGGCCTTATGACAATACACTATTTTTTCTCATGAGACCTACCAATGCATTGAGGAGATATATCGGGCTCCACCCATCACTTACTAAGTCCAATTCATTCCTCATATTAAAAGGTTTAAACATAACATAAACATTCGTATTAAGACTAGCATACAAAATGTCAATACTTTATCCATAAACCATGAATGGTATAAAAATAACACATACATAGTCAAACATATCATAAAAACTTCAATACAATATAGAAGTTTTGTATCATAATAAATCAACTTCAAATAATCTTAAAATCCATCAAAGGATGTTGACATAGATGAAATCAAAACCTTTTTAGAGAAATATCTCTTTATATTTTGAAATAATTTAAGAGTCAAATAATTATAAAGAAGACATTTATTTTGAAAATATTCTTATAAGCTTGTAAGGTAATCTTCGACTATGTTATAATAGCGGAAAATAGCCGCATCTGTCGTATAAGTTAAAAAAACATTCTTACCTTAATTTTGTCGAAAAGGTCATAAGGTACCTTGTTTGGAAAATGACAGAAAGATTACTTTAAAACCATTTTATAAAAAGTCAAACAAGGGTATAAATGACTTTAACCCATAGTCTAGTAAATATTAAAAATGTTTTGGAATACATTTTTAAGAAACATGGATGTGGATGATAAAGAGGTCCCAGTAGATACTTATGTAAAAGCAACCTCGGATAATAAAGAGATTGTGAAATTAACCCTTACCTTGTACTTTTAATTTGTAGAGGGTAGGTTAAACTCCTATATAATGGTTAAATAATTGTTATTAAATTATAAAATAATCATATACATTAATATGATATCATATATTATCTTTTAATATTGCTTTGTTAATAATATTTTAGTATTATCGTCGTTTCAGGTGTTAACTGATTCGTTTTCCTTTATATGTTTTGTTACGTAAGTAATGTTTGTTATGGATAAGATGTATCTTATTCATATTCAGAATGATATTCAGTATTTAAACATTATTTTTAATCATCTAATGAAAATTATTCTTGAATTGATACAATGGGGAATGAATCTCATCGTGTTCGTGGAGACGGTAATCCGTACATACGCACGAGCGAAAATATCATTCTTTTGATATTAAAATCATATATAATTGGATGGTATATCATATATAAAGAATCATTATCATGTTATATTTATTATTTACATCATTTATACATCATTATTATACCCATCCGAAAAGTAACGTATTGAGTAACAACTACACCACGACATGGAGACGGTAAGCTGTACGTACGCACGCATGGTGACATGTCATTCAAAGGATTAATAGAATAATGAATATGGTTGTACCATATTTATAATAAAATCACAGTATATATAATATACTGGAGTTTTTATTTTAGAATGGAAACAACAAGGAAAGAAGAAGTGGAATAAGAAAAAACATGAAAGAGGTGGTGAGATATTTACCTCTTCTTCGGGTTATTCCTTTTGATTTGATCAAAAGGGATCCTTAGGTTGGATTTCTGACTAATGGAAGGACTCTAGGATGAATATAGGAAAGTTTAGAGGGTATTTGGGCAGGGGTTGGCCGAGCCAAATGGATTTTAAGGTGAAAATTAGAGATAAGGGGAAGTTCCCTTTTATAAGAGCGGTGAGGGGCACCTTAGGAAAATCGAGAAATATTATTTTATAATAAAATAATTTTCGGTTTGTAATGGCTCAAAAATAAATTATTCAAAGGATAAGGTGGGTATAGGTTAGAAACTTTTCAAACAATAGGTTTTAGACAGGTTTGGGTCACTATATTAACCTTATCGTTTAGATTTAACTCTTAGTTAAATTGTTTGACATTTACCATGTCTCTTTGTATTTTTATATTATATGGTTAATAAACTTACTATAAACTTTTAAGAAAACCCCAAGTGGTTTATTAATGATAAAAATATCATTATATAAGTCTTTTGTCCTATCCTTAGATTTTTAGAATTTTTATATCAACCAATAATATTGTATTTGTTTTAAAAACTCATTTATGTCAATTTTGACATTATTTAATAATTGATTTTTGTTAAAGACCTAAAACTTTATTACTTAAAAATAAACACATTTAATCAAAACTAACATTTCATAGTAACCTATAAAATTAGTTTAATTAATTAAAAGTCTCAAATTAAATTTATTTGGATATTTATAATATCAATTATTTTAATATTTCATTAATACGGTAATTACTGCATCATCATTGTGTCATAAATAAATTTAATTATTTAATGTCTAAAAATTATAAATAAAATACAATTATGCAGGAAATAGTTTTATCTTTCTAATTAATATTTACAGTTGAATTTATATTATGTGTAACTCTATATTAAAAATGGTTTAGTTATTAAACATTGAATTTAACTCTTTTAACTCTTCTTTAAATAAAATAATAATAACTGTCCTAATCTAATCCAAGTGGACCAAAGAGGTTCATATTTTATTCCTAAGGTTGTTTTTGTTCTAATTATACTTATCAAATAGAATTAGGACATGTGTTAGGGTAACAATAATATCATTTTTACCCTTAATTATCCTATTTACTTTTAACCGTGGTAAATAAAAGTAAAAAGTTACTATTCACCAAAAATTATTTTCATCTTATTGAACCACATTTTAATTACTGATATCAACCGTGTCTCTTGGATTTTTGAAATTTAACTCACAGAAGTGGTAAAATTAAGTTTTATGTAAATTTGCAAATTCTCCTAGGAGGTGGGTAAAAGACAGTAAAAAGTTCAATAAAATTTTTATATATCTAAAATTATTATAAACTGACTCCAATGAATTAAATTGAACTTATATAGGTATTATGTATCTATTTTGACCTAAAATAAATTTAAATAAAATAAATAATTATTTAAATAAAAATTCGGTTTTAAACTATAACTCAGTGTTTTTCACTATTCATCAAAAATTGAAAGTTTTCAGAAAAATACCAAAAATTTACCCTAATCTAATTTTGATATTCTAAATCCAAAAATGAAGTCCATTTTGAAAGATAAAATTTATAAAATTTCAAAAAATGGGTATTACTATTCATAACAGCTATTTTGATTGGTTGTGGTGTGTTAGAACTCGAAGTTGCGTACAAAACACGCTATTATATTATTCAAAGAGAAGCGTACTGTGGAAGCTTGGGGTGTTACATTCTCCCATAATTCAAATAATTTTGTCCTCGAAATTTCTAGAATATTACTGCATAAAAAGACTCATGTGGTTCTTCATCATAAGTTCCTCGGGTTCCCACGTTGCCTCTTTGATCTTATGGTTTCTCCATAGAACTTTTACCAGATGTAAGAACCCGGTTCTTATTTTTGAGGTACGAGCTTCTTCTTTTTTCCTTTTCCTTAAGTGTTTTTGAGAAAATATGGAAAATGGGGAAAAATTCTAAATTTTGGAACTACACGCCGTGTACTTTTCCACACGTCGTGTACTTTTGGCCGTGTTGGGATGAGTACACGGGGCGTGTAGCCATGCCGGTGACGAAGGGTGTAGGAACTGACTACATGCTGTGTAGTGGTACCTTACACACCGTGTAGTCAGTCGGCAGGCTTAAATAGTAAGGCGGTGGAGTCGCCGCCAGCTGGGCGACAGTACACGCCCTGTACTTGGGAGTACATGCCGTGTACTCATGTCGACTGATAAACAGTGTGGCGGTGCCGCCAAATGAGCAGTTAAATGAAAGAAGTACACGCCGTGTACTCAGAAGTACACACCATGTACTTTGTTTTTTCGGCTTAAAACAGGTAGTAGCCTCCTCATTTGGTAGAGGAGACTCTTGAACTGTTTTGGAGCCAAAGGAGGAGGCCAGATCTTTGAAGATCCACCAGGCGTTCGTCTAGAATCCGTTTCAGCTTCAGATGATTTCGTTGGAACCGTACGGGTAAGCCCTCTCCTCTCCTGGTACCATTCTTACCAATTCTTCTCCTAATGTAAGTTATTTATGTTTGTTTGGTTTTTGTTATTCGTTAGATCTACGCCGTTCTTGGGCGTTTCAGGAGTCAGCGTTTGGGTATAACGCTCGTTGACGTATAAGGTAGGTGGCTTGTGTTTATTTTTCCAACTGTCATGCATTTTTGTGCGTTTTTGTGCCATGACCCATGTTGGGGTGTCGTGTGGCTGAGTCCGTTGCTATATTTAATGCCTAGAATTGATTAGGTATTTAATTGTGATAATAAAATGCTGGTTGGAATCGTTTCTTGGATCTGAAACCACCTCGGGGGTGTGTTTCACTGTTAAGCCGTTTGGAAAGGATACCCGAGGGTATGCCTTAAATGTAGTAATTGTAGAATTTCCTTGAGAGGAATTGCTTGTTTACTGCATTTTGATATGTTGGGCATGGCCCGATTACCTGTTTATCCTGAGGGAATTGTTGTGATTAGCCTATGGGCACTACACTGTTTAGCCTGAGGGCTGTAGTATTTCACCTACGGGCAACCTTTCGTGCCTGAGGGCTTGACTTATGTGCCTGAGGGCGACACTTCCTACACCTAAGGGCAATTTCTGTTTTGGCCTGAGGGCAATACCTGCGGGTTAGATTTTGCTTACCCGAGGGTAAGAGTTTTCTTGTCTGAGGACGTGGACTATTTTGTTTAGAAATGCATTGTGGTGATTTCTTGTATATAAGGAACTAAATGAATAATAAAATGGCAATTTAATTGTTAAGTTGGTTACTTTTTAGTACTGCTTACTTTATTGCATTTTACTATTGCACACCGTTGTTGCATGCTTACACGCATTTGGGAACGGGCCTTTGGTGGGTGCCTACTGAGATATATTTCTCACACCCTATTTGGGTCACGCTTTTCGGCCCAAACAGATTACGTTGCTGCAGGTGTAGCTAGGGGCAAGAGTCTCTATACAGGTACTTGACTGTTGCAGAGGAGTAGGAGGGCATGGGACCGAGCCTAGGCTCGCGATGTTGCTGCCAGCTGTTTGCTTTGCTTTGCTGTACTCTACTTTTTTTACTGTATTGATGTATAACAGGTTCTGGCTGTTTTCTTAGAACTTGAAACATGTAGCATCATTTTTTTTATATACTGTTGGTTATATCTACTGTTGTAGTTTATTTCCATTGTGTATGTTTTACTGCTTCCACTGTTGTCATTGTATGATTTATTTAAATTCCGCTGCACTACACTTTGACAAATGAGGGCATAGTTTCCCCACTATCAGACCTAAGCCATCGCTGCTAGTCGGCAGCCTCTGGCGTTTGGGGAAATGCGCTTGAGGTTATGTGGCGAATCGGGCTCAGGGCACCCGTTGCGTGGCACCCGGGTCCGGGACGTTACAAAGTGGTATCAAAGGGGTTTCTTTTCTCTGACTTACTATTTGGAGCCGTAGTCAGGGATAGGACGGAACGGTAGTTGGTAATAAGCTGTGCCCGAGCGTAGCTAACCCGTGTACAGGGAAAAGCCAGTCTACCTCGTATTTTTCATTATTTTGATTTTGCAATTTTACGGTTGATATGTTTTCACCGTTGGGTGACGCACTTGGATTGTGCTGTTTATATTTAATCTGTGGGTTCCATTTAGTTGCAACCCGATGAGATAAGGGTATGTCATCTCATGCATCATATAGGCACATGCTAGATATCACATGCCATGCATAGTTTCCATGCCATGTAGCTGCATTAGAATTTGCATGTTGTTGTGATAGTTGTTGTGCTAATAAAGCACGCTGTTGTGATAGATTCTTGATAAATACCTGCCTTGTGATATGGTATGTTTGTTTGATCTGTTTATAAAATGGACGCCAAACTTTGTTTTTTGGGGAGTATGGGCCCCCATTGACCGAAATTTGGTGGATCATTGACTTTTTGTTGGTTATAACACAGATAATATGTCAAACTTTGATTCGTGGGGAGTATGGGCCCTCACGGATCGGAATTTGACACTTAGGTGTTGGTTTTTAGTATTTTATGGGTTCCGGGGAAGTTTCTTAGTCATACTGTCCAAAAAAACCAGAATACACGCCGTGTAGGACCTCATACACGCCGTGTGTGTTCTTCTGTTTAGGAAGAAAAATGAACTTTTTGAGTACACGTCGTGTACCCTTAGTACACGCCGTGTAGTCTCTTTCCATGTCACAAACCGTGTGGGCAGTGACATGGGGTAGGGAAAGACTTGGGTAAAACACGCCGTGTAGTTTATGTACACGTCGTGGAGTGTGACCCGGAGTCCGGCCGTGTAACTAACAACACGGGTCGGTGAACTCCTGTACAACATGCCGTGTCAATGATGAACACGCCCTGTAGTGTGACATGAGGACTCAACCGTGTAGCTAACAACACGGGCCGATGTCACCTCTCCTTAAACACGCCGTGTACCTGTGGGACATGCCGTGTAGTCTGGTCCGAGGACAGACCGAGTGGAGTTAGCCGTGTGGCTGGGAAACGGGATGGTGTACACGCTGTGTGCGGGTGTAACACACCATGTGGAGTAAAGCCGATTAGTCAGCCGTGTCACAGACGACACATGCAGTTGAAAAAATAACACCATACACACCGTGTAGATATTATACACGCTGTGTAGTTTTGTTGAACGGAATCCATGTGGCTTAGCCGTGTAGAAGGACCCAGGCAGGGGAAGGGAAGTCAAGTACATGCCGTGTAGTCATTGTACACGCCATGTAGTCTTGTCTTGAAAATTTTTAAATGCTTCTTCCTCTTGTTCCCTTGTGGTTACTTCGCTTTCAGTCTTAATAATCTTGAATCTGAGGCATGCTTTTGACCTTGTAGTGTCATACCGCTTAGACGACCACGAGTTATTCGCTAGGAGAGCGGCGACGATTATACTCCGGAGATGGTGGGCCATGGGCTACTAGTTGATCCACCAGCAGAGCCAGATGCGGCACCAGCTGTTATACCGGACACAGGTGCGGAGGCACAGTTCCGTGAAGGCTTATTGCGGTTTATGCAGACCTTTCAGGGAGCACCGCAGGTTGCCACATCTATGGCCGAGCTGACACGTATCTTTCAGCAGAAACATCCACCTACGTTTTCAGGGGATGGCAGACCACAGGCTACGAAGTCTTGGTTGGGGTCGATGTAGACTATTTTCAAGTATCTTGAGACGCCTCCAGGGCGGAGGGTCAAGCTCGCAACTTACATGCTGCGTGATTCCGCCAAGAGGTGGTGGGATGTTACCACCCAGACAGAGCATCACAGGGACATGGCGTGGGAAGATTTTCAGGCAGTCTTCTATGAATTCTTCTTTCCCGAGACGCTGAGGACAGATAGAGCTCGAGAGTTCATGAATTTGCAGCAGGACGCTATGTCGGTGATGGACTACTCTGCTCGTTTTACAGAGCTTCAGCGTTTTGCACCCGTGCTGGTGGGTGATGAGACGTTGAGAGCCAGACATTTTGAGGATGGTCTTCGGTATGACATCCGAGTGCTGATGAATGTTTTCAGGTTGCCTACTGTACACGTGATTATGAATCAGGCACTGATTACAGAGAGGAACCTACGGGAATCTAGTGGTGTGGGCCAGGGCGGTTCAGCACCAGTTACTGGTATTATTTCTTCCGGCAAGAGGAAGAGACAGATGGACTTCTCTCAGGGTGGCAGTACCAGCCAGACAGCTTCTTCAGGTGGTCCGGTCAGGTGCTACCAGTGTGGCAGAGAGGGGCATAAGAGACCGTAGTGTCCACGAGACCCAATTGAGTGCCAATCTTGCAGCAAGATGGGTCATCTACAGTGCTTTTGCAGGGTGTTTCTACCAGTGGCTAGTGAGAGGGGTTCTGTGCAGACTCCGCGTGTGGGAGAAGAACCAATGGATTCTTACCAGTCAGGGAACTGGAGTACATCAGGGCGTGCAGGGAGAGATGGTGGTCATGGCCGTGGTATCCAAACACCAGGATCGCAGAGGCAGCAGGGCGGGGCAACTCAGGGTAGCCAGGCTGTGTCGCAGGGCCGCGACACTGGGCAGGCATATGCAGTGCAATAGACCCAGCAGGAGAAGGATCCCGAACCCTCTACAGTTAGAGGTACTATTCTAGTATCTTCTGTCTTGTCTTCAGTACTTCTCCATGGGGTTCTCCAGTCCTTTTTGCGAAAAAGGCAGATGGTACCCTCAGACTTTGCGTGGATTATTGGAAGATGAACCAGTTGACGGTTAAGAACCGATATCCCTTTCCGAGGATAGATGATCTGTTTGATCAGTTTTGTGGAGCACGAATGTTCTAGAAGATTGAATTGAGATCTGGATATCATCAGCTGCGCATTAGACCATCAGATATACCTCTCATAGCTTTCAGGAGTAGGTATGGTCTATATGATTATACGGTTATGCCGTTCGGACTCACGAACGCGCCAGCGGTTTTCATGGCTCTGATGAATCATGTGTTCCATCCGTATCTTGATTCTTTCGTGGTAGTATTTGTGGATGACATCTTGGTGTACTCTCACACTCGACACGACCATGCCACCCATCTTGAGATCGTATTGAGTACAATAAGGGAGCATCGGCTATATGCTAAGCTCTCGAAGTGCCACTTTTGGATGGAACAAATTCACTTCCTGGGTCACATTATCTCAGAGGCAGGAGTTGCAGTAGACCCAGAGAAGGTGAGAGAAGTAGTTTACTGGGAGCAGCCCAAGAACATGTTTGAAATACAGAGTTTCTTAGGGATGGCGGGTTACTAAAAAAACTTCATACAAGACTTCTCCCGCTTAGCAGCACCGTTGACAGGTCTGACTAAGAAGGGTGTGAAGTTCGTTTAGTCAGAAGCTTGCGAGACAGCTTTTCAGGACCTGAAGGGAAGGTTGACATCAACACCGATCCTGATACTCCCGGAGTAGGGAAAGAGCTATACAGTTTACTATGATGCATCAGGTATTGGGCTAGGAGAAGTTTTGATGCAGGGAGACCGAGTTGTTGCGTACGGGTCTCGACAGTTGAGGCCACATGAGAGGAATTACCCAACGCATGATCTCAAGTTGGCTGCAATTGTGCATGCGTTGCGCTGTTGGAGACACTATCTATTGGGAGAGCATTTTGTGGTTTTCACCGACCACAAAAGCCTCAAGTATATCTTTACTCTGCGTGACCTGAATCTGAGGCAGAGAAGGTGGGTTGAGTACCTACAGTCCTTCGATTTTGAGCTTGCCTATACACTTGGTAAAGGTAATGTAGTAGATGATGCACTGAGTAGGAAGACTCAGATACATACAGTGCATGAGGCCAGTGGTGAGTGGGAGCTCATGGATTTGTTTTTTGATATGCATTTGGAGGTGAATGACGGTCATGGGCAGACTTATCTTTCCTCGTTAGCTGTGACTTCTACCCTCCTGGACAGAGTGAGGATGAGGCAGCTATCAGTTTCAAAAGGCCTAGTTTTACGGGAGTCGGTGGCAGGTGAGGACCCTCCTCCTGGTTGGACGATAGGCGATGATGAGGTTTTGCGTTTCCATGGACGTGTATGGGTTCCAGGGGATATATTCAAGGAACTGATGCAGGAGTTTCATGATTTAGCTTGGGCAGTTTATCCCGGGGTTACCAAGATGTACCGAGACTTGAGACGTCAGTACTGGTGGCCGGGTATGAAGAGGGAGATAGCTGGTTTTGTTACGAGGTGTTTCACCTGTCAGCAGGTGAAGATAGAGCACCAGAGGCCATCTGGGCTATTACAGCAGTTGCCCATTCCAGAGTGGAAATGGGATGATGTCGCGATGGATTTCGTAACAGGGTTGCCGAGGTCACCTCGAGGCAACGACACCGTGTGGGTTGTTGTGGACAGAATCACGAAGGTAGCTCACTTCTTGCCGATCAAGGAGACCTTCGGTGTGGACGAGCTCAGAAGGTTGTATATCTGAGAGATCGTACATCTTCATGGGGTCCCTCGTTCTATCGTTTCAGATAGGGATGCCCGCTTTACGTCTCGTTTTTGGCAGAGTTTTCAGAGGGCGCTGGGTACATAGCTGCTTCTGAGCACAGCATACCACCCTCAGACAGATGACCAGTCAGAGCGGACGATACAGGTGCTAGAGGACATGCTGCGCGCATGCGTCCTAGACTTTGGGGGCTCGTGGGAGAAGCATATACCTTTAGTCTAGTTTTCCTATAACAATAGTTTTCAGGAAACTATTGAGATGGAACCATACGAGGCTTTATATGGTAGGCCATGCCGATCAAATTTATGATGCTTAGAGGCAGGTGAGGTAGCTTTACTGGGGCCACATCTCGTGAAGGAGACATCTGAGAAGGTCCAGTTGATTTGGAAGCGGATGGCTACTGCACAGTCTCGTCAGAAGTCTTATGCTGATCGCCACAAACGACCTTTGGAGTTTGTGGTCGGGGATCAGGTTTTCTTGCGTGTCTTGCCAAGGTTGGGACACAAGAGGATCAGGAGACAGGGTAAGATTTCACCAAGGTATGTGGGACCATTTGAGATTATGGAGAGAGTCGGGCTGGTTGCCTATCAGTTGCAGTTACCGTAGCGGTACCGAGCCATGCACAATGTCTTCCACGTGTCTCAGTTACGTCGCTACCATTCAGACTCGTCTCACACCTTCAATCAAAAGGAGGTTGAGCTTCAGCATGATGCGTCCTTTGAAGAGCATCCGATCCATATCGTTGACAGGAGCACGAAGGTTCTCTGAGGCCAGTCAGTTCCTATCGTATGGGTACTATGGCAGCATGGCCGAGTGCAGGATGAGACCTGGGAGCGGGAGGCCGACGTACGTGCTCAGTGGCCAGAGCTGTTCTGAGCTTTATCTTCGCCACCCTTGGAAGGGCAATTTGGGGACGAATTTCTATAAGGGAGGAAGTTTGTAAGAACCTGGTTTTTATTTTTGAGGTACGGGCTTCTTCTTTTTCCTTTTCCTTAAGTGTTTTTGAGAAAATATGGAAAATGGGGAAAAATTCTAAATTTTGGAACTACACGCCGTGTACTTTTGGCCGTGTTGGGATGAGTACACGAGGCGTGTATCCATGCCGGTGATGAAGGGTGTAGGAATCGACTACACACCGTGTAGTGGTACCTTACACGTCATGTAGTCAGTCGGCATGCTTAAACAGTAAGGCGGTGGAGTCGCTGCCAGCTGGGCGACAGTACACGCCGTGTACTTGGGAGTACATGCCGTGTACTCATGTCGACAGATGAACAGTGTGGCGGTGCCGCCAAATGAGCAATTAAATGAAATAAGTACACGCCGTGTACTTAGAAGTACACGCCGTGTACTTAGAAGTACACACCGTTTACTTTGTTTTTTTAGCTTAAAACAGGCATTAGCCTCCTCATTTGGCAGAGGAGACTCTTGAACCATTTTGGAGCCAAAAGAGGAGGCCAGATCTTTGAAGATCCACCGGGCGTTCATCTGGAATCCATTTCAGCTTCGGATGATTTTGTTGGAACCGCACGGGTAAACCCTCTCCTCTCCTGGTACCGTTCTTACCAATTCTTCTCCTAATGTAAGTTATTTATGTTTGTTTGGGTTTTGTTCTTCGTTATATCTACGCCGTTCTTGGGCGTTTCAGGAGTCAGCGTTCGGGTATAACGCTCGTTGACGTATAAGGTAGGTGGCTTGTATTTATTTTTCCAACTGTCGTGCGTTTTTGTGCGTTTTTATGCCACAAACCCATGTTGGGGTGCCGTGTGACTGAGGCCATTGCTATATTTAATGCCTAGAATTGATTAGGTATTTAATTGTGATAATAAAATGCTGGTTGGAATCGTTGCTTGGATCCGAAACCACCCCGGGGGTGTGTTTCACTGTTAAGCCGTTTGGTCAGGATACCCAAGGGTATTCCTTAAATGTAGTAATTGTAGAATTGCCTTGAGAGGAATTGCTTGTTTACTACATTTTGATATGTTGGGCATGGCCTGATTACCTGTTTAGCCTGAGAGCGTTATTGTGATTAGCCTGTGGGCACTGCACTGTTTAGCCCGAGGGATGTAGTATTTCGCCTGAGGGAAACCTTTCGTGCCTGAGGGCTTGACTTCTATGCCTGAGGGCGACACTTCCTACGCCTAAGGGAAATTTATGTTTCAGCCTGAGGGAAATACCTGCGGGTTGGATTCTTCTTACCCGAGGTTAAGAGTTTGCTTGTCTGAGGACGTGGACTGTTTTGTTTAGAAATGCACTATGGTGATTTCTAGTATATAATGAACTAAATGAATAATAAAATGGAAATTTAATTTTTAAGTTGGTTACTTTTTACTACTGCTTACTTTATTGCATTTTACTATTGCACACCGTTGTTTCATGCTTACACGCAGTTGGGCACGAGCCTTTGGTGGGTGCCTACTGAGATATATTTCTCACACCCTGTTTGGGTCACGCTTTTCGGCCCAAAAAGATTATGTTGCTACAGGTGTAGATAGGGGAAAGAGTCCCTATACTGGTACTTGACTGTTTTAGAGGAGTAGGAGGGCATGGGACCGAGCCCAGGCTCACGATGCTGCTTCCAGCTATTTGCTTTGCTTTGCTATACTCTGCTTTTTGTTGTACTGTATTGATATATAACTGGTTCTGGCTATTTTCTTAGAACTTGAAACATATAGAATCATTTTTTTATATACTGTTGGTTATATCCACTATTGTAGTTTATTTCCGTTGTGTATGGTTTACTTCTTCCGCTGTTGTCGTTGTATGATTTATTTAAATTCCGCTGCGCTACACTTTGACAAATGAGGGCATAGTTTCCCCACTATCAGACTTGGGACCTCGCTGCTAGTCGGCAGCCTCTGGTGTTTGGGGAAATGTACTTGAGGTCATGTGGCGAACCGGGCTCAGGGCACCCGTTGTGTGGCACCCGAGTCTGGGACGTTACACCAGACGAGTCATCCGGTTTCTCAACCCTTGTTCTCTTGTATCAAGAACCTTGACAGGATCTTCGCAATAAGACAGATCGGGTTCCAGTTCTAATTCCTCATAGATGAGTACATGTGCTGGGTCAGGCATGTATTTTCTCAACAATGATACGTGGAACACATCGTGAACTTTGGAGAGACTTGGCGGCATTTCCAAACGGTAAGATACAATGCCAATTCGTTTTAGAATTTCGAAAGGTCCGATGTACCTGGGACTTAATTTTCCCTTCTTACCAAAACGTATAACACCCTTCCATGGAGATACCTTCAAGAAAACATGATCTCCTACCTGAAATTCCAAATCCTTCCTTTAGTTGTGGGCATAACTCTTCTGCCTACTTTGAGCTGCTTTGATGTGGGTTTGGATTACCTTCACCTTTTCCATCGTTTCCTCCACAAGTTCTGAGCCTACGAGTTTTATTTCACCAACATCATCCCAACAGGTTGGTGTACGACATCTATTTCCGTATAACGCTTTATATGGTGCCATCTGAATACTTGAATGGAAGGTATTGTTATAGGAAAATTCTACTAGAGGTAAATATTGACCCCACATACCTTGAAAGTCAAGTGAGCATGATCTCAACATGTCTTCTAACATTTGAATAATCCATTCTGATTGTCCATCAGTTTGGGGGTGGTAGGCAGTGGTCAAACTAAGTTTAGCATCCAGGGCTTTCTGAAGAATTTTCCAGAATCTTGATGTAAAACGTTGATCATGATCAGAAACAATCGATAGGGGTACTCCATGAAGACTCAAAACTTCATTAATATATAGTCTTTATAGACGTTCAAGTGGTAAATCTTCTCTTATAGAAAGAAAATGTGATGACTTGGTAAGACGATCAACAATGACCCATATTGCATTGTTCCTTCTAGGCGTCTTTGGTAGTCCCATGACAAAGTCCATCATAAAATTATCCCATTTTCACTCAGGTATGGGAAGATGTTGCATGACTCCTCCAGGTTTTTGCCTTCCAACTTTCACTTGTTGAAAAACCATACATCTTGACACAAAATCAGAAATCTCCCTCTTCATGTTGTCCCACCAAAAATGTTCCTTCAAATATCTATGCATCTTGGTGATAAAAGGGTGTATAGAGAAATTGGAACTATGAGCATCATCCAAAAATTATTTTTTTAGATCAGGTATATCAGGAACACAAAGCCTCTTCCCAAATTTCAAAATTCCATATTCATACACAAAGTCACTCAATCTCCCATCATTCACAACTTTAATCTTCTTTTAAAACTCTTCATCATCAGTCTGAGAACTCTTTATCCTTTCTAGTAAAGATGGTTTGGAAACCATTTTAAAAAGTTTTGATGTTTCACCTTCCATGGTTATCCCCATGTCCAACTTTACTAGATCCTTGTATATAAGATCCTTTCAAATCTCATCTTGTTCATAAATCCATGATCCTTTCTGCTCAAAGAGTCTTCCACCTTATTTGCCTTCCCTGGGTGGTAGTGTATAGTGAAATCATAATCTTTGAGTAGTTCAATCCATCTTCTTTGCCTCATGTTGAGTTATTTCTATGAGAAAATATACTTCAAACTCTTGTGATCGGTATATATCTCACATTTTTCACCATAGAGATAGTGTCTCCAAATATTCAAAGCAAATATTATAACTACTAACTCAAGATAATGAGTGAGATAGTTTTGTTAATGAATTTCCAGTTGTCGTGATACATAGGCAATAACTCTATCATTCTGCATAAGGAAACAACCAAGTCCTTTCTTTGATGCATCAATATAAATAACAAACCCATCATTCCCTGATGATAGAGTCAAGATAGAAGCATTGACTAATATTCTCTTTAGTTTTTCAAAACATTATTCACACTCTTTTGTCCAAATAAATTTAACCCCTTTACATGTGAGCTTTGTTAATGGGTTAGCCAACTGGGAAAAAATATGGACGAAACGTCGATAATAACCTGCTAAACCAATAAAACTGCGTACCTCGGTTATACTCGTTGGTGCTGGACATTCTTGGATTTCCTTGGTCTTAGGAGTATCAAGAGAGATTCCTTCCTTAGAGACAATATGGCCAAGAAAAGAAATCTCCTGAAGCTAGAATTCACACTTGCTAAACTTCCCATATAATTCATGTCTTCTAAGAGTCTTTAGAATAATATGAAAGTGATTTTCATGATATTCGTAGATTTTGGAGTATACCAAGATATCATTAATAAATACCACTTACAAAGTCATCAAGATATTCCTTGAAAACTCTATTCATTAGATCCATGAAGAAAGAGGGTGAATTAGTTGATCCAAAAGGCATTACTGTAAACTTTTAATGCCCGTACTTGGTTTAAAATGCCATTTTCAGAATGTCTTCCTTCTTCACACACAACTAATAATATCCAGATCGAAGGTTAATCTTTGAAAAATATTGAGCTCCATGAAGTTGGTCGAATAAATCATCAATGCGAGGTAGGGGATACTTTTTCTTTATTATTATAACATTGATCTCCCTGTAGTCAATGCACAACCTCATAGATCCATCTTTATTCTTAACAAAAAGAACAGAGGCTCCCCATGGAGAAACACTAGGGTGAATAAATCCCTTATTACTCAATTCCTCTAGTTGTTTCTTTAGTTCCACTAATTCCACAGTGGCCATTCTATAAGGGGTCTTTGATATGGGCCTTGAACTGGGAATTAAGTCAATGGAAAACTCAATTTCTCATTCTAGAGGATGTACAGGTAAATCTTCTGGAAACACATCAACATATTATTGCACAATAGGTACATCCTATATTTGAAAATTCTTTTCCTCACCCACAATTATTTCATTTTATTCCTCCCCAATAATTGAATTTAGTTGAGCTAATGGGGATGGATCTCGATAAGAATTATGCGGTGACGTTTCTGCTCTAAAGATAAGGTACTCCTTATCATCATCAAAAATTGTAACCTCCTTCTTCTTATAATAAATTTTCTCATCATGGTCTGAAATACAATACATACCGAGGATTATATCAAATTCAATCATGAGTATGATGATGATATCGATAGATAAATAAAATTTATATGCCTTAATGGGAACTGATTTACAAAACTTTGTTGCAATATTACTTCCCTTAGAAGTTTTTACTGACAACTCCCTTGTTAAATCAAATTGGAAATATCTAATTTTATTAGAAAACTGGGAAGATATGAAACAATGTGATGATCCATAATCAAATAAAGCATTGGATAAACTTGAGAAAACTATTAAATTACCTACAACTACGTATTTCAGAGCTTCAACCTCAGCAGTAGTGATAGCATAAGCTTGGTCTTTATCCCTTGTACTTTTATAAGGTAATTTCCCCTTACGCTTAGAAAATTCATTTGCATAATGTCCCCTTTCTCTATAATTGTATCATTCAACATTAACATCCTCTTTCTTCCCCTTGCAATCATGATCTTGGTGGCCTTTTTCACCACACTTGTAAAAGACTCCCATTCCCTTCAGACAAGTACCTGGGTGTTTCTTCCCACATTTATTATAGGATGGATATTCAAATTTTCCCTTCTTCCCTTTATTTCCATTTCCAGAGTGTTCAACAGATCTCTTCTTCTCTTTCTTTTCTTTAGAGTCACAAGACTTGGAGAATTCTTTTTCTGTCTTGATAGCACATGAGACAATATTTTCATATGACGAGAAGGATTGTAAGAATAATGGTCGACGGATAAATAGTTTTAACCCATAAAATAAATGATCAATCTTACTTCTTGGGTTACGTATATAATCTATAACATGCCTCACTAACCTTGTAAAGTTAGCTTCATATTTTGCGACATTATCATCCTCCTTTTGCCTCAAACTCAGAAATTGTCTTTCCATATCCACTTGATGGTCATGAGGAAAGTATTTTTCTAAGAAAATTTCTTTAAACTCCCTCCATTCCATATTTGATACTTCATTATTTTCCTTTGTGTTTTGAATGAAAGACCACCATTGATCAGTATCTCCAGTGAGGCGGTAAACTGCCATGTAAAACTTTTTCCCTTTCGCCACTCCCCAAGGCATGAAATATTTTCTATAAGGAATTTATCCATTTATTAGATACTAATGGATTTGTAACCCCATTGAATGTTGGTGGTTTTTTCCTCATGAAGAGATCTAACATTGATGCTCTACGCTTTGGATCAGGGTGCTCCATACGGGTAAGGTTATTATTCATAACCAGAGTGAGTTATCCTAGTATGGTGATTAGCTGATCAGCACCAGTTGCATCACCTGCTCCAATATAATTATCTTGAGTAGGAGATAAATATCTATATGGAGTGTGTGCATTGATACGGTTTCCATTCCTTCCACTAGGCTCCATTTATAAACAATGTCATACACTAGATTAGTTTATGAATCGCAATACATAAATCCAAACTTGTAAAACACTTAACATAATTTGAACAGTTTATGGATATAATCCATAATCATAAAAATGTTTTTCTTGAGGAAGTATATACTCATAAAACCTTCATAATGGTTTGTAAAGAAAATGATAATTATCCTAAGCATATCCCCCGGGAGTGTCGTAACCAAGAGTACAACAAGGCTCGTTGTCGTGCACCAGTTTCCATTCAAGTCTAGATCAAAGTGGTGTTTTCGGGTTTTACCCCTAGGTACATCTGTGCCAGAGCCATCTCTACCTACTCGTATCCAGATAGGGCTGTATTGCTTGGAAAACTCACAAAATATCTACAATACCAAAATTCTAGGAAGTTCTTCTATACCAATCCTCAAAGTCTATCTTAGGGCTAAGTGTTCTAATTAGAGTTTATCTAAATCTAGTTTCCAAGGTTTGTACTAAAATTCCTCTGATACCAACTGTAACGCCCCGACCCCAGAAGCCCAGAGTCGGTTCATTATTCCGTATCATTGGCATGATCACAAAATATCAAGTCTCAAAAGACCGATTAGTTTAGTAGCCTTGGAAGTACTAGATACATTCATAAGGTTTACATTAGATCATAAAATAGAAAACTACAACAACATTGTTTCCATAGATAACACTGAGATCCCATAGACTATCCTTACAGGTCAGTCATAATATACTTCTTCGCATCCTGGAAAAAATAAAACATAGAAATGGGTGAGATCAGATGCTCAGTAAGGATAACAATATAGTAGAAACTTTCATAAATAAGCATAAACATTTAAGGCAATGTATAGAAGTAAAACAAAAGCATTTTCAACATAAAATTCATCATAATATGGAAAATATAAATCAAAATAATTTTATTTACTTACTCACATGGATATTCTACTAGTCATATAATCACATGCAATATCAATAACCACTTTCATAATGATGGAATGCATAATGCCAGACTTCATAACCACATTGTCAAGGCCTTGTGCCAAGACTACAAATAAGATTTTGTCAAGGCCTTATGCGAAGACACTAGTTTGTCTCATGAGACCTAATGATGCATTGAGGATCTATAGCGGGATCCACCCGTCACTTACTAAGTCCAATTCATTCCTCATATAAAAAGGTTTAAACATAACATAAACATTCGTATTAAGACTAGCATATGAAATGTCAATACTTTATCCATAAACCATGAATGGTATAAAAATAACACATACATAGTCAAACATATCACAAAAACTTCAATACAATATGGAAGTTTTGTATCATAATAAATCAACTTCAAATAAGCTTAAAATCCATCAAAGGATGCTGACATAGATGAAATCAAAACCTTTTTAGAGAAATATCTCTTTCTTTTTTGAAATCATTTAAGAGTCACATAATTATAAATAAGAAATTTATTTTGAAAATATTCTTATAATCATTTAAGGGAAGCTTTGACGATGTTATAACAACAGAAAATATCCACACCTGCTGTATAAGTTTAAAAAAACATTCTTACCTTAATTTTGTCGAAAATGTCATAAGGTACATTGTTTGGAAAATGATGGAAAGATTCCTTTCAAACCATTTTATAAAAAGTCAAACAAGGGTATAAATGACTTTAACCCATATTCTAGTAAATAGAAAAATGTTTTGGAATACATTTTTAAGAAACATGGATGTGTATGATAAAGAGGTCCCAGTAGATACTTACATAAAAGCAACCTCAGATAATAAAGAGATTGTGAAATTAACCCTTACCTTTTACTTTTACTTGGTTGAGGGTAGGTTAATATCCTGTATAATGGTGTAATAATTGTTATTAAATTATACAAGAATCATATAAATTAATATCATATCATATATGATCTTTTAATGTTGCTTTGTTAATAATATTTTAGTATTATCGTCGTTTCGGGTGTTAACTAATTCATTTTACTTTATATGTTTTGTTATGTAAGTAATTTTTGTTAAGGATAAGATGTATCTTATTCATATTAAGAATGATATTAAGTCTTTAAACATTATTTTTAATCATCTAATGAAAATTAGTCTTGAATGGATATGATGGAGAATGAATCTCATCGTGTTCGTGGAGACGGTAATCCGTACGTACGCACGAGCAACAATATCATTCTTTTGATATTAAAATCATATATAATTGGATGTTATATAATATATACAGAATAATTATCATGTTATATTTATTATTTACATCATTTATACATCATTATTATACCCATCCAAAAAGTAATGTATTGAGTAACAACTACACCATCGCATGGAGACGGTAAGCCGTACGTACGCACGTATGGTGAAATGTCATTCAAAGGATGGATAGAATAATGTATATGATTTTACCATATTTATAATAACATAAAAGTATATATAAGATACTAGAGTTATTATTTTAGAATTGAAACAATAAGGAAAGAAGAAGTAGAATAAGAAAAAACATGAAAGAGGTGGTGAGATATTTACCTCTTCTTCGGGTTATTACTTTTAATTTGATCAAAAGGGATCCTTAGGTTGAATTTATGACTAAAATAAGGACTCTAAGATTAAGGGAGAAAAGTTGAGAGGGTATTTGGTCAGGGGTTTTCCAATCCAAATGGCTTTGAAGGTGTGAATTAGAGAGAAGGGGAAGTTCCCTTTTATAAGAGGGGTGAGGGGAACCTTAGGAAAAGCTAGAAATATTATTTTATAATTAAATAATTTTTGGTTTCTAATGGCTCAAAAATAAATTATTCAAAGGCTAAGGTGGGTATGGTTCAAAAAGCTCTCAACCAATAGGTTTTATACTAGTTTGGGTCACTATATTAACCTTATCTTTTAGATTTAACTCTTAGTTAAATAGTTTGACATTTACCATGTCTCTTTGTATTTTTATATTATATGGTTAATAAACTTACTATAAACTTCCAAGAGAACCCCAAGTGGTTCATGAATTATACAACTATCATTATATAAGTCTTTTTTCTGATCATTAGATTTTTAGTATTATTATATCAACTGATAATATTGTATTTTTTTTAAAAACTCATTTATGTCAATTTTGACATTATTTAATAATTGATTTTTGTTAAAGTCCTAAAAAATTTATTAATTCTAAAAAAATAAATTTAATCAACCCTAACATGTCATATTAACCTATAAAATTATTTTAATTCATTAAAAGTCTCAAATTAAATTTATTTGTATATTTATAATATCAATTATTTTAATATTTTATTAATACGATAATTACTGCATCATCATTGTGTCATAAATAAATTTAATTATTTAATGTATAAAAATTATAAATAAAATACCATTATGCATGAAATCGTTTTATATTTATAATGAATATTTATAGTCGAATTTATATTTTGTGTAACCCTATATTAAAAATGGTTTATTTATTAAACTTTGAATTTTACTTTTTTAACTCTTCTTTAAATAAAATAATAATAAATGTCCTAATCTAATCCAAGTGGACCAAAGAGGTTCATATTTTATTCCTAAGGTTTTTTTGGTCGAATTATACTTATCTAATAGAATTAGGACATGTGTTAGGTTAATAATAATATCATTTTTACCCTTAATTACCCTATTTACTTTTAACCGTGGTAAATAAAAGTAAAAAGTTACTATTCACAAAAAATTATTTTCATCTTATCGAACCACATTTTACTTACTGATATCAACCTTGTCTCTTGGAATTTTGAAATTCAACTCACAGAAGCGGTAAAATTAAGTTTTATGTAAATTTGCAAATTCTCCTAGGAGGTGGGTAAAAGACGGTAAAAAGTTCAATAAATTTTTTATATATCTAAAATTATTATAAACTGACTTCAATGAATTACATTGAAATTATATAGTTATTATGTATCTATTTTTACCTAAAATAAATTTAAATAAAATAAATAATTATTTAAATAAAAATTCAGTTTTAAACTATTATTCAGTGTTTTTCACTATTTATCAAAAATTGAAAGTTTTCAGAAAAATACAAAAAATTCACCCTAATCTAATTTCGATATTCTGAATCCAAAAATGAATTCCATTTTGAAAGATAAAATTTATAAAATTTCAAAAAGTGGGTATTACTATTCATAACAGCTAGTTTGATTGGTTGTGGTGTGTTAGAACTCAAAATTGCGTACAACACACGCTATTGTATTATTTAAAGAGAAGCGTACTGTGGAAGCTTGGGGTGTTATAGATTATACATCTTCTAATGTTTTCATCAGTGGGAATCACATTTTTTCTAATCCTCCACATGAGTAAGTTGAGCTTCGTGGGGATTTCCTTCATCCACAAAGTCTCATTCCAACTATCCTCATGTGCAACCAACACAAACTAAACTTACCCTACATAGTGGGTGTACAAACCCATACCACTCGAATTACACTTCTTTTAGTGGAATGTTACAATTCCAAGATAAATTTGTTATATAACACATTAGTCTTAATATGCTAGTAGATCCCTTGGAAATAATCTTCAAAATAAGGCACCACATATATGCCCTGATTTATTCCATAGCTGCCCATCACACAATTTCACTCTAGTAAAGAATATCTACCCACACTCTGATAATGTTTAAAACCTTATAAAAATTGGTCAACAAGGATATAAAACAAAAAAGTCATTCCTGTCGAACTCAGACGTGATACACAATCACCTAAGGTGCTTACTCAAAAACCAAAGGCCTATACCATATATTACAAAACATGAGAACCTCCTATGTCTTGGTCTCTATATGATAATAAAATGAAGAACAATACCTTAAAAGGGAATCATAAAACCGGGACAACCAATCTTGCAGGTTGTCATTGATTAAACCAACATCCACCAAAAATGGTCTGAGTCACAACTAAGTACCCTAGAACTCTCACATATCCCTACTGTACAAAGCTCTTAATAGGGTCACTAGGTCCAACCACCAAGCCCAAAGGTCAAACCTCTCACCAATGTCATATATCATGGGAATTATCCAAACACACATCACAATATAAGGAATATGATGCACCTAAAAACCTTTTATATGGGATTTAAGGATAACATTAACCTATGAGGGTCATAACCTGTCAACATGGGTTCAATTGTATAGGTTTTCAATTTCCATGTTATAGATGGAGACACTCTATAAGTTGTAATTGTAAAACCATATAATTGAATCCCATTTAAACTATTATCTTAATAAAATATTACTAATTCTTAAACATTTATGGGATCACCTACTATGCATTAGCCTACTAGGCCCCAATCCTCTCTGAGAATCCTCATAAGGGACTGATCCCTAAAGGGTCATGATATAATCTTAGAAAATATGATGAACTGATACTCAATTGGAATTCGTATAAGGTAATACCCCCTCAAGGTTACAATTTACATTAAACTTTTAGGTACCTATCGACATCACCCTATAGGATCCAACTAGATGATAATTAACAAAGGTAGGTTGAGTAAAATATCATAGAAAGTTGGCTAGGAAAACTCCATGTTGGTTGTAATGAACCTTTAGTTAGCCACACATGTAATGGAAACACCCACAAAGGGTCTACTAAAAGGGAATCGGCTACCAGTGTTCACTTATAAGTGGAAGAAGCAAACACATAGCATTTTCTCAACAATATGTGTCATAAAACACTCATATGGTTTGTTTAAGTTGAATTTCATTCCAAGATATGTGGGAAAACAATGTATAGTTTGTTACCATCACTTTAAATAACAAAACCTAAGTAATAATGCCCCATGATGGGTCCAACAATTGAAAACCATTTTCCCTATCAAACCATTATGGTCACTTCAAAACCTGTTCATGAGGAATGAGTCATCATCTTCATGGTCAAACATCTCACTGTAGATCTATATGAACTACCATCAAAATAAAATATATTTATATCAATCTAAATGAGTAAATTTCCACCAAGAACCTATATTGGAAAATACCATTTTGATTTCTTTTTAAAAATTAAATATTTGACCATGGTAATATGTAATAAGTCTCAGAATTGAAGGCCTATAACATGTGGAACCTATATGACAAATATGATTAATGAAAAAATACTACCTCTTGCCTCTACTAGACAAGAGTCAAAATCAACCACTAACCTCTCACTGATGGAATGAGAGCCATGAATCCATAGTAAATCATAAAATCCACACCACATATGCATCACTTGATGTGAAAATCATATACAACCATAACATCACATTTCAATAACAATAACCCCATAACCCTAGAAACCTAGACTTCTTATCAGAGAAAGTGTTCTCGAACCACTAGTTCAATGTCCATAACAGGATCTAAAACATTCTTAATACCCCTATCTACCATATCCTAGATAGTAAAGTAATAGGAAAAGATGACCTGATACCAATTTTTATAATCCCATCCCATCTCACTCTATAAATAGTAGTCGAACTGGTTGGTGATAAGGATTCAAGCGTGAATCCTCATATAAAATATATTTTATACTAGAAATGATTGCTTAGGGTGTGTCTATGGTGAGACTAAAACCACACATCAGAGTAAGAAAAACATTAGAAATAACCAAAAAACATCCATTATAGATATAATTAGAGTACATAGGTAATAAATATAAACAAGGTTGTAATAAATAAAATGTGATAAGGGATCAAATGACCATGTCATAAATAAAACAATGATATCCCACTAGGATGACCACATATACAAGGGTAAATAAAGAAATATAAATAAAAATTACAATGTTATACTACCCACACCAAGCCTTATGACAAACCCAATATACACACACATATTTGAGTCATCCTTCTCAATAAGTCTCAGGCATTGACCCATCCTGTGCCTGAAACCATGTGAACGTCTACTTGGGTACCCTAGTGAAATAGAGGCCTGAGCAGGGTGTGTGTAGAAAAAACAATAGGGAACCACCAATGCGGTGCTATACATATCTAGTAATATACATTGTATGTATATGTGAACCACTCATTCGGATAAAAATAATAATAAAAACTAAAAGATAAGAATAATTAAATAAAAAAAGTCTTACTAAGTATTGATTTCATTAGGGCATGCTCATGGAAATTTCTCATCTTAGGAAAAGTACAACTGAAGTAAAAAGGATAAAGTAAAACCACTATCGATACATGGGTATGTGAACCCAATTGACTGTACATTATATGAAAAAGGAATTGAGTTGGATGTTTTATCCCTCAATATGTGTATAATCAAGTTAATCCATGGGTTCAAAATCCCAATCGACCATACCTACTTCGACCAATATTGAAAAGTCTCTGAGTAGATACATGATATAAATAAAATTGGGACCTGGATTACATAACCAAGGAATCCATGTATAAATATTATCAAACATAAGAATAATTCCATTTATCCTATGTTCCCGTATGAGGAATTTTGAGTTAGAACCCATGTTTTTTTGAGGAATAATATTATTAAAAAAGTCATATGATACCATCCAAGACATTCCATATAACTAATAAAATTACCACCTAAGGTGTATTATAATTCCATTTAAAATATTATCCCATCCAAGGCACTTCGTATAAGGAATCCAAGTATCGCTCAATATGTAATATAATTCCATTATACCTATGAGCCTGTATAAGTAACTCTATATAAGGAATAAAAGTATTGATCAAGGTGTAATATAATTCCTTTTAACTTATGAGAATATCCAAGGAATTACATATAAGGAATCTTAGTTTTCCTCAAGGAGTAATACAATTACACTATCCATATAAGCCCATCCAAGTCATTCCATATAAGGAATCCAAGTATAGATCAAGGTGTTCTATAATTCAATTTAACCTATGATCCCATCCAAGGCATTATATATAATAAATCCAAGCATCACTCAAGGTGTAATATAATTCTATTTAACTAATGAGCCTATCCAAGGTATTACATATAAGAAATCCATGAATCACTCAAGGTGTAATAATAAAGGTCCTAGAAAGTACCTATGGGCATCCATATAATCTAATAGTCAAACAAAAGGGCTCATAATCCAGATCACATGAAGTACTTATGGGAATCCCCTCCATATAATAACATCATATCAGACCCCATGTTCATATTCCATGAAGTACATCTAGAACTGTAGCTATATCAAAAGCAACTGAGTGAATGAATAAATTAAAGGGTGGGGTTTTCCAAATTCCTAAACCCAAACACTACTTCCAACACCCCTAGAGCTTATATTTTTGGTATGAGTTCTAAGGTGACACCCTCTACCATCTCTACCCAAACCTATAACACACTAGATTAGGGTTGGTCAAACATCGAGGCACCAATAGTGTCCATCAAGTCATAAAACTGGAGATATATCCTACTCAAGATCCTCGAGGTCCTTACATAAGTAGAGGCATCCCTCTTCAAACCCTCTAATTCAGTTTCATTGTTTTTTTCTTAACACTAGATTCACTAGGATGACACATTCCACAACATCAAGAATAGGGTAGAATGAAATTTTTGCCTACACATGGTCATGTCACTAAGGAAACCCTCTGGATATGGGTTATAAACCCATCTCAGTTCCAAGGTCTCCCTAGGACGATCCACACATCTATCTAAGTTCTGGTCTACCTAAGGTTTGTCCAACTAGGCCTGTACAAGGCTGAAATGACTTACTAAGCACAGTCTCACATCCTAAGAGGTATGAAGGCTACTCTATGTATCAAGGAACTAAGACTTTTCCACCATAGGATAAGGCATTAGACTAGTGATCAGGGGTTGTTAGTGACCCATATAGTTCATCCATTACAAATATCTAATTTAATTAATTAAACAACCATTGGTTTAAATTTTAAAAGGTAACACCACCCTCAGGGGAGATTCCAAGAATAAATATACTACTATAAACATTCATAGATTCCATATGTTAGGTAATGAAACCCACATAACTTTTAAGAAGATTTCCATTTATTTCTGATGGATGTAAAAAACTACCAAGGACTTTCCAATATCATTTGAGACATACTAGGGTTCCATCTCACAACCAACCATCACAAGTTAATTAATTAATTATTATATTATAATTAATTAATAAATCTCAAAAAGATATAAACAAATAAATATCTTTAATTACAATGGTTTAAATCTAAAAACCTCTCTAACTGACCTAACCACACCATAATCACAACATAATGATCTCCATCAACCTACGACACATTTTCAACCATGAATCAGGCTTCATTTCTAAACAGAAGCTAGAGAAAACACTTAAAAAATTAATTTGTGCTATAAACATTTATAAATTATCCTTAGTGACATACTTCAATGAAAAGAAGAATGTAGAAGTGTAGATGGTTTCCCAGGTCATCCACTTCTTAGGTAGAGAAAAACCCTATCATCTATGTCTGATTCCACTATGATCTAGTGGAATCAAGAATAAAAACCGTAGTCAGGGGAACCAAAAGTTAGATCAAGGTGAATAAAAACACAACAGAGGATAACAAGGTTGAAAAATTCCATCTAGGGTTCTAATGAATATTATGAAATTTTATTTGGATAAAGAATGAGGGAGATCTCCCATGGAAGAAGGTAGAAGGAGGATGGTGTTTAGGGAGGTTCTATTTAGTGAAATACAATACATAATGAGAAAAACAACATTATGTTTTAGAGAAGAAACATAGTCATTTTACCCTTTTTAATGGGACACATGGTATTTATGCATGGTTGGAAAAACCATGCACTAAATGTGTGCTCCTACCAATTGAGGTACACCCCTCCTGCATGGTCATGGAACACGGGTTAACTATCCATATGCCAACTGTGCGACATGTCTGAAATAAAATACATACACTCATATGGTTTACCCTGTCCCGCCACATAGTTTTCTTTGCTTGTGATCTAATTAAAACTAGGCTACATAGTTTAAATTCATGGTTATCACTAACCCTATTCCACCCGTGTTCCCAAGGATGCACCTTTCAAATAATTTAATTTCGGGTCCAAAACTTCCAGGTTGATTTCAAAGCCTACAAGATACCTTCCAAGACTCAAAGAAATCTAAAAAAATCACTTTATATCACTAAAACATTTATAATCTCATTATGAATCTCTAATCAAGATTTTAACTATCTAGTAATTGAAAAAAAATCAAATTCCTTCTAAAATTTCTATCTCATAAAAATAGTATCTTATAATTAACAGACTCAAAATCTTTTAGAATAGAGGTGAAATATGTTGAGTTTTGAAAAAACAATTTTTTAATAGGGTTCTCAAAATCATTATGATTGGATTTAATATAATTAGAAATCAAATTAATTTCCACTTAAAAATAAATCTCAACTTCAAATTGATATTTAACAAGTAATTAATATGAGGAAGAAATTGAAAAGTATGGGATAATTTACTTTTATTCATCCATAATCCCAGATTTTATAGAACTATGTTCTTATTAAATTAATTACTCATCTAAAAACAAGACATAATCAACCACTGATTTTAAAGAATTATTTCATCTTATACTACTGAGTGTGTGATCAACCCTTTTCTGAAGATTAATTTCTAAAAAATCCTTTTCTAGGTTTAAACCTGCAAGATATTCAATTTCAGTGGGAATGTTTCTCCATTCAGCTTCATGGAAAATAATTTCAATATATTTCAAGTTCACACAATTTTCCCTTAATTGATCATTTATTTCCATTTCATTTAATATAGACTTATAGTGATCATCATTGAAGTAACCAGGAATATAAATATTATCAATCCATTTTTATTCAAAGTACACTCCCACATCTTATTCTTTAAGAAGAGAATTAACAATTGTTGGGACTGCAATCTCAGCATAGGGGAGATAACATTTATCAAGAAATTAAAAATTTACAACATTATTTAATTATTTTTTTATTAATCCAATATTTCCTTAACTTCTAGTTCATGTTTACTTCCTATTATTTTAGAAAAATAGGTTAAAATAATATTAGATTTTAAAACCTCATATCAATAATTTTCTCAACCCATGCTATCACATTATCAAGAATCTTATAATAATGTACCTATTCTAAAGCAAGAACCATGAAAAGAATGGGATGGTCTTTTTCAATTTCTATTTTTTTCATATTTTTATAACTCAACTTCCCTTAGGTTCATCACATATTGATGATAATTTTTTTTTCATTTAGAGAGATAGTTATCTTCATAGATGTTTCTTCATCACATTCAAATATTTATACATTATTGGTTTGTTAATTAAATTAAAACCTAATTTCCACTACCCTCACATTTTCAAAATCTCCCTTTTCATTTCCTCTTTTACTTAAGTCACATTGTTCTTGAATTTTCATCTTTTCCCGATCTTTTAAAGTTTCATCTTGTAATTTTATAATTATATCTTCTTTTTATTTTTGGAAAAATTTATCAAGAAACAACAAAATCATTTGTTTCAGCATAGATTAATCACATATATTCAATTCATTTAATTATTGTGTTTCTTCAAATTTACCTATATGTTGTGATTGTTTATAGACACACTACCTTGTAGTGTTCCCATAATAGCCAAAAAAGACAAAAAAGTGTTAAGTTATTGAACCCAACCTCTTAAATGACTCATTTTTAAAACAAAAAAACTACCAAATATAGAGTATCACTATGAAAACAACACAAAAAATTTAAAGTGATCAAACACACACACACAATCATAAAAACAAACTACAATTTCAGCAACCAAGTAGAGAAGAGCAACAATATTTTTTTTTCTTTTTGTTTTTTTAACTTAGTGACACCCAACACCATCCTTCCCCAAAAATTACACTAAATTTTTATAGGGGAAATTGGTCAAAAAATCCATTAAAAACAATTTATTAACCTACACTATCATATTATTACAGGGTCCAACCCAATGTAATATGGGTAAATAATTATAAGGGATTATTATTTCTCTAAACTACTAAATACTACAAGAAACTAAATCTTGGGAAATAGGGGTATCAATGTGTAAATAAGAAAATACAGAAATGAAGTGTTAAAAATATTTCCACTAACTATGTTAATGAGAAGAGACATGCATGAAAGATTTTAGGAATTCCAAATGAGTAGCTAAATGAGATGTTCTGTTCAAGAAGATAATTTTTATCCAATATAAAACTAAATACTTAAAAATGAATTAATATATCACTATGATTATGATTAATTGTAATAGAAATCCCAATAATTTTCAATAATTGTGAAACAACATGTTATTTCTCAATATACATGATGGAAAATAATAATTTACAGAAGTGAAATAATTTTCAAGAACATAAAAATATAAAAAACTAAAATAGTTGGAATTCATTTCATTCACATCACCACAATTCATGTTTGATTCTATAATAATTAAAAGAAAAATATTATTGTGAAATATAGAGTGAAAATAAAAGAGATAGGGTACCGTTTATCTTGAATCAAATGTTTGTTTAACCCACTTCATCCTTAGATTTTACCCACATTAATGCTCATGTTCATGGTCTCCATGAAAATCCTTTCAGTCTCTCTGATTCAAAATTCCAGGAATCTGCTATGTTTGTTGGTGTATTCCCCATGAATTCAGCTTGAATTCTATTCCCTAATCAGTTAATTCATTATTGATCTCCATTGATTCATCAAGCACCCTTGTATATTTTATAAATTTTATTCATCTGGGTATGCTTGGTCACATCATATCCATTGTTGGCTTCTTCAGTAATCTCAATATCATCTCCCCTTCAAATTAACTAGCCCAACTCAAAATCATCTTTTCAATAATGCTTGATATTCAATTTCTATTTATATACACTAAGTTTGATGAACTTATTCATACTCAAATGAGGTTCTCCCTATTAAACTAGACCTCGAATATTCAATAAAATTCGATCTTTAGGGTAGGGTAATAGGTGATTTATCATGGTCATAAAAATCCATTTCATGGCCAAAACAATTGTGGGGTTCATAGTTAAAAGGTATCGGGTATAGTCACACCTAAATATCAATAATTCCAGCTAAAGAAAAGGCATAATAGAGGAATCAAAGGAACAATATCATAAGAAATGGAATAGTACTACATATTTATGGTAGCTCCTTTACCATTGGTTATAGTAGCATATTGACTATCCTAGAGTAGTATAAATTTCCTCACATGGTATCAAGGAGTGGTATCAAGGAATAATAACAAATAACGGTATCATAACCTCCCAAAAGCATGATAAATCCATGTTAACAGGGCACAATTTCATGGATTATTGCATTCTCATGGTATCAAGCTATTTTTGAATGGTAGTAGAACACACAAAAATTATGGAATTAAAAAATCACTACCAATTTTTTTTCATTAACCAAAAATAATTTTAAAACTTCAAATAATTAATATATTAAAATCAATTAATAATTAAAATTTTTATATTAAAATTCAAAAATACTAAAATACCAAGAAAAATGATTTTATCTTAATTCAAATTCCATTTATGAAATATTAATAAAAAACATAGATAATATTTTAAATTACTAAACACCGATATAAAATAGAGACAATTAAAATTAATATTTAAAAATAAAATTATAAATAAAAAAGATATGAATTCTATGCAAAAAAATTTAATATTTAAAAATAAAAACACAAATTTAAAAATAAAATTTAAAAATAAATAATTTTTTTATTAATTTTATTATATTTTAATTATCTAACATTAAAATAAAAATTTACTAATTGTATCATCAAAATCTCAATAAAAATGATGTGGAAAACAACTTAAAAAATAGACAACATCATCTACCAAAATATAAGTGGAAATATTAAAACGCATTTAAAACCCCTTATGAAAGCATAATAAATCATATATTTAATTTTAAATAGATATGCATGGGACATCTACCTCAAGTTTCATCACTTCTATCAACCATAGAGTTAAACCAACATGACACAACCCAAACAACCTATAAAACAAGGAGAGATCCAAAAAAAATTCTAAAACATCAAAACCCCTAATTTAGAACAACCATGGATCTTAGATTTAGTTTCCATGGATTTTAGGGTTATGGAGGATAGATTCAAAAGAGAGAAGACAAGTGGATATCTTACCTTGAAGAACCAGCCTCAAAACCTGAACAAAATTGAAGGATCCACCATGGTGAAATAAATAAGAAAAGGATGTGCTATTGGGAGTCATAAGCATTGACTGGGAGGGATAAGAACCCCTAAAATGGATAAAATCTAACAGGGTAAAAGGAAAAAACTCACAATTATTATTAGGATTCCTTTATTCATGGTGAGAATCACTATTCAAAATATAAATGGACTTTCACCCTAAATAATCACACCGTGAAATTTCCCTTTACAACATGAACATATTATGCAAACAAATGAAAAGGTTTTGAGACAGGATTAATGAGATATAAATAAAATTTATTTATGATGTGAAACCATCTTTCAAAACATGAACTATGGTAGTATGCAATTTCTAATAGTACATCCACTCTCAGACCTTCTAAAACTCCCAACAACTAAATCAAAAGAACAAATAATGGTCAAAACCTAAAAAAATAAATAATTAAAAGGGAAATGAAAGATCAGGATGTGAAATTCACCTCCTAAATCACAATTCTTTTTCTATAAATTTCCATCATGGATTTTTGATTATTATTTATCCATTAATGATATTTTTTTTATCATTATAGGATCAATTATTTTAATAGTGATTCTCAGGAGTAAAGATAAAATAGGTGATCTCCTAGCTAGGGAGATATTATTGTTTTCTATCCATTTTTTAATTTTAATTTATTCAATTTTAAGGGATGCAATCATAAATGATATGTAATAATCCATTGTATGCAATACAAGGTTCCTTGGAGTTTTTTGGTCATGCCCCCTATGTATAAAGTGTTGTTAGTTTAATATATATATTTTATGACTTATTTCCTAATAAATTTTAATTATTTTGAAAGGATATGAAGACATTGTTTTAAATTATGGACATATAATTTAAGGAAATTGGATCCTAAAACTTGGGATTTTATAATAAGGTTACACCCAAATTATGGTTTCATGGTTTTTTCTCATGTAATGTATTGATATATGTCTTATTTTATTTTATTTTTTTCCCAAGGCTTCAAGAGTGTTTTAGTGCATGCATCATTTTTTCACATATGTTCACATTTAATGTTTTTTCTTATGTTTGAAAGGAAATAGTTTTTAAAAAATTATTTTTAATTAATTAATTGTTAATGTTAATTTTGAAGAAAATTATCACAAATAACCATTTGGGGTCATCAAATTAGTTAAAAACTAAAAATGTTCTATGATTTTTTCTTATATATAACTATGATATATGTACAATTTTATAAAATATAAACATAACTCTAGAGAAATAGTGGGTTATATTAATCTAGTGTCTAAAATAAGGATCATCAGGTGGTTTTATTCTAGGGTGGGGAAGTTGTTAGGGTATTATGAGTTTAATGATAGGTAAGGTTTTTTTATGTGTATATACTTGTTCTTGGTCACATTTTTTCAAGATTTTACTTTCTATGAAGCATTAAAAATCAATGTAGTGGAATTTTTAAAAAACATTAACCTCAATGATTCCCCATGGAGCTATAAAGAGTCATAATTTAGAATAATATTGAGGTCATGAACACCATTTTTATGCATCTAGTATATTAGGAGGGAGTATTTTAGTTCACCCTAATGGAATGTATAGTTTTTATAGCTATTTAGCCTCTATAATAAAGAGTGTTCCGCCTAGTACTTGTTTGATTTGTAGGTATATGGCTGGGTTTTCTATCAGGGTAAACTTCACCCAATATTTCTAGGTGCATAATTTTCCAAAATTCTAGAATTATAGAGACCCTAAATATTATAAGAACTGGATGAATATGATTCAAGGAATATTTGAGTTTCTTTAAACACTTGTGAACAAATTGGTGAATCTAGCCATAATTATGAAATAAGGACATACATGGAAATAATTTTGTGTGATAGTAAAAGTGATTATATATGAGTTATTTTCATATAATTTCATCACGGTGGTTTTATTTGACGAGTTATTCCATGAGACATATAAGGTAGATTGATCATAAGAGTTTATGGAAATTTCTCAAGAATCACTATCAGTGATGAATAATTCTACCCAATTCTCCGATAATTTTAAGTTTTCTTCACCTATAGTAGGAAAAAAGTCCCAAAATTACTATAGATTTATGATTATAATTTGGTAAAAATCTAATGTAGTAGGTGGGGATTTTTAATCTCATATTTTTTTCCTATGGTAAGCTCTCACAACAAAGAAAATACTAGTGGATAACAGTGAAACAAGAATATTCCGATTCTTTATTATCATGAGTAATATCCCTTTTAATAGAGCTATAGGCGAACCTTTGAGTTAGTATAAGAGGATAGTTGACTATATTCATAGGGTAATAAGAGGTAGTTAGGGTATTCCATAGGTTATTTGTATCCTCTAACTAGGGGAGATCTAGTGATATGTTATTAGTGTGGGAGATCATTCTATTTATGTACTTATTTTCTGAACCTACTAAATAAGTGTCACACCCATGATTTTTTTTTCCAGGTATTCCTTTGTTTATTTTTAGTCTGGTATTTATCCCTTGATTTCTCCATGAGTTTTTGAAGAAAAATGGAGTTTTTGGGCTCAGTAGAAGATGGTGTGCAGTTAGGGGAAACTGTGTTCCATTCTCTAGGAAACCATGTGGCCTCGTTCCTATTGGATAGCGAGGGATAGATGGTTGATGCAGGGTTTGGAAAACCATTTGGGATAATTATGCAGTATGTTCCTCTTGGAAAATGAGGGACACATGATTGCCACAAGGTTTGGAAAAATGTGTGGGATAACCATGCAACTTTTCCAGGTCATTAAAAACCAGAAAATTACTCTCTTTTCCCCTTTTTATTTAACCTTAAATCACACCTAATATGATACTAGTGATATTTTCAATCCTAGGAGATCCCTCTACACCTTCTTGGACCTCTTGAGCATCAATCCTTGATTGGTTTTGGCCTTATATCTTCAAATAATCACCAATTAAGTAATTTCTACCTTGGTTTCTACCTCTTTCTAGAGTTCTTATTCCCTATTTCTTAGGTTATCCATTTACAATAGGTTTTTTGACTAATTGAGATCCTAATCTTGAGTTGTAGGGTGAAATATTGATGGCGTTTGTTTAATATTGACTTTATAGGGTCTCTTGGTTGTGCAGTTATGGTTTTCCACCGGTTTTTGGAAGTTTCCAAGTGTGAGGCTAGTGGTTCTATGATTTTATATTATTAGATTATTTTGGATTTCTTTCATTTTGTTACAATTGTGTTATATGGATTTTTTTGTAGTGTGAAATATGTTTTAAAAAGGTTTTGAGATTCATATGTGATGAAAATTGTTTTTTCTAAAGGAAATTGGTTATGTTTCATGTGCAATTCACTACAGTGATTCTTGAATGTGTTCTATGCCTTATGTGAAAGGTTTGAAATGTTTTTTAAAAGAAATTTAAAGTTTCAAATGTGTTTAAAGTTGTTTTTCCAAGAGAAATGGGTTTTGAAGCATGTGATATTATTTTTTGTGTACCTTTTTTTGAAAGTTTGGGGTCGAAGCCTCATTTTATTATTAAAGAAAAGACCTCTTTTGACTGGGTAGAGGGATACCCATTACATAGCCTGAAGGCCCAAGGCCAAGTGTCCTGAATACTAGGCTTGAAAGCCAATTTATTGGCCCAAAGGGCCCTTCAGTGAATAGTATTGCTACATTACCTGGGCTTCTACAGTACCTGATACAATACCACTGTCGCTACAGTTCCTGCTACAGGCCTCAACCTCTACAGTGCCTCCACTGCTACAGTCCACCACTGTTACAGTCCATCCCTGCTACAGTACTGCTACAGTGCCCTACTACAAATGCTGCTACAGTGCCCCCAAAAATTTTTCCCTGCCAGGATTCGATCCTCGGTAACCCGAAGCATGTTTTAAAATGAATTTGGTCTGTGTGTGGATTTAAAAGGGGATTTTCCCATGGGAATGTTTGAATTTTATATGTACCCTTTTTATTGTGTTTCTAAATGAATTTCATGAATTGTGAGAGTGGTGTGAAATGTTTTTAAATTTTTTTTTTGGTGTGTGTAAAAATATGAAAGTGGTTTTTTATGGAAAAATGATGGTTTCCATGTGAGCTGTGATCGTTGGATTATTGTGGATTGTGAAAGTGGTGGTTTCCTTGTGTGTTTATGATTCTTGTCATGTGTATGTAAAATTTATGATTTATGTGATATGTGGAAAGGAATTTGAGAATAAAGGGAATCTTGGATTTCTAGGTGGGCATACAAGAACTAGTACGCTGGTTTATTCATAAGAGGCTGAGGCCCGAATTCTTCTAACAAGATTAATGATAAAAAACTAACTAAACATGTGATATGATTGAATAACAATAGAATTTGGGATGTTATCCCCTCTAGTGGATCATGTATGGGAATGTTGTGGGTTTTGGCTTATGATAGGGAGGACACTAGACCTTGGGATGCATTCCCCTCTAGTGGCTTGTACACGATAATGATGATGGTTTTGGTTGGAGGATTTTTATCACTATGGTATAAGGTTTATAGGGTCCCACTTGTGATAGTTACCTATAAGGATTTACCATGGTTATCTCTTGTAAAATGATGCTTTTGTGATGTGGTTCTAACCGTCAGTATACATTGGACCTTGTTTACATTGTAATTTCAAAGAAAGTTTCTTTTGAGAAAGGTTTTTCTTTAAAAGTGTTTTCCTAAAAATGTTTTCCTTGAAATGTTCCTTGAAAAGGTTTCCAAATATTCTTATGAAAGTGTTCATGTTGATTTATCTTCTAATGTCATATATTGAAATCTTTATTTTGGGTGGCATCCTATTGGGATTTGGATCATACCCTACATACACCTTTAGGTGTATATATACTTTGTTATGTATGACCTAGGTAAGAGAAATATGTTCTGTGGTGGTGATGGTGGATCAAGTTTCTAGTTTTCCACTTCTTGAAGGTGTTGGTGGTGGTGGATTGAAGGTGATAAACCTTTTGTTACATGGAGGTTTTTGGGATGTTTTTATGGCCCCCCTTCTATTTTGGTACTCTTGATATTTGTTAAAGTTGTAAAACTTTGAATATGAAAATTGATGTATCTAGTTTGGTTATGGTTATCAGTTATGTGATGTTTTATTCTTTTGGGTTTTTTATTGTTATATTAATGGGTGAAATTAGTCCCAAATTGTATTGTTGATACCCAGGAACTAGTTCCAGCCCGCGGGGATCGGGAACACCCTTCAGGCCATGCCGTGAGTTGGGTCAGGTTTTGGATTGGATGGAACCCCATATTGTTTCATGGAAAATGGTATCAAAGGAGTTTTTGATCTTTTTAGGTCAATTATTTTGGAAGAGTATAGATGGAATAGATCTAGGATTGTCAGGGCTTGAGGTTCTTGTTGCGAGTGGGGTGTCTGGACAACACACCTCGTGACTAGACTCAGGTCGCCATGGGATGTTGGGATTTGGTTTCACTTCTCCTCCAAGTGATATGTACAAGATATAGACTGTATATGGACACTAGGTGGAGGTGGAGTGGTTTAGTTTTTCTCATTATTCTATTGTTTATGGTTTTTCTTGATTTATGGAAGTGTTTGGAAATTGTTGTGGTTGCTGAAATTTTTTAGAATAGTGAATTTATGGTCTTTCCCTTGTTATTGTTGTTTATTGTAGCAAGATGACTCCCTAGAAAATTCATGTGTAACCGAGGGAAGAGTCCAATGATATTTATCCCTCACCAATTGATCAGAGATTAATGGAAGTAGTGGTTCGGGCTATCTAATATTTTGGTCATGGAGCAGGCTCTGGTCATGCTCTTATTGGGGAAACCGAACCAGGTCCTTAATAGGAAAAATATTAGGAGTCCCTCAAGAATAATCCTCCTTCATTTCTGGGTATCATGAATCCCCATGAATTATAGGATTGGATTGATAATATTGAAAGGTCGTTTGAATTTATTGACACTCCTAAGGCATTCAAGGTGAACTTTACTTCATTCATGTTGGAAGGTCCCAGTCAGAAGTGGTGAGAATCAGTGTTACAAGCTGGGAAACACGAGTGGATGAGGTAAAAGGATTTCAAGATCATCATCAATGACTAGTATTTCCCAATGAACTTGTCCTTCACCAAGACCTAAGAGTTTTTGGAACTTCATTAGGGGAATCAAAACGTGATGAAGTATGCCAACTATTTCGCTTAGTTAGTTCAATCCACACTCGAGGTAGTTTCCAATGAGTAGTTAAAGGCTCAAAATTATGAGATGGGGATGAGATCATAAATCAAATCTCAAGACTTCTTGTTTATGATGAAGAAATATACTGAGGTGGTTGATCATGCTATGATGTTATAATTTGATCGTAGAGGCAAGTCTGGTTTCTCTGGGGCAGTGTCGGTAGTGGGAAGTGGCAGTTCTTCTAAGAAGAAGAGGAAGTGGTATGAACATGAGAAGAGGGGAGGTGGTAGTTCAATACATCTTTCCCAGTTATCTTTGTATGTGGATTCAGGTGCTAAGTCAGTCACGTGCCACCAGTGTAGGAAGGTAGGGAACATAAAATCAATGTGTTTAGCAACACCAGTCCTTTCCATCAGTATGGAGCTATGGGAAACTTTCAATAGTTTTGCATGATGACATGCCCATATCATAGTGGTGAAATATCTGTAACTTTTAAAGGGATGTCATCCCATTCAGAATTGTCCATGAAAATGGGTTATCAGTTCGAAGGTTAAGGCAGTAGAACTATATATTCTTCCAGGTAGAGTTAGTTCAGGGCAGAGCCACATGTCAATTGTATTTATCAGGTTTAGGAAGAGATGAGGAAGCTTCATGCTATGGATTGAGCTCTAGTGGAATCAGATATAGTGCCTGCAATAGTTTGAGGTACCATTCTTATTGCATCATCATTAACTATTATTCTATTTGACATTGGTTCCTCTATTTCTTTTATTTCTACCCATATTGTGGATGTGTTAAAGTTTCCAACCAATATTATGACTTACACAATGAAATTGGTGACTTTGCTTAGTAAGAAGTGCATGTAGGGTTTTAGGTTCCCATCTTGTGCACTCACCATGTCGGGGGTTGAGATGGAATGGGATTTATTGGTTTTGGAAATGTACATCTTTGATGTGATTCTTGGTATAAATTGGATGGTGTGTTTTCATGTGCACATTGATTGTTATTGGTGGCGAGTAAGTTTTGTAGAACCTAATTGAAGTACCCATGTTTTTCAAGGTGAATGGGATCCTCGGTTAGGATGTGATGGACCTCCAATTTAGGAATTGGGAAGTCTCTCTAGTCAGATATTATCTCTCATGTTGGAGGATAATAATAGTGATCCAGAAGTTAGATTACTTCCTGTGGTGGATGAGTTCCCAGAGTTATTTTCAAAGGACTTCTCAGATTTCCCCCTGGAGTGGGATATGGAATTCAACATTGATTTTTCATTAGGAACACAACCAATATCTCTTACCTCATAATGTATCCCCCCCATCGAGTCAAGGGAATTAAAGTAACATATGGAATATTTTGAATCCAAAGGATGTATTTACCTGAGCATCTCACCTTAGGCCACCCCAGTTCTATTTTAGAAAAAGGCTGATGGATCTCTCTAGTTATATATTGATCATCAGAGCTGAATAAGGCGATGATCAAGAAAAATTAACCTTTTTACCATATTAATGACCTTTTCAATTAGTTTAATGGGGCAAGGTGGTTCTCTAAGATTGATATGAATTCCAGGTATCACCAAGTCAGAGTTAGAGAGGTGGATGTTTCAAAAAACTCTTTCCAAAGTAGGTATGACCATTTTGAGTATTTTTTCACGACTTGTGTGTTGAAAAATGATCCATTGTTCTTTGATATTATGAATAGGGTGTTCCATCATTATCTCTACTCAATTTTTATGGTATTTGTGGATAAAATTCTGGTCTATTCTAGGATTAAGGAGGAGCATGCTTGGAATTTGAGAATTGTTCTAGGAACCCTTTGGGATCATCATCTCTATATGAAGTTTTCCAAGTTCAACTTATGGATCAAGGAGGTAAAATTTATGGGTCATGTGATCTCAGAACAAGGGGTTTTGGTGGACCCCTAGAAGATCAGTGTAGTGATGTCATGAGAATATCAAAATAATGTTTTTGAGATTAGGATATTTCTTGGTCTAGATGGATATTACAAGATGTTTTTTCAGGATTTATATGGGCTTGATTCATCCATGAAAATTCTTACCCAGAAGGGGGTAAATTTTTAGTGGTGCCCAAAATGTAAAGCTTTCTTTGAGGAGTTTAAGAAGTGATTAACCACAACCCCTATTCCGATCTTTTCATAATATGGAAAGGGATACGTGGTCTACTGTGATGCTTTTGGTATAGGTCTTGGGTGTGTGTTGATGTAGGATGACCATGTGGTGGCATATGGTTCTCTCCAACTCTAAACACATGAAAATAATTACCCAACCCATGAATTGGAGTTATTAGTGGTAATGCATGCCTTGAATATGTGGCGTTATTATCTTTTTGGGGAGAAATTTAAGGTTTATTCAGATTAAAAGAGTTTGGCTTACATTTTCTCCCAAAAAGATTTGAATCTATGAAAACTTTGTTGGGTTGAGTACCTTCAGGGGTTTGATATCAATATCATCTACACCCCAGGAAAGGGAAATGGGGTGGAAAATGATTTGAGTAGGAAAGTACCAGTTCAATCATGGAAGGAGTCCAACAATGAGTGAAATTTGATGGGTCTTTTTTACCTATTGAATCTCAAGACCAAGGATCATAGTGGAGGTGTGTTCTTGGATAGTATTCAGTTGAAAAATTCCCTAATAGTGTTTATTTGGAAAGAGAATCCAAGTGATGAGCTATGCCAGCATTCTATGCAATTCCTAAATGTTGGGGAGGTGCCTTGTGAATGGTCTTTGTCTACTGAGGGAGATTTGTGCTTTAGAGGTCGCTTCATGATTTCATTTTCATTGTAGAAGTTGGTGATGTAGGATAACCACCATTCTTAGTGGGTCATTCATATTGGTGCCACCAAGATGTTTTATGATGTGCTCCATTAGTTCTGATGGCTACGTATGAGGTTGGATGAAGTTGACGTTTTTTTATCGTGGTGCTATACATGTCAGAAAGTTAAAGCATGGAACCAAAGGCCCTCCAGTTTTCTTCATCCACTACTCATTCCTACCTAGAAGTGGGATGATATATCCATGAATTTTATTATTGTCCTACCTCATACACCTGGTGGGTAGAATTCCATTTGGGTAGCGATTGACCGTTTGACCAAATCATCCCATTTCATTCTGATTATGGATTCATCCAAAGTGGATGAGTTTGGTTGGTTGTATGTTTAGGATATAGTGAGGCTTCATGGTGTTCCATCATCAATAATTTTAGATAGGGACCCCCATTTTACCTCATAGTTTTGGGAAGGCCTTAAAAAGGTAATAGGATCATAGATAAAGCTGAGTACGACATAACGCACTCAAATGGATGGTCAAATGGAGCAGGCGAATTAGATATTGGGAGACATGATTCAGGCATGTGTGTTAGATTTCAGAGGCTCATGAGATAACCATTTGGGGTTGTTTGAGTTTTCATATAACAACATTTACCGCTCCTTAATTCTAATGGATCCTTTTGAGGTGCTTTATAGTAAGCCATGTCCGTACCCTTTGTGCTGGGATGAGGTGGGTGAGACCTCATTGTTGGGACCTAGCCTTGTGCAAGAAATATATGATAAAGTCAAGTTTATTAGGAAGAATTTTTTAATATAACAGAGTCACCATAATTATTTTTCTGATCAAAGGCTTTGATTTTGGGAATTTTATATGGGTGATCGGGTTTTTATGAAAGTGGCACCTTGTTTGGGTCATCGTCGCTTGGGTAAGCAATGGAAGCTAATGACGAGGTACGTCAGAACTTTTGAGATCATTGAGAGGGTTGGTAAGGTGGAATAAAGGTTATAATTTCCTTCCCAGTTGACATTAATTTATGAAGTGTTCCATGTCTCTCAGTTGAAAAAGTACAATCCAGATTTGTACTATGTGTTGAATTGGGAAGAGTTGTAATTAGAACCTAATTTGTTGGTATTTGAGTTGAAAATGAAAATTGTGGACTCTCAAGAGAAATTTCTTCATGGGAATTCCATAACATTAGTATGGGTTATTTGGAATCATGGTTGCGATGATCATGAGACTAGGGAGCGGAAGTCATGAGTTGATGAGGAGTACCCATTTTTATTCTCTGATCATATTTTGGAGTGAGTTTTCGAGGATGAAAAGTTTTCATGGTGGGGAGAATTTTTACACCCGTGATTTTGTTTTAATTTATTCATATTTTTTTAGTCCGGTATTTATCTCTTGTGTTACCTGTGAGTTTTTGGAGAAAATAGAATTTTTGGGCTCGGTAGCAGGTGGTGCACGATTAGAGGAAACTGTGTTCCATTATCTACAAAACTGTGTGACCTCATTCCTATTGGATAGTGATGGATGAAAAATTACCACATGGTTTGGAAAACCATGAGGGATAACCATGAAACATGTTCCTCTTGGATAATGAGGGATGCATGGTTTCCTCACAGTTTGGTAAACCGTATGGGCTAACTATGTGACATGTCCAGGTGATTAAAAACTGAAAAATTACTCTTTTCCTTCCTTCATATTTAACCCTAAATCACCAATAATCTGATCCTAATGGGATTTTTAGCACTTGGATCTCCCTCCACACCTTCTTGGAGATTATTAAGCATCAATCATTGGGTGGTTTTGGCCTTGAATCTTTAAGGAATCATAAATTAAGTCATTTATCCCTTGGTTTATCCATATTCCTAGGGTTATTTTACACTCTTTATTGGTTTCTACTTTTACAGTGGGTTGTTTGAACAAGTGAGGGCTTGATCTTGAGTTTTGGGCTGAAATATTAATGTTTCTTGTTCAATATTTCCTTTATAGTGTCTCTTGGTGGTGTAGTTGTGGTTTTCCACTGGTTTCTAGAAGTTTCCAAGTGTGAGGTAGGTGGTTCCATGATTTTACATTATTAGATGATTTTTCTTGTTTTCTTGGTGTTACAAGTGTGTTCAATGGATTGTTTTTATGGTACAAAATATGTTTTAAAAATGTTTTGAGATGCATATGTGATAAAAATTTTCTTTTATAAAGGAAATTGGTTATGTTTTATGTGTGATTCATTATGGTGTTTATTGAATGTTTTCTATGCCTTGTGTGAATGGTGAAAAATGTGTTTTCAAAAGGATTTAAAGGTGTGGATGAGCTGATTTTTTTTCAAAGGGAAATGGGTTTTAAGGCATATGAGCTTCTTTGTTATGCACCTTAAATGTGTTGAAAATTGTAAAAATGGTGCAAATCATGTTTAAAAATGAATTTTCTATGTGTGTGGATTTGAAAGCAGATTTTCCCATAGAAATGGTTGGATTTTATATGTTCCCTTCATGTTGTGTTTCCAATGGATTTATTAAATTGTGAAAGTGGCGTGCAATTTATTTTAAAATGGTTTCAGTGTGTGTTTGAATATGAAATTGGTTTTGTTTTTGGAGAAAGGGTGGTTTCCATATGATATTTGATCATTGGATCATTAGGGATTGTGAAATTAGTGATTTCCTTGTGTGTTCATAGTGTTTGGAATGTGTATGTGAAATTAATGATTTATGTGATATGTGGAATGGAATTTGAGCACAAAGGGAATCTCAGGTATCAAGGTGGGATGACTAGAACTAGTACACTAGTTGATTTGGAAGAGGCAGAGGCCTAGATTCTTCTAGCAGTATTGATGATACAACACTAAATAAACATGTGATATGATCAGAGACCACTATACCTTGGGGTGGGATACCCTATAGTGAATCAGGCACGAGAACACTATAGGTTTCAACTTATGATATGGAGAACACTAGACCTTGGGATGTGTTTCCCTCTAGTGGCTCGTTCACAAGAACATTGTTGGTTTTGGTTGTAGGATTTTGATCACTAAGGTATGAGGTTCATAGGGTCTCACTTGTGCTAGTTACCTATAGGGATTGCCCATGGTGCTCTTTTGTGACATGATTCTTTTGTGATGTGGTATTAACCATCGGTATACAGTGGACATTGGTCACATTGTGTTTTCAAAGAAAGTTTTTTTTGAGAAATATTTTTCTTTAAAAGTGTTTTCTAGAAATTGTTTTCCTTGAGATGTTCCCTGAAAAGGTTTCAAAATATTCTTTTGAAAGTGTGCATATTGATTTATCTTCTAATGTTATAGCATGAAATCTTTCTTTTGGGTGGAAACCTACTCGGATTTGTATCATGCCCTACATACAACTTTGGGTGTATATAGACTTTCTTATGTATGACCTAGGTAAAGACAAGATGTTATGTGGTGGTGATGGTGGATCTAGTTGCTAGTGTTCCACTTATTGTAGCTGTTGGTGATGGTGGATTGAGGGTGAGGGAACTCTTGTTACATGAAGGTTTTTGGGATATTTTTGTGGTTCCCATTCCATTTTAGTACTCTTGGTATTGGTTGAATTTATAAAACTTTGAATCTAAAAATTATTGTATCTCATTTGGTTATGATTATTAGTTATGCCATGTTTTATTCTCATGGGCAATTTATTGTTATAATCATGGGTGAAATCATTAACAAAGTTCATTGTTGATAGTAAGGCACTAGTTTCCATCCCTTGGGGATCTGGAATGCCCTTCGGGCCATGCCATTGGCTGGGTTGGGTGTTGGTTTGGATGGAACCCCATCTTGGTTTGTGACAGTATTATGGGACACTTATAGAGTTACTATTAGAGGATACTATAGAGAGATATCAGGAGAGTTTTAAGGAAGGTATATGATTCTTGATCATAGTATGAGAGACCACTAAAAGTTTATAGTCAATATTATTTTTAATGATTATGACATAGATATTATTGAGGATATAAGTTAAGTAATAAAAGATGCCTTTGAGACTAGTTCCTTAGTATAGCTAGGGAACATGGGGTCAAGTATGTGGATATGTTGAATGATTTTTTTTTACATTGGGATAGGTTCCAAATGACATAGGTGATGGTAACTTGAGATTTATAGGTACAGTTTTAGCTTCTTATACTCTAATTGATAAATTATTTAATATATTAGTTACTTAATGTTTTATTTTAGAACACATGGTGTTTAATTTTGGGTTAGTTTTATATTATTGTTTCAGACTTTTGACTATCACTACACCCCAGGAAATAAATTTGATCATGTTAGGAGATTCCCTGTGTGAAGGATAATATTTATAAAACAATCCGTCTTAAGTTTTTCTAGTTCTTAGTGGAACTAAGAGTAAGATTGTAGGATTTATAGAGGATGGAGGAGATTTTTGTCCTTTTTTAATGTCCCAATACCATGATAGTGGGTGTGGTGATTACCATTTTGGAATTGAGGTCATAGGTTAGTAGTTTTGGTTTACTTTGGTCGACCCTTGGGTGTTTTGAGTTTTTCAAGTGGTGCTTGGTGCACCATAATAAAGGAAACAACTTGTCCAGATATTTTGGTGGACATGCTGGATGGGGGATATCCCTATAATTATCTAGATAATGAAAGAAAAAATAATTTTCGTATTTGTAGAATTCATGAATTAGAAATTTATATTCATTATAAAAATATTAATTAATTTTTAAATCAAAAAGGAAATAATTTTATTAATATTTTTTCTTATAAGGTTTTATTTAAAAGTTTTATTTTCAAATTATTGAATTTTAATTTGATGGAATTAATTTTATTTTTTAAATAATCATTTCAAAATTATATTAAGAATATTTTTTGAAAATTTTCTAGGAAAATAGATATTTAGTGAATAATGAAAAATACTGATTTCGTTATTGAAAAATCTATTTTTTTGAACTATTTAAAAAATAAAATTCTATTTTTGATGAGTTTTAAAATAGCATTATTTCCTTTTTATTTTTAATAATTCAATTATGGATTTTGAAATGAATTTTATACTTGAATTTAGTATAAAAGTATTTTTACATTAAAAGGGGTTTTTTCTGAAAAATTGTTTTCATTATGTTTTGATGGTTTAATTTAAAATAAAATTACAAAAATATTATGAATTGAATCCTGAAAAATTTATTCAAAATTTTTAATTAGTGGGTCTAAATTTAGTAAATATAACTCTTTTATTTTTAGTCAATATGAATAGTTACCTTAGTAATTTTTGTTACCATGTTAAAGGGTTAATCAGGTAATTCAAGTTAAAAATAAAATGATAAGGACTAAAAAATGACTATAGTAGTTGAATTTTTTTTATTATATGAGTATATATAATCTATAATAATACAATTTTCAAATATATATTCTTTTTTTCATTTGGATTTGATTATGGTCTTTATATTATTTTATGTAAATGAAAGTAAAAAATTTCACACTCTTGGTTTTAAAAACTATAATATTTTTAACATACGAATAACCAGAGGATATGTTTAGTTATAAAGAGTATTTTGATATATAAATTAATAATATTCATCATGATTTTTTTAAATTTTAATTTAAAAACTAATTAACTTGAATGCTTACACAATGTTGATGCAGTAATTATTCAATTAATGAAAAAATAAAACAAATAACATTAAAATTTTAAAAGTAGTATAATTTGAAAGAATTAATGTGACCCATAAAACTTATAGATAATAATAACATGATAGGGATACATTAAAATTTTTTATTTGAATTTATTTTTTTGCATCGATGTTATAAAATTCAATATAAATTGACATGATAAGAAATTTATGAAAATAATATTTTATTAAATGTTATAAAATTACTAAAAATACTATAATAATCCAAGTTGTTAGTATATGATTTAAAATATCAATTATGTTCTATTTATTGTATGTTTTACATTTATTGTAACTATTATTACCCTCAAAGTGTAACAAAACCTTGTTGTCACAGTAAGTGAGAAAAGGGTTAATGAAGTGTTAAAAAAAAGATAAGGCTAAAAATGTGATAAAAAATTGTACAAAAATGAGATTATTTATAACCATACTCATATTATATCATAATATTATTAATTTTTATCCATTAGGATATAAAATTAATTTTTATTAATTTAATATTTTAAGAAATTACAAGAGTTCTCCTCCCCTCTCTTATAAAAGGGCACCACTTATTCTCATTTTATCACACCTAAAAAACCTTTTGATTCATCCATGATCTATAAAAAACCCTTAATTATATCCTTCCTCACACACTATAGTATTTTGTGTGATTATAAAACAAACATAACAATGCTTTTAGTGTGAATCTAGTGATATTGTCCAAAGAAGAGGTATCATTCGTAACTGAGTGTTTTTATTTTATTTCTTCTTCCAAATCATTAAAATATTATTTAAACATGATGTAATAATAACATAAGTATATTAAATATACTAAGGTTCTATTATGTTAATGTAAAAACCAATATTCATCTACTCTTCCATCAAATGGGAAACGAAACCATCATTCATTTGTATGGAAGACCACCGCCTCATGAACCGATGTAATTATTTTCCATCACCATCTCTCACGACTGGTTATAATGGTGTAATTAATGTATATATATGATATTCAGGACATATTTATCATTCAAAAAATATAATATATCATTTAATTTCTTACCTTTCCATTCACTGAAAAATGATAACATCGTTCGTGCGTACGTGTAGACTACCACCTCCACAAAGCGATGTTATTCATTTTTCATCAGCACATCACATGGATGATATATATAAGTTTTTTTTAAAGAAGTAAAATAGTACTTATGATATAATGATCATTCTATAAAGAGAAAATAATACTTACCTTATTTTCATACTGATCTTTGAAAAACAGAAAGGTTACTTATGAGTATGTATGACCTAGCATCTCCATGATTATAACATAGTTAAATTTTCATAACCATCATTCATGATTGGTTTTAAATGAATAATTTATGTATAAAAGTGATAATTAATTCAGGATTATTATTATATATATTATGTAATAATGAACTCTTCAACCACAGTTAACCTTCTAAAGTCATTTTGGACTTCTGAATCGAATATCATCAAACATCCAACATAAACTTAAATGATTAAGTAATTATATATGACATTGTAATAATTAAAATAAAGGGAATAATGAATATGAAAAGGTTAAAAATCAAGTAAATAATTAACATGAATTTATTATTCAGGAAGATAAAGAACATATATGATGAGTCGAACTCGAGGAAAGGGACACTTTAACTTAAAACATCATTTTAAATGTTATAATGTTTTATTTTCAAAGTATTTATCTTCCATGTCCATATTTTTAAAATTATTTTATTAATGTATTTATATTGAAGTAAAATAACTATAAAGGGGATTTTAGGTTTCTTTCTTTCAAAGGTTTTCAAAAAGGAATGTTTTTGTGGAATGTTTTGAATTTATTTTCAAAATAAAAAATAAATGTTTTATTTTAACATATATGGTGATAGTGAATTTTCCTTCCACCACAACCATTATTTGAATTTTGGATTAATTTAAATTCATTCATGTTTTATTAAAGGAAAACCCCACTTTCCCTTTATCTAGGTATTTTTGTATTGAAAATGGGGTTTTAAAATAAAATTGTATTTCTATATATAAAATTGTTTTGAAAATGGGTTTAAAATATTTTTCCAAGGGGTTTATTCATGATATGGTCCTTGGAAATTATTTACAAGAGTTTTAGCCCCATTATAGCTCACACATGAGCCCAATATAGATTATATGAGGGATTTATCCCCATTATATCTCATAGGTGATCCTGATATAACTTATATAATGGGTTCACTCAGATAGTTCTCCAATGCATTGGGTAATGATCATGTTCTACAAAGAATATATTAGAAGTATACCATATAGTTATTCCAATTTTAAGGGTTTTGTAAGGGTTTTAATAAGATTATGTCCCAAGGAACCCACATTAATTTTATATTCTTTTTAATGAGTTTTTATGTAAACCTTTTTATTTTAGAAGGCATGATAATGATATTTTTAAAGGAAAAAATATTCCATCTTCAGATAAAATTGAATGCTTTTATGAAATTGTTTTTCATGGGTTTTCATGTTTTTTATAGTACCAAAATATTATTCTTTTTATGTCCCTTAATGATCTTATTTTTATCATCCCATGTTTAAAAAGTTTTTTCTTAGGGATTTAAGGATGATTAAGGACAAGGATTAGGGCAAGATCAAATTTGTGAAGATATGTCATGAAAATAAACATGTTTGTTTTTAATTTTTTATGGGAAAATGGATATTGAGTAGAAGTTTCCACCTTGTAATATAATGGATTTTTATGTTATATTTATGAACTAACTCTATAAAAATATATACATAAATGGTATTTGGGAATGTAAGAGAGTTAATTCCAATTTAAAGTCATAATAATATGTAATGTTTATGGTTGGATCCTTATAGTTGGTATTAGAGAAAATATTTAGATAACTTTAGGGGTTAGGATAATGTTAATATAATATCGTAAAATATTTTAACCAATAGTTAAGTTGAAAAGATATATCATTTGATGGATACTATGTTGATTCATCTCAACTATGTTTGTTCATAATAGTTTTACAAAGAGGAAACATGGATGTTGTAGTAGGAAGGAACTAATAGGATAATATCTACTAAAATAAGAAACATAGAATGGTTGATATTAGAAATAATTAGTTTCTTAAGGTGATGTATCATTTGAAATAAGCTATAAATGGTGTTATAATCCACGCTAGAGATTAGTCAGATCTACCATATAGGAACATGATCATAGTTGACCACTTCATGAAACAAAACCCTCCTACATTTAATGGAACTTAAGATCCAGTGGTTTCCAAAAACTGGATCCATTCCTTATAAAATATATTTGAATTCATGGAATTATCGAAACTTTAAAAGGTATCTCTTTCCATTTATCATTTTAAAGGTGAATCTGATCAATGGTGATCATCGGTTAAGAATAACAAAGATATACATGATCTTGAATCCATATAATGGGACACATTTGAGGAAATATTCCTTGATAAATATTTCCCTAATGATGTTTGAATCAGTATGGAGAAAAAAATCTTGGAATTGGGGAAAAAGGATTAAGATTTTGTAGATTAATATGAATAAAATATTACAATATTGGTTACATATGTACCATATTTTATCTAGGATCTTGATAGTAATATTATTCAGTTTTACTCATGGTTGAAACCAAGATATCGAAGTACATTAACTTCCCGTGGATTCAAAAGTTATGAGGAACTTATTTGGTGTACTGAGTATGTAGGAATGGAGTTCATAGATGATCATGTATTCTATGTAATCAAGTAGAAAAAATGTTATGGATGGAAGGAAATAAAGAGTAATTCATAAAAGAAATATAGAGGTAATAAAATAAAGTTCTCATCTTTATATATATGTGGTAAAAATTATCATAGTGAATGTATGTTAAATTTTGGAAAGTGTTATCGGTGATGTAAGTTTGGTCATAGGGAATGTGGATACAAATAAAAGACTCTTGAATAATCAAAGGATGGGGTACCCAATAGCCATCCACTGATGATATGTTTTAGTTAAAATGAGTTGGGTCATTATGCTAAATTTAACTAAGATTAGTTATATAGGATTAAAATCAACAAGGCCGAATGCAGAAAGGTGTGGAAAAATATTTTTCTACTACTATGTTTGATTCAAGGCCATATAATGGAGTGGTGATAAGTATGTTACTTACTTATTAAAAAATTACAATAACTTTTTTGACTTTGGACCTTTTTAATCATTAATTTATGATAAATTTGAAATATAATTGGGAATATTTCCTCACGAAATAATGATTAAACTTTTGGTGAAAACTCAGGGTGGAAATATTAAATAAAAAAATATTTACTAGAATATTCTTATTATTTTATATTGAATTGTCTTTACTATATATCATGTTGAACTGCTCATAGTAATGTTTTATATTATTTTGGGTATGGATTGGATTTTATTTTATCATGATAATATAGATTACAAATCCAAGAAATTTTAATCCAATGATTTTATACCTTTAATAACATATTAAGATGATGAGAAATTTATGACAAATGGAACTGAAAGTTACTTAGTACATGTTGATGAAATAAAATAAACTGTTCGGATTGGTTATGTCCTAGCAGTGAATAGATATATGGATGTCTTTCCTGAGGATTTATTGGGTGTTATTCCTGATCAAGATGTTGAGTTCAACGTTGACTTATTACTTGATGCTAATTCAATTTCAAAACACCCATATCAAATGGATCAAGTATAATTTTTATAATTTAAAGATAAATTTCAGGAGTTTCTAGACACAGGTTTCATTCTTCCTAGAACTTCATTATGGGTGCTCCTATATTATTTATTTAAAAATAAAGTTGGTTCAATGAGACTTTTAATTGATTATAAATCCTTTAATAACATCACTATTGAGAACAAGTACCCTTTTAATCATATCAATGATTAGTTTGATTAGCTCCAGGAAGTAAAATATTTTTTAAATATTAATCTCAGTTTAGGGTACCATCAGTTGAAGGTGAAGGAAAAAAATATCCCAAAGAATTTATTTTAGACTAGATATGAGCATTATGAGTTTATAGTTATTCCCTTTGGGTTGTCTAAAACACTAGTTATATTTATGGATCTAATGAATTGATTCTTCTATGAATAATTAGATAAGTTTTTGGTTTTATTTGTTAATAACACATTGTCATATTATAAATATCATGAGTATTATGAAAGATACATAAGGATTGTTTTAAAAACAATAAAAGAAAAGAAACTATATGGAAAATTTTGTAACTGTGAATTTTGGTTGCAACAAATTTATGTCTTTGGAAATATTATTTCTAAATACAGTATAACTGTTAACCTTGATAAAAAAATCTGTTGAGGAGCATCCAAGATTAAAAAAATTCATAGATATTAATAGTTTTCTTCAATTAGTTGGTCACTGTTGGGGGTATTTTGAAAATTTTCCTTGGTTTTATAACCCACTGACTAAGTTAAATTGAAAAGAAGTTAAGTTCAACTAGATAAAATCATGTAATAATTGTTTTCAAGAATGTAAAAAATAATTGGTGAATGCTACAGTTTTGTACTTACACTCTAGAAATGGAAACTTTTTCATATTCAGTGATTCTTATTTGAAGGGAGTTGGTTGTGTCCTTAGGAATAATGATCAGTTAATTTATTGTACTTAATTTCAAATAAAACTTCATAAAATAAATTATCCTACACAATATTTGGAATTAGATACTGTGGTTTTTTAATTAAAAATTTAGAGGCATCATTTATATGGAGTAAACTATGAAAAATATATTGATCATAAAAGCTTGAAGAATATATTCACTTAGAAAGAGTTGGAAACAACGTAGAGAATATGGGTATAAATTATTAAGGATTATGACTACACAATTTATTTTCATCCTAGAAAATCAAACGAAGTAATTGATGCTTTTAGTGATAAAAATAATGTCGCATTAACCATGTAATGTTTGGAATTTGATAATTTTTAATGATTTGATGATTTTTTCCTAGATGTTGTGGATATAGAAACCTCCTCTAATTTGTTTTAGGTTTTGGTAAAATCATATCTATCAGAAATAATTAACCATGCTCATAAGGAAGACTATGGGTTACATAAAAATGTAGAATTAGTTAAGAAGGGTAAGTTTCATGAATTTAACATTGAAAAAGAATGTGTTTTTATATTTGGAAGGATAATATGAGTGCCTTTGGATACCTAGTCAAAGAGATAATTGTTGAGTGAATCAAATAGTTTCCCATTTTCTATTCATCCAGACAACACTAATATATACATATACCTTCATGAGTGTTACTGGTGGTATATAATGAAAATAGATATTACTGACTTTACTAAGAAATGTTTGAATTTTAAATAGTTTAAAGCATAATGAAATTTACCAAAGGGATGCTTCAAAATTTTCCAATTCTGTAGTGGAAATGAGGAAATATATCCTTAGATTTCATAGTAGGATTTCCAAATACATCTCGAGGTAATAACATGATCTAGGTCATTATTGATCAATTAACTAAATATATGTTTTTTTTCACATTCAAGATACTATGTATTTAGACAAACTTTATATACTATACCTCAAGGAGATAGTTAGCTTACATAGATTTCCTCTCTATATTGTAACTAATCATTATCCCAGGTTCACTTCAAAATTTTAGAAAGAAATTTAGAAGTCATTGGGTACTGAATTAAATTTCAGTACAAATTTTCATCCTCAATATGATGGATAGTCTGAAAAAAAATTCAGACCCTCTAATACATACTTCATTATTTTTCAATGTATTACCATGTAATTTGGTATCAACATATTTCATTTTTTGAGTATTCTTATAATAATACTTTTCATTCTCATATACAGACGAAACTATTTGAAACTTTATATGTGAAGAAGTCTTGGAATACATCATGTTGGAATGAAGTAGGATAAAGTAAGTTGATGGGACCAGAGTTAGTTTAAGAAGTAGTTGATAAGGTTAAGATGTTTTGAAATTATATAAGGATAGTTTAAAGTAGGTTGAAACTTTACATGACTAATTTGAGTAAGGATCTTTCTTTCGAGGTAGGTGATCATGTTTTTATTCAAGTATCTTGAGAGAAAAGTGTGATGTGTTTTGGTAAAAAAGGGAAGTTAATTCCATGGTTCATTGAATCATATGAAATTATAGATAAAGTTGGATCATTTTATCATTGAGTGTCTTTTTCTATACAAATATCTCAGGTACATAATGTATTTCTTGTTTCAATGTGAATAAAATATATGTCTGATTCATCTCATGTTTTGAGCTCTGAAGAAGTTCAGTTAGAAGATAAACTTTTTATGAGAAAATCATATAAAAATTATTTAACATAGAAAGAAAGTGTCATATAAAATGTTAATTCACTAGTTTAGGATTTTTTGAAAAAATTATATGGTTGAAGAAGCAACATGGGAATTTGAAAATGCCATGAGAGAAAGATATCTCTATTTGTTAAATAATTAAATAATATTGTGAGGATTAAATTTATAAAAGGAGGGAAGAATGTAATAATATATATAATTATATAATAAATCATTTTTATATTTATATAATTAATTAATTATATATTTATATCTATTATAAAAATAATAATTAATGTTTAAATCAGATTAGAAATATTTTTAATGAACTCTTTTCTTATAAAAGTTTATTTTAAAGTTTAATTTTAAAATTATATAATTTGGATATGAAAAAATGGATTTCATTTTTGAAATCAGTATGTAAAAATTATCTTAATATTCTTTTTTTTATATTTTTTTGAAAAGATTTATTTTTTAGTGAATAGTGAAAAATAATGATTTGGTTATTTAAAATTGTATTTCTTTTCAAGTATTTGAAAAGTAAAATTATATTTTAGATGAGTTTTAAAATTTAATTAGTTCCTTTTGTTTTAAAATAATCCCAAAATTATTTTTTTAAACGAATTCTATACTTTAATTTAGTATAAAAACATTTTAACATTAAAAATGTAATTTTTATGAAAAACTGTTTTCATCGCGTTTTAATAGTTAAATTTTAAATTAAATTGTTCCAATTTTGTGAATTGAATATTAAAAAATGAATTCTATATTTGGAATTAGTGGTTCAATATTTATTAAATAATAATCTTTTATTTTTAGTCAATATAAATAGTAACCATAATATTTTTTGTTACCATAGTAAAGAGTAAATTTGGTAATTAAAGTTGAAAATAAAATGATAAGGACTAAAAAACAACACTAATACCTAGATAAATTTTATTAGATGAGTATATATCATCCATAGTCATAAAAAGGTATAATTTAATGCATTGTTTCCCATTTGGATGTGATTATTAACTTTATAATATTTTATGTAAAGAAATTAAAAAATGTCACACTCTAGTATTTAATAGATATAATATTTTACATATGGGAATAACAATAGGTTATGTTTAGTTGTAAATATTATTTTAAAACATAAATTATATATATTCATGATGTAAATTTATTTTTAGTTTTTAGTGAACAAATAATTACCTTAAATGCTTACACAACACTAATGCAATAATTATTCAGTTAATGAAAAAAACAAATAACATTAAAAATATTAAAATTAGTATAATTTGAAATAATTAATATTAACCATGATATTTCTAGATAAAAATAAAATTTTTGGTTTATATTAAAATATTTTATTATAATTTATTTTTTTTCTTGATTTTATAAAAGTCAAAGTAAATGAATAGTTCTAAAATTTACATTATTGATAATTTATGAAAATAACAATTTCTTAAATTATATATAATTCATATAAATAATATATTCAGAAAAATGATTATTATATGGTTTAAAATATCAACCATGGTCTATTTATGTGATATTTTTATATTTATATTTTCTATTTTGACCCTCAACATGTTAAAAAACCTTGTTGTTGCATTAAGTGTGAAAAGGGTTAATAAAGCATTTAAAAAAAAGATAAGGCTAAAAATGTGATCCAAACATGTAAAAATTTTATTTTATGACTATATTTAGACCCATAATCATATTATATTCTAATTTTATCAATTTTGAACCAATTTGACATCAAAATTAATTTATATTAATTTAATAGTTTAAGAAATTCCAAGAGTGCCCCTTCCCAATATTATAAAAGGGAACCTATTATTCTCATTTAATTACAATTAAAAAACATTTTATTCATCCAAGATCTACCCAAATACCTTCCTTAAATCCATAATCATATCTTGGATTCTTTTTTTTATCAGAAACCCAACCTATAAAATTATTTTGTTTAAACCTTAAGAGATTGTCCAAGGAAGAGGTGTCGTTCTTAATTGATTGTTTTTGTTTTATTTATTCTTTTGCCTCCATAAAATATTATTTAACAATGATGAAATAATAACAAAGTTATATTACATATATTTATGTGTTTCAATGTTAATGTAACAACCTATATTTATCTCCTATTCTATCAAGTGGGAAATGAAACAATCATTCGTGTGTACGATAGACTACCACCTCACGGACTGATGAAATTAGTTTTCTATCACCATCTCTCATGGATGCTTAAAATGATGAAATAAATGTATATATATGATATTCATGACATATTTATATTTCTTAAAATATAATATATCATTCACTTTCTTACCTTTCCATTCAATGAAAAATGATAATTTCGTTTATGCATATGTGTGGACTACCACCTCCATGAAGTGATTCCACTCTATTTTCATAAACACATACCATAGATGATATATATAAGTATTTTTAAATAAATAATATGGTATTTATGATATAATTATAATTATGGTAGGATAAAATAATACTTAACATATTTTCATAATGATCATTGAAAAATGGAAATGTTAATCATGTGTACATACGGTCTACTGTTTCGATGATTGTAGTGTACTTTATTTTTCATAACCGTCATTAATGGTAGGTTTTAAAAGTATAATTGATGTATAAAAATGATAATTATTATATTATTATTATTCTATATATTATTTATTAATGACCTATTTTACCATAGTCAACCTACCGAAGAGATTTTGGACTTATGAACCCCATATCATCAAAATGGACGACTAACACTTAAATGTATATGTATTTATATATGACATGATAATAAGTAAAATAATGGGCATAATGAACCTAAAAAATGGTTCTAAAATAAGTAAATCATTTTCATTTTATTATTATTTAGGAAGATAAAGAACATATGTGATGATTTAGACTCGAGGTAAGGGACACTATAACTTAAATCCTCATTTTAAATGTTATAATGATTTATTTTTAAAATCTTGATCTTCCATGTCCATATTATTAAAATTATTTTATTAATGCATTTCCATGGAAATAAAAGAACTATAATGGTCATTATATGTCACTTTCTTTCAATGGTTTTCAAAAAAAGAATCATTTTATGATTTTTTTGACTCTCTTTACAAAAGATAAAAAGAATGTTCTATTTTAACATATATGAAGACAATGAATTTTCCCACCACCGTAACACTTATTTTATATTTGGGTTCATTTAACAGATTTCATTTTTTCATCAAATAAAAACCCTCATTCCATTTTTCTTGGTATTTTGGTATTAAAAATGGATTTTTAAAAGAAATGAGTATTTTTATATTTTAAAGTCTTTTTCATACAGGTTAAAAAGAATTTTCAAAGGGTTTATTCATGATATGGTCCTTATACATTGTTTATGAAGGGTTGATCCCCATTATAGATCACAAGTGAGCTTTAAATATCTTATACTAAGTGTTTATCCCATTATAGATCTTGGGTGAGCCTGATATATATTATATGATGGTTTCACCTATATAGAGCTCCAAAATATTGGGTAATTATTATGTTCTCTAGAGAATTATATTGGAAGTTGGTCATATAGTTATTCAAATTATAAGGATTTTGTAAGGTTTTTAAAATGATGATTTCCTAAGAAACCTACATGATAATTATATTCTTTCTAATGAGTTTTCATAGAGATTCTTTGATTTATAAAGGTAAGATAATAATCTTTTTAAAGTAAAAAATGATTCTACTTTCAGATAAAAAGGTATATTTTTAAGAAAATGTTTTTCATGGATTTTCATGTTTTTTAATGTTCAAAGATATTTATTCTTTTTATGTCCCTTTATAAGAATATTTTACTCATATCATGTTTAAAAATGATTTTCATAAGGATTTAAGGATGGGTAGGGATAAGGATGAGTTCAAGATCAAATTTGTGAAGTTATTTCATGAAAAGTAAACATGTTTCTTTTTATAATTTTTTTGGAGGAAAAAATGTATACCGGTTATAAGTTTCCAATTTTTAATATATGAGACTATTATGTAAGATTAATGACCTTACTCTCTAAAACTAGAAACCTAAAAGATCTTTAGTAATGTAAGAAAGTGAATTCTGGTTTAAAGTCACTAGATTATGTAATGTTTAAGGATGGGTCCTTACATATACTGTGTAAAATGGGTAGTTTGGAAATCCTATCATGGTAATGATTTCTATCATGGCCCTTTAAAAGCTCAAATAAATAACACTATTATCTATATCTCACCACACTCTAGTCTTTGGCATGATGAAGAAAAAATTTCCAGGCCCTTGGATCTTCACCGTAGTGGCTGGTTGTGGTGGGCATCTAGTTACTGAAACACCCTAGACCAAATCATGGAAAAGGCCATGGTGGTGGTCATTTTTTTAAAATGTGTGAGAATCGATGGTTCAATTATTGAATTTTGGACCACCCTTTAACCAGTGAAAACAACATGTTTTTTCAAGACACAATGCTATAGTGATAGCTTAAAAATCCCCAATATGAAAAGGGCTTACTCAATTACTTGTTTGGTTTTATTTCTTATATAAAGCCTTAGTTTACCAATTTTCCTCTCCATAACTTCCATCCACACCGCATGGGAGTTTAAACATCTTAGGACAACTAGATCCAAGTCTATCAAGCTGAGGTAATCTCTATTCTCCTCTTTTATTTTTACCTATTTTTATTCTTCCTCCCAAAGGTACTCTTGGGTGTAGATCCTTTATTTTTATTTGTAAATAAATCAAGGAATGATTAATCCTTTTGGTGGATAGGTTTTAGTTGTTTTTTTCTATCCTTGATGGCATTTCCTTTGGTGGTGGTTGATTTGTGATCATCTATTCTTACTTGGAGAATTATGGACATTTGTTTTAGGTAGGGAATCCTCATTCACCCCATTTTTTATCTACATCTAGGTAAATTAATTTCTTTTTTATTTATTTGGGTGGATAGTATTGGTTGAAATAATCATATAAATAAATATCTTTAAGTAAATTTTATGGGGATGTGTGTTCTCATATGAATTTACTTTTTTTATGATTTTCCTGAGAGTTTATCCTTGTTCACTATTATTACTAAAAATCAAGGATATTGATAGTCTTTAATATGTTTTGGATATTATGATGTGTGAAACTTGTTGTTTTTATTTCTTTAACAAAACCATGCATAAAATGATTATAACTTATATATATCTAATGAACTGATTACCCATGTAATTATTGAATTGAATGAGATTACCCATGAAAGTAAAGAGGTAAAGTGATAAATACCTTTATATGAATATAATTTTTTAATGATCATGAAATCTATAATTTATTATATAGGGATAACTATGTTTCTTTTTTTTCTTAATATAATGTGTATAGATATTGTGGGAAAAATTTGTTGATAGTGGAGAATGAGATTTAATGCAGAACTTATTAGGAAGTAAATATATGGTTAGTTAGTATGGGATGTGATGATGGATGATGTGTGGTGGTTGAAATTTGGTTATTGCGATGAGATGGTTGGGTTATGGAGATGGATTTTCATGAGATGTAATGATTTTTTATGCAAGGTGGATGGACTGTTATTTTGTGTGTTGATGTAGTTTCTTGATAGAAATGCAATGAATTTTTAACAATGAAATTGAAATTGAAATAGAATAATTTGGAAATTTAATAATTTAGGGGGATGAAAATAATGTATAATAATAGACTTAATTAATGGAATGGTTAATGAATTTTTAGGATTAAATGGGAATTTATGTATAGAGTGGTTTGTCTTAACTATGAAATGAATTGGCTTACTAATTGGAAGTTAGTTGAAAGCAAGTAATCTATAAATTGGTTAACATGAGAAAGGAATTTGAAATTAGACTTATGTATGGATTGATTTTGTGGTGTGTTCCATTAGTAGTTGTAACAGTTGATGATAGAGGTCGTGGTATATTGTGGTGGTATCGTCAGATGCGCTAATGTACTTAGATGTGAACCCATAGGTTGGGTATGGTTTTATATGTATCTATATTTTATTTTTATTTTATTTATATATATGTCCCAACTATGTTGTATAAACATACTAATGCACACATGTTTTAGGTTTCAAGTTTTTTCTCCAGTATCAAGATTGGTTTTGAAATGGATAGTTGGTGACACCCTCTTCCCTACTCTTATAATGATGGAAATGATGATGAAAGGTGGTGTTGGAGGTTCCTAGTGATGATATCAGTTGGTGTTAGAGATTCCTAGTGATGATTATGGATGGAGTTAGAGATGCCTTATGATGATGAAATTTGGGGTTAGAGATTCCTAGTGATGATGATAATTGGTGATGTAGATTCTTTTTTATGATGTGTATGTGATATTTAGTGGGGGTTATTCATGGTAATAAGAGGGAATTGGGTCTATATTCTTCATGTTTATGATTCCATACTGCCACGGTTACATGATGGGGTAGTGATATAGATATTGACTGATTTAAGAATGGGATGATAGAACTTGTGAGGGTGGGGTAGGTAGGGATACATCCTAACCCACATTATATATGGATGGATATATGGTGTGATGACATTGATGAAATGAGAGAAGAACAATGTTTGACATTAAGTAATAAGAGTGGAAAATCAATTAGGAAGTGGTTACATGGTGCATTTTCCTATATTGTTTCAATGATATGATATTATAAATGGATGTTTTATTTGGTGAGAGTGACATAGTGAGTTTGGGATTGGATATTTTTCCCATTCAGGTGTTTTTTGTTTCTGATAAATTTTCACTGGTGAATCTGTATTCTCTTTTCACATATTCACGAGAGACCTTGGGTATGATACTACAAAGTATACTTTTTATTCTCATCATATGTATATATAAAATTTTATTCAAGATTCTAGGAGAAATTTGATGATTGATCTGGACACTACTAGCTTTGGTGTTGGATTTATTATTATGTTACTATTATAAGACTGTATTTTTCCACTTTACATGGATACATTTATTTGTATTTTTTTAATATTGGTCATGCATTGTAGTATGGTTTGATTTTTTTTCCTCTAATTTTTGATGGATTTTTTTAGTGTTTTCTATCCTATATCCCAATACTATATTTCTGTTGACTGTAATTCCACCCATATGAGTGGATTATATTATAATCTCAAGGATAGTCACCAACCCAAGGCCTAATGAAGGAAGGACTTGAGGTCTATTATCTCTCTTCATTTATTTCAAATCTAGGAGGGGTACCTTAGAAGGGTGGGGGTAGTGAATACAATGACCTGTTAAATTTCTATCAGGTATGTTCTGATTTTGGTCTTTTGTTTCCCTTTTTCATTGGGTGATTATTTTCGATCCTGAATTAAGAATATACCTGTAATGGCGAAGTCACAATTTTTTTGATTTTCAGCTTTTACTTGGGTTTTTTCTACTTTTCTTTGGGCAGTTACATGACGTGTAATAAGGTTTCACAATGTTTAATGCCGTTCGGACTCATCCTATGAGTTGAATTCACAACATGAGTTTTTACACATTTTGTAAGGGTTACATTTCATGTAATGTGAAATATGGTTTATAATTTAAAAGGTGATGTATTTTTTATCATAAATTAAAATTAAAGGGATTCATGATGTATAAAAGAGTACATGCCATGAAATTACTTGAGTTCTAGTTTTTAGGGTGTCATGTTGGTGTTTCAGGACTCATTTGTTTTTTCAACCTCCTCCACTTGGACCGAGCTCTTTCCCTAGGTGATTTTGGGTGTCTCCCTTCTTTTCGGATTGATTTTTTCTACAATTGGTCAATAAGGTTATGTGATTCATCTGTATGGGTAATATTTCCTCTCAGTTTCTCTCTTGTTAGTGGTTGTGGCACCTTTTGTTGTAGGTATTGGTTATTGAATTGTATTTTCTATAAGTCCTTTTCAGTATTTGGTTGTTCCTTTCCTTATGAAGGTAGATATTGTGGTTTCCAATCCTCATTGTCAAATTAGGTTAGGTTTACTATGACCTTGAGGTATGTGGATCTATTCATTTGTTTTAATTTATTAAATTTCTTATAGTTATTATATATTTCCTTAATATTTGAAATTGAATTGCATGTGTTGAAATTGAAATGGTCATGGGTTCATGTTTTAAAGGGGGTTTTCCTTGAAAATAGAATTACCTTGATTTGAAATGGAAAATGGAGTTTGAAACCCTGAAGCACATTGGCTTGGATTTTTTTTATAAAAATAAGAGCATGATTTTTAAAATAGAAACTAACAAGCATTGCACAATGAGAACCTTTGGTACATCAAGATAGAGACAAGAGTATCCTTAGTGTGTGTGACACCACTAGGAGGTAACCTCTTTTATGTCAATGTACTGTTGTAGGCCTCAATGTTAGTTAGATCCAACATTATGACTTTTAGGCTTGTGAGTGTCTATTTGTATTTCTCATAGGCTAGATCCTGAATAATAGGTTCATTGTTTTTTCTAGTTGTTTATTACATGATTTTTTTATTTCATGGATGTTAGATCACATATATTTTTATTTTTGGTATCTTTACTGGATTTGTTTCTGGATTTGGAAAACATGGCATGTAATTTTTGAAAATCCAAGGTATTTTTGAAAAAGGGATTTCAAATTGATTTGTTTATAAAAACTTCTTGTAAAATTGTTTTTGTTTTAAATATTGTACATGTGCATTCTTATTATTATATCCTATATAGATCTTTTGGTGGTATCCTACTGGGATTTGGTGCTCACACCCTACTTATATCTGTGGGCATTTATATAACTTGTTTTGTAGGATACATGTGAAGGGAAGAGAATTACGTAGCATTTACGATTCTCTTTTAATTTCTGTTTCATTTTGGGATAGTTTAGAGGTGATGCTTGGTCACATGGAGACTTGTTTTCTAGTCTTGTCATGTTTTTTTGGTTTAGTTAGTTTGGACCAGTTGTGTCTTTCATTTATTTTTATATAGTAATTTGATTTTATGTCTTTTTTATGTATATTAAATACTTGTTTCATTATATCTGTTTTATCCCATCCCATAATGGGATGGCCCAGGTGACTGGTCTGGTTGGCCCAGGTTGTTCTGTTGGTATCAGAGTAGAGGTTACTCAGCCTGAAGTGTGTCAACAATGCCTGAGTTGTTTCAATGTCTTGGATATACAAGAGTAAGATCATAAAAATTTTAATAGTAGTTGTAGAAAAGGTTCCTGGCTAGATCACCCCTGTTATTGAATTCGAGTTACCCTGGGTGGTTAGAAAATCTTCACAAAGTCCAAGACTAAGTGTTTAGGATCACTTGAATAAATTATATAGGAATTTTATTTAATTCAGCCTATCTAAAATTTCTAAGGAATTGGTGTGTTTAAGGTAATTTGAATAAACTATGTAGGAGTTTATTTAGATAAACCTATTCCTTTCAAAAGGTTGTCCTTTTGTGGTAAAATTCATAACTACTTTAAATTATTGTTTTTCTAAAGCATGGTTTTGGATTATTTTTTTCAGTTTGATGGTTTTGGAATTTTCTCATGGATGATTGGTTCTTTACTTGTGTTTAATAGACAATATCACCTAGAAAAGGTTTTCCAAATACAAGAGGGGAAGCCACGAGGAAGGTTCCAAAGGGGGATCCTCTAGTGGAAACTTCTTTAGTTGAAGTAGTGATCCATACCATTTAGACTCTAGGGTCAGTAAGCATAGTGAACCCGAGATGGGTAGTGGATCATGGTTCAGAATATACTAAGAAGAAACTACCTTTCTTCCATGGTGACAAAGGACCACAAGAGTTAGAGGATTGAATTGAATGAATAGAAAGTATATTCAACCTTTTTAAGACTCCGGAGGATTATCATGTGGATTTTCCACATATATGCTCTAAGGACTAGGAAGAAGATGATGAGACTCAATAATACAAGATAAGTTACAAAATGTTCTTACTTGGGTCTCCTTAAAGAAGATATTCAATCATTAGTTTTTTCCTGAGACTTTACATGAGGAAAATATGAGGTAGTTTCTAACATTGGAGCATGGAGATCATACCATTCTGGAGTTCCACACCCTCTTTGCTGAGTTGGTGCATCTAGCACTGGAGCTTGTCACCAATGATTACCTGAAGAATTAGAGGTTTGAGATGGGGATGAAGGCTGATTTTTGGCCAATTATTGTTATTAGGTTCCTTAAAACCTTTATGGAGGTACTGGAAAATGAATCTTTAGTAGATTCATACATAGCTAGGAGAAAAATATTGGGTGGACCTACAGTGGGTGCAACAGTTAACCAAGGTGCTTATTTTGGTCAGAAAAGAAAGCGCAAGAGTGGAAAATTTTCGACAATACAAATTTTAGAGGATTGCAAAAGGTAGAAGTTGGTTATTTTCTACCAGTGTGGGAGGATTGGTCGTACTAGGATTTAGTGTACGTAGGCTCCTAGAACTTTTCATCATTGTGGGTAATCTGTTCATCTGAAGCGAATCTATGATAATATGTTCCAAGGCAGTAAGGTGGGAACCAATTTCACCAAGGGGTTGTAGGTTCATGTTTAAGATTCCAAGTGTGGTGTGTCTCATAATCAATCAAAGGGGAATATGTAGGTGGCTAAAACTAGATGTCTTTATGTATATGAGTGTGTGATAGAGGAATTTGAATCAGGAAAAATTATTATTAGAGGTATGTTGCTTATTTCATCTTCTATGGTGATAGATTTGTTTTTTATAGGTGATACTCATTATTTTATATCGTCAAAGTTGGTTGATGTGTTGGGTTTTCATTCAGCTATTATTCCATTATTTTTGGATATTTCCACACCTTTGGGAAATATGTTCAAACAAGGTTTTAAATGTCTCGCATATTGGGTGGTGATAGGGAACTTTGAGGTGGTTTGGGACTTCTTAGTGATTTATATTGAAGTATTTGACTTCATCATCAATATAGATCGGATTATTATCATAAAAGACTAGATAGAATATTATCATAATCAAGTATAGTTCTTATCTATCAATGGGGTTACTCATGTTTTCTTGGGTGAGTGGGACTGAATATTAGGAAGGGAAATGCCAATTGTTCTTTATGATGGTTTAATCTCATTCCAGTTTTCAGAAATGTTTGTTGATGAGGTTGAATAATATTTGGGTGGTTAACTACCTACAGTTGTGTGTGCATACCCTTAGTTCTTTCCAGATTATTTTTATGGCTTTCCTCTAGAGAGAGGGGTCATGTTTACTATTGACATATTACCTGGAATGATGCCTATTTCTATGCCATCCTATCGAATGACACCTACTGAGTTAGTGGAAATTAATATCTAGCTTGAGAACTTATAGGTGAAAGTATTTATTCATCTTAACATGTCACCATGGTATTCTCTTGTACTCTTTACTAAGAAGGCATACTGGAGTCTTATACTTTGTATCGACTATCAGAATTTTAATCGGGTGCTAGTTAAGAAAAAGTATCCTTTACCCAGAATTGATGATATCTTTGATCAACTAAGAGGGGATCATTGGTTTTATAAGATTGAATTGTGGTTGGGATACCACCAATTAAGATTTTGATAAGAGGATATACCCAAGACAACATTTTAGAGTCGATATGGTCATTTTGAGTTTCTGGTTATGCTATTCATACTCGCTAACGCTTTTGCGGTGTTCATGGATTTGATGAACTAAATTTTTCATTGGTTCTTGGACTATTTCATTGTTTTTATCATATTTGATATATTTGTGTACTCTAATAAAGAAGAGGAACATAGAGACAATTTGAATATCATTCTTCAAACTTTTAGGGAACAATGTTTATATGGTAAGATTTCTAAATGTGAGTTTTGGATCCTGGAAGTGATGTTTCTAGGGTATGTGATATCTACGAGGGGTGTCTCAATTGATCTTGAAAAGGTGTAGGAAATTATGTCTTGAGAGCATCCCAAAAACATGTTAGAGATCTGAAGCTTTTGGGGTTTTTCAGGTTACTATAAATGGTTTGTTCTGTACTTCTCCAAGATCTCATCTTTGATGAAAACTTTAAACTGTAAGGTTGTATATTTTGAATGGAATGAAAAGTGTTATAGATATTTTGAGGAGCTGAAGATGAGGTTGAATTAAGCACCAGTTTTGATTCTTCCAGAACTAGGTTCGAGTTATAATTTTTTCCATGATGCTTCTGGTATAGGTTTGGGATGTGTATTAATAAAGGTGAAACGGGTAGTGAATTATGGCTAATTTGAGTTATAACCACATGGTAAGAACTACCCTACCCATGATCTTTAGTTAGAATCTGTTATGCATGTGCTCAAAATGTGGTGTCACTGTCTCTTTGGAGAGCAGTTTATAGTGTATTCTGATCACAAAAGTCTGAAGTATATCTTCACTCAGAGACATATGAACTTACGTCAGAGACACTGGGTTGAGTATCTTTATATAATTAATTTTTATATTGTATATACCCCTAGGAAATGGAATGTACTGGCCGATGCCTTAAATAGAAAATTACCAAAGCAAGCCATGAAGGAATCAATTGAGTAGTGTTCTTTGATGAGTTTTTTTGCTGAGATGATCTTGGGGGCAAAGAAGGTTTGTGTATAGGTGTTCTTGGATTCAATAAAATTTTAATCATATTTTTACAAGAGATTTCCACTTGATAATTTTATAGAAACCAAAATTCAATGATTAGTACAAATCCTAAATAGCGGGGAGACATCATACGAGTTATCTTGGTCTCCCAGTAGAGATTTGTGATTTTTTAGTAGGTTGGTTGTTTCTTTTTTCCTTAAGGAAGGAGTTTCTAGACTAAGGACACTAGTCTTGTTGGTCCATGAACCCTAGGGATACAAATATGTACCACAATTTGAGACATTGGTATTGGTGGCTGGGGATGAGGTGACCAGTTGGAAATTTTGTATCATGGTGCCTCACTTGTGAAAGAGTTAAGGCAAAAAAATAGATACCTTCATGTTTATTGCATCGTTTAACCATTTCTGTATGGAAGTGGGATGATTTTCCATGGGTTTTTGTTGGTTTACCATGGAATCCCACTGGGAAGGATGAAATTTGGCTAATTGTTAAAAAACTCAATAAATCAACGCATTTCTTTCCAATAAAGGAGATGAATAAAGTGGAAATTCATGGGTACTTTTACATCTAAGAGATTGTAAATATTCACAGGGTTTCCTCTATAGCTATTTTTGACCGGGAATCAAGGTACACATACAAATTCTTGAAAGGTTTGAAGGAGGCAATGGGGTCCCTATTAAAATTAAGCATGACTTATCATCCATAGATATATGGATAGATAGAGAGGGCTATCTAGGTTATTTAGGATATGCTTCAGGCTTATATACTTGATTTCATAAGGTATTGGGACAAAAATTTTCATTTGGTTGAGTTTTCTTATAACAATAGTTATCAGGATTCAATCAGGATGAAACCCTTTTAGTATTTTTATGGGTGACCATTTCAATCTACCTTTTACGAGTCAGAGTTGGAAGAGTGGTTCTTGGTTGGGTTAAGTGTTTTTCAAGAGATGATAGAGGTAGTTCATTTGATCTAGAGGAATTTGATCACAACATAGATACATCATGCATCTTTTTCAGATATTTTTCATTGTCTTCTAAAGTTTGAGGTTGGTGATTGGATCTTTATCAAAGTTTTACCTTTCTTGAGTCATCATTATTTGTGTAAGGAGTACACTGAGGTTTTTGGTCCACTTTGAGATCATTGAGTGACTGGGGGGTGGGGTGGCCTATCAGTTTCTATTTTCATATTGATTTAATTATATACAAAACATGTTCGATGTTTCCCATTTGAGTAGGTATATACCAAATCTTTCCCATGTGATTATATGGGAAGATTTTTTTCTTGAGGTCGATACCACTTTGGTTGAGCAGCTAGTTCAAATTATGGATTTCCAGGATAGGGTACTATGTGATAAAATGATTCCCCTAGTTTTGGTAATATAGGATCATTGAAAGGATCACCACGATATGTGGGAGTGAGAGTCGTTAATGAGGTAGAAATGACCTCCTCTATTTGTGGATCCAAGATCTTGAGATCTTTCTAGGGACAAAAAGATTTTATAGTGGGGAGATTGTAACGCCCATTGCCTTTCTATTAGGTATGTTCAGATTTTTGTCTTTGCTTTACATTTTTTTGGGAATGTATTTTTGGACCCAAATTAGGAGGATACCTATAATGGTGAAGTCAATAATTTGTTGGATTTTTAGATTTTCCCTGAGTTTTTTACTGTTCACTGGGTAGTTATACGACATGTAATAGGGTTTCACATTGTGTAATGTCAGCCAGACTCATCCCATGATTTGAATTCGCAACATGATTTTTTTACATGTCATGTAAGGGTTACATGTAATGTAATGTGAAATCTAGTTTTTAATTAAAAATGAAACACATTGTTGCATAACTCAAAATTAATGGGATTTTTGACATTTAAAAGATTACACATCATGTAATTCCCCAAGATCCAATTTTTACGGTGTTGTGCAGGTGTTTGAGGGATCATTTTTTTGAAGCTTCCTCCAATCTTCTAGATCTCTTTACCTAGGAAATTTTGGGAGTCTTTCTTCGATTTAGAATTATTTATCCAATGATTGATCAATAGGGTTATGCGCTTCATCTCTCTAGGTAATCTTTCCTCTATGTTTCTCCCTCATTGGTGGTTCCGACACCTATCGTTGTAGGGATTTGTGATTGGATTATGTTTTCTATAAATCCTTTTCAGTATTTGGTCGTTCCTTATCTTCTGAAAGTATATCTTGTAGTTTCAAATCCCCATCGTCAAAGGCATTTAGGTTTTTTACACTCTTGAGGTAGGTGGATATATTCAAATGTTCTAATTTCTTAAATTACATATAGTTATTATAGATTTAATTGAGATTTGAAATTTAATTTCATGTGTTGAAATTGAAAGGGGAATGGGTTCATGTTTTAAAGGGGGTTTTCCTTGTAAACAAAATTTCCTTGATTAAAATGGAAAATGAATTTTCAAACCCTAAAGAAGATTGTCTTGGATTTGAAATGGATTTATAAAAATGTGTGCATGGTTTTTAAAATAAAAATTGAAAAAACATTTCACAATGGGAACCTTGGGTATGTCAAGATAGATACATGAATAGCCTTAATATGTGTGAAAACACCAGGAGTTAACCTCTTATATGTTGATGTTCTATGGTAGGCATCTATGTTTGTTAGATCTAACCTTATGCTTTGTTAGGCTTGTGAGTGTCTAGTACATATTTTCCCATAGGATAGAGCCTAGCAGTAGGTGCATTGTTGTTTCTGGTTATTTGTTACATGATAGTTTATTTCATGGATATTAGATCACATGTATTTTTACCTTTTAGTATCTTTACCTAATTTGTTTCTATATTTGGAAAACATGAAATTCAATTTGTAAAAATTCAAGGATTGTTAGAAAAAGGGATTGGAAATTGAATTGTTTATAAAATTTACTTGTATTTTTTTTGAAAGCATGGACTTGTGAATTATTGTTATTAGAGCTTGTATAAATCTTTTGGTGGTATTTTACTGGGCTCTATTACTCACAACCTACTTCTGACTGTTGGTAGTTGTAGACCTTTTTTATAGGATATAGGTAAAGGGAAGAGAATTCTATAGCATACAGACTTCTCATTATGTTGTTATTTTGTTTTGGGATAGTTTGGAGGCAAAGCTTGGTCACATGGAGACTTGTTTTCTAGGATTGTAATGTTTTTATGGTTTAGCTAGTTTGGAACGGTTTTATATTTATTTTGTTTCTAAATATTATTCTGGTTGTATGCCTTGTTTTTCTTATATTTAAGACTTGTTTTTTATCTCTGTTTTACCCCACCCCATAATGGGCTATCCCAAGTGATAGGTCTGGTTAACTCGGGTTGGTCTATTACAGTGAAAAAGTGGTATCAAAGGTTTTGGTTGAGTGATAAGATATATATTAGATTTAGTCACTTGTTAGGATTAATGCATTGGTAGGGAAATGGTATCAACAGCTCTTAGGGTGTGACATGGACTAGGGAGACTTGAAATGGGAGGGGATTTTAGGGCCCCCATGATATGATTTATGGACTATGAGCTTATTAAAAAACCAAGTCACGTGGTTCTTCTTGTATGGTAGAGATATAGGTGAGATGCATGCATAATGAATATTTCTATTTGTGATTGAATGAGGTATTTTTGGGAAGTTAAAATGAATTTAATTAAAGAAATCCTATAATTCCATGCTACTAGGATTAGGGATACCCTTGTGTTTATTGAAATATCTCCTAGTCATCATCAACATGTAGTATCGACAGTAGTGGTTCAGGATGTTGAACTAGTCAGACATAAATGGATTGATCTAACAAAAAAGGATGAGGCATGGAAGACAACCATGAATTCCTTTTAGTAGAAGAGTATAGTGAAGTATGAGAGAAGCATCTCTGATCTAGATATGTAGCATTGATGATATGAACTCAAGATCTCCTTTGGTCTGATTCAATCTTGAATTAATTTGCAGGTTTTATTAGTGGATAATTATATGTGAGGGGTGGAAAATCGATGGTTGGTTCTATATCTAATTTATAGGATGAAGGAAGGTGTTTCATGGATTTTATTCCAAAGGGAGATTATTTTGGAGTTATTTTCATCAGTGATGAAGGTATCAAAGAGGTAGCATCTTTTCTACCTTTAGTGGGGGATCATGAGTGTGTAATAGATGAATATTAAGTTTAAGTGCCTTTTTCATTTTTATCCTGACCTATTTCTAGATGAGGATTCTAGAAAATGACATCTAGAGGTGGTGTTGTGACCTAAGAACTAATATGCAGTCACCCGATTTATGATTCCTATATAATTGGAGATGTAGAAGAAAGTGGAGATAATTTAGTGGATGTAATCTTAAATAATTGATCTCTTAGAGGTATGTTAATAGGAAAACATGAGGAGTATAGATTTAGGAAAAGAATCACGGATGTCAAGGAATATAGGTGTCTATTAACAGGTATTTGACCCTATAAGTCTTTCTCACATCATTTTGGGACATGCATTCCCAAGTGTATACAAGGTATTTCCTTTCACATTTTATGTTTTCTTAGGTAAAGGTCAACATCAGGATCAATTCCTAATATCTCAGGGAGGTTAGTGTAGTATGGGTAGTCGATCCCATTTTTAGTGGCAACATCCATTGCCTCTGAGGCATTATCAGCAACATGGGAGCTCAAAATTTGTTATGTAGTTGGGTCAGCATGCTTATTCTCAATAAATGGGAGATTGTACTAGTGAGGATCATCCCCATGATTTCCCTTACCCTCGTAGACTTATACCATAACATGGTCATGGATGAAATCTGTAGTGAGGTAGAGGAGCAGGGCACAAGTAGATACATGATATGTAGGTGCCAATTCTAGAGGGACCCAGGGTTGTTTGATCTATGTATGACACATCAAAGTGTCACTTTATTTCTTTTGATTATGTATTGATTTATCCCTTGGTCATGGGGTGTCCCAGTGTTGGAATTTGATTTTTTTTTGGATTTTATAGGGCTTCATAGTTACAGACATGGTTTGGGAAACCATGCAGTAGAAGCCATGTTCCATATATAGTTTGGGAGAGAGTAGATTGAATGATATGTGCATGGTTTAGTATACCATTTGAGTCAACTGTGTATCCTATAAGGTTTTGATCCAGTGGAACATGCACGATTCATGATCAATTTGATAAACTAAGTGAGACAACCATGCAACCTGCTCGAGTTGGTGTATTTTTTTTTTCATTTTTTCTTTCTTTATATTGGGTCTTCCTCCCCAAGCTCCCCCTCTAACTCACTCAATTTAGGTACCTCCCAAGGATATCTCTATAACACCCTGATATTTTAATAAATATTTCCCTTTAAATAATTTTAATTCTTCAATAGCTTGAAATGTATGTAATAATTAGTTTAATGAAACCACAAGATTCCAGTAGTTTAAAATGACCATTATAACCTAGTCGTTAAGTTAAAAGGAATAAATATAACTAACTTATGAAAATGTATGGTGAATTCATTGGCTACAAATTATTTATGAAATATATAAACTAATAAAATGTAAAGGAAATATTTTTATTTTTGTTAATTGAAATTATTAAATGAAATTAATGATATATATATATATAATATATGTAATAAAATATTTTTGATAGTTATCTAATATATTTTTTAGTCATAGGATATGAATAAACCCTATTTTATGTATAAAAACCTATATTTTTCAAAAGTGTAATTTTACCGTCTTTTAATAGAGAACCCATTTTAAATTAAAATTTTGACACATTAATAATTTTTATATGAAAAAATAAACTTCTTCTTTGTAAGTGGGATATAAAAATTTACTTTGAATGAATTTTTTATATTTTTCTGATAACTTTCAAGTTTTTATGAATAGTAAAAATATACTAAATTTTAATTGAAAACAAATTTTTCATTGAAATAATTTATATGGTGAAATTATATTATTAAATGGTTTTAAATTATAAATATATTAATTTTTTATCAGTTAATATATTTTAGGACATTGGAATTAATTTTACATTGAATTTAGATGTAAAAACATTTTAATATTTTGCAATGTTTTAACTTTTTAAACCCATTTTGTCATTCCAGCAATGAGATTAATTTTCAATTAATTATTGAAAATTATATATTTTGAATTTTGAAAACTTAATTCCCTATTTAGAATCATTAGGTTCAAATTATGTAAATAACTTTCTTCTATTTTTGGGCATTATGAATAGTAACTTCGATAATTTTTATTAATACATTAAAAGGGTAAATCAGGTAATTAAGGGTAAAAATAATATTATAAAATTAAGTTAACACTTTTCATAATATCATTTTTTGAGTGTATTTTTACCTAAATCATCCTTGGGTCGAAATTATTTCGTTTGGAACCCACTTGGATGAGATTAGGACATTTAATTTATTTTATTTAAAGAAACGTTAATTATGTCTTACTCAAATTTTAATAACTATAAAATTTTTTAATATAAGATTATACAGAAGATAAATTTGACTATAAATACTCATTTTAAATATAATTTTTTTTCTATATAATTTTAATTTATTTTTAATTTTTAGGAAATAAATAATTACCTTAAAGGCTTATAAATTGATGATGCAAAAATATTTTAATTGATAAAAAATCAATAAAATATTTTTTATTAAAATGATAATAAACATCAAAAGACCAAAACACTTGAGAAAATTTTATTTTTTGAGTATATATCTACCATAATTATCCAAGGGTCAAGTTATTGACCATTTTTATCCATATGGAAAAGATTATGACACTTATAATATTTTATTTAAAGTGATGTTAAAGTTGTCACATTTATGTTTTCATAAATATAAAATTTTTAATATAAGATTTTCAGAATATATATTTGACTATAAGTATTATTAAAAAATATATAGGATTTATATTCATCATAGTACTTTATTTTAAATTTTTATTCAACAAATAAGTATATTAAATAATTACACAAAACTGATGTAATAATTATTTTATTAACAAAGATAACAAATAAATGTTATTAAAAATATTTAAATATATATAATTTGGGATAATTATTATATACAATTAATTTTATAGATTACATTGACCTATTATTAATATAAAAAAATATTTGGTTCAAAGTTAACTTGTTATCTTTATATTTTTAATAATCAATGAATTGAATAGTGTAAAAATTGAAACTATTGATTATTTATCAAAATAATGTATTATTAAACTATTTAAAAATCATAATTTTTTTTAAAATATATAATAATTATAATATGGTCTAAAATATTCTAAATTATTAATTTATGGTCTAATTGACATCAAATAAGTAAATATTGCACCCTTTTAATATTGAAATATTTGTTACCTTAGAATAACTAAGTGTTAATTAAAATAATAAGGTTTTAATTTATATAAAAACTTGTCTAAAATTTATTTGTTGATAATATTAAAACCTTATATCATCTCATGTTTGAAACTAGTACATTTTTGAGTTTTTTATTGGTTTTGATTTTATTATAAATTAGAATTTTTGGAGATTCCAAAAGTTCTCTTCACCTCAATTATAAAAGGGCACATCCTCCATCACTTCTTCACTTCACTTCAAGACTTTATGCTCAACCATACCCTGACCATTTCTAGTCTCAAATTTCCTAGTCACATTATATATATTTTGGTATTCTCCAAAGACCAATTCTAGTGCTTTAAGTGGAGATCTAGAGGGAGCTCGTCGAAGAAGAGGTATTCTCCTCTACTGATTCTTTCGAACTTACTTCTTATTATACTTCATCTTCACGAGTTGTTTCTATTATAAAGTAATAAATCCAGTATCAAATATATACTTAAATGTTATTATAATTATGGAAAAACCATATTCCACCTTCTATTCACCCTACAAAAGAAAAACAAAATCACCACACTTGCGTACATACGACTTACCGTCTCCACATTATGGTGTAATATTTTTTTCACCACCACTTACTTGGATGGGTATAATGATAGAAATAAAAACCATATATGATTATTATAACATGATATATATTATGAAACAAAATATATACCATCCACTTCCATACTATTTCACAATTATGGGAATGATATCGTTGCTCATGTGTACGTACGGCCTGTCATCTCCACGATGTGATGCTATTCATTATACATGATATTCATTAAAGCATGATTATATAAATTTATATAATTAATGAATAAATATTATATATATTATATGAATATAATTTTAGAAATTATATAACTATAACCTAATAAGGATAACTGGAACTTATTAAACAAAACATGCATAAGAAAATGAAGCAATTAATACCTGAATAAAAAGTAATAATGAAATGTTATTAACAAAAGGATGATAATAAAATCATATATGAGATCATAAAAAATGACTATTATTTTTGAATAAGTCAATGAAATTATTTAAATAATTAAATTGGAGGTTCAGATACATACAAAGGATATCATACCTAAGGTAAGGGATAATTTCACAATCTCATTATTATGAAAGATCGTTTATATGTAAGTATTTACTAGGGTATATTTATAATACATATCTATGTCTCCTAAATATGTATTAAAAAAATTATTTCTACTCTTCTAAAATTGTTTAAAGTCAATTTTACCCATTCATGTATTTTTATTAAATGGTATGGAATGAATCTTTTTCCATTTTCGATACGAGGAACTTTTTGACTTATCCTAAAAAAGTATGAGAATAATTGATATGGCATGAAAGGATTTTTACATTTTCATGACACCTTATTTCCATGAAGTTTTTTAAAAGATTTCAAGGTTACTTTCAAATAAATTATTTTCTTTTAAAATTGCATGGTACTTTTAGAAAATACAACATTTTTGAAGAAGAAAGGATATTTTCATCAAGAATTAATTTCAATTGTTCTATCAAAATTATTTTTCATCTAAGATGAAATTATTTAATTAGGTTATATTTCAAGTATACTATACCTATTATTTATATGGTTTGATTTTGTTTATTATTGAATTATTTTTATGAAATCCAATTTTTACATGGATTATGTTATGATGGAATGATGTTTAAGAAACCCATTTTATTACCTAGGTTATTCTATGATGAATGATTTATGTTTTTGTAGCACACGTAAGAATGGTTTCATTATTATATGGGTGGGACCTATATCTCCCTCCAATGTATTGGGTAAAGATTTATATATCATGAGATATATAGGGATAGAAAAAAAAAGATCTCGGTTCAACAATACAGGACTAGAATAGGAAGTAAACTTGATTCAGTAATACAAGGATTGAATGAGGTGTGAACTCATTTCAGTAATGGACTTTGTCCGCTATGATGGTCTTTGAAATGGGAATTGACTAATATGAAATTATTTTCTATGATTATGTGTAATCCACAAATTTTATGTCTTATTTTATGAATTTTGGGTATATGTTCATTGATTCTTTATGAACTTTTATGGTTTATCCTCTGATATGATATCATGACCTTTCATATACAAGATAATATTTTCAAATGTTATGTTCAGGTGTCTTATGATTATGATGTGATTGATATCTCCCTTGTTTTCCCTTATTTAGCATCTGATCTCAAACTTTCTTATGTTTCTTTTCCCCATGTTATAAAGAAGGGTATTAAATAAGATATGTCAAAAAGGGGTCTAGTTATGATGGAATAAGCAGGAGGCAATGTATATGTCTTGTTAACCAGTAGTTTATATTTTTTGGTTTCTAAAGACAATAACTATATACATTCCTAGCATGGTTTTGTTATGTTTTGTAATGAATATTCTTCAATTTTGAAGTAATATCTATGTATATAAATTACGGGCCATTATAGTTGGTATTAGAGACAAGGTATAGTTAACATTTGGAAACTAGGATGAGAAAACCTTAGTAAAAACCCTAAGTTTATGTAGAAGTATAGGTTACAATCCTACTATTTTAAAAATTATCATGACTAACCTTGGATAAAACCTAAAGCGTCATAAATTGAAATTTTATTCTTGATTATGTGATTTTCCCATTATGATTAGTGTTTCTCACACTATGCTTCTTGGTTTTAGTCAATGTTTGAAACCCAATGGATCCATGTTACTGCTGAATGTGTTAGAAAATGAAATGATTATCCTTTTAATCAACCAAATGTTATGGGATCTAGAATAAAAAATATTGTCTCTATTCTCACACAATATCCTCAAGCTATGAATCATGCAAGACATCCCAAAAAGAAAAGGAGGGAACAATATTCTGTTGAGTCCTTCACAAGGAAGTTTCCACCTTCTTTCACTGGGTATTCTGATCCACTAGTGGATGAACAATGGATTAGTATCACTAAAAATATATTTTCAATTCTCCAATGTTCAAAGCATGATAAATTCATCTTGGTAGTCTATCATTTGGAAGGTGAAGATGATCAATGGTTTAATATTATCAAGAATATGAGGTAAAGAGATGAAATTGACTATATGGAATGGGATGAGTTCAAGAACTTATTTTTTAGTAAGTAATTACCTTTTATTCTTTGAACAAATATGGAGAAGGAGTTTCTTGATCTTAAGAAAAAGGATGATGAATTCATTGGTACCCATGAAGAAAATTTTACAAGACTTTCAAGGTACGCTTCTAGAATTATTATCCAACCTGAGAGTAAAATTGATCAATTCTTTAGTGGCTTAAAACCAAGTTTCTGAAGGGCATTATCCATAAGTGACTTCAATATCTATGAGAAAATTGTTCGATGTGATCTCAATGCTGAGATGGAAATTGGAGTAACCCATCCGTCCTATGGGTTTGATAGGAATAGAAAAATGGAATTAAAGGGAAAATTTAAAGACCACACTGAAAAGAAGATGAGTTTTTTCTTATTCTCAAAGTGTGGAAAGAAACATGGAGGAAATTATCTTAAAGGGACTAAAAAATGTTGTAAGTGTGGGAGATAAGGTTATTGGGCAGATGAATACTAAAGTGATGGTAAAAATATGTATAATGATGCAAATAGAGAAAAGTCTACATATAATGTACCTCTTACACTTCAATGCTACAAGTGTAAGGAAATGAGGAATTATGCTAACTAATGTCATAATATAAGGGTTATTGTTGATGATCTATGTTAGCAAACTCTTAAGGAAAAATAAAAAGGCAAGTCACATGTGATCACTATCGTCTATGTGGATTATGATATTGAAGTGGTGAAAGGTACACTTAACATACACTCTAAATTAGAAAATGTTTTATTTGATTCTAGATCCACCCAATATTTTATTTCAGAAAAATTTTCTTAGGGTATCATTGTATTACCTCAAAAATTAGATATTGAGTTAGCTGTGACAACTCATAATGGCACAATGATCACATAAAAAGTTTATAATGCTTATCTAGTTGAAGTTTGTGGGAAAGTGCTTCCTGTAAATCTTGTGATCCTTCCTTTAGTGTAATTTGATGTGATTATGAGTATATATTGTATTTCTATATATGGATATCTTATCAATTACCAAGGAATGGAAGTCATATCTCATATTTTGGATCAATATATGATCATCTTTTGATGTAAGGATAAATATGAACTTCTAGTTGAAATTTCTTCCATCTTATGGGTATTGATTATTATAAATGAAGGTTATCTATATCAAATGGTTAGGGAGAAGCTAACCATTAAGAAAAAACCTATTTTATGGGAGTTTTTTACTGTATTTATAAAATAATAGTCAGGTCCTCCACTGAATTGTGAAGTTGAGTTTTCAATAGAACTCATACCGGGTGCTATTACTATTTCAAATACACCTTATAGAATGGATCAAATTGAGTTGTAGGAATTAAAGTATAAACTCTAAGAGAATATTGAAAAGGGAATCATAAACCCTAGTGCATCACCTTAGGGTGAACCTATTCTATTTGTTAATAAGAAAGATGGATCAATGAGACTCTGCATTGATTATCGAAAAATTAACAAGATCACTATCAAGAAAAAAATATCCTCTCACCTGCTTTGATGAATTATTCAACCAACTACATGGAGATAAATACTTTTTCAAGATCGATCTTCATTTAGGATATAATCAATTAAGGGTTAAGAATAGGATACATAAAATATGACATTCCATACAAGGCATGAAGACTGAATTTATTGTGATGCCTTTTGGTCTTACTAATTCCCCCGCTATCTTTAGGGATCTAATTAATAGAGTCTTTAGAGAATATCTTGATCGGTTTGTAGTAGTCTTTATAAATGATATTATTGTATATTATATGAGCAAGGAAGAACATGAAGATCACCTGAGGATTTTACTGAAGACCCTGAGAAAGGAGAACATTTATTCAAAATTTACCATGTGTGAATTCTGGATTTATGAAGTTTCATTTTTGGGTCAAATAATCTCAAGAGAGGGGATATCTGTGGATCCATTAAAAATAAAAGTTATTGAACATTTTCCTAGACCAACAACAGTAACTGAGATCTGAATTTTTCTTAGTTTTTATGAATATTATTGACATTTTGTGAAATATTTTTTACATCCACTCACCAAGTTGAATTGTAAAGTAGTTAAGTTTGTGTGGAAAAAAGAATGTGAATAGAATTTCAAAGATCTAAAAAGAAGTTTATCCAGTGCACTTGTACTCACACTACTCTATAGTGGATAAAGGTTTGTTATCTACAGTGATTCATCCAATAAGGAGATGGGTTGTGTTCTCATAAAAATTGATATGGTGATATCTTATGCCTCATGAAAATTGAAAATCCATGATCAAAATTACCCAACTTCTGATTTGGAGTTAGCTTCAGTAATATTTGAATTAAAGATATGGGGAAATTATCTTTATGGTTAAAGTTGTGATATTCATACTGATCATAAAATTTTAAAGTATATTTTGACACAAAATGAGATGAATATGCGCCAAATAAAATGTTTATAATTGATTAAATTTTATGAATACTCAATACATTACCACCTTGGGAAAGAGAACTTGGTGGAAGATCCTTTGAGTCAAAAGGACTATGCTAGGCTTTCCATGACGAGGATCATAAAATATCCAATATTTATGTATTTTTGAAGAATGAAACTTGAAATTTTAAATTAAGGGAAGGAATATTATGTTTCTCAAATGAATGGTCGATCATATATACAAGTGAAGATTACGGAGGTGTATAAGGAAGATATAGATCTACAAAAGAAGGTGAGAAATTTTCATGAATTCAACCTTGATTATGATATAATAATAAGGTTCTAGAACCATGTTTTTATTCCTCCCATAGCATAATTAAAGAAGGATCCATTGGAAGAGGATCATAATTCTTCATTCTCAATTCATCTTGGAAGTAAAAAGATGTATATGGACCTGAAAGAGTATTTCTTATGGGATGGAATAAAAATAGATGTTGTTGAATATGTATCTCAGTTCTTGGTTTGTTCGCAAGTTAATGATGATAGATAGAAATCTAAGGGGATGTCACAACCATTACCCATACCTGAATGAAATGAGAAAAAATCACCATGGAATTTATCATTGAACTTCCCAAAACATTTAAAAGACATATTTCTATACGAGTTATAATTTTTTACCTTACGAAGTCAAAACAATTCATTTCTATTAGAGAGGATTTCTCTATTGATCATATTTCTAAGATATATGTAAATGAAGTGGTAAGATTTCATGTAATACCACTTTTCATTAAATATGATTGGGATATGAGGTTTACCTCAAAATTATGGTGAAGTCTTCAGTATGATCTGGATATAAAGTTAAGTTTCATCACTTCTTATCATCCTCATATATATGGTAAGTCTGAGAGGACAATTCAAACTCTAGAAGACATGTTGAGAGCTTGCTCTATGGATTTCAAATTTGGTTGGGATCAACACCTACCTTTGGTAGAATTTTCTTACAATAATATCTTTCACTCAAATATTAATATGACTCCTTATGAATCCCTCTATGTAAAGAAGTGTATAACTCCAACTTGTTGGGATGAAGTTGGGGAAAGAAATCTATTAGGACCGCATCTTGTTGATGAAATAGTATAGAAGGTCAGATCAATTCAACAACACATAAGAGAATCTTAGAGTCTACAAAAAAGTTATGATGACAACCGAAGAAAAGACCTAGAGTTTGAAGTGGGTGATAAGGTGTTTCTATGAATATCTCCCTATAATAGAGTAATTATATTTGGAAAAAAGTGCAAATTGGGCCCTAGGTATATTGGTCCTTTTGAAATTCTTGATTGTGTTTGGAGGTAGCTTATATATTGGTGCTTCTATCGAATCTATCTCAAGTTCATGATGTTTTCCATGCCTCTCTTCTGAGAAATTACATACCTAATCCTTCACATGTACTAAAATCATAATTCTTAACACTGGAGCAATATCTTTCTTATGAGGAACAACTGATACAAATTCTAGATTAAAGTGAAAAATTTCTATAAAACAATACCACTCACTTGGTTAAAGTTTTATGGCGAAACCACCAATTTGAGGAAGTTGTATGGAAACTTGAGGATGTGATGAGGTATAAGTATCCTCATGTATTTGTATCCAAGTGATGAATTTAAAGGTAGAAATTTAGTTTAAGGGGGGTAGAAGGTAACACCCTAATATTTTAATAAATATTTCTCTTTAAATAATTTTAATTCTTTAATAGCTTGCATTGCACACAATCGTGAGTTTAAAAAAACAACAAGATTAAATTAGTTTAAAATGACCATTATAAATGATATGTCAAGTTAGCGGGAATAAATATAACTAACTTATGAAATTTTATGGTGAATTCATTGGCTACCAGTTATTTATAAAAAATATAAACCAATTAAATGTAAAGGATTTTTTTTTTATTTTTGTTAATTACAATTAGTAAATGAAACAAATGAAATTAATGAAATATATATGTTATATATTTAATAAAATATTTTTTATATCCAAAAATTTATTTTTTAGTCATAGGATTTGAATAAACCTTATTTTATGTATAAAAACTTATATTTTTTAAAAGGGTGATTTTTCCGCCTTTTAATGGAAAACACATTTTAAATTAAAATTTTGACACATTAATAATTTTTATATGAGAAAATTAAATTTTTCTTTGGAATTGGGATATAAAAATTTACTTTTAATTAATTTTTGATATTTTTTCTGATAACTTTCACATTTTGATGAATAATAAAATTATACTAAATTTTAATTGAAAATAAATTTTTTCATGGAAATAATTTATATTGTTAAATTATATTATTGAATTTTTTTAAAGTATAAATATATTATTTATTTATCAGTTAATATAATTTAGTCTATTTTAATTAATTTTACATTGAATTTAGATATAAAAAATTTCAATCTTTTGCAATGTTTTAACTTTTAAAACCCATTTTCTTATTCCGAAAATGTGATTTATTTTAAATTAATGACTGAAACTTATATATTTTTAATTTTTAAAAAATGAATTATATATTTAGAATAAGTTGGTTCAAATTATGTAAATATATTTCTTTTATTTTTTTGCATTATAAATAATAACTTTGGTAATTTTTATTAATACGGTAAAAGGGATAATCGAGTAATTAAGGTTAAAAATAATATTTTAAAATTAACTTAACACTTGTCCTAATATAATTGGATGATTTTTTTTGACATAAATTATTCTTGGGGTGAAATGGTATCCTTTGGAAGCCACTTAGATGAGATTAGGACATTTAATTTAATTTATTTAAAGAAAAGTTAAATATGTCTTACTCAAATTTTAATAACTATATCATTTTTAATATAAGTTTATACAAAAGATAAATTATAACATAAATAATCATTTTAAATCTAATTTTTTTATTTATAATGGTAATTTTTTTTTAATTTTTAAGAAAAAATTAATTACCTTAAAGGATTATAAATTGATGATGTAGAAATTATTTAATTGATAAAAAAATAGAATAATTTTTATTAAAATGGTAATAACCATTAAAAGACTAAAAAACTAAAAAAATATTATTGGTTTAGTATATATCTACCATAATAATACAAGGGTCTATTTATTGACCATTTGGAGCCATATGGAAAAGATTATGACACTTACAATATTTTATTTAAAGATATGTCAAAGTTGTCACATTCATGTTTTAATAAATATAACATTTTTAATGGTGGATTTTATAATATATATATTCATCTATAATTATTCTTATTAAATATATAGGATTTATCTTAATCATAGTATTTTATTTTTAATTTGTATTCATAAAATAAGTATATTAAATAATTACAAAATAACTGATGTAGTAATTATTTTATTAATGGAGATAAAAAATAAATGTTATTAAAAATATTAAAAGAAATATAATTTAGGATAATTAAGATATGAAATGAATTTTATAGATTACCTTTACCTCTTAATAATATAATAAAATATCTGTTTCTAAGTTAAGTTGTTATCTTTATATTTTTAATAATCAATGAATTAAATAGTGTCAAAATTGACACTATTGATTGTTTATCAAAATAATGTATTATTAAATTATTTAAAAATCATAAACATTTTTAAAAATATATAATAATTATGATATATTCTAAAATTTTCTAAATTATTCATTTATGTTCTAATTGATATCATATAAGTAAGTATTTTACCTTTTTAATATTGAAATATTTGCTACCTTAGAATAACCAAGTGTTAATTAAAATGATATGGTTTAAATTGATAGAAAAAATTATCTAAAATTTATTCTTTGACGAGATTAAGACCTTATCTCATCTCATATTCTAAACTAGGACATTTTGGATGTTTTTTAATGGGTATTTATTTTATTATAAATCAATATTTTTGGAGATTCCTAAAGTGCCCCTCTCCTCAATTATAAAAGGGCACATCCTCCCTCATTTCTTCACTTCACTTTAAGACTTCATGCTTAACCGTAACCTGAACATTTAAATTATAAACTTCTCCATTCACATTATAGAGTTTCTAGTATTCTCCAAATACCAACTCTAGTTCTTTAAGATGAGATCTAGAGGGAGATCGTCGAAGAAGAGGTAACCTCCTCTACCAATTCTTTCAAACTTACTTATTATTATACTTACTCTTAATGATTTGTTTAAATTATAAAGTAATAAATTAAGTTTCATTTATATACTTAGATGTTATTATTATTATGTAACAAACATATTCTACCTTCTATCCATCCTACGAAAAATGAAATCACTACACGTGCGTACGCACGACTTACCATCTCCACGCCGTGGTGTAATATGTTTTTCACCACCACTTACTTGTATGGGTATAATGAAAGAAATAAAAACCATATTATTATAATATGATATGGATTCTGAAAAAAATATATCATCCACTTCCATACCATTTAATAGTTATGGGAATGATATCATCACTCGTGCGTACGTACGACCTACCGTCTCCATGATGCGATGTGATTAATTCTACATGATATCAATTAAAGCATGACTATATAATGGTATTGAATGAATAAATATGATATATATTATATTAATATCATTTTTGGAAATGATACAACTATAAACTAAGAAGTATAACCAAAACTTATTCTACAAAACATGCATAAGAAAATGAAGCTGTTAATACCCGAATAATGAGTTATAATGAAATGTTATTATCAAAAAGATGATAATATGATCATATATGATATCAGAAAAATGAATATGATTCTATAATAAGTCAATGAAATTATTTAAATCATTATATAAAAGTTTCAGATATATACAAAGGATATCATACCTAAGGTAAGGGATAATTTCACAATCTCATTATTATCCAAGATTATTTATACGTAAGTATTTTCTGGGTTATATTTATCATCCATGTTTCTAAAATATGAATTCAAAAATATTCTTTATACCCTTTTATAAATTTTTACCATCAATTTTACCCATTGGTGATTTTTTATTAAATGGTATGAAAGGAACATTTTATCCTTTTCGATACGAGGTATTTTTTGACTTTTCCCAAAAATTTATGAGAATAAAGTTTTCTTTTAACTGATATGCCATAAATGAATTTTTATGTTTTCATAACACCTTATTTATTTGAAACTTAATTTAAAATATTTCAAGGTTATTTTAAAATAATTTTTTTTCTTTTAAAATTGCGTGGCATTTTGAGAAAATAAAACATTTTTGAAGAAGAAAAATTATTTTCCTCAAGAATTAATTTCAAGTGTTCTTTCAAAATTATTTTCCATCTAAGATGAATTTATTTAATAAGGTTATTTATCAAATCCATTTTTTACATGGATTATGTTATGATGTAATGATGTTTAAGAAACCCATTTTATTCCTTGGGTTATGCTATAATGAATGATTTATGTTTTTATGGAACATGTAATATTGATTTCTTTATGAGGTGGGTGGGACCTATATCACCCTCCAATGCATTGGGTAAAGATTTATATCTCATGATATAGACATAGATGAATTGAAAAATGATCTTGGTTCATAAATACAACGCTAAAACATGAAGTAAACCTAGTTCAGTAATAAAGGGTTGGAACGAGGGGTGAACTCAGTTTAGTAATGGAATTTTTACACTATGATGGTCTTGGAAATAAGCCTTGAATAATATGAAATGATTTTATATGATTATTTGTATTCCAAAAATTCCATGTCTTATGTTACGACTTTTGGGAATATGTTTATTGATTTTTTTTGAACTTTTATGATTTATCCTATGACATGATATCATGATCTTTCATATACAGAATAAGATTTTCAAATTTTATATTATTATGTATTATGATTATAATATTATTGATATCTCTATTTTTTAACCTTACTAAGAATATGAACTCACCATTTATTATGTTTATTTTCCACAGGTTATGAAAAAGGGTATTCAGTAAGATGTTAAAAAGGGGTCTGGTTATGAAGGAATAAGTAGGATACAATGTAGATGTCTTATGAACCAGTTGTTTATGTTTCTCATTTTCTAATGACACCACACCTATATGGTCCTGGTGTGGGTTTTTTATGTTTTGTAATTAATATTATTCAATTTTAAAGTAATATCTATGTATTTAAAGTATGACCCATTAAAATATCTCCTTATTTTAAGCTCCCAAAGAGTGTATTTGGAGTGGTTATTATGTGTTTCTTCATCTAGATCAAAGGGTAAGGGATTATATACTATTCTTATCTTGGTTCCTCTCTTCCATTATTTTCCACTAACCCTAATTGTAAGGTATTAATATTTTCATGGTTAGGTATGTGTTAAATTGTGGGTTTCTATTTTAAAAGGTTATGATCTATCCTAGGATACCTATTTGAGTGTTTTTCGTCATAAGATTCATGTTTCCACATCCTATGATAGGTGTTTCTATTATGATTCATTTTATCAAATATTTCAATGATTTATTAATATTTTGAAAGTGTTATTGAACACAATTATTGATGAAAATGATACATATCATTGTTTTATCAAAGGATCTCCATGTTTTGTTGTTTTTCCCATTTGAAAAAATGTGAAAATTATTTAGTTCAAGGTAAGTTTGGTTCTAAATGGTATTTTATGAATTTAAGGTGTTTGATAAAATGACATTGATAATTTTTTTAATTTTTTTTTGTCTCATGGTGTTTTAAACCAATTTAAGTCTTTTAAAGTTAAGTTTTCTTTGTTTAAAAATGGGATATTCTATTATAAGGGACCCCTATGTTTTAAAAGATGATTCCTTGTTTATAAAGTGTATTATTTATTCTATAAAAGGGGGTTACCTTATTTTAGTGATATTTTTTAGTTTAAATAAATTGGTCTTCATTTTAAAGTTTTCTATGTTTTCAAAAATAATTGTGTGTGTGTCCTCTTGAATTATATGTTCTAGGATGATGCCTTTAATTGTATGAGTATGTTGTTACTTCATATTTTTTATGTGTTTTCTAGGATTTACCATGTTTTAAGGTGATTTTAAAAGGATATTTAAACAAGTGGTATCTTGGTTTTTATTTGGTGTTATGTGTGACTTCCCTTTGATTTTTATTTGGGTTAAAATGGATTTTAAAAAGGCATTTCTAAGGAATGAATGTTATATGTATAAAGAGAAGTCATGTTTAGAAATATGAGGGAAGGTTGTTTATTGATTGATGTTTATAGACTAGTAGATCCATCTTTATCATTTTTTATTCTTTTTTTCATGTTCTAAAGATATATGAATGATGATTCATGGATTATGTAGTAAGAATTTATTCTCTTTATTTAAGGGGTGAGTTGGAGGTGGAAATTATATGATTGATGTGCTTTGTTTACCTTGGGATTTATGTTTGGAATGTGATTTCCATCGGTTTTATAGTGGTCCACCTCTATTGTATATGGCATGAGAATCACTAGGCTACTATGTGGGGAGTAAAGGGACATTGGCTATACTAGGTGAGAGTTACACACTTTATAGTATTCCATAGTTGAATTTTATGACTTGGATAGTGGGTTGTCATAGATGATACTAGTTGAGAGTGATTTATGGGATGATTTATGAGACTTTTAACCTTTAGGAAGATGGTTTCACTTTTTAACATCTAGTAATCAACCCATTAATCATAAGGTGGATTCCTCATGATATGTATCTTATGTTATGACTTTCTTATATATTGTCATGCCGGTTTTTTATCCTATAAACGAGACTATTTTTATGTTTTTTTATTTGTGCTTGAGAATTATTATTGTAAGTATTTATTTGTATTGGTATGATCATTTTTTATTTCTCTTTATAAATTTTCATTTATTTTTATTTTCTCATCCTTATGTTCTTATTGAGTGTGTGTGTGTGGGTTGAGTTTTAAAAAGGCAAAATAAATGTTTGATTTAAATTCAATCCTTGTAAAATGTTTGTTTTGAATACATTTTAAACCATGTAAGGATTTTTTTTCCAAAATGGGTGTCTCAAATTATAATAAATTTTTTAGATTTATATTTTTTGAAATGTTTTTTATTTATTTAAAAAATAGATGGTTTTAGAAATGAAATTACCTTGGTAAATATCTTAGAGGAATGTTTTATAAAGACAGTATATTTAGTAATGATAAAATGTTTTACATGGTTATCTCTATTTTGTAAAAAAAGGAAATGAAAACCTACTTTGATATTATTTTCAATCTAGTGGACATGATTTTTTATAAAAAAAGGAATGTAATGGACTCAGGGTGGTAACCTACTGGCCATCCATATCACACCTTGCACACTTACATTTGTGGGTATTTAGTCTCTATGTTTTCTATAGATTCTTAGTTTATGACTTGGAGGATAGATCATTACAACTCTCCATTGTGATGCAATTTTTTTTTTGAGTTTTTATGGTGAAATGAGAGTCTAGATTAAATGATGGGGGTTGTCACTCACTTTTTTTTGACCGGATTCAGGTTGTGTGGTGTATCATCCTCTTAGGAAAACTTGTAGAGACCCGAAGCTTGACGTACATGAACATTACATTACTTTCGCGGAATACTTAGTACATAACAAAAACACACACACAAGGATCGTAATAGTTTAGTGTCTTTGGAAACTCGGAATAAAATCTTCTAATCGTGGTGAAATATCTTCAACATCTCCCATAAAGATCTTACTTTTTTTTTACCTAAAACCTTTCTTTATATCCTGGGGAAAAGAAAACATAAAAGGGTGAGCTCAAATGCTCAGTAAGGGTAAACAAAAGAAAAATCAATCAAATCATATTCATAAGAACATAACTTTTGGAAATCTTAACCTGCAAAAGAGAGCATAATTTCATAACATGGGATAAATCATAGTAGTGAAATGAAATCCCAATAATCATAACTTAAAACATGAAACTTTGTGGCATACACACATAATCATAGATAATCATTTCTTGTTAGTCAAGACTCATTGCCAAGACTATCTTAGTGGACAAAGTCCCTTTCTGAATCGAGTAACCCCCGTTTCAGTCCTGTTTCACTGAACCGGTATAACCTACCGTTCCAGCCCTGTCTATCTCATGAGATATAAAATCTTTACCCAATGCATTGGAGGGAGATATAGGTCCCACCCATCTCATAATGATACTATTCTTATGTGTGCCACAAAATCATAAATCATACATCATTTCATAACCCATGTAATAAAAATGGGAATCTTAAACATCATGACATCATAATTCATATAAGATAAAGGAATTAATAAAAATAATTCCATCACAACATAATCAAATCAATGTAATAATAGGGATAAAAACATAACCCTTTATTATCTTAGATGGAAAATAATTTTGATAAAACACTTGAACTTTATTCTTGAGGAAAATATCCTTTCTACTTCAAAAACACTTTTCCTTTCTTAACATGTCATAAAATTTTAAACTAAAAGAAGTTGATTAAAAATAAACTTGAAAAATTTAAAAGGAAGATTCTTTGAAATAATGTTTTAAAAATCCATTCATGCCGTATAAGTTAAAAAAAAAATTCTTCGTACTTTTGTCGGAAAAGTCAAAAAGTACCTTGTAGGGTAAATAAAAGAAATATTCCTTTCATACCATGGGGTAAAAGTAAAATGGTTAAAAATTACTTTAAACATACATGAATACAATTTTATAAAACATGGACAAGAATGATAGCAATAACCCCAGTAAATACTTACGAATAAGCAATCTCGGATAAAAATGAGATTTGCACAATTTTCCCTTACCTTAGGTCCGACTTGCTTTATAAGTGTCCGAACCTCCTGTATAATGACTTAAATCATGTTATTGACTTATTCCAGAATCATATTCATTGTTATTATATCATATATGGTCCACTTATGACTTTATATTACCCATTCTTTTGTAAATTCATGTTAAAGTAGCATTTTGGGTAACATCGTCTCATTTGTCGTTCGTGTTTTTAACTTGTAATTATTCATATGATTACTTAGATCATGATTACTTAATTACAGAATAAAAAACATGATTTATATATATATATTCAGAATATACATATATAATAAATCAGTAAATGGAAAGAAATACACCGTTCATGGAGACGGTAGTCCGTACGTACGCATGAACGCTGTTTTCGTTTCCTTATTGAATTGAATGGAATTAAGTAGATGACATACATATAAATAATTCCAGTATCATTATTATTTAATATATTTCATTAGTACTTATTATATATACTTTATAATCATTCATGAATGGTTAATCATTGAGAATGAATCTCATCGCGTCGTGGAGACGGTATTCCGTACGTACGCACTCGCGGTGATTTCATTTTTCCGTAGGATGGATAGAAGGTGAATTAGGGTTGTTTCATATTTATAATAACATATCAGTATGTAAGTAATACTGATGTTATTACTTTATCATGAAACAACTAAAGAAGAAGAAGTTGAAGAAGAAAGAAATTGAAAAGATCGGTAACAGATATTACCTCTTCTTTGGAACGCCTCTTTGAATCCTCCACTTAGGGAACTAAGATTGGTCTTTGAAGAAGACCAGGACCTCTAGGATTATTATAGGGAAGTGGAGAGGAGAAAATGGCAGGGGTTGGCCGAGCTTGAGTGCTCAAATTGGTGTGAGGAGGAGGGGGAGGAGGTGCCCTTTTATAAGGGAGGAGAGGGACACCTTAGAAATATCTCAAAATATTATTTTATATTAAAGTCAAAATCGGTTTATAATGGTTCCAAAGGGTCTTATTTCGAAGCTAAAGTGGGGATGGGTCGAAATCCTATCAACAAATAGGATTTAGACAAGTTTAGGGTGTTATTTTAACCTTATCAATTAGATTTAACTCTAAGTTAAATAATTTAACTTTTACCGCGTCTTTTTGTTTTCTTTCATTATATGGTTAATACACTTACTATAACATGAAAAACGAACCCCAAATTGTTTATTATTAATATATATATCCTTATCTAAGTCATTTGGCCGAACCTTAGATTTTTAGGAATAAAATAACAATTAATAATATAATATTTGATTTAAAAACTATTTTGTGTCAATTTTGACACTATTTGATATATGATTTTTGTGAAAATCATAACAGAATTATATGTTCGAACCAAGTTGATTAAATCAACACTAATATATCATAGTAACCTAGAAAATTAGTGGAATTCATAAAAAGTCTCAAATTACATTTATTTGGGTATTTATAACATCAATTATGTTAACATTTCCTTAAAAGGGTAATTACTGCATCATCGTTGTGTCATAAATAAATTAATTTATTTAAAGTCTAAAAATTATAAATAAAATATCATTATTTAGGAAATCTTTTTATCTTTCTAATGAATATTTATAGTCGAATTTATCTTATGTATAACCCCATATTAAAAATGTTTTAGTTATTAAACTTTGATTTTAACTATTTTAACTATTCATTAAATAAAATAATATTAAATGTCATAATCTAATCCAAGTGGACCTAAATGGTAATATTATATTCATAAGGTTGTTTTTGGTCGAATTACACTTATCCAATAGAATTAGGACATGTGTTAGGGTAATAATAATATCATATTTACCCTTAGTTACCCTATTTACTATTAACCGTGGTAAAAAAAAGTAAAAAGTTACTATTCACTAAAAATTATTTTCATCTCATTGAACCACATTTTAGTCCTTGATATTAACCGTGTCTGTCGGATTTTCGAAATTCCATTCACAGAAGCGGTAAAATTAAGTTTTATGCAAAATTCAATTTTTAACCTACCACTTAGTGGTTTCACTATTCATCAAAAATTGAAAGTTTTCAGAAAAATGCCAAAATTTCATCCTAAGCTATATTTCATATTCCGAATTCAAAAATGAAGTCTATTTCACCAAATTCATAACATAGAAATTTCATTAATTAATTTTATAATTAAATCCCGCTGTTAAAACAAATAGCGTGTTTTTAAGAAACAATATCTATCAAAAGATTGACACTTGTTTATGTCTGGTTTAAATGTGAAATTACATCCAATGACCAACAATGTATTAAATTGTAAAAATATATTCTAAATATACTTTAAAACAACTCAAATTAATAATTTATCACTATTAATTATTTTGATTAAAAAATTTGTTTTTAATTATAATTTAGTAATTTTCACTATTCATCAGAATATGAAAGTTATCCGAAAAGTACCAAAATGTCACCTTAGGCTAAATTCGATACTCCGAATCCAAAAATGAAGTCCATTTTGAGAGCTAAAATTTCTAAAATTTAAAAAGTGGTTATTACTATTCATAACGGCTAGTTTTAATAATATTTTAATAGCATATCGTTGTTTCGTGAAACTCAGTATTGCGTACTACACACGCTATCGAGGAAGGTTGCGATTGCGTGTAATGCAAGGCAAGTCAAGGATGCGTGTTGTGCAAGCTCCTTTTTGTGTTGCGTACAACACAAGACATTAGTGAAATTAAAAAGAATATTTTTCATAAAATCTCGAGCTGTTACATTCTACCCCCCTTAAAATGAATTTCGCCCTCAAAATTCGTCGGGGTTATAAATGGTTTACTATTCGAAAGTTTCTTTAATAGAAACCCACATCGTAAAAAGGAATACCAAAACCAATATTTTAAAACAAAAGTATGAAACTTAACGGTTACCCAAATAAACTAATCACTGGGTTTCCACATAGGTGAAAATATGGATATGGAAGAAAAATCTAACCATCATGTTCTGATGGAGAGTGGTAGAGAACATGGCTATAGAAAATCCAACAATCACAAATCCATAAATTTGTGACGATCTAAGGTACCATCTGATTAATCAGATATGAGAGCACTATGACAACATTTTTGGTTTTCAAGATCGTTTCCCTATAGTTGAAGAATTTGAATTAGAATAAATACTTACTTTATTTTGGTACAATCTCACTGTTGTTCGTGCCTTGAACAATTTCTACTTCATCTCTTAAATAAATGAAGTTGAATTTGTTATTTGTGAAGTGTTAGCAGATCATGTGATAGAATGACGGGTCATTGCATCTGTCTCAAACAAAAGGTTAGCAAAAGTTATTAAATATACATAAGTCATTCTATAGTGAGATTAATCATGTATGGTTCCTAAAATGGACTTATACTTCATATATCATACTGCTTAATATAATAAAACTAGTTTCTACTAAACATGGACTTCCTGTAGGCCAGTGGTAGGCGATAAAGGCCAGTCGCACTTCGGTTGTGGGTTCGATTTCCACAGCCTTGTCCGACGCGATGGGCTGTCGCCCGTCCTGCAGGTTGTCCTTTTTCTAAAACTACATTACTATAACATCCCATCAATAATATCGAAAATCTTCTATCCTTAAACAATACTAACTTATGTCCAACATAATCCATTCTAATCTTTTAGGCTTATCAATAATACTACAGTCCACTCTCATAATATAGTGAAAACAATTACTAGAGATTTAATACCATCATTGATCCCCATATATCATAAGATATGTCTTGTTGGTCACATTCCAATCATGTGAATACCTTAATCATGTATTCTCTTGAAAAATGAATACCAATTAAACCTTAGTGAAAACATGAATGCTATCAAAAGTTAACTCTTTCCACATACCAAAATCCAAAAATTCTATATACTCAAACCATGATATCACTTAGTCTTTATATCAATCATGAGCTCATGAATACAATCAAACATCTCATTATCTTCTTATCCCTTCATTATGCTCATATCATCTGTTTACCAAAAATGTCTCAATCACTTTTCATGGTTACCGGTACCATAAAATTATTGAAAACCACAATAGACCAAAACATAAATATTTCAGTACACCATAAAAGTACCTCAACAACATTATTCTTGAATACTAATATATACACACTTCAGTCCATCCACTTTAATGATTGTCCTGGAAGAAGTAATTCCTTGATTTAGAAGTAACTTTTTAGGTCAGGGCATTGAGTTGGGAAATGCCCATGTTCTCCACAAATAAGACATTGAACTCCATAACAGTCTGTCACTCTATGACCCTTTTCTCCACACAGATAACATCGGTCCCTCCATTTGAGGTATTCCTCAAGGTTCTTCTTCCCTTCTTTAGAAATCTCAACCTTCCTTTATTTATGCTCCTCAACATGCGAACATGCATAATAGTTTATCTTCCTCTTCTTTGATGAATTAAGCATACCACTAAATTTCACCTTGTTAATCATATATCGCGATGACTGATTCAGCATAATCACAATATCTTTATCTCTAGGTATTACACAATTTTGTTGCTCATAGTCACCAATTTGTCCATTGGATTCAATGTTAACCGAATTCCTTCTGGTTCCCTCCATTAACTAAAACACAAAAAGAATTTTGTGAGAGTCAAAATCATGCTAGGGAAGGCAACATAGTAAAGGGAAAGCACCCTCAATATCTAACATCTTAGGTTAAATTCTATGATCGTTACCGTAGTTCTAGGACTGTATCCTATACGTATACTTATCCTTAGGGACATCCCTAGACATACCTTAGAAATATCTCTAGGGATCTCACTAAAGTTCTCGCATCCTAGTTTCCAAAGGTTGACTAAACCTTTCCTCTGATACCAACTGTAGAGACCCGAAACTTGACGTACATGAACATTACATTACTTTCGCGGAATACTTAGTACATAACAAAAACACACACACAAGGATCGTAATAGTTTAGTGTCTTTGGAAACTCGGAATAAAATCTTCTAATCATGGTGAAAGATCTTCAACATCTCCCATAAAGATCTTCCTTTTTTTTACCTAAAACCTTTCTTTATATCCTGGGGAAAAGAAAACATAAAAGGGTGAGCTCAAATGCTCAGTAAGGGTAAACAAAAGAAAAATCAATCACATCATATTCATAAGAACATAACTTTTGGAAATCTTAACCTGCAAAAGAGAGCATAATTTCATAACATGGGATAAATCATAGTAGTGAAATGAAATCCCAATAATCATAACTTAAAACATGAAACTTTGTGGCATACACACATAATCATAGAGAATCATTTCTTGTTAGTCAAGACTAATTGCCAAGACTATCTTAGTGGACAAAGTCCCTTTCTGAATCGAGTAACCCTCGTTTCAGTCCTGTTTCACTGAACCGGTATAACCTACCGTTCCAGCCCTGTCTATCTCATGAGATATAAAATCTTTACCCAATGCATTGGAGGGAGATATAGGTCCCACCCATCTCATAATGATACTATTCTTATGTGTGCCACAAAATCATAAATCATACATCATTTCATAACCCATGTAATAAAAATGGGAATCTTAAACATCATGACATCATAATTCATATAAGATAAAGGAATTCATAAAAATAATTCCATCACAACATAATCAAATCAATGTAATAATAGGGATAAAAACAGAACCCTTTATTATCTTAGATGGAAAATAATTTTGATAAAACACTTGAACTTTATTCTTGAGGAAAATATCCTTTCTACTTCAAAAACACTTTTCCTTTCTTAACATGTCATAAAACTTTAAACTAAAAGAAGTTGATTAAAAATAAACTTGAAAACTTTAAAAGGAAGCTTCTTTGAAATAATGTTTTAAAAATACATTCATGCCGTATAAGTTAAAAAAAAACATTCTTCGTACTTTTGTCGGAAAAGTCAAAAAGTACCTTGTAGGGTAAATAAAAGAAATATTCCTTTCATACCATGGGGTAAAAGTAAAATGGTTAAAAATTACTTTAAACATACATGAATACAATTTTATAAAACATGGACAAGAATGATAGCAATAACCCCAGTAAATACTTACGAATAAGCAATCTCAGATAAAAATGAGATTTGCACAATTTTCCCTTACCTTAAGTCCGACTTGCTTTATAAGTGTCCGAACCTCCTGTATAATGATTTAAATCATGTTATTGACTTATTCCAGAATCATATTCATTGTTATTATATCATATATGGTCCACTTATGACTTTATATTACCCATTCTTTTGTAAATTCATGTTAAAGTAGCATTTTGGGTAACATCGTCTCATTTGTCGTTCGTGTTTTTAACTTGTAATTATTCATATGATTACTTAGATCATGATTACTTAATTACAGAATAAAAAACATGATTTATATATATATATTCAGAATATACATATATAATAAATCAGTAAATGGAAAGAAATACACCGTTCATGGAGACGGTAGTCCGTACGTACGCATGAACGCTGTTTTCGTTTCCTTATTGAATTGAATGGAATTAAGTAGATGACATACATATAAATAATTCCAGTATCATTATTATTTCATATATTTCATTAGTACTTATTATATATACTTTATAATCATTCATGAATGGTTAATCATTGAGAATGAATCTCATCGCGTCGTGGAGACGGTATTCCGTACGTACGCACGCGCGGTGATTTCATTTTTCCATAGGATGGATAGAAGGTGAATTAGGGTTGTTTCATATTTATAATAACATATCAGTATGTAAGTAATACTGATGTTATTACTTTATCATGAAAAAACTAAAAAAGAATAAGTTGAAGAAGAAATAAATTGAAAAGATCGGTAACGAATATTACCTCTTCTTTGGAACGCCTCTTTGAATCCTCCACTTAGGGAACTAAGATTGGTCTTTGAAGAAGACCAGGACCTCTAGGATTATTCTAGGGAAGTGGAGAGGAGAAAATGGTAGGGTTTGGCCGAGATTGAGTGCTCAAATTGGTGTGAGGAGGAGGGGGAGGAGGTGCCCTTTTATAAGGGAGGAGAGGGGCACCTTAGAAATATCTCAAAATATTATTTTATATTAAAGTAAAAATCGGTTTATAATGGTTCCAAAGGGTCTTATTTCGAAGCTAAAGTGGGTATGGGTCGAAATCCTATCAACGAATAGGATTTAGACAAGTTTAGGGTGTTATTTTAACCTTATCAATTAGATTTAACTCTAAGTTAAATAATTTAACTTTTACCGTGTCTTTTTGTTTTCTTTCACTATATGGTTAATACACTTACTATAACATGCCAAACGAACCCCAAATTGTTTATTATTAATATATATATCCTTATCTAAGTCATGTGGCCGAACCTTAGATTTTTAGGAATAAAATAACAATTAATAATATAATATTTGATTTAAAAACTAGTTTGTGTCAATTTTGACACTATTTGATATATGATTTTTGTGAAAATCATAACAGAATTATATGTTCGAACCAAGTTGATTAAATCAACACTAATATATCATAGTAACCTATAAAATTAGTGGAATTCATAAAAAGTCTCAAATTACATTTATTTGGGTATTTATAACATCAATTATGTTAACATTTCCTTAAAAGGGTAATTACTGCATCATCGTTGTGTCATAAATAAATTAATTTATTTAAAGTCTAAAAATTATAAATAAAATATCATTATGTAGGAAATCGTTTTAGATTTCTAATGAATATTTATAGTCGAATTTATCTTATGTATAACCCCATATTAAAAATGTTTTAGTTATTAAACTTTGATTTTAACTATTTTAACTATTCATTAAATAAAATAATATTAAATGTCATAATCTAATCCAAGTGGACCTAAATGGTCATATTATATTCATAAGGTTGTTTTTGGTCGAATTACACTTATCCAATAGAATTAGGACATGTGTTAGGGTAATAGTAATATCATATTTACCCTTAGTTACCCTATTTACTATTAACCGTGCTAAAAAAAAGTAAAAAGTTACTATTCACCAAAAATTATTTTCATCTCATTGAACCACATTTTAGTCCTTGATATTAACCGTGTCTGTCGGATTTTCGAAATTCCATTCACAGAAGTGGTAAAATTAAGTTTTATGCATAATTCAGTTTTTAACCTACCACTTAGTGGTTTCACTATTCATCAAAAATTGAAAGTTTTCAGAAAAATGCCAAAATTTCATCCTAAGATATATTTCATATTCCGAATTCAAAAATGAAGTATATTTTACCAAATTCATAACATAGAAATTGCATTAATTAATTTTATAATTAAATCCCGCTGTTAAAACAAATAGCGTGTTTTTAAGAAACAATATCTATCAAAAGATTGACACTTGTTTATGTCTGGTTTAAATGTGAAATTACATCCAATGACCAAAATTGTATTAAATTGTAAAAATATATTCTAAATATACTTTAAAACAACTCAAATTAATAATTTATCACTATTAATTATTTTGATTAAAAAATTTGTTTTTAATTATAATTTAGTAATTTTCACTATTCATCAGAATATGAAAGTTATCCGAAAAGTACCAAAATTTCACCTTAGGCTAAATTCGATACTCCGAATCCAAAAATGAAGTCCATTTTGAGAGCTAAAATTTCTAAAATTTAAAAAGTGGTTATTACTATTCATAACGGTTAGTTTTAATAATATTTTAATAGCATATCGTTGTTTCGTGAAACTCAGTATTACGTACTACACACGCTATCGAGGAAGGTTGCGATTGCGTGTAATGCAAGGAAAGTCAAGTATGCGTGTTGTGCAAGCTCCTTTTTGTGTTGCGTACAACACAAGACATTAGTGAAATTAAAAAGAATATTTTTCATAAAATCTCGGGCTGTTATAAAACTACTTTATTTTTAGTTTAGTTCTTATTTCATTAATTTGGAAATGTAGAAGCATTTCAAATATAATTTTTTTTATGTGAAAAAAATATATTTTGTAAAATATTCTCATTTATCTTTAGATTAATTCCTTGTTTTGATGGTGTTTATTTTCTTTTACACTTTTTTATTTTTGCATGGTCATCTGTTATATAGAGACCTCATGTTAGGATCCTAGTTGGAACTGTTGTTGATATTTGTTTTTTCAAGGGTGAAATCAATCCCAATTTCTCTCTTTTGATACTCTGGTTCCTTTCACCATCCTGGGGTTATTGGGAATGTACGTCGGGAATTGAGGAGGAATGGATTGGGTGGAATTTCAGGTAATCTTGGGTCAATTTTTTATGATATAGTATTAGAGACTCTTATTATGTGAGGGTAAAGATATACTGGAGCTTGGACTATAGAATCTTGAGTGGTGGGTGTAGAGGAGTGCTTAAATAGTACTTCCCCATGATAGACCTCAATTTTACATGGGTGGTCATGATTTTTATTTTGATTTTTGGACTTGTGGCTATAATTTCATAAGATATTTTTATTTGATGTGCTTCTACTCAGAGTTATAGGAGGATCCTAAGTGATTTATTGGGGAAATATTCATCTTGGAGTGAAATAAGAGGAAATATTGGGGTAAATGGTTAAGTTAAATGGTCTCTCAAACCATGTGTAACCTATGAAAACCATTCTAGAACACTCAAGTAAAACTCACACTATTAGTGCATGGTCTGAAAAATCGTGCATCCAAATCATAAAAAATAGAAAAAGGTGGGATTTTTATTGTTTTCCTTCCTTTGATTCCATTATCCTCAATCTTACTTTTTGGGGAATATTTATGATTTTTTATTTTAATATTTTTAGATTTTTAATGTGTTTTAACCATGTTTAAAAGAAACATTTTATTCTCTAGTAACTATGTTTATTTTGAAAACTGTGTTTTGGTTTCTTGAGTTTCTTTGGATTTTTTTTTAAACTCCAGCACAAATGATTTAAGTGGTTGGTTTTAAAAGATAAAATTCCATGTCCTTTAAGTGGTGAAATTATTAAAATGTTTTTGAATGTGTGGTTTAAAGGTATGATTGATTTTAAGAAATGATTTCCTTTTTTATTGTATGGTTTCAATAAATTTTAAAATACAGAATACATTTTATGTTTTGAAATATATAAAATTTCACATTGGTAATTTTTAAAATGTGGTTTCAAAGAGTTTTTTTTAATTTTTTTATTTTATTTGATCATTTTTTCTATTATGTTGGGGCTTGTGATCATTTAGTTGAATTTTTTGTTTTTTGGATGTTTTAGAATATGATCCCCAAGAAAAGAGTTAGCAAGTTAAGAGATAAATATCCCTAGTAGTTATCCTCAAGATCCAAAAGCAACCTTTATATACCTAGAATCTGTCTAGAATAATAATGGTGTGGTAGGTACTAGTTATTTTTGGAATATAGATCACATGCGAGTGTTTATGAATCATTATCTTCTAGTGTTTAGTGGTGATTAAGGACATCCTAAGGTGACCGCCTAGATAACTATGGTAGAAGAGATATTTGGGTATCTAGGAACTCCAAAATCCTTGAGGGTGAGGTTAAATACTCCATTATTCAAGGGATTAGGTTTGTATTGGTGTAAGTACTCTATCCATTCCCACATTTTTAAATCCTTTTCTTAGGGAAATCACAAGGACTCCACCATTCGATGGTTTTATCCCAAGGAAGTGAGAGGTGAGATGGAACTCAAGTTCAAGAGTGTCCATCAGGGTGATTAGTTAGTGAAAGACTATATTGAATGGTTCACTAGACTAGTTCTCTTTTCTCATATATTGGCTACTGAAGATTCAAAGAATACTTAATTCTTTCACAGAGGCATTCATCTGATTCTTAGTTCTATGGTGTTTCAATCTACCTTGGATACCATTTTAGAATTGGGGTACAAGGTTATCATTACTGAAGTATTAATAATAGGGAAACTTGGGATCAGAGATTTTGTAACCCTTTATAGTGTTAGTAAGAGATTTTTAATGAGAAAGATGTGGATAATATTTATGTGTTACTGGTTTAGGAATTCTGGGTATGTTTAGACTTCCATTCTGATAAATCTAAGGTTCTATCATCAATATTTCCATCCTTGTCATATCAAAAGGTTCTATAAGACAAATAAACCTTATAAGAAAAATATTCCTTAAGACCAGTTATTCCACCGTGGTGATCTGTGGTGTTGCTTCCACTTAGAGAGTTGAAAACTTTTTTGTGTTTTAAGAGCATAAACTTATGTAATTTTTGTATTGTTGGAAATTGATCCATCTTTTTTTAAACCCCATATCATTTTATTTAATGGATAAGGAATATTTTGTATTTTTTTTATTATATTAGAGATGTTCATGCCTTATTTTTTTCTCGATGTTACCATTTGTTTTGGTTTATGATTATGGTTTGAGGTTTGGTGGATTCCATTAGAATGGATTGGGTTTGGGTTAGAAAATAGGGAGACGATTGTGGTTGATGGGTAGGCCATGGGATTTATCACGTGGATGTTTCCTTTTTGGATTATTGAGAGTGGGTGTTCCATGAGTTTGGACCTGAGGTACCCCCTATGTATCCTCATGACTTGAAGTCACATCCATTTTATCACTAGTTGAGGTATGTTCATGTTTATAATGTTTCAACTGTTCTAGGGAGTGCATTTTATTAGTTTCCTTTAGTTATTTCTCAAGGTTTTTCTCTTTATGGTTCTCAGAGCATGTGCCTTGTGGTTAACATAACATTATTTTTTGGAGAGGATTATTATTTTTAGTTATCCATTTAATATCTCACCATTTTAGAACAATTATAAATGGTGGGGGTGACCTAATACTAGTCTCTATATTTTTCTATTGTTTGTAGGATTCATGATGTTTTGGTGGATGGTGCTTCACAGGTTGTATCATATTTTTTATAAAGTGGGTTTTTAGGCCACGTGTTCCTAGTTTCCAATTTGGTAGTTCGTTTTTTGGATAAATACTTGTCTTTCATTGGTTTATCTTAACCCCTTACCCTGAACTAAGTTTTCAAAATTTCAGGAGTTATATATCCATCATTTTCTAAAATCATAGAAATAAGTGAATTTCTAGAGGTCCATTTCAACAGATTTAGAAAAACATGGCCACATGTAAATTTATGGATGGATATTTCTATGGTTTTCTAAAACTATGGAAATAAGTTATTTTTTGTGAGTTCCATTTCCATGATTTTAGAATACCATGTAAATGGGTGAATTTTTGTGAGGCCTATTGCTATTGTTTTCTAAAATGATGGAAATAGGATTTTCCCACCAATTTCCCATGTTTTTTTGGGTTCTTTCATAACCTACCAATGTGATTTCAATTAAATATGACTATATGTTGGACAATAGTCACAATTTACCAAAACCGTGGCTATAAGATACCTACTACCATGGTTTTCTAAACCATGGCTATAAAAGAATGACTGTTGGACCATTTTCTAATTGTGTCCCCAAGTTCCCCACTCAAACTCACTCAACTTAGGTTCCTCTCTTGGAGCTCTATCCCTCTTCTAATAAACCCCAAGGTGGATTTGGAGTGGTTATTGGGTGTTTCTTCATCCGAATCGAGTGGTAAGGGTTTATGATCTCTTATTCTCTTGTTTTATCCTATTTTATATGTTTTTCTATGACCCTAATGGATACGTGGGATTATTTTCATAGTTATAACTATGATAAATTTCAGGTTTCAGTTTTCAAAGGTTGTGATCCATCCAAGGATATATATTTTAGTGCTTTATATCATAGGAAATATGCTTTCACATCTTGAGGTATGTGTTTAAATTCTGATTCATTTTATTGAAGATTTTCTTGGTTTCTTGATATTTTAAAAGACTTATTGAACTAAATTATTGATATATATGATACCTATATTTTTTTTATCAAAGGTTCATCATGTTTTATTGGGTTTTCATTTGAAAAAATGGGTAAATTTTTTAGTTCAACAGAAATTTGGTTTTAAATGGTATTTTATACATTTTACGGAGTTTGATAAAATTTCATTGATAATTTTGTACAGGAAAAAAATTAATATATGATGTTTTGAACCAATTTTTTTTTTAAGTGAAGTGTTACTTATTTAAAAAGGGGTTACCCTATTTTAAGGGGTTCCCATATTTTAAAAGAATACTTATTATTTATTAAGGTTATTATTTATTTTATGAAAGGGTGTTCCCTTGTTAAAAAAATCTTTCTTGAAAAATGTGTTGTGCATTTTAGATGGTTTCCTTATTTTTGAAAAGAGGTGGTTGTGTCCTCAAGATTTATTTGTTTTGGGTTGATGTCTTTAATTATTTGATCTTTTTGTTTCTTGATATTAGTTATGTGTTTATAGGATTTTCCATACTTGAAGGTCAGTTTGAAAGTGGATTTTTGAAGTTTTATCTTGGTTGTGCTTTGGTATTATGTGTGATTTAACTTGTATTTGAATTTTGGATAAAATGAATTTTAAAAAAGGATTTCAAAATAATTTATTTTATATGTATAAGGAGAAGGCCTGTTTGGAACCTTGAGGGAATCTGATTTATTGTTTGATTTTTACACTCCAATAGATCCCATGTTATCCCTTATTATAATTGTGTACACATGTTAAAGATATAAGAATGTTGATTCAAAGATTATATGGTTTGGATTTGGGCTCTTTATTGAAGGGGTGATTTAGAGGTGGAAAGTATAAGGTTGATGTTCTTTATTACCTTTGGTCTTTATGTTTTTCATGTGATTGAAATTGGTTTTATAGTTTTCCAACTCTATTATCTATGACTTCCAGAACACCAGGATACTATGTGGGGAGTCAATGGACATTGGTTATACTAGTCAATAGTTACACACTTACTAATATCCCTTAGTTGAATATTACAAACTGGTTAGGGGGTTGTCACTGATGATTCAAGTTGAGAGTGATTTGGGAGATGAGTTATGTGATTTTTAACCTGATGGCAGTTGGTTCAACTTTTTCACGTCTAGTACTCTCACCATTAGTCCCTAGGCAGCTAACTTATTCAATGCATCTTATATTATGAATTTATTTTATATTTTAATGTGATCTGTTTATCATCTTCTTTATCTCATTTATATGTTGGTTATTTTTTCTTGAGCGTTATTGTTGTAATAATTTATTTGTGTTGATATGGTCATTTGTTTATGACTCATTTATGTATTTTCTTTTTATTATTTTTCCCTTTCTTATACAGTTATTGAGGGTGCGTAAGTTGAGTTTTAATAAGGTAAAATGAAAAGTTTTACTTAAATTCAAGATTTGTAAAATATTTGTTTTTAAAACGTTTTAAACTATGTGAGGGTTTGTTTTCAAAAGGGATGTATCATATTATAAGAAAATTTTTATCTTAACCTTTTTAAAATGTTAGTTATTTTCTTTTAAAGGTATTGATTGGTTTTAGAAATGAATTTACCTTGGTAAATCCTCTTCAAAGAATGATTTATAAAGGGCCTATTTTTGGTAATGATAAAAGGTTTTATGTGGTTTTTTATTTTTTGAATAATGGAAATGAAATTATACTTTGTTATTATTTTCAAAATATTTGACTTGGATTATTTATAAAATCAGAATGTAATGGACTCATGGTGGTATCCTACTGGCCTCTAGCTCATATCCTATACACTAAATTTTATGGGCATGTAGTATTCATGTTTTCTATAAGTTTTTATGTTATGAATTTTTAGTTATTTTCTTATCAATTACTATTGGGAATTAGGTGTTTTTCATGTTGTGGAGGTAACTTGAAAGTCACATAGATATGTTGGGGTTTGGTTATACAATTTGGTTCGGCTAGTTTTATCTCACATAGTGCATCAACATCTTAGTCCACCTGATTTCTTGTTAGCTTAGTTTTTTATTTCCTTATTATTGAAATATTTAATCTTTATAAAATTGGTTTCTTTTATGTGGGAAAAATATATTTTGTAAAATCTTCTCATTTATATTTATCTCTAAGCCTTTTTTTGGATGTAATTTTCTTTTCCACTATTTTATTTTGGAATGGTTGTCTAATATAAGGTGACATTATGTGGGGTTCCATGTTTGAATCATTTTTAATCCTGGTTTTATATAGGTTTAACTCATTCCCACTTTATCTATTGTGATACCCTAATGCTTATCATCATGTCAGGGCGATCAACAACACTCCTTATGACTTGTGGTAAAAATATTAAGTGGTGTTTTAGGTTATCCTAATCCAATTTGATATAGTATGATTAGTTTATCATCTACCCAGGTTTTTACATTTGTTTGATTCCAGAGCATCACACACTATTGTTTCTCATTTCTTGGTATATGTGTTAGGACTAGAGGTGGAAAGGATACCAGTTCCCCTAATGTTATCCAAGCCAATTGGTAGTTAAGTTTTTTTGAGGTGTGATGGGAATGTGGACTAATGATAGGGAAATAATAGTTGGTGGGGGGGGGGCTTCTTCTTATTGAAAATATATCCATACAATGTTATACTTATCATGGATTTGTTGTATTCTATGCATAAATTTACCGATTTCTTTTAGAGGATATTTATTTTATTTGACATAGATAACCTACAAGTAGTGTTTGTTGGAAATTAATGGTATTGAATGGGTGGAAAGTTATTGGAACCTATTTTTCCTTAGTTGCTACAATTTTTAGTGTAAGAATAGGTGGTAGAGGTTCCCTTGGTCTTTGAAGAGTTTTGTCTTGTCTTTATGGAAGAGGTTGTGACACTACCCCCTCTGTGTGATGTCTAGTTTGGGATATATTTTCAAATAGGTGCATCTCAAATTTTGAGGGATCCTTATCTAATGTCACCCATGGTGTTTCTAGATTTTAGGATCTTTGTTGATGATTTTATATACAAGGGTTTCATTTGAACTAGTGTGTCCCCTTAGGGTGATATGGTATTGTTCTCCTAGAAGTTAGATAGTAGTATGAGGTTGTTTATATACTACAGAAGGACGATTCTTGCATAATTAAATAAGCATTACCTTCTTTTAAGGATATATTACTGTTTCTATTAGCCAAATGGATCCATAAGGTCATCAAAGATCGACTTGTGATATAGATATCATCAGACAAGGGTAAAATATAAGGAAATATTGAATACTTCCTTTATATGATGGAATATGAATTTCGAGTTCATGGTCATGTAGTTCGGTGTCATAAACATTACAACTATGTTCATAGTGATCATAAACTTTGTGTTATGTGAGTTCCTAGACCATTTCATGGTTGTATTTATAAAAAAAATACTTATCTACATGTGATGATAATAGAAGCATACCACGCATATCATATATATCCTTTAGGTTCTTCAACAACACCAAATATATGTAAAGATTCCCAAGATAAAATTTTAGATGTGGGGAGTGCATTTTATTGGGAACATAGTGTCCCAAAATTTTGTTTTCAAGGACCCATTAAATTTAGAGGCATTTTTTTCTATAAAACACCAAGGAATATGGTAGTGGTTTACAAATTCTTTAGTCTTGGGAGTTATTACCAGAGGTTTGTGTCTAATTAATCACTGTTCATATCTATATTAACCACATTAACTAGGAATAACTAGGATTTCATTTGTACTAATCAGTGTAAGGAAGATTTCAATTACCTGAAGGAGAGGTTGATCAGTTATTCAGTGCTTCGGTTTCCTAGGGAAGGGGTTATGTTTAAGGTATTTTGTGATGCTTTCTGTTTTTGGTATAGGATATGTATTGATGAATTAGAGGGTGGTGATAACTTATGGGTCTCATAATTTGTATCCTCATGAAGGTAACTATGGCACCCATGACCTGGATTTAGATGGAGTAGTGTTTTACCTAAAGCTATAGAAACATTACCTATTCAGTGAGTGCTTTATGGTCTTCAGAGATCACTAGATCCTAAGGTATGTCTTCTCTTAGTGAGATCTGAATCTATGAAAATTGGGGTGGATTGTGTTTCTCTATGATTATGATTTTGATATCTTATTGACCCTAGGTAATGGAAATGTTGTGGCTAATGTTCTGAGTAGGAATTTGTTAGGAGAGGTTTTTCAGGGGTTTAGTGACACTTAGAAATGGATGGAAGTGATTGGATCAATGAATATTGATGAAAATGAGGTCAATGTTAGAAATTTTATTCATTAGATAACTATGGAGTTAGCATTGATTCTCATGGTGTATGAGTCCCCGTGGGGAGATGAAAATGTGGAAGTGATGTGAGATAATGTCATCTATATATTTGTTCTAGAGTATTGATTAGAGTAAAGTAAGAATCAATTTTTATTTTGGGGGAGGCATTTCATTATATTTACGGTGCACACATGATATTTCAATGAGTTTTATTTCTTATATTTTATGGTATATTATGGTATTTCTATGATTTATCATGGATTAAAAAGGAATATTTGGTGGCCTTGGATGAAGTAGTCAATCATGGATTTCATGGAATGTTTTTTAGTTTTTTTTTAGGTGAAATTATAACACTATGATCCTGGTGCCTTATTGTGAACCTTTGATGTTCCCATGTTTAAATTGAAAGAAAATTTTGAATAATTTCATCACTAGGTTACCCCTGTACAAGGGATTCTCTAATACTATTTGGGTGATCATGGAATTACTGACCAAGTCATCCAAATTTGATGTTATCAAGGAGATTAGTTCTATTGATTCTCTTATAAAGAGATACATGGATATTTTTTTTCTTTATAGGGTGTTTAGGACCATCTTTTCAGACTAGAATCCTCATTTTTTATCCTATGTATGAAGAGTATTGTAACATGCATTTTTTATCCCAATAGAGCCTTAGCACTGCTTTCCACCACTAGATAGACGATCAAATATAATGAACCATCTAGACACTAGAGGATATGTTATAGGCATGAATATTTTATTTTAGTGGCTTATAAGTGAATTACATACCCTTGACGAGTTTTCATATAATAATATCTATCACTCATTCATTGGCATAGAATTTTTTGAGGTATTGTATGGACAATTATGTTTTTATTTGTTGAGCTGGACTGAGGGTGGGGAGTTAGCAGTCGTTAACCCTAATGTGGTGAAGAGTATTACATAGAATATATAGATGGTTCGAGTGTGGATAAAAGAGATGAAAATCCATTATAAGGATTATGATGATCATAGGTGGAGGACCCTAGAGTTTGAGGCTGGAGACTATTTGTTCCTAAGGGTTTCCTCACATTGGGGGAATCAAAGGTTTGGCTAGTGTAGTAACATTTCTCCTCGATTTGTTATGTCTTTTTAGGTTTTTGATAACATTGATGAGGCGGCGTATCATTTTTCACTCCCACCATGGATGGAAAGGATCCATGATGTCTTCCAAGAATCACAACTACTTTGATACCTTCTCAATAACTCCCAAGTATTTGATTAATGGGAGTTGGATATCTAGGATGACATTATGTTCATGGAGAAAATTATTGATATCCAATACTATCAATAGATAGTGATACTGGTGCATATTATAACTTTTTTTCATGTACTATGGAGACATGAAAACTTAGAAAAGAGTATATGTGAATATGTAACTTAGATGCATGCTCATTAACATCGATTTTTTTTTTAGTTTTATTTTATTTTAAATTTGGTAATGTAATGATCAATTGTGTTATTTTATAAAATTTTCATTTTTCTCAAACTATTTTTACTTTCTTAGTGGTTGTGCTAGGGTCGTAATGAGATCTTAGAGAGGTATCTCATGGGATGTTTTTTCATTCCCTTCCATTCCTCCTCTTTGTTATTTTTTTATTCTCATGGGTTAGAATTTATTGAGCAGTATCTAATAAGTATGCCTATATTTTAAAAAACCTCTATTTATGTTTATCAAGTTATTAATGGTGTTGTGAGGGAGTTTGAAGGTGTTTGAGAGGATAGAGAAGTGTTTTATCCTTTTTTAAGGTCACCACACTATAGGAGTGGGTTTAGTGGTGAATATTTTGGGGTTGAGGTTATACTTTATCCATTTATGCTTTTCATGGTTGATCATTCATCTTTTTGAGTTGGTCTTGTGGTATTTCATGCACCATAGATAGTGACATGGCTTGTCTCTTTATTTTCATGGCCGTGTAAGATGGGGGTTCATCTTATGTAAAATGTTAAATTTATAATGGATTAATATGTATTTGGTGTCAAGCTTGGACCTTTAGAGGATCACCTTTGTAACATGAAGAGTTGGAAATCACCATGTCTTGGTATTGTTCATGTTGGGGAGAAAATATCCAAGCGCATGGTGTAATGTCATAGTGTCTATTTATAGTGGGAGTATTATTACCAAAACACATTAAATTAAACCAGGGCCAAGGACATGGTGGTGGCTAAATTTATTTTTAAATCATGCGATCATAATGGTTTCAGATCATGAATTTCAAATCTCCCTTTGATAGGTGAGAACCATTTGCGATTTACAAGACCCCAAACCATAGTGAAGGATTAGGAATACCCCTATATAAAATAGGATCATCTTGGATTCCTTCATTTGGTTTTCCTTATTCTATCAAGGCTTGGTCAAATCTCGACCTTTCCTTATATTTTGACCTTATCTATTGTGATTTTGAACACCTTGGTTTGTTCAAATCGAAGTCTCACAAGTCAAGGTACTCTCACATATTATATTTTAGTAGTCCTTATTTTTATTCATCCCAATGGTTATTTTGGGTGTATATCCTCTATTTTGAGTTAGAAATAGATTAATCCTTGTTTTGGATAGGTTTTGGTGGGGTTTCCTCCATTCTTAGTGGTTTTCCTTCTTTTTTGATTTATTCATGATCATCTATTCTGGACCATAGATTATTGAACATATATTTTTGGTAGGGGAACCATATTCTATCCTTATTTTATATGAATATTTATAAATTTGATTCTTTTTTCCTATGTATGGATAGTATGGATTTTCATAATCATATAAATAAATGCAATTAACTCATATCTAAAGGGACGAGAGTTCACTTATTGGTCTACTTGTTTTATGATATTAGAAAATTATTTATTATTATTCATTGTTATTGTTTAAAATAATATCTATTTGGGACCTTTTATGTGTTGTGGTTTTAGTGATGTGAGAACCATGTTGTTTTGATTACTAGAACTCACCCATCCATAAAAGGATAAGAACTTATATATATCTAATGAACTAGTTTTTGATGAAATTCAAGAATTCAGTGAGAACACCCATGGAAGTAATGAAATAATATGATAAATCCATTTATATGAATGTGAAATTTGTAGTTATTTTAGAATATTGAATTTCTTCTATAAGTTCTAGTGTGATCTTTGTGTTTTCCTTTAGTAATATGAAAAGATCTTGTGGGAAAAAGTCCAATGATGTTTGGGACCATGATAAAATAAATTGGTAAGTGATTGTTAGAGTGACTATTATTAAATAAGAGATTAATTGGATTTTTAAAAGGATTCTGTTGGATAACTGGTAATTTAGAAATTTTTTAAACTAAAAAATTTAGATTATATTTGGATTATGTGTGGCTTGGTTATGCAGTGTGTTTCATTTTTGTTGGAAATAGTTGATGGCAGAGGTTGGGTGATATTGTGGTGGTAGTTTGGGATTCCCTAAAAGACTTAGATATAGACCCATAAATTGGGTATAATATGATATAAATCTATATTTTATTTTCATGTTATTTATATATTCTCCCCAAATAATTTGGATAAATTTATAAATGACCAAATTTTTTGGGTTCCTGGTGTTTCCCCCAATATCTTGGTTGGTGGTGAAACAAATTGGTGGATACCCCCTCTTCTATTATTTTTCTTCATCTGTAGTGATGAAAAAAACTGGTGTTTAATATTCCCAATGATGATGAAGGATGGTGTTGGGTAAACCTAGTGATTATGATGAATTTTGTTTCATATTCATAGTGATGATGATTACTGGTGTTAGTGATTCCTAATGATGGTGGCATCCTGTGTTGAGGATGCCTAATAATGATGATAATATGACATGTGGTGGGGGTAAAGCGTGGTTGGATTAGGGAAAGAGTTTGATGTTTCTCACGTTCATGGTACCCTATTACCCTAGTTATATGATGGAATTTTAATGTGGATATTGACTAATGATAGCATGGGATTTTAAAACTTGGGAAGGTGGTGTCAGTAAGTATTCTTCTTGACCCTCACCAAAGATGGATGGATATGTGATGCGATTACATGAAAGGAATTTAAGAAGATGATGTTTGATGTTTGGGAAAGAGAGATAAAAATTATTGGGGAATTGGTTGTGGGGTTTATTTGATTATATTATTTTGATGTTATTTTTTTACACTTTGATGTGTTATTTGGTGAGAGTTTCATGATGAGGTCGAGATTGGATAGTCTACTTGTTTAGGTGATTGTTGGTTCTTTTTTTCATTAACTAGTGTATTAGTATGACCCTTTAACATATATACAGGAGACCATTAGAATGAACCTATTGAGTATACATGTTATGCTCAACCTATGTATATATAAACTATTTTTTAGGTTTACATGAGGACTTTATGGACTGATTTGAAGACTACTACCTTGGGTGTTGGAGTTGTTGTTGAATTGTTGTCATAGGAATGTCTTTCATTACTTTCCTTGGAGATTTATATTTTGATTTTTTTGATATATTTCATGCATTATGGGATGGTTTAGTTTTTTTTATAATATGTGATTTTTTTGGTTGTTGGTGTCCTATCTCCCAATCCAATATTTTTATTGAGGATAATTCCTCACATATAAGTGACATAACTTATACCCTCAGTGCAAGTTTCCAACTTGGGGCCTAATTTAGTGGGACTTGGGGGTTATTATCACTCTTCCTTCATTACCATCCCAGGAGGGGTAATTTTGGAGGGATGGGTTCTTAACCCCCTAGGAACACCATAGTGGTTAGAGAATATGATACACTTTTGATATTTATTCATTATGAATATAGATGACTTAGATATTATCATTGAAATGGAATATATAATGCACTTTCAGGCTTGAATTGATTGCATCTAGAAGTGGGTGTCATTCAAATCACTATAAGGTAATTAAAATACTGTCACAAGTGAATAAGATTTATAATAATGTAGATATGGACCTGACAATAGATCGTAAGTTTCCATTACGATATAGATGGAAAAGATAGTTTATACATACGAGTATAAAATGATTCTAACTTTTTTACCCTCATGTAGTGTTTTAGATTGATCTCATCCCAAGAATTATGCATATATTTATAATCACCTATCATATGGGATTAGCCAAGATGAGAGAGATGAAGGAATAACTTGAAGATTATGAGGTAAAATGATTTATTCACATAAGTACCTTTCCCTATGGTGATATAATTTTGTTTACCAAAACCCAATGAAATCTTTAAAAGTTTCATATATTATAGGAATATAAACCCTGTTACCTTGAAGAGTAGGTATCCACTAGCACATATAGATTATTTTTTGGCCTATTTGAGGGGATCTCAATGGTTTTTAAAGACTCATATACAAGAGTGAAATCATGAACTATTATCCATGGAAGAGAATATAATGTGGATGGTGTTTTAGAGAATGTATGGTTTATATGAGTTCCTTGTGATGTTGTTTGGTTTGATGAATGTTCTTGATGTATACATGTCTCTCATGAACTGAATTGTCACGACCCGTCCTCGGGGCCCGTGCCATGACTACCCCAAACCCGCCTTCCATAGGCCAGGGGCTGGCGACTAGCACCAAGGCGTAAATCCAAGAAAAAGGGAAGGCATTGCCTTTGAAAAGTAAACAAGCACCACAAAGTAAGAAAGCGGAAAAGTAAACACTAAGTAAAAACTGTAACAAGCTGTGCTGAAAGTAAAAGGGGCCGGAATACAAGCCCAACTATAAAGTACAACTGAAAGGGGAAAACAGAAACTGAAAAGAAAAGCCGCAGCGTCGAGCCGTCCTCTGGAAGTCCCACATAAAGGGTGGTTACAGAGAGCCTCCACTGCTCCTCGGGTCCACCTGACCGCTCCGAGTACGTCCCACCCAGTGGTCCACCTCCAGGTACCGTCCCGCTCCGCAAGCCTCCACCACGATCAGCGCTGTCCGTCGTCTGCAACCAACACAACTTAGTGCGGTCATAGCCTGTGCAGGGGTGAGTATAAGCTACTCAGTAGGGACCCCGAGTCCCCCGAAGGTCTCCCATAATCCACAAGGGATAACCCACAAAGTAAAGATACAATCACGAAGTAACATCCGACACTGCTTAGGTATATGCCCATACATATACCTAAGTCATCAATTCCCATTCGGCTCCAACATCCGAGCCCAAGCACAACCCAGTCCACACAGGAAAGCAAAAAGTAAATCCACACAGGATAGAACAACACAATCCACAAAGGAAGGTAACATAGGATACAGCTCACACATGTATACTTCTTCAAATGATGATAGAGATGATCAGATGTAGCCACTGATTAATCTAATCTGTCGGACCCACAAAGGATCGGAAGGCACTAACCCCCGCAATGACCTACATTGGATCGATCATGAAGTTGGACCCAAAGATATTTGGAAACTCCTTCTCCATCAAGTACAGTGGTTATGCCGCTACAACCAAGCACTTCCCTCTCACCTTGGACTGCTGTAGTACTCCACCTATCGGGTACTGTGGGCCTGCTGCTACAACCAAGTGCTCCCCCGTGCCACTATAAACAAGCGATCCTCCGTTGTGGGTCTGCCGCTACAACCAAGCGCACCTCTGTCGTGGGTCTGCCGCTACAACCAAGCGCTCCCCTGTGCCGCTACAACCAAGCGCACCTCTGTCGTGGGTCTGCCGCTACAACCAAGCACTCCCCTGTGCCGCTACAACCAAGCGCACCTCTGTCGTGGGTCTGCCGCTACAACCAAGCGCTCCCCTGTGCCGCTACAACCAAGTGCACCTCTGTCGTGGGTCTGCCGCTACAACCAAGCGCTCCCCTGTGCCGCTACAACCAAGCGCACCTCTGTCGTGGGTCTGCCGCTACAACCAAGCGCTCCCCTGTGCCGCTACAACCAAGCGCTCCTCCGTCGTGGGTCTGCCGCTACAACCAAGCGCTCCCCACTGGGCTATCCGCAACACACCTAGTCGTTCGATCAGCAGTCGTCAAATCTCAACCGGCTCTAGGGTTTCCGCATACAGCATGCTCATTCCGGGAGGGTCTACTCCACGAGCTAAGAGGTCGATGCATCAACTGACATGTAGTCCGGAGTTGATGTATCCCAAGATGTACCATAGTGGTCACTGCCGAAAACACGGAGGATTCCCGTACTGTTTTCATCATCATCGCAGTCGAATCCACTGAGGATCTCTGTATAGTCGTCGTCGTCGAAGTCGCAGCCAGCACTAGGGTCCCCGCACACAGCAAGCTCGTTCGGGAGGGTCCGCTCCACAAGATGAGAGGCTGATACATCAACTGACTCAAATTCCAGAGTTGATGTATCCAAAAGTTCCGTATCGTCAATAGGAACTCAACGTCGCAGACGGCGCATCAATCGGACGCCCGGTCTGAGAGTTATTGGCTTTTCCGTCCCAGGGGTCCAGTTGGTTTCTAAGGAAAAACCAACCCGACCGTAATCCAATTGCGTCCAAACCTCGGGCGGAGTATGCCAAAAGATCCGTCTCACTTAGAGGAAAACAACAAAGTCGACGACACGTCAATCGGACGTCCGGAACTCAAGATATGAGCGTTTCCGCTCCGAGGGCCCGGTTGGTTTCGTGTACGAACCAACCCAGACGAATCCAAAGTATCCCAAAACCTTGAGTGCAGTATACCGAAACGACCGTCTCGATCCGAGGATCGCGTTGCCGCTGACTGCGCGTCGTTCGGAGGCCCGTAGCTCAAGTTACGGGCAAAAGACCGAAACAGTCCGAAGACGGGGGTCTGGGCCCGGGCCGACCCGGCTGGACCCGGTCCGGTCCAGCCAGGGCGCAGCCCGGCCCGGACGGCCGGCCCGGCTCGGCTCGGCCGAGCGGCTGAGCAAACGCGGGGGGCATGCTGCCCCCGCGTGACAACCCGGCGGCCCCCGCGGGGGGGCCGCCCTGGTCAACGGACGCGACGATGTCGCGTCCCGAGTGCGCCGGACCCGTGCGGCCGCGGGTCCGCTGGCACCGCTGCCGCCGCCGCGGCTTCAGCCGCGACAGATTCTTCCGGCGGCGCGCCGGGGCACCACCGCCGCTGGCTGCCGGCGCCACCGCGCCGGCGACCCGCACCACCGATGGCTTCTGCGGGCCACCAGAGTTGCTCCGGTGGTCCGATTCCCTTCCCGCCTGCACCGCTGTTCATCCCGGGATCCGTTCTTCACTGTGGAATCATCAAAACGCCTCTGCGGAACGCTTTGTCGTCGCCCTCCAAATCCACACAACAATGAAGAACGACGGAGGGTTGTCGGGCCGTGTTTGTTTGGCCCGCATCCTCTGTGTTAGGCGATAACAATCGGGAAGAATAATCAACATATCAAAAAACAATTTTAATTAATTAAAATTGTTCCTATGAAATCGGGTTCTTTATTTTAAAAGAAATGATCACGGGAAATATAAATTATTTCACAACAAACCCCTACCTCGTCAAGTCGTCGCACGCGCGTTCTTCGCGGAGTTGATCGCTGCGGAAGGAGGAGATCGTCGCGTCGCGGAAGGGCGTCGCGTCATCGCAGATAGGCGTCGCGTCGTCGCGGAATACGACATTCTTCATCGGAGGCCGGTGTTCTTCGCGTTCTTCGCGTTCTTCGCGAAGGAGGATGAAGGCACAAAGTTGTCAAAACCTCTCAACGAGCATTTTTCCAGAAGTCGTGCGTTGGTCTTATTTAATTATTACGCCAACGGATTGAAAACAGGTTAAGAAACGATTAAACTAATTCATCGAATTAGTTCAACGAATAAAACTGCCCAATTAATTGGTGCGTTAAGAAATTAAGAAAACGTGTCAGTTGACTTTCATAATGACGGGTTTTCGCGGGTGCGTTACTTAGCGGAAAGAAACGGTGGGGCTCGTGCGGGCTCCAACTCACAAATATCCTACCAAGAGGGTATGATATTTTTGGATAACACCTTATCCGCATCAACTCAGCTTAAGCGGCTTTAAGTGGCTTTAGTGAAACAAAAATAAAATTGTCGCACAACATTATTTTATTTCATAACTTTAAACCCAAAAATTAAAAACCACACCTGAGAAAATGCAACTCCGAAAGAGGCGTTTCTAAGCAATTATCGGCGCTGCGATTCCATAGGTTCCCTCAGAATTCGATTCCGGGCACCGGTTCAAAAGTTAGAAAAACCCGCTCGTCCGTTCACTAAACGTACCCAAGCCAAACTTCGAAACATGATTTCGGGCGCACCGGGCCTCGGAATCAGGTGCCGTTAGAAACTGCGCTCTTGTAAAATTCCAAAGAAAATTAAGGAAAAAATTTTCTTTGAAATTTCCAGGTCTTTACATTACTCCCACCACAGGGCTTTATGTCCTCGTAAAGCTTCAACACAAACTAGGGATACAAAGGCGGTAGAGCTAGGCGGTAAACCACCTCGCCAATCTTGCTGAGGACCTAGAAGGGTCCGATGAAGCATGGAGACAACTTTCCACCTTGGCCAAATCTCCGTAATCCACGTCGAGGTGAGACCCGCATGAAGACGTGGTCGCCATCCTCAAACTCTAGTGGCCTCCACCTCCTATCAGCGAAAGACTTCTGTCGGCTCTGAGCTGTCTTCATCCGCTCCTGGATGACCTGGACCTTCTCTATCCTAGCCTGAACCACCTCTGGTCACACAAGAGCTGCTATGATTTCTTATTTGCCGATAAGAGAAATCCGGTCTCATCCCTTAGATGAACCACATTATTTGCCTAATACAGTCAATCCTGACATGGATGATACTAATCCATACCAAGGATGACGTCGTAAGGCCTCGACGCTACTACCAAGAGATCCAACCGTTACTCTCGCCTCCAAGGGTTGAGTCACACTGTCGGCATCGGTGTGTGGTAACTGGGTCTCCTCCAGTAGATGTCTCACAAGTGAGGGTCAAGTCAACAGTCTAAACTAGAACCTCTTAGTAACAACACAAAAGAGGATAGGAATAAAAACATCACAAGGGTATTCGTCTTTTATTATTGCAGCTCATAATACAAAGACACTACACTATAGAAACAACGAACTAGAAGTACAAAAGACGTATCCACTAGTTCCGCTCCTGTCCATCTGCTCCTAGAGCTCCATGATCATAGGCCTCAGCTGCCTGAAGCTGAGCTCTCCCATGTCCTTCTGTCCCCTGCGGTCGGGGTGGACCTCCTAGTGGTGGTGGTGGTAACACCCCGAAGCATCATCCACCTCCAACTGCACGGCCAGCTCCCCTGCCATGGCCGCCTACTCCTTGCGGCCCGCCCTGATTGAACCACTGCCTCTGCCTGGGGGGTCCTTCGTTCATCTGCTAGTCATCCGTATGGCGGGTCGGACAGTCACGAGCCATGTGAACAATCCTGCCGCAGGAGTAACACTGCCCTCTCATGGCAAGTCGTTGTCCACCCCGAGTGCCTTGCACAAACGATCCAGAGTCATGCTGTCGACCACCCGTAGGTCTAGTCCTCTTGGACCCCTGCGTTATCTGTCTACCGCCCGCTGCAGAAGACTCTGCCGTATGCCGACAAGTGTTGGGTCCTGCTGCTGGAGACTGCTCAGCAAGGAAACTCTCCACTAAGAGGGCTCGCTCCAATACTCCCGTCTGAGTCGGAATGTTGAGGGAGATCATCGAAGCCCTGATCTCGTGCCTTAGTCCTTGATCGAAGGTCCGGGCCTGGAAGAACGGGTCTCATACCATATCTGTGGAGTAGCGTGAGAGATCAGTAAATCTCACCGAGTACTAGGCCACTGTCAAGCTGCCCTGCCGCAGCTGCAGAAGCTCCGGAATGCGCACTGCACGGAGGGTGGATGGGATGAACTCGGAGCAGAAGATGCTCTCAAAGTCCGTCCAGAGAAGATATGTCTCGTCGTGCACCTGGAGCATCAAGATCCACCATCGGCCCACTGCTGCATGCAGTAGGCTCGCTGCGAGGATCACCATGAGGTCTGCTAGTGTCCTCACTAGTCTGAAAACTCGTACGACTGCCTCCAGCTAGTCCTCGGCTGCCTGAGGGTCCGTCTCCCCACGAAACCTGGGTGGTTGCTGGCGCTGGAACTCATGCAGTGCGCTGAGGCGACGTGCATCGTCAGCGGCTGGTGCTGGAAGTATCAGTGGCTCGACTGGTAGAGCTACCGCCGGTGCCACTGCTGTCAAAGGGCCCTGCACTGAGGCCTCGTCGCTCGGTGGGCTGTCGTCACACTCGACTCTCGGAACCCTAGCCGGCTGCCGTCGTGGGGATATACTGAAAAGGAAACAGGTGCGCCATGGTCAGAACAGTATACCTGGTGAGCTGACACAAGTAATAACAAAGAAAACTTGAATGCACATGCAATCAATGTTTTCGTGCATTAAGTCGGAAATCAGAAGTCAGGGGCCTAGTGTACAGATATGTCGGCCGCCGCACCAACACTGGACTCCCTGGACTGATAACCACACCCAATACGCTAAACACTATTGCTTCACATAGAAGAAAGATCAGAGTCTGCGGTAGAACCGAACTTCTTTGATACCAATTTGTCAGGACCCGTCCTCGGGGCCCGTGCCGTGACTACCCCAAACCCGCCTTCCATAGGCCAGGGGCTGGCGACTAGCACCAAGGCGTAAATCCCAGAAAAAGGGAAGGCATTTCCTTTGAAAAGTAAACAAGCACCACAGAGTAAGAAAACAGAAAAGTAAACACTAAGTAAAAACTGTAACAAGCTGTGCTGAAAATAAAAGGGGTCGAAATACAAGCCCAACTGTAAAGTACAACTGAAAGGGGAAAACGGAAACTGAAAAGAAAATCCGCAGCGTCGAGCCATCCTCTGGAAGTCCCACCTGAAGGGTGGGTACAAATAGCCTCCACTGCTCCTCGGGTCCACCTGACCGCTCCGAGTACGTCCCACCCAGTGGTCCACCTCCAGGTACCGTCCCGCTCCGCAAGCCTCCACCACGATCAGCGCTGTCCGTCGTCTGCAACCAACACAATGTAGTGCGGGCATAGCCCGTGCAGGGGTGAGTATAAGCTACTCAGTAGGGACCCCGAGACCCCCGAAGGTCTCCCAGAATCCACAAGGGATAATCCAAAAAGGAAAGATACAATCACGAAGTAACATCCGACACTGCTTAGGTATATGCCCATACATATACCTAAGTCATCAATTCCCATTCGTCTCCAACATCCGAGCCCAAGCACAACCCAGTCCACATAGGAAAGCAAAACCTAAATCCACACAGGATAGCACAACACAATCCACAAAGGAAGGTAACACATGATACATCTCACACAGGTATACTTCTTCAAATGATGATAGAGATGATCAGATGTAGCCACTGATTCATCTAATCTGTCAAACCCACAAAGGATCGGAAGACACTAACCCCCGCAATGACCTACATAGGATCGATCATGAAGTTGGACCCAAAGCTATTTGGAAACTCCTTCTCCATCAAGTACAGTGGTTATGCCGCTACAACCAAGCGCTTACCTCTCACCTTGGACTGCTGTAGTACTCCACCTATCGGGTACTGTGGGCCTGCTTCTACAACCAAGCACTCCCCCGTGCTGCTACAACCAAGCGCTCCTACGTCGTGGGTCTGTCGCTACAACAATGTGCTCCCATGTGCCGCTACAACCAAGCTCACCTCTGTCGTGGGTCTGCCGCTACAACCAAGCGCTCCCCTGTGCCGCTACAACCAAGCTCACCTCTGTCGTGGGTCTGCCGCTACAACCAAGTGCTCCCCTGTGCCGCTACAACCAAGCGCACCTCTGTCGTGGGTCTGCCGCTACAACCAAGCGCTCCCCTGTGCCGCTACAACCAAGCACACCTCTGTCGTGGGTCTGTCGCTACAACCAAGCGCTCCCCTGTGCCGCTACAACCAAGAACACCTCTGTCGTGGGTCTGCCGCTACAACCAAGCGCTCCCCTGTGCCGCTACAACCAAGCGCTCCTCCATCGTGGGTTTGCCGCTACAACCAAGCGCTCCCCACTGGGCTATCTGCAACACACCGAGTCGTTCGATCAGCAGTCGTCAAATCTCAACCGGCTCTAGGGTTTCCGCATACAACATGCTCGTTCCGGGAGGGTCCACTCCACAAGCTAAGAGGTCAATGCATCAACTGACATGTAGTCCGGAGTTGATGTATCCCAAGATGTACCGTAGTGGTCACTGCCGAAAACACGGAGGATTCCCGTAATGTTTTCATCATCGTTGCAGTAAAATCCACTGAGGATCTCTGTATAGTCGTCGTCGTCGAAGTCGCAGCCAGCACTAGGGTCCCCGCACACAGCAAGCTCGTTCGGGAGGGTCCGCTCCACGAGCCAAGAGGCTGATACATCAATTGAATCAAAGTCCAGAGTTGATGTATCCAAAAGTTCCGTATCGTCAACAGGAACTCAACGTCGCAGACGGCGCGTCAATCGGATGCCCGGTCTGAGAGTTATTGGCTTTTCCATCCCAGGGGCCCGGTTGGTTTCTAAGGAAAAACCAACCCGATCGTACTCCACCTGCATCCAAACTTCGGGCGGAGTATGCCAAAATATCCGTCTCACTTAGAGGAAAACAATAAAGTCGACAACACGTCAATCAGACGTTCGAAACTCAAGATATGAGCGTTTCCGCTCCGAGGGCATGGTTGGTTTCGTGTATGAACCAACCCGGCCGAACCCAAAGTATCCCAAAACCTTGAGTTCAGTATACCGAAACGACCGTATCGATCCAAGGATCGCGTTTCCGCTGACGGCGCGTCGTTCGGAGTCCCGTAGCTCAAGTTACGGGTAAAAGACCGAAACTTTCCGAAGACGGGGGGTCTGGGCCCGGGCCGACCCCCCCCCCCCCCCCCTCTGGGTCGACCGAACCGGGTCAACCCGAACCGGGTCTACCCGAACCAGGTCAACCCGAACCAGGTTGAACCGACCCGGTCCGACCCTTTTGGACCCGGTCCGGTCCGACCAGGGCGCAGCCCGGCCCGGCTCGGCTCGGCCGAGCGGCCGAGCAAACGCGGGGGGCATGCTGCCCTCGCGTGACAACCCCGCGGCCCCCACGGGGGGCCACCCTGGTCAACGGACGCGGTGATGCCGCGTCCCGAGTGCGCCGGACCCATCCGGCCGCGGGTCCGCTGGCGCCGCTGCCGCCGCCGCGGCTTCAGCAGCAACGGCTTCTTCCGGCGGTGCGCCGGGGCGCCGCCGGTGGGTTTCCGCGGGCCACCGGAGTTGTTCCGGTGGTCCGATTCCCTTCCCGCCTGCGCCGCTGTTCATCCCGGGATCCATTCATCACTGCGGAATCATCAAAACACCTCTGCGGCATGCTTTTTCGTCGCCCTCCAAATCCGCACAACAACGAAGAAATGCGGAGGGTTGTCGGGCCGTGTTTGTTTGGCCCGCATCCTCCGCGTTAGGCGATAACAATCGGGAAGAATAATCAACATATCAAACAACAATTTTAATTAATTAAAATTGTTCTTATGAAACCGGGTTCTTTATTTTAAAAGAAACGATCACGGGAAATATAAATTATTTCACAACAAACCCCTACCTCGTCAAGTCGTCGCACGTGCGTTCTTCGCGGAGTTGATCGCCGCGGAAGGAGGCGATCGTCGCGTCGCGGAAGGGCATCGCGTCGTCGCGGATAGGCGTCACGTCATCACGGAATACAACGTTCTTCATCGGAGGCCGGCGTTCTTTGCGTTCTTCGCGTTCTTCGCGAATGAGGATGAAGGCACATAGTTGTCAAAACCTCTCAACGAGCATTTTTCCAGAAGTCGTGTGTTGGTCTTATTTTATTATTACGCCAACGGATTGAAAACAGGTTAAAAAATGATTAAACTAATTCATCGAATTAATTCAATGAATAAAACCGTCCAATTAATTGGTGCGTTAAGAAATTAAGAAAACGCGTCAGTTGATTTTCATAATGACGGGTTTTCGCGGGTGCGTTACTTAGCGGAAAAAAACGGTGGGGATCGTGCGGGCCCCACCTCACAAATATCCTACCAAGAGGGTATGATATTTTTGGATAGCACCTTATCCACATCAACTCAGCTTAAGCGGCTTTAAGTGGCTATAGTGAAACAAAAATAAAATTGTCACACAACTTTATTTTATTTCATAACTTTAAACCCAAAAATTAAAAACCACACCCGAGCAAACACAACTCCGGAAGAGGCGTTTCTAAGCAATTATCGGCGCTGTGATTCCATCGGTGACCTCAGAATTCGATTTCGGGCACCGATTCAAAAGTTAGAAAAACCCGCTCATCCGTTCACTGAACGTACCCGAGCCAAACTTCGAAACATGATTCCGGGCACACCGGGCCTCAGAATTAGGTGCCGTCAGAAATTGCGCTCTTGTAAAATTCGAAAGAAAATTAATGAAAAAAATTTACTTGAAATTTCCAGGTCTTTACATGAATTTTATTTCCCTATCAGGACTCCATTACTATGGCGTTCTTTGATGATATTTTAGTATATTTTTAGTCACAAGAGAGAAATAGTGACCATTTATATATCATGTTGAGTATTCATTAGTGAAATGGTTATTTGAAAATATCTAAAAGTTTCATTTATAAACTCTAGAGGTATGCTTTTTTGGGAATGTTATATTTTATGTGGGAAGTTAAACCAATTAGAAGAATGCGAGATATTGAAATATTTTTCTTAAAATATGAATTTATTTGAGATTATAATTTTATTTTCATGTTTTTATACTATAAAAAATAACTTTAATATTTCTTCTTATTGTTAGTTCACATGGCGTGCCAAACAAAGAAATGGATAAAATTTGAGTGGGATAATCAATATGATGCTTCATTTTTTAGTTGAAAGGGAATATTAAATATACCTTTATATCAATTATGAAAAATATGAGAAAATATTACACTATATATTGTAATGTTTTATTATATTTATTAGGATTATTTATGATATAAGAGGATAGAGTGGTCTCTTATGGGTCTCGTCAGCTATGGTCCCATGTGAGGAACTAAAAAATACTACATTTAGTGCTAGCTGTTGTGGTGTAGGTACCACTATATCTTTGGGGATAGATATTTAGTGTTCCATGAATATAATATCTTGTTATATATAATTTTAAGTATTAAAAAATCTATGATTATAATTGGGTGAAATACATATATACTTTTGATTTTATGATAACATATACCCTTGGTAAGGGGAATATAATTCTAGATATTGTTAGCATAATTTATCATGATGAAGTGGTTTAAAATTTTAATTAGGAGTTAAGGTTGATGATAATTTTCACAGAATTATTATTTTATATGATTCTAAGATATGTTATAGTGACATTTAATCCTATATCTAGTACTTCCATACAAGTGTAATGGTTTAAAGATAACTATAAGTCAAACTCAAATAGTTTGATGATGTAAGATAAGATCTTTGATGGAGAGATCATTCTAAATGGAACTAAAATGAATGTGAAGTGGTTTATGTATATGACACCATGGTATTTTTCACTTTAATAAGAGAGGAGTTGATGATTGAATCCCATGAATCATAAGCTATGGTGCATTTTATTTTCACTATATTTTAGCATGATCTGAGGTGTTGATTTTGGTGGCTTGGTATGAGGATACATATTTTTTGGGTATAAATCTCATTGTCTCACCTTCCAGAGGGTGAATTAAAAGAACCAGTGGCTAATAGTATTACTTTATACACTTATAGATCCCACTTATATAACACAACTCAACTTTTAAAGACCCCAAATGGTCACAATTTTGTATGTGTTATAGTTGAAATGTCAATAAAGGTCTTGTATTTCTTACCTATTTAGGAGATGTAGTATATGGATGAGTTTGGGAAGTTTTACATATGAGAAATTATAAATACTCATATCATACCTATTCATATAAAATTAAATATAGACACACATTTTATATCTACTTTTTAGTAAGGGTTACATAATTATATAGGAACTCAACTAAAGTTGAGTACTATTTTTCACCCTCAGATAGATGATAAGTTTTGGAGGATGATCCATATAATACAAGAATTTCTCTAATATTATGTTGTATAATTTTTAAGAAAACATAACTTTAATATATATTTGGTAAAAATTTTATGCATTAATAATTACAACGACTTGATGTAGATATCTCTCTCTAAATACACATGTTTGTCATATTTAAGAATTTGGTATAGTAAAAAACACATGAAACATGTAATAAAGACCAATAATAGTTAATTTTATAAATATTGAACATTACATATGGATAATAGATGTAATTTATAAAATTTTAAAAAGTAATATGGGTTATTAAACATAAAAAAATAGGAATTTAAAATTATGAAACATCGTGGTCCCCTAGGGTTATCTCGGTCAAGAAGAACATTGTAAACGAAAAAAACATTAGGAATGTATTTTTAATTTTGTAAAGTTTATAGAGAACCCTTATGGGGAACTATATGAATGACCAATGAAGTAAATAATAGGTATTTATAGGAATTATAAAACCAATATGATTTATGAGATAGTATTATGATTATTTAAATATTAACCCGACAGCGGGAATAATAATTTGACCATTATAATAGTAAATTAAATAATAGAATAGTAATATGTATTTAAAATAATATTTAATATGAATAAAATGAGTAAATATAAATATTTTAGTTCCATTATACAAATACATAAATTAAAAAACTTAAAGAAATTGTAATTTTATATTTTGAATAAGTGTATTTTAACATTGTCATTGGGGTGCTTCCCATGTTGCAAATTCTTTGTAATCCTACATAAAAAAACTAGGATTTAATACAAGTGGGGGATAATTTGTAAAATTTAATGTATAATTACTATAATAATACTATAACAGCTATACTATTCTCTTAAAATGGGCTTTCGTACCACATAATTCAGCTTACAGGTCATAGGGCCTCTGGGACATCAAAATGACTTTGGGTCATAGGGCCTATGGGACATATCATTAAGGACTTCTAGGCATAGGTTCTTCAAGGCATCATTAGTGGGTAATAGGTATCATAGAGGTATGATGTGAATAGCTCAATTTAATAGAAAGGTGGTATATTTTGGTGACATGCAGGTACTAACAAGTGGGTGGCCCTGAACGATGGATGGGTGGGTTGTTGCTTGTATAATGGATCTGTTCCCATGTATTAATCATGTAGAAAAAATGTGTTCCCTTAAACATGACTATCAATGTATCTAGACCAATAATATGGTGCAACCAATAGATATGCGATGTAGTGGGGTTCACATAGGAATCATCGGATTAGAAACTCCAAATAGAGATGGGGGTGTTGGAACCTATCATACAGACCTCTTCCCACAAAGTACTCTAATGGGGGATAGAGGTCTTCCATGCCATATTTAATCAAAGGATATATTGGTATAACTATTCTTGGTGAGGGTAAATTTCATACCAATAACACAATGTAATGATTACTAACAGGATGTATGGTGAGGCGTGATACTTGTGACACAACATGTTGTAGGCTTCTCATTTAGGATAAATCCATGTATATTGCCTTTGAACTACTATACCTTTAGGCCACCCTTGTTGTAAGGACTTTTTTCCTCTAGGCCTTCAGTCCATTTATTATAATAAAATATGCCCAATGGGAATTTTCCAATCCTTTTAGGGAGGGATGAGGTTCCACCCACTATGGTGTATGGATGCATATTTTTTTGGTTAATTATAATCCCATATACATAAAATGATAACATATTATGTAAAAAGAATTATTTTCTTATTTGTTTAAAATTAAATATTTAAATTACCTATGTTAGAAATTTATTTTGATAAATTAATTTAATTTTTTAATTAGAAGATAAAAATTGTATGAGAGTGAAGTTTTAGTATTTCTATGAATACATCAATTTTTAAGTGAATTATAATTTTTTTTCAAATATCACTTGTTTTACAACATAATAATGATTTAATAATGACCTAATATATTCTAAAGTAGTATACTTAACCCAAAATATATTTAATTAAGATAAATTATTTATTTAAAAATAATAAAAATAATTTTCATACCTAAATGGAACTTTCCATTGTATAAAAATATATCATATTACATTAGAAAATAATTTTTCTATTTTTTTAAAATATTCATTTGTATTAAATAATTAATTCAATTTTTGAATATTTTAAATTCCATAAATTTTTTATTTTTGAGAAAAAAATATTTATATTATTCAATAAAACCACTATTATAATTCTTGGTCCTAAAATAACATTTTATTCAATGTTTTTCCCAAAAATACCCCAACCCCAAAGTAGAAATACCCCCTCTCATCTCATTGGAAAATAACTTCCTAGACACTTCATAATAAAAAATAACTAACCAATTATATTATCCTAATCCTCAAAGGATCCTTAGATATTTTCTTCTATTATTCACTTATAAAACATCGAGGCCTTAGTTCTATTGTAAAGGAGTAAGTGTCAACAGAGTGATAACCCCCTGATTCTCTTCTTTTCATTTTTTCTCTCTACTATTCTAATCCATTTTACTTTTCTAAGATTCTAAAATATTTAATTTAATAGTATATAACTTATTCATTAATATTATTATATGAAACAACTATTTTTATTTATTTATAATACATATACTCTCGCCCCCTAATTAAGACATGTCTCGTTAATAATTTTTTATCTGACAGTAAGGACATTTCCAATCCATTAATTATCATTTAATTTATGTAATTTTATAATACCATATTTATAATGTATAATTTTTTAATTTTATTTTTTAATAAGTTATATGTAATTTAATAAATAATATATAATAATGTGTTTAAACATTTAAATCGAAACAAAAGAGATATTTTAAAGAAATAATTCATCATCGATTTTATCATTAGAAAAAAAATTAATAAATAAATTATTATGATTATAATTGATCAATTATATCCTAAATTAATGTTATAAACTTTATGATTCAGGTTTTAGTAAACATAAGTTAAATTTATTAGAGGTGTATTAATAATGAAAAAAAGAGAACATAAGGAATGGGGAACCTTCAACCAGACTCTTTCTTTTAGGATTATCTTAACTTACTCAATAATCTATAAATTATTCATTTATGATATCTTGAAAATTTATTTTCCTTTCCCCCTATTATTCTTCATGGGATAAGAATGATCTTACTTCATTTGGATGAATTTTTGACCACATTTATAATTAATGATAAATTGTTTATTCTCACATTCTTTACTTGATTCATCAAATTTTTATTATTGTATTTTTAATTTAGATTATATTACCCTTTTTAATGACACTATTTATTTTAAACCCTAATATTTTAAAATAATATCATTATGTTCGATAGCGTATTTGACACATAACATGAGCTTAAATAACCTAGAAAATATATGATTGTTATAACCTAGCTGTTAAATTAGAAGGTAATATTATTAATAACTACTTCATGAAATATATATAAATTTATTACTCAATATGAATTTATTGGTAAATTATTAGTAAAAAATCAATACATTTTTAGTAAAAGAAATCTATTCATCAAAAAAATGTTTTCTTCAAAAATAATTTTTATTACTTCTTGTGAGAAAATATTATAATTAATTTATAATGATTTTTGAAAATTTATTTTATAAAATAAAATAAAATATTTAAATAATAATATCAAAATTAACTCAGGGTGAAATTTTGTATTTTTTTAGAAAAAAAATGATTTTTCAGTGAATAGTGAAAATATTGATTTTTGTTACTCTCATTTTTTTAATAAATAAAATAATTTAAAATTTCCATTATTATTTAAATTTTATTTAAATTAAAATAGGTATTTTTTATTTATATTTATTCCAAGTAATTAAATTTAAATCTTATTTATACTGGATTTTAGTGTAAGTTTATTTTTAGGTTTAAAAAATCATTTTTTATGAAAACTCATTTAATGTGAATAATGTTTCTCCATTTTAATTAATTAAAAAAAACCCCTTATGAGGAACGATTTAAATAAAATATATAAAATATATATTTTTAAATATTAATTTAAATTCATATAATTATAGTTACTATTGATATAGTTAATTTAAAATCATCTCATTCTTGAAAAATTGGTTTCCTGAAAAAACGCTTTTTCAATCATGTCTGTGGGTTTAATTTTAAATTAAATTATACCACTTATGTGAATTAAATTTGGTAAAATGGATTCCATTTTTATAATTATAATAATTTATGTTATTCAATAAGGCCAACTTATTTTTTTTATCAAAATGAATAGTGAAAATACTAAAAATAGTTTACATCGATTAAGGTTAAAATGGGTGTACTAAGGGTTAAACCAAATATATTAGGGTTAAAATGACCAAAAAACATGTAAAATTCCAAATTTCTATCCATAATTATACCCTTATTAATTTAGGAACTATTTTATGCTCTTTTGGGATACTTTTCTATGAAGGAGAACAATTTAATAATTTATGTAATGAAAATGAAAAAATGCCATCCTCTTTCTTATAAATTTCAGTAAATTTTTATCATTGAGAAAAAAGAAATATTTTTATTAATATTGATTGTAATTTTGAGAATAATAATCTTTTTTAATCAGGGTAATTTATTTTTAATTTTCAGTAATTTTATAATTACTTTAAATGAATATGAAATGCCAACATAGTAATTATTTAATTAATAGAAAAATAAAATAAATGATAATAAAAATAATAAAAGTAATATAAATTGAATGAATTATTTTATTGAATTATTTTTAGATCAATATAACATGATATGAATATGTAAAAATAATATATTTGAATTCAAAATTTTTCATGATGTTTTTTCAAGTCGAATTAAATGAAAAGTGTCAAAATTGACTTCAATGTTATTTTATAATAAATAATATTTTATTAAATGATTTAAAATTCTAAAAAATACCATCATAATCCAATTCATTGGTATATGTTTAAAAATATCATTAATGGTCCATTAATGGGACAATGATACTTTAATAATTATTATATTGTCCCTTAAATAGTAAAAAACTTTGTTAACATAGTAAAGGGTAAAACAACATTTTGTATGTTTCATGCATTTTTATCAAAATTAATTTTCTAGGAAAAAAGTATTTTTATATTATAAATTTTTATTTCATATTTTGAACTAGTGGGATAAAATTATATGATTAGGGTCATGTTAGTTCTAGTATTAAATGATAAATTTCCTATATAAAAAGGCTAGTTACCATAGAGAAAACTTAAATTGTAAAAGTATAGAAACAATGAAGTTAAGGAAAAACATGATTAACACATGGTTTTATTTATGTTGGTGGTGTGTATAAACTATATAATCCCTCCAATAATTTAATTATCAATTTTATAGGCACTTGGGGTGATAGTGACTTCCCATTATCGAATAGTTCTTGGTATTTACAAAAATGAGACTCCTCCATTATAAAGGCCACCTATTCCCCTCTCTTATTCACACCTCATAAGATATTTCGATTAATAAAACCTTGAAAAAAACCTCAAAAACATCCTTATCCATTTTATAAAGATTATTTTTATCCAAAAATACCAACCATATGGTCTTTAATAAGAGATCCAAAGGTGGTTGTTCTAAGAGAAGGTAATTGCCTTCACTAAGATGTTTCTTTACTACTCTTACCACCTTATTTCACATATTAATAATTCCAATATAATGACACAAACATATAATATATAATGAGATGTTATTTTATTTATGTAATATCCTGTATAAATCTCCTCTTCCATCAAATGGGAAATGAAACTGTAGATCATGTGTACAATGGACTACCGCCCTGCGAACTGATGTAATTCATTTTCCATCACCACCTCTCAAAATTGGTTATAATGATGGATTTAAATTATATATATATATTATATATTTAACATAATTATACTTTTTTAGTTATTATATCCCATATAACTTCTTAATTGTCATTTCATGGGGGATATGATAACATCGTCCGTGTGTACGGTGGACTACAACCTTGTGGAGCGATGTAATTCATTTTTCACTAACACTATAAATTGATGGTAATAAGGTTAATGTTAAAGAATATATGTGATATATATGAAATAATTATGATAATTAAGAAATATTTATCATTATAAAAGTATAATACATCATTTTATTTCTTACCTTTCCACTCACTGAAAAATGATAATGTCGTTCGTGCGTACATGTGGACTACTACCACCACGAAGCAATGTGATTCTTTTTTCATCACCACATAACATGGAAGATATATATTAGTATATTTAAAGAAATTATATGGTATTTATGATATGATTATAGTTATGTAAATATAAAATAATTCTTAACTTATTTCCAAAATTATCATTGAAAAATGGAAATTTTACTCATGTATAGGTATGACCCACCATCTCTATGATTATAACATTCTTAAATTTTCATAACCATAATTCATGATTTTTTTAAAAGTATAATTAATGAATAAAAGTTATAAATATTTAATGATTATTGTTTGGGAATTTTTTAAACAATTACCTCTTTTACCACGATCAATACACCAAATCCATTTTAAAACAATTAACCAAACATCCTGAAAACACACAACATGGAATTACTGATTAAGTATTTAAATATTTAATTAAAATAAATAAAATAAATGATTAATTATAATTTATTAAACCTATAAAATTTTATTATGAAATCAAATAATTGACAAATGATTATTATACAAGAGTTAAATTATGTACATGGATTGTCTAGACTCAAGGTAAGGGACTTCATTTCAAATTACTTTCGTTGAATCATATTTTGATGTTATGAAACTATATTATATTATAAGGTGTATATAAAGCCCCATTTTATATTTTATATCATTAATTTATATATTTTCATGATATTTACTTTTTTTTATTAATTTTATTCTTTCATGGGTCTTATGATTCAAAAGTTTCCAATGTGGTAAGGGACTTTTCTTTAAAAAACAATCTTTTAAAGTTTTCCTTCTAACTAACTTTTTAATCCATGTCAATGTTTTTAAAATTATTTAATGAATGTAATTTTATGTACATGATAGTTTTATAAAGGGTATTTTTTATTTCATTCAATGTTTTAAAAAAAGTAATCTTTGTATAGAATGTTTGAATTTCTTTACAAACGACAAAATGAATGTTCTATTTTAACATATACGATGACAACAACCTTTCCCACCATTGTAAACAATATTTTTAGATTGGTGTCCTTTGTAATATTTCATGAATTTTTCAAAGAAAAAAATCTCTTTTACGGTATTTTGGTATTGATAATAGGTTTCCAAAAAAGTGTATTTTCATATCCAAAACTGTTTTTTATATGAGTTTAAAAGTGTTTTCAAGATTTTTATGATGAAAAATTACAATCATAAAATGTTTTATTCTTCAAATGGTACTTGATAATTATAAATGATAAATAGATAATCCTGATATATCTTATATGAAAGGTTTATCCCCAATATTTCTCATGGTTGATCATAATATAGCTTATAAGATGGGTGTGTCTAGATAGCACCGGGTGAGCCTGATATAGTGTATGTGATGGGTGCACCCTGATAGTGCAGGGTTATCCCAATATAGATTATATGATGGGTGCACCTAGATAGCACTATAATGCATTGGATAATTTTCCTTATTTTTTTAGCCAATAAGGGGGGAGTTACCGGAGGGTTTTTTCTTATGGATTTAACTGGTCTCTAGTTATTTATAATACAATTTTAAAATGTGTTATGGAGATGATATTATAAGATAATTTTTTTTATTTATATTTTATATGTGTTTTAAATGTTTCCTTTGATAAAGATTAAAATTACATGGGTCATTATTTTTTATTCTCATAAATATTTCCTTTTTTTAAATATTTATTCCATGACACATGTTTATTTATCTTGGTTTGATGGGTACGAGTTATCTTATGTTATTCTTATACACTTGGATTTTTTCATTATACCCTTATGCTTTTCATATTATAACAAATGACAATCAATTGTTAATCCTTATGTTTACCCTTACTGAGCATTTGAGATCACCCTTCTTATGTTTCCTTTTACCCATATTATCAAGAATTATGTTAAATGAATTATTTCTAGAAGGGTTTTATATGAATGATGATGATGACTTAATGTGAAAGAAGAAAAATTGGGTTTAATGGGAAGAATGGCCACTTGAAGACATGGGTATTGTTTATGTAATATTTTTCCCTAATTCTATAAAACCCTTAACCTAAAAGTTCCTTTGGTATATAATTTATCCAATATATCATTTTGATGTTGTAATTTTTGGATAGAAAAAATTGGGTTAGATTTATCTCTATAAAACCTATAAATTTAATTTCTATGTTTTTAGCACCAGATTTGGGAGTGAGGGTTCAGAGATTTTATAGTTGGTATTAGAGTAGAATTTAGGTAGCTTTGTAAATTATGACTTTTCTTGAAAGTTTGTATTATGAGATATTTATTTAATCATGATTTTATTAGATTATGGTTGATCATAAGTTCATTGTCTTAGAGACCCGTTTTTAGGTTTTAAGTGACTAGATATTAAAGTGATTAATGAAATTTTAGGATACTTTTTATTCGGTTGAAGTATATGTAATCATTTGGTTTAATGTGAAGTATTAATTTACATTTTGTGAACAATTTTTTTAAGAAATTTATATCCTTTAGGGTTTATATGATCTTGGATATTGAGGTAATTATGAGAACACTTGTTTTATCATATAGATAACCATGGGATTGAAAAGTAATTTATTGACTAAGTAATTAATATTATTTTAGAATAAGATCACTATATTTTTGGGAATTACATTTTTCTTCCATGTCTATTTATTCACATCCCATTAGTGTTCTTATTATTTGTTAACATAGTTTTTATTGACCTTTATACTTCCGTCTCTTTCTAATTAATAGAAAGTTTTATTAACCCTTTTTTAGGAAGTAGGTTTTTAGAAAAAACATTTTCAAATGTAATTTTTTTGATTATTAGTATATTATATAATTTTTAGGAAGAAATTTATTACATGTGGGAGGATTTAACACAATGATATTTTAAAATAATAATATTATGTTTGATAGCGCATTCGACCCACAACACCGAGCTTAAATGACCCATGAAATATATAATCGTTATAACCTAGTCATTAAATTGGAGGGTATGAATAGTAATAACTAATTTATAAAATATTTATATAAATTTTCTACTCAATATAAATTTATTGATAAATTAATAGTAGATAATAAATAAATTTTTAATAAAGTAATTTTATTCATCCAAAATATGTTTTCAAAAATGATTTTTATTGGTTTTTGTGAGAAAATATTATAATTAATTTCTAGAAATTTTAGAAATTTTATTTTATAAAGTTAAATTCATTTTTAAAATTATCATATAAAAATTTACATAGGGTGATTTTTTGAAATTTTTCTCAAAATATAGATTTTTCAGAGAATAGTGAAAAATAACAATTTTTGTAAAACTGTCATTTTCTTCAATAAATTAAAAATTTTAAAGTACTATTAAAATTTAAATTTTATTTAAAGTAGAATAAGTATTTTATATTTTTATTTAATATAGGTAATTATATTTTAATCATCTTTATATGGGATTTTGGTATAAATTTATTTTTCTTATTTAAAAACACAATTTTATGAAAGTTATTTTAAAGTTCATAGTGTTTATCCATTTTAATTAATTAAAAAACCCCTAATAATGAAATTTTAAATGAAATTTATAGATTATATATCTCTATATATAAATTTAAATTAATATAATGATTCTTATAGGTTATATATTTAATATAAAATCATATTATGCTTGAAAATAGGTATCTTGAAAAACTGCTTTTTTCATCGTGTATGTGAGTTTAATTTTAAATTCAATTCTACCAATTCTAGGAATTGAATTTTGTAAAATGGATTCCATATTTTTAATAAAAATATATATATTATCTAATAAGTCCAACTTAATTTTTGATCATAATGTATAGTAATGAAAATAAGAATCCTTTACCGCGGTTAAGGTTAAAACAGGTTTACGTGAGGGTAAAATAAAAAAGATAAGGGATAAATTGACCTAATTAATTTTCCAATTCCTATTTTATGGCCATATTTAAACCCTTATTAATTTAGTATTAATTCATATGTTCTTATTATACACTTTTTAAGGAAATAAAATAATTTCACGACCAAGAATGCCTGGTTTTCCAAAATTAAATTAAAAAGGAAACCAGGTGTTATGAGGAAGGTTTAAAAACACAAGAGATAATTTCAACCCTCATATAAAAATCTACTAAGGATGAACAAAATTGTGGGAAAAAAGGACCACATTGATCACCTTTACATAACATTTTTGAGAGTAAATCCGCCACCTTGTTCACCTATCTATTGGTATGTGTTACATTTAAAAGAAGATCCTAATTTACTTTTAGGTATTTCACCCAATGATTTATGATTTTCCATGAAAGACTTTAATTTTTTCTTCAAATATTCCACCACTAACCTCAAGTATGATTCAATCCATAGTATATTCCACCCATAATGAGCCAAAAATTTCACTACCTTTATCATTCCCCAATGTTCAACCTCAAAAGTGTAACCATTTCCAATGTAGTGAAAGAAGAACCCTTTAAAAATACATGGTGGGTGCGAAAAAAACTACCACAACCTTTGGGATCAGGTTCACCTAAATCTGTTCCATCAATATTGACCTTTATTGATGATGGCATCAGGGGAATCCATTAAATATACTTCAGCACCAGTGGGTTTTTCTCCTTCCATACACCCCAAGAATGCATAAAATAATTAAATAAGAAATGTTATTTTACATGTAACCTATTTGGATATCATATGCCATATGAGAATCATTGTGGATAACCACCAATCAAGTATGGAAGGATCTAGTTTTGTTATTAAAAACTACAGTGTTTCTAGAATTCTAGGTATAAGTTATCACCATGGTTGTCACTGTGAGTAGAAGGTTATAGACCTATCCATTGAGATCATGTTCAGTGATTTACTTTAGTAGGTCCACCACTTCACAATCCATACACATCTCAATGCCAAATAGGTACTGGATGTAATCCCACAACTTGGACATAGACATGTAATTAAAAAACAAGTGTTTTCTATTTTCTATAACTTTAAAGCATATGTGGAACATAGAGGCTAATTGTATCTCATTTTTTCTCATATAGTTGTGAAGGGGAAACCAACTTCTCCATATTTTCCACAAAAAAGAGTCTTGGTTGGTGATATGAAGGGCCTCCTGAATTTTTATAGATTAGTTGGTGTATTCATGTCATGTGTGTATTTATGCCTGAAGAAGTCCCTTTTATTAAATTGTCTAACTAAATTCAGTTTCTAGATGAGAGTATAAATTTCAACAAAGAAGCACCTCTGTGTCTCAATAATGGTGTGTCATAGGAAAATTTAATAAAACTCGGCAACATTTTTATTGAGGTCAACAATGGACATTTGTTGTATATTATGTGGAGGCATCACAATCTATTTATATGGACTATCCAACCAGGGTGTGTTCCAATGGTTCATACTATATTTCCTAGAAAAAACCCATTTTGAGCAGGTTATAATGTCAAGAAATGAATATTTTATTGTTGACTAAATAGAATATGCAATATTCCATGGGTACAAATTTCACATCTTGTGATGGAATTTTTCATTATGAAAATATAGGTCCTCATCATGTGATATAATCAAGTTCCAGGTAAAATTTTCAAATAGCGCTTCATTAAAATTCCTTATATCCTTGATACCCAAACCAACCATGTCAATGAGTTTATTTTAATATTTCTATTCCATGGAAATAAACTTCCTTTAATTGATATAATCAGTCCAGATAAAGTTTCTTATCTTGTCCTGTAGGTTTTAAATTAGTCTAATGGGACATTTATAAATAAATAAGGCATAAGAAAACATATAGGTGATCACTGAGTTACATAGGTAGACCCTCCCACCTTGGGTGGGAAATACTTTTTCCTTTCCACTTTTCCAATTGATTAGTGATCTTTATAGAGATTATTTATAAGTAGAAACTTATGACCTTCCCTAAAAAAGTGGGATACCAAGATACATAAAAGGTAGAGATCCCCTCTTAATACTAAGAGTTCTTTAAATCCAAATTTTTCTAGAGGATAAAAATAAATTACCAAAGAAAATGGATGATTTATTCCAGTTTATTGATTAACCAACAACATTTTTATAGTGGATAATGATTGTTTTGATTATGATCATAGTTCTCTTGGAAGATTGTTCAAAATAAAGGAACACCATATGTATATAAGAGATGTGAGGGAATAATAAAATTTATCCATACCCTTATCTATTTTTAGATTTTATCTTGGGTAATATCATTGATCCATTCGATCAGATAATTTTTAAAAATTTCAAAGAGGATTCCTGAGAGTGGGTTTCCTTGTCTGACACCTTGGGAGCCCTTGAAGAACCACCTTATAGATACATTGATAATGACTAATAGCTTAGCACTTTCTTGGATAGTGGTAATAAATTTTGATAAAATAATTAGAGAACCCATATCTACTATGTAAATTAAGAATAAATCTCCATTTTACCATATCAAATGCCTTCAAGATGCCCAGTTTAAGGGAAAAACTACCATCCTTCACTTTCCTACTAATAATGTTGATAACTTCTAGTCTATGTAAAGAAAATTTAAAATTTTCCTTCCAGTTATCATACCAAATTGGTTGGGGGTAATGAATTTCTAGACAATCCTATCTATCACGATGGTTAATATTTTTCAAATAAACTTTGGGATGGTGTTTCCAATATAAATTGGATGAAATTATATTATATCCAATGAATTTTTCACTATAGGTACTAGAGAAATAATGTTTTATTTAGTGATATAATGTATTGAGTTGGGAGAAAAAATCCCATGATTGTGTTCGTGATCCCAACATGCATGATATCCCTATAGAACATGAATTGTTTTTGGGGAATCTATCTGGACCCACTTCAATTTCCATATTCAGTGAGAAGAGAGTATATTTAACCTCCTCTTCAGTGGGTCCTGTAGTTAAATCTTGATAATGATTTTCCTCATCCCATGGATTAATAGTATCAAAAAACTAAAGAGTCTCTAAATTTCCATAATCATTATGGGGGTTCTTAAAGTAGTGCACCACCATATTTTAAATTTCACATTCAGACATGAAAATATTTTCATTGATCCTGAAGGTATATTCCCCCATTTTATCATTTTTATCCCTATGTAAATAGTGAAAGAGATTAGAGTTTCCATCACCATATTTAAGCTATTTCACATTTAGTTGATTTCAGGTCAACCTTTTCTTGAGATAAAGAAGGTAATCTAGCTTGGAATGAAGTTGGAGATCCTATTCAGAAGGTATATTTTAATGCTATTTGATATTATAAATAGAGGAAAGCTAATATTTAGCTACCCTAATATTCTTATCCGTCCTAGAATTTTTTTTTAATCCATTACCTTAGAATGAATTTGATTTATTTGATTTTTTAGGCCAAAAATTGAAGTGGATTGCTAGTGTAAATATTATTCCATCCATTGTTGACCACATCCATGCATCCAAGATTTATGATCCAATCATTATTAAACTTAAAAGGTAGAGAATTTGACCTCATGGTATCCAATTGGATCTAAATAATTAAGGGATTATGATATGAATTGAATTTTGGGAGAGTGAATAAATATTATTTATTGGGATCTCTCCTGTCATTTACTTGAGAGAATAATCTATCAATTTTTCTTGCATACCTTCCGTTGATAGTGAATCTTTCCCAGGTAAATTTAGCTTCCGTAATTGCAACCTTAATAAAATTACATTGTTCAATTCATTAAGAAAATTCCTCAGCATAAATTCTTGATATTTTTTATCCAATCATCTCATCAAGTCTTAAAATAGTATTAAAGTCACCTATAATGACCTATGTTTGGTCCATTTTTTATCCATTTGAGTTAATTCCATCCAAAGATTAATTCTCATAGTGTAAAAGTTAGAAACATACACAAAATATAAGGTGATGTAAGTTCCAAACTTCAAGTAAACAATGAGATTATTTGAGATCTTTTCTCATAGGATAGTACTTAAATGTCAACATGCTTTAGAACCCATAAGTTTTCCAATGAATTATCATTCATGTTGTGTGAGTAAAAAGAGTAACTCAAGGAGGCCCAATTAAAAGCCTTCCAATTCTCATATTTCATCTTAGGTTCTTCAATTTAAACTAACATTTTTCTATTATAGGTGATAAAGTGTCTTAGGGATGATACAATGGGAGTGTTCATGAGCCCTTAACAGTTCCAATACATAACCATAATTTCTTTAAGGATGCTCTGAACCTAGAATGAGGTAGGTTCACATTTACTATATTAGTAAAAGGTTTTCTCCCTTTACCTTTACCTTTATTTCCCTACTTATTGGGTCACTTTTCCATAAAAGTGATCAATTTAATAATTTAAGTAATGAAAAAGGAAAAATGTCACCCTCTTGCTTTTAAATTTCAATTATGTGTTCATATAGAAAAAAATATTGATTGATTACAATTTTAAGGATAAATATTTTAATTTCACGAGGGTTATTTATTTTTAATTTTTATTAATTATATAATTACTTTAATTTAATAAGTAATGCCAATGAAGTAATTATTAAATTAATAGAAAATTAAAATAAATGATACTAAATAAATTACAAGTAATATCAATTGAATGTATTATTATATTCCATGATTTTTTAGATAAATATAACATAAAAGATAGGTGTTAAAAAATGTTCAAATTAAACCTTTATCTTGGTTTTTTAAAGTCAAATTAAATAAATAGTTTCAAAATTGTTATTCATGTTATTTTAAAATAAATAATATTTATTTAAATGATTTAAAATTACTAAAAATAAAATACTCTTCCAATTAATTGGTATATGTTTAATAATACAAATATCGGTTCATTAATATACCAATGTCCCTTTAATAATAATTATATTTATCCCTAAACTTTAAAAAAATTGGTTACCATGGTAAAGGGTAAAATAAGGTTTTGCGCATTTCATGTGTTTGTGTTAAAATTAATTTTACACACACATAGAATTTTTATTTTATAAGTTGGATTTAATATTTAGAACCATTGTGTAAAAATTATTTAATTTGTTTAATTTTATTTCTATTCTAAAATGATTTATTATTTATATGAAAGCACAAGTTATCGTAATGAAAACTAAAATGGTAAAAGAAAGGAAACTTATAAGTTAAGGAACAACATGTTTACAACATGTGTTTTTGATGGTGTACATGTTTATAGACCATATCTTCACTAAAATATGTTAATTATGAATTTTATATTCATATGTGTTGAGAGTGACTTCCCATTATTGAATATTTTTGGTTATTTACAAAAATGCCACTCATCCTCCATTACAAATGGCCATCTCATCCCCTCACTTATTATCACATCCTAATCCATTTAGCTCAACCGAAACCTACTGAAATCCCACCAAAACATCATTATACATGTTATATAGATAATTTTCATCCCAAAACACCAAACCTATGGTTCTTAATAATATATCCAAAGGAGGTTGTTCTAAGCAGTGGTAATTGTCTTCACTAAGCTCTTTATTTGTAATCATCCTCGTACCACATTATTTAATGTATTAATTATTCCAATATAATAAAAAGAGTATATAACATATCATGCGATGTTATTATACTTATTTAATAACCTATATCCATATCATATTCCATTAAATTGGAAAAATCATCAATCATGTGTATTTCAGACTACAACCCTGCGAACCGATATAATTCATTTTCCATCACCACCTCTCACAGCTTGTTATAACGATGGATTTAATATATATATATATATATATATGATATTTTTAAGATACTTATAATCTTTTAAATATGATATCACATATACCATTCTATTTTCCATTCTATGGGAGGTACGATAGCATCACTCATTTGTACGACAAACTATCACCTCACGAAGCGATGTGATTCATTTTTCTATAAAACTTTACATAGAAGGTAATAAGGATAAGGTTAATGATTATATGTGATATATAGGACATGATTATTATATTGATTTTTTTATTATTCTAAAATAGAAATTATATAATTTCATCTCTTACCTTTCCACACATAGAAAAATGATAACGTCGTTTGTGCATACGTGTGGACTACCACCTCCACAAAGAGATGTGATTATTTTTTTCAACACCACATAACATGTATGATATATATAATTATATTAAAATAAATAATATGGTATATATGATATTATTTTAATTATGTAATGATAATATAATACTTAACTTTTTTCCTTAATGATCATTGAAAAATGGAAATGTTACTCATGCGTATGTATGGTATAACATCTCCATGAATGTAATGTAGTTCATTTTTCAAAATTGTATTTAATGATTATTTTTAAAATTATAATTGATGAATAAATATGATAAATATTTCAGGATTAATATTCTTTAAATTTTTAAATAATATACTCTTTGACTATATTCAACATACCGAAACCGTTTTAAAACACTGAACCGAACGTCCTTAAAACACACGATGTGGACTTAACTGATTACATATTTAGATATGTGATAAAAATAAATGATATAAAAGATATAAGTAAAAGTTATTAAACTTTTAAAAATTTATTATGAAATCAATTAATTTATATAATCTTATTATATAGGAGTTAAAGGATGTACATGGAATGTTAGGACTCGAGGTAAGGGAATTCATCTCAAATTCCTTTCATTGAGTAATTTTTTGATGTTATGCACCTGTATTATTTTATGATGTGTATATAGAGACCCTTTTAACATGTTATATAATAAATATATCTATTATGAGTAATGTTTTTATTAATTTTATTATTTCATTGGTCTTACGATTCACATGTTTCTAAAGTGGTAATGGATTTTTCTTTAAAAAAATAATCTTTCAACATTTTCCTTAAAAATATATTTTTTTAACAAAAATGTCTTAAAAATGATTTTATGAATGTAATTCTATGGATATGAGAGTTTTATAATGTATTTTTTTCTTTCTTTAAAATCTTTTCTAAAAAGTAATCTTTTTATGGAATGTTTTAATTTATTTATAAATGAAAAAAGTAATGTTCTATTTTAACATATACGGTGACATAAAGTTTTCCAAACTCCTTAACCATTATTTTAATATTGGATTATATTATAATAATTTATTTTTTATTCAAATAAAAACTATATTTATATGTATTTTTGTATTTAAAATGGGTTTTTAAAAGTAAAGTATGTTTTGATATCCAAAAGTGATTTACATTAAAGTTTTAAAGTGTTTTTCAAGAATTTTATGATGAAAAAGTGATAGAATAAAATGTTTTATTCTTGAAATGTTACCTTATAATTATAAATGATAGAAGGGTTATAATGATACTGCTTATATGATAGGTTGAACCCCAATATAGCTCACAAGTGAGCCCAGTATAGCTTATATAATGTGTTCACCCAAATAGCGTTGGGACATCCCAATATAACTAATACTATGGGTGATCCTAGATAAAATTAGGCAATCATAATATAGTTTATATTATGGGTGCACCTAGATAGAAATACAATGCATTAGGTAATGTTTGTTTTCTTTATAAGAAATAAAAAGGGAGTTAATAGAGGGTTTCTCCTATGGATTTAACTAGGCTCTAGTGATTTATTACCCAGGTTTAAAGTGGGTTATGAATATGATGTTCCAAGATAAAAATAAGTTTTATTCATGCTTTAAATTTATTTAAAATGTTTACTTATATTAATATTAACATCACATGGATCATGATTATTGATTCTCATGACCTTTTCCTTTTTTAAACATTATTCCATGACACGTTTTTATTGATAGGGGTTTGATGGGTATGAGTTATCTTATGTTATGCTCATTCGAATTGATAACATATTCATACACTTATTCTATTCATATGATCACAAATTACATTCAACTGTTAATGATTATGTTTACCCTTATAGGGAATTTTATCTCACTAATGACATTTAACTGTTAATGACATTAAAATGATAATGATTATATTTACCCTTATAAATAATTTTATCTCACCCTTATTATGTTTCCATTTCCATAGGTTATCAAGAATGATATTATATTAACTATGCCTATAAGGGTTTTATAGGTATGATGCTGATGAATTAATGTGAAATAAGAAAAGTTGGGTTTATTTAGAGGAACACTCACTTGAAAAATGGGTATTGTTTATGTAAGAGTTTTTTCTAATTATATAAAATAATAAACCTAAAAGGTTCTTGGGTATATAAGTGATCCAATATATCCTTTTTATGTTGTATATTCTAGATGAAAAATATTGTGTTACATTCATCAATATCAAGTCCAGAAATGTATTTATTATGTTTTTAGCACTGGATTTAGGAGTACAGGTTTGGGGATATTATACTTGAAGGTTCAAAATACTATCCCCTGTTATTATTTTGGGATAAAACATGTTTATTATAAAATATATACCTTATTAATTCATTATTAAATCCATTCATTTCCAATGGTTTTATTTTATTTTTATGAGTGGTATATGTTTTTTTTCTATGTGCCACGCATTATTATGATAATTTTATAAGGTGATAGGTGGGATCATAGTTATATATCCCTACAATGCATTGGATAAATATTTTAATCTTATAATATTATTATGCATTAACATGATTCTTTTTTAGTTCACAATATATGTAATAAGATTTGTGCACCTATGTATAGAATGATCATTTCAGTAAATTTGTTCGTATTAAATTCAGGGAATTTCACCATAATTATATATTTTTTATATAAACATGGAACATTATACATCACTTTCAAATATATTCTATATGATTATGTGGAAAATCCTATGATTATGATACTATGATGATGATTATTATGGTCACCTATGTATTTATATAGATTTATGTCCCATATCATTCCCAACCATCCCTTCGCTTACTGAGATTTTATCTCACCTTATCTTGGATGTATACCCCAGAATGATTAAATGTACTAAATAGATCATGGAATTATATAGAACTACTATGAAGGAGTATTTAAATATATTTTATTTTATTTTATGTGCATTCAGGTTGTATAAAACTAATTTTCACTGTGACACTAAACCTATTGATTTTTTCTTTCTTATTATTATGTATGATTGTAATAAAATTATGTCAAAATGATATTTGAATTGTATGGGTCACTATAGTTGGTATCATAGAAATTTTTAGTTAATATGGGACTTTATTTATTAAAACATGGTATGTTTCAAACAGAGTTATTTAATAAGTTAGTAATTTACGATTGATTTACTCATATAAATGATATGTTTACCCATGTTTTTTTTGACAATTGTATTTTTCTAGAATCTCCTTATTAAAAAATGGAATTCCAAATTTAAAAAAATAAACTAGTGAATGTTATATTTAATCTTCAATAATGATATCTGGATGTTTGATTTAATTTGGATTCAAAAAATTCTTGTTTATCCTGTAAGTTTTCTAGAATTACCGAATCATATTTTTTATACCCTGATGTAGCGATATAAATGAAAACTCCTAACAGTAAAATAATTTCCCCTAAAGTGATGGAATCTTCCCCAATTAGAATATATGGGATGATTAATCTTGAAAATATCATAAATCATATTTAGGATGAATTTTATGATATATTAAGAATAGATTATATCTCAATATATAAATCTCACATCTACTATTAAGAAAAGGAAATATCTTTCAATATCTCAAACCATACTATACTCCTATAAAAATTCATGGAAGATTATGATTCTTCATTTGAAAATATTTCAAAAATATTTGTATAGATATCCATTGAAGAATAATATCTTCCTCAAATAGTTGAGATAAAGGAAAGAATCATCATTGAATAAATTCCCATTTTATGAGAATATACTGATATATTCCATTATTAATTACTTATAATCCTCCCTAGACATGAGGTAGAGTTCCTAAAATAACTTATAATTTTTTCACACCTATATTAAATAGGCCTTATAGGGTGACCTTAATGGATTCATAAGGCTTAAATAACCAACTGCAAGTGATTTTTGATGAAGGTTTATGTTCCACAGTGTATAACCTTAGAGTGAAACAATATTTTTTTGTTAAGAATAAGGATGGGATAATGAATCTTTGAATTTATTAAGTAAATATTAACATGATCACTATAAATAAAAATTATCTAATACCATAGATTTGGACTTATTTTACCATCTTCTAGCAGATAAATACCTTTTAAGATTGGATCTTCATTCTAGATATCATCAATTGAAGATAATGAGAGAAGATAATTAAATTATAGCATTTAATATAATTTATGGAAACTATGAGTTCATATTTATTCCATTTATACTTATATAAACTATAAAAACACAATAGATTTTATGAACATGGTAGTTATATATTACCTTGATAATATTTCAATGGTATAAATTGATTATATTATCATATACTCTAATGGAAAGGTGGGAAATTTGGATAACCTAAGAATTATATAGGTGATATTATGGAATGAAAAGTTTTATGCTATTTTTAGAAAGTGTGATTTTTGGATGTATTAAGTCAAATTCTTGGGGCATGTGATCATAATAGAAGTAATTTATATAGATCACATAGTGGAAAAGGAAACTAAATAATTACCCAGACTGATAATTTTCATAGATATTTGAAGTTTTTTGGATTACCTGGGTACTATTGATGCTTTATTCTAAATTTATCATGATTGCATATCCCAAAAAATAAGTAAAAATAGAAGTGAGTAATGTGTATCTGGATGGAATAATGTAAAGAGGGATTTAAGGTGATCAATAGGAGGTGAATCACTAAACTTGTACTACACTAGTGTTTAAAGTATATATTCACATTTAAAGAGCTAAACATGCATCGATGAAGATAGCTGGAGTTAATCAAGGAAATTTACTTCTTAATTTTCTACCATCCTTGAAAGTAGAAAAAGGCAACTGGTATACTTATCTAAAAATAAACCGAACACCCTATTCATGATGAGGATTGAGAAATACCTAGTATTTATAGATATATAATGGATATATATTGAAATATTAAAGGTATCAAAGACTATTTACCTTTCCCAAACGGTTTCCAAACTATCTATCCCATAGAAAATTAATTTGGTATAAAGGTATGATTTAGATCATTTAAATAAAGTGAGAGAATAAATGAAAGTGTAGTTTTATGAGTTAAATATTGATAATGATAGATTTATTCAGTTTAGAAGAAGGCTATATATGCCATAATCACTTGTGATAAAGAAATAAATATCAGATTATATGTATAACTTATCTTTATCCATCAACCCAAGTAGTAACAAGATGAACCGATATCTTTATGTGTTGTATTTTTGTGAAAACATTGAGTCAAAAATTTATGAGTACACCTCAAAGTCAAAAGTATATCTTCTAGTTATGGTAGCTTGTAAAATATCCAAGGGGATGATTTAACAATTACACACACCGATAAAAAGAATGAGAGAACATCACTATGGACTTTACCATTGGTCTTCCAAGGACATATAAAAGAATTTTTTTATGGGTTATAGAGGATCAATTCACCAAAATTATTTTATTCATCACCATTTGAGAATATTTATTTATTGACCAACTTTACCAGATATATATCAGATAAGTGATAATGCTACATGGGGCATGACATTCAATCATATCAAATAGAGATTCAAGGTTCACCTCTACATCCTATATGATTCTTCAAAATTCTTTAAATATAAAATTGAACATTAGTACTACGTATCACTCCCCGAATAAGGTTCACTCTAAAAATAAAATTAAGACACTCAAAGATTTTTTGAGAGATTTCTTAATAAACTATAATAGAGGTTGGGATCATCATCTTCCCCTTGACAGGTTATCATAAAATAAAATCTTTCACTCAAACATGTAGAAGAATATATGTATATCTTAAACATATTGGGGTGAAGTCAATGAATTAAAGAGGCTTGAAAAAAAAAATATTCTAGACATGAAAGAGAAGGTCTAGTCTATTTAATAATACATTAAAGTGGCCTAAAGTTGATAGAAGATCTATAATGGAAATCACTGAAGAGAATTGGAGTTTGAAGTTATAGACAATTTTTTCCTTTGACTATCTACCCAAAATAGATTCATGAGGTTTATAAAAAATAGAAAACTCATCACTAGGAATATTGGATCCTTCAAGATAATTGATCACATATGAACTATGGCCTATCATCTAGAACGTCTCCTAGACCCGGATTAAGTACATGATGTGTTATACATATCTATACTGAGGAAGTGCATAACCAATACCTAAATTCTATAAATATAGAGGTCGTATAATAATAGCATTACCTCCTTTATGTGGAGCATCCAGTGGAAATATTTGATGATATAGTCAATGTTCTATGAAATGATGAATATCAACTTGTCTGAGTACATTAGTGAAACTATAAGTACTAGAAGGAAACATGTGAACCTAAGGATGAAATTAAATAGAACTACCCTCATTTTTTCTCAATAGTTCTTATTAGTTGAATTTTTAGAGAAGAAATTTCAAAATGGGGGAAGAATGTAATAATCCATACTCTTATATATGGAATTTTCCTTCTTAATATACATGTGTTTCATATTTGGGAATATGGTAGAGTTTAAAACACATGAACCATGTAATAATAATCATAAATAAATTATTTACTCATTATGGAATTTTATATTTAGAGGTTAAATTAATTTTAAATATTAAAAATTCTAAAATAGGATATTAACCATAAAACACATAATAAAAATTTGAAATTTTGGTGCATCGTGGTACACTATGATTATCACGATCATGAAAAACTATATAAACATAAAACAAAACATTAAGAATAAGCCTTTAATTTTTTAAATTATATATAGATCATTGATGGAAAATAATTAAATGATGAATAAAGGAAATAAGAGGTATTTATAGGATAAATAAAATGAGTATGACTGTTTGATTAGTAATATGATCGTTTGATAAGTAACTTAAATTTTAGAACAGTAACCCGATTATTAGAATAATAAATTAATTAATAAAATAGTAAAATTACATGTAAATAATATTTATTATGAATAAAATAAGTAAATATAAATAATTAATTTCAATAATGGAAACAATTAAATTGTAACACTCAAAGAAAATATAATTTTATATTTAAAAAAAAAATGAATCTTAACATTTCTAAAAAAAATTAGTTTTTATATTAATAATTAAATATAAAAAGTACCTAAGTTAGAAATTTTATTTGATAAAATATTTTTTAATTTTGGAATCATAATTTTGAAAATTTTTAAGAGTGATATACTAATGTTTTTCTAAAAGAAATCAATTTTTAGGTAAATAGTAAAAATAAAATTTCTCAAATGTTGCATGTTTTATTACTATGTAATGATGTTATAATGATAAAATATTTTCTAAAATAATTTTATTGAAAAAAATATATCTAATAATTTAAATTCATTTAAAAATAATGAATATAAAATTTTAACCTAAAAAATTAATTTTCTATGTCTAAAAAGATAATATATTCCATTTAAAAAGATTTTTCTTTTCTTTATATAAACTAGTAAAATCGGTGTATAAATGTTTTGAAAATTATTTAACTTTTATTTTTAATAAATTTTAATTTATAATCTCAAATACTACCACTACTAGATGTCTTTAGCTTGAAATGATATTTTATTCAATATTCTAACCCAAAAGACCCTTCCTTTCAAGTATACTTACCCCTCTCACCCAATTAGAAAATAAATTTCAAAACAATTGTCATTTCCTATGATACACCCAATTGAATTTCTTAATCCTATAAGTATCATTAGATATACTTTGGTATCATTCAATATAAATTCACAAGGCTTTAGTTCCCTAGAAATTGAGTAAGCATCAATGAAAATGTAACTTCACATTCCACTTTTTTTTTTCATTTTTTACTTCTACTCATATAATATCTTATCTTTTTATACCCTATCAAACAATTTAATTCAAAAGTATATAAAATATTATTTTTTATTATATTTTACATCAATTTATATTTATTTGAAATATATATACAATCTCTCCACCAATTTATGACACATCCTGTTAATGGTCAGTTTTCACAAAATATAAGGATACTATTAGCTATTTAATTATAACCTTATTAATATATGGTTATAATAACTTATTAAAAATGGATAAATATTTAATATTATGTATTTTTAATATTTTTTGGGTAATCTTTCTATTAAATGAATAATAATCAGTCTAAACCATGAAATTTAAACAAACATGATAATTTATAAAAACATGTCACCAACCAGTTCTTCTTTAATTAAAGAATTAAAAATAAATTATATTTATCTTAATTGATCATGAATAAAATAAATTAATTTGATAAATTTTTAGATTAATGTTTTAATAAATAAAATTTTAATATATGGGTGGTGTATATGTGAAAAAATGAAACAAAAACCAAGGCAAGTGTACTCTTGAATCGACTCTTTATTTTTTATTTTACCTTCCCTTCCTTTCTATTTTCCACATGATTATTATAAAATAATTTCTAAATTTCTTTCAATTTTATTCCACTTTTCTTCTTTAAAGGATATGAATGACCTTATTTTATTTGGATTAATTCTTAGAGACCTTTACAATTAATGATAAATTTTTATTTGTAAAGTGTATCCTTAATTTTTATATTTATTATTCATCTATTTTTAAATAACTATGATCTCATTATTATTAATAAAACCCTTTATTACCAAAAAATATATATTCCCATCTTATTTCGGGAACCGACAAGTTTATTATTCAATATATAAATTAACAATTCATTATGAAACTAATTATTTTCTCTTAGTTTTATTTCATATTTATGATTTATATATGTTTCTTTACAATTTTTCATGGATGATTATTATAATTTTATAAACTCACGGGTGGGCCTAGAATTATATATCCCTAAAAGGAATTGGGTAAAGTGATTTATATCAGGTTATTATTATGTGTTACCATGATTAAACCTTTATTCACAATCTATGCAATAATATTTCTGAATATATGTTATGCATGAACATGATTATATCTTTGATCATATTCTATGTATAGGCATTATCCTTAATGTTGTAATGATTCATTTTTATAAATGTGTTAATTTTTTCTCCTTAAAATTAATTCCATATGATTATGATGATGATCTTATGTTTATTATATAATGATGATGACTATGCTCGCCCATATAATTATATTGATTATTGTATCATATCCTTCCCTATTATCACTCCCCTTATCGGTATTTTTTCTCATCGAATCTAGATTTATATCCCCGGGTGATTAATTATATTAAATAGATTGTGAAAGTATATAGTTGTACTTGGACGGACAATTTAAATAATGTGGAATATTTTCTATGCATTCAAGTTATAGAAAATTAATTTCCCAAGTACACTAAATCTATTGATTTTTTTATTTGTATTATTATGTACGTTTTCTATAAGAATGATGTAAAAATAAAGTATAAAAGATGTGGGTCTCCATACTTGGTGCAAATGACCGCTGAGAGGAAGTGGTTGAGTAGTAAATGTTTAATCATAGTTCAGTGTAGGTAGTTATAATATTCTAACATGAGGAAAAACCCTTGGGGTTAACTATAGGTTATGATGTATTCTTATATATATAGCCTTAATTTTTTCATCATAAAGTGAGGTAAATTTAGATGCTTGCACCATAGTTTTTTTAGATGAAGGAGTGGGTTGGAACTATGATATATTAGATAGAACTTCCTATAAGAAATTTGTATATGCCTAATGTTTTACATGTGTCACAAATTTTAAATAACGAGAGAGACCCCATGAATATGATTGAAATTAGGATCTTGAATTAGAGGTGGATTTGTCATTTTAGGAGTGATAGATATGAGTTGTGCAGTAGTGAGAGAAAGTATTTCCACAAAAATTGACGTCTCCTGGGTTTTTTATATTATTATGATTGAATTCAAGAGGATGCATGAGATGAGTTAGATATGAAACCCCAGTGGTAGATATTTTTTGATTATATTCCTTAGAGACACTTCTTGAAGTCCGACAAGATCCCACTAGAATTACAGTGGGAGTGGATAAATGGTAGTATCCACAAGCTTCAATTCAACCTATCATTGGGATCCCACCATAAAATTGATGGTATGGCTGAGCCCCACATTAAGTGGGGAATTTTTCAGAAAAGTTGGACTTCCTACCTTATTTTAACATTCCTTTTATTTTATCTTGGGTCAACCGTATAATCCACCTCTTCTGTTGGATATTATCCACCATTTTATACCCACTCCTTTAATTTAGTGTCCAAACCCATCACCATTGGTTTCTATACTTAACTATGTGTAATGAAAACTTTATCTAACTCTTTAATCTTGATTTTATAATCAATTTCTTTATCTATGGTATCAAATCCCTAAATGTGAGTTTTTTATTCTTCAAATTTTTGGGGTTTGGTGGGTGGAACATGAGTTGAATAATTACCTTATATGAGTTAGTTCCTCAAAGTTAAATGTATGTGTTCCTTAACATGTCTCAACATTTATATGAAATTAAATAATTTTTTTTCATATAAGTGAGAGGTTGTGTATGAGATTCCTCTGTATAAAGTATTAGTAATCTTTTTTAGGTCTTAAATAATTTGATTGGCCTTAGAGTGTTGATTTGATAATTTTACAACATGGTTATGATCAAACCATGGTGAATTAATGGGTTTTGGGTTAAGGAAATTATCCTTAGAGTATACTATATTTTTTTGAGTTATCTAATCTAACTATTTGGGTAATAGTGTAATTGTCTTTATGTATGGGCATGGATTATAACATCTTTAATCTAAGAAGATAAAGAGGTATGAAAATAGGCAATATTTTATGTATTGAGATGAGTTATGATTTGAGAGATATATAATAGATTAATTCTCTTTAAAATGATGGTTTGGGGTGAAAGGTATTACCATGAGTGTTTTGACTATGATCTGACATGGAAATATTCTGTATAGGTATTCTATATTGGGTGTTGTCATTCTAGTTTAGGAATGAATAATTATATTAGTGTATTTTTTATGATATTGATGATGTGACCATATATGGATTCTTGTAAAATCCTTGGTCAGATATTTTACAACTTCCTCATGATTTATTTATTATAGAGGAGGTTTGTTCTGTTATGCTTTCCTTATATTGAATTTACTATATAAGATATTATTAATGTTTTGACTTTATCATGATTTGTTTCCAATTATGGTGGTTGTATATGTTACACCATCTACTTTATCTATGCAATATTATATTCTATGTTATATAGCCCTTTTCATGAGATAAATCCTTTAACCAAAATTTGTTAAAGTGGGTAGGGTTAGGGTTCATGGTATCTTATCTAGGACAAGAATACCACACATGGGTGTATAATTTATTTATTTATTTTCATAATTTTTATTAATCTCAGTGATTTTTCCCTTAGTGATGTTTCTAAAATCTAGTTGTTTTTAATTCCATCCTTGGTGGTACTCTTTGATCATGGTGGAAAGACCCAAGTAAAATTATACTGATCTCTTTATATCAATGGTGATCTAATGTCTTGATGAGGTAATACATATTTTCAAAGAGGATAATCAGATGTGAAGCATTCTAGTTGTATTTTTATGAAGGTGGTAACTAGTTATTTATGTTTCTATTATTGTAATGGGTTTTAGTAGAGGTATCCCAATGATGGATCTGATTCAGAATGAATTTTTTCTCTTAATATATCATTTCTTTAGTCAAAGTTGTTTCTATTGTTCAACGTTAGTGTCCTTTATTATAGGTACTCAACTATTTCCTACTTAAATTTTATCTGCACCTTTTTTTCTTATCTATATTTGGGTTGTATGTGTCTAATTTTAGTTGTTGGATTATTGTTGATGGAGGTTTTGGTTTCAGTTTGATATTTCAAAAACCCTAGGTTAGACAATGGATGATTTTTCAGTGGTGATGGATTTCTTTGGAAGAGGTAAAATATTAAAATATCTAGTATGTGGCTCTTATCATTGACTATAAATGTTATTTTGGAAGAAATAATGGATTCATTCACAGTGGATCCTAAGCTCTGATCCCATAGTAATTTTTGTGAGGGTTGAAAACAATGTCAAGTTTTGTATATGGGTTTCACATCTAGTGGTCCCATTTACTATTGTGATCTCTTATCAATGGTGGTGGGAGATGTTTATTGATAGCATCTGACACATGTGTTGATGTGGATTATTTTTAATTGATAATCCTTAAGGGGTGTTTAGAAAAAAATTTACTTAGACCCATGGTGCTTAGTGACTGCTACACTTCTCCACACATTGTGGTTCACCAATGGTCCATTGTTTAATTTTTGTTTTTTTGGGTAGTTAACTGGTTTCATGGTTGGGAAATTAGTTGTTTGGTTGAATTAGTTATAGTGAGGGATTTTTACCTTCTCTACCTTGAACTATATATAAATAATAAAAGGTGTTTTTTTTATAAAAAAATTAAAAATAAGATTAGGATTTTTCTATATTTTACTTCTGGAGATCATCATTTTGACCAATGACACATGGTTTTCATTTGGGTTCATTTAACTACTGTAACAACCCAATGTTTTTCAATGGAAATTCCATTCTTATAAATCTGTCATAAAATAACATGAAAACACAACAAAATGAACTACTAAGTGATAATTAACCTTTAACCATAAGTTTGTCACTTCTATGTTTGGAATTTTGAAAATCCGATATTCACGGTTGTGTTCAAGATGATTTTTGGAGTCTAATAAAACAAAAATAATTTTTGGTGAATAGTAACTTACCCGTATGAATAGTAACCTACCCTTATGAATAGTAATATGACCCTTATGAATAGTAAATAAGAGTAACATTACCTATGAATAATAAAATAAAATTAAGACATCTTAGAAAGTGACAATTTGACCTTAGCAAACGTTTTTGGTATTTTATAAGTCATAAATAATTAATTATAATTAATTAATTAATTTAAAAGAATATTTATTTCCCTGAAATGTACTCATAAATTATTGAATCAATGTCTAATAGTTTTTAGATAATTTTATAAGACCCTACGTAATTTTTGAAAGAACTATAAAATCAGTTTTAATCTTAAAAACTGTTTTTTTAAGTAAATTATGATTTTATTTAAATATTAAATTAATAATATTTAGAAAATTATTTTTGAAAAATGGACTTCATTTTTGGATTCTACACATTGAAAAATGGTTGGGGTAAATTTTTGGGATTTTTCTGAGATACATGAATTTTTGATGTATAGTTGAATCTGATAATTCACAATAAATGCTGAATAATGTATTAATTGAGTCATTGATGATGTTCTGATGATGTAAGCCCACTTGGTTCGGGATTACATTATAAAATTACTATTCTTGGTCATTCAAGACTCACTATTCCTTGTATTAGGTGAAATTAATAAACTAATCAATTTTATATTAAGGAAACCCCTCTCCCCTCCACTATAAAAGCCACCCTTCACTCCCTCTTTTCCTCGCACCTCTCAAGCTCCAAGACTTCTCTAAAATCTGCCCAAACATCTTCCCTAGAACCAAACCCACATCCAAAAGCTGCTGGTCTCATCAAAAGACTAAGACTAGCTTCCTTAAGGAGGATCTTAAGAGGAATATTTAAGAGGTAATTTCTCTCCCTCTTCTCCTTTAATTTCCTTTCAAGTTCAAGTTCCTTTCTTGATCGCTCCCCACCTATATTCATCCAAATTGTTTTGTAACTCCATTATTATACATATAATGTAATCTTATGATTCTAATGGGATATTATATCACCCCACACCCTTTCCCTCTTCGTTTTATTTTATTAAAGAGAACGTTGTTCATGAGGTGTTAATTTATCACCTTCAAAAACGACATGCTCTCTTTTTCCATTTCTACCTTCAGATATGGTCATGAAACCATTTTTATGGTTGAAACAGAATAGTTTATATGTATTATGTTCTAATTTAAGTTCTGGAAATAACCTATGGACATATTACTAAGTTAAAAGTTAAAACAAGTTCGTTGTGATCCAAAAACCGCTCAAATTAACCCAAATAACCATCATTAAATTCTTATCTAATGATTCGTCCACATGGATATAATATAATTAATTATAAAATTATTAAAGATACTGTAATATCATTAATAACATGTAATATCAGTTCTGGATGTTTACCCATGATTTACCCAAACTTCAATTTAAGAATACAAGTGAACCACTCAAGAAAACCATAAAAACAAACATCCCTGAACAATGTTTTTAAACTCTATAAGTCATCCAAAGGAACATAATATGACATAATGAAACCATAATGAAACCTATTAACATAAAAATGGTTCTTTATTTCTAATTAATGAATATAATTTTATTATACAGGACATTAAAGAGAATGACGCATTCGGGTACAAGGTAAGGGGAAATTCTCGAACCCAACTTTCATCCTTCGTGTTCTACCTCTTTCACTCCATTTTTGATATGGTCACTCCTTAAAGATCATTTGTTCATTATTATATTTCCTTTTCTGTGATATACATGTTTTATAATGAGGTTTATGTCAATCCAAATGTTTTCCGAAAGAACTCTTCTCTTATGAACTCAACTTTTACCTCTCATTCAAGGCTGATGATTATTGTATCAAGTGTGTTGTTCCCTCTTTATTTTGGGAACCCAAAGTTTATGAATGTGTTATTATGAGATAAAACCCATTCATTTTCATGGGTTATTTATGTTCATGTTATATGTTCATTATGGCATGCATGATAAATGATAATGTTATGATGTGACGGGAGCGCCCAAAATTATATAGCGCAATATGAATGTTTAAATGTGACGGGTGCGCCCGGAATTATACTGCGCTCCAATGCATTGGGTAAAGTGATGAATCTCATGAGTAAATTTGAAATTATGTGTGAACAATATTCTAGCTTGGTTCACAAGTATGTGTGGTAGTTAACCACTAAGACATGATGTTTCATTTTTATGCATTGCGACATTTCAAGTCTTTTATTTATGCTCCTCTCATGTTCATGATCTTTTACCTATGTTATGATTATGCTCACCCCATGATATATTGTTCTTATATATCCTCTTACTGGGCTTTTAGATCACCCCTTTTGATTTATATCCTTAGGAGGCTACATGTACTAAGGAGAGGACAAGTGCCAATAAGAAGCAATAGAAGAAAAAATTAAATGAATGTTTATGCTTGAAGTTGTATTTGTTATGTATGGTCCTAGTTTTTCCAAGACACTAAACATTTGGATCCTATAAGTGTAATACTATTATGTTGTTTATCTTTGAAAAGATGTAATAGTAATGTAAGAAAAGTCCGGGTCTCTATAGTTGGTATCAGAGGAAAGGTTTAGTTAATTTGGGAATTAGGATTAGTGAACCCTAGAGAAAACCTCTAGTATGAGACAAAGTAAAAATATGCACATAAGAATATTTACCTAGGGATCCCATATGTTATGTTTTTGGTATAAATTTTTTAAATTAATAAGTTATTCTTTAATTGTTTAGTTTTGTTTTGTTCTATCCTTTTCTATTTTAGAAAATGGTGGGAACTAGGAGAGGTAATGAAGGAGAAGTGCCCTCACCTTTTTGTGTAAAGTGAAATTTCTGGGGCGAAATTTCTTAAGGGGGGAAGAATGTAACAACCCAAAGTTTTTCAATGGAAATTACCTTCTTATAAATTTGTCGTAAAATAACATGAAAACACAAAAAATGAACTACTAAGTGATAAGTAACCTTTAAACATAAGTTTGTCACTTCTATGTTTGGAATTTTGAAAATCTGACATTCATGGTTGTGTTCAAGATGATTTTTGGAGTCTAATAAAACAAAAATATTTTTTGGTGAATAGTAACCTACCCTTATGAATAGTAACATACCCTTATGAATAGTAATATGACCCTTATGAATAGTAAATAAGAGTAACATTACCTATGAATAATAAAATAAAATTTAGACATCTTAGAAAGTGACAATTTGACCTTAGTAAACGTTTTTGGTATTTTATAAGTCATAAATAATTAATTATAATTAATTAATTAATTTAAAAGAATATTTATTTCCCTGAAATGTACTCATAAATTATTTAATAAATGTCTAATAGTTTTTAGATAATTTTATAAGACCCTATGTAATTTTTGAATGAACTATAAAATCAGTTTTAATCTTAAAAACTGTTTTTTTAAAGTAAATTATGTTTTTATTTAAATATTAAATTAATAATATTTAGAAAATTATTTTTGAAAAATGGAATTCATTTTTGGATTCTACACATTGAAAAATGGTTGGGGTAAAGTTTTGGGATTTTTCTGAGATACTTGAATTTTTGATGAATAGTTGAATCTGATAATTCACAATAAATGCTAAATAATGTATTAATTGAGTCATCTATGATGTTATGCTGATGTAAGCCCACTCGGTTCAGCATTAAATTATAGAATTACTATTCTTGGTCATTCAAGACTCACTATTCCTTGTCTTAGGTGAAATTAATAAACCAATCAATTTTATATTAAGGAAACCCCTCTCCCCTTCACTATAAAAGCCACCCTTCACTCCCTCTTTTCCTCACAACTCTCAAGCTCCAAGAATTCTCTAAACTCTGCCCAAAAATCTTCCCTATCACCTCCCCCACGTCCAAAAGCTTATGGTATCATCAAAATACCAAGACTATATTCCTTAAGGAGGATCTTAAGAGGAAGATTTAAGAGGTAATTTCTCTCCCTCTTCTCCTTTAATTTCCTTTCAAGTTGAAGTTCCTTTCTTGATCTCTCCCCACCTATATTCATCCAAATTGTTTTTTAACTCCAGTATTATACATATACTGTAATTTAATGATTCTAATGGGATATTATATCACCCCACACCCTTTCCCTCTTCCTTTTATTTTATTAAAGAGAACGTTGTTCATGAGGTGTTAATTTATCACCTTCAAAAACGACATGCTCTCTTTTTCCATTTCTACCTTCAGATCTGGTCATGAAACCATTTTTATGGTTGAAACAGAATATTTTATATGTATTATGTTATATTTTAAGTTATTTAAATAACCAATGGACATATTACTAAGTTAAAAGTTAAAACAAGTTCGTTGTGATCCAAAAACGACTCAAATTAACCCAAATAACCATCATTAAATTCTTATCTAATGATTCGTCCACATGGATCTAATATAATTCATTATAAAATTATTAAAGATACTGTAATATCATTAATAACATGTAATATCAGTTCTGGATGTTTACCCATGATCTACCCAAACTTCAATTTAAGAATACAAGTGAACCACTCAAGAAAACCATAAAAATGAACATCCCCGAACAATGTTTTTAAACTCTGTAAGTCATCCAAAGAAACATAATATGAAATAATGAAACCAGAATGAACCCTATTAATTCACAAATGGTTCTGGATTTCTAATTAATTAATATAATGTCATTATACAGGACATTAAAGATAAGGACATATTCGGGTACAAGGTAAGGGGAAATTCTTGAACCCAACTTTCATCCTTCGGGTTCTACCTCTTTCACTCCATTTTTGATATGGTCACTCCTTAAAGATAATTTGTTCATAACTGTCTTTCATTTTCTATGATATACATGTTTTATAATTAGGTTTATGTAAATCCAAATGTTTTCCGAAGGAACTCTTCTCTTATGAACTCAACTTTTACCTCTCATTCAAGGTTGACGATTCTTGTATCAAGTGTGTTGTTACCTCCTTATTTTAGGAACCCAAAGCTTATGAATATGTTATTATGAGATGAAACCCATTCCTTTTCATGGGTTAGTTATGTTCATGTTATATTTTCATTGTGGCATGCATGATAAATGATAATGTTATGATGTGACGGGTGCGACCAGAATTATATAGCGCAATATGAATGTTTAAATGTGACGGGTGCGCCCAGAATTATACAGCGCTCCAATGCATTGGGTAAAGTGATTAATCTCATGAGTAAATGTGAAATGATGTGTGAACAATATGCTATCTTGGTTCACAATTATGTGTGGTAGTTAACCACTAAGACATGATGTTTCATTTTTATGCATTGCCACATTTCAAGTCTTTTATTTATGCTCCTCGCATGTTCATGATCTTTTGCCTATGTAATGATTATGCTCACCCCATTATATATTGTTCTTATCTATACTCTTACTAGGCTTTTATCTCACCCCTTTTTATTTATATCCTCAGGTGGCTACATGTACTAAGGAGAGGATAAGTTCCAATAAGAATCAATAGAAGAAAAAATTAAATGAATGTTTATGCTTGAAGTTGTATTTGTTATGTATGGTCCTAGTTTTTCCAAGACACTAAACCTTTGGATCCTCTAAGTATAATACTATTATGTTGTTTATATTTGAAACGATGTAATAGTAATGTAAGAAAAGTCCGGGTCGCTATAACTACAGCATGAGACTTTATTTATATGGATAGAATGCTTTTATGATTATATATAGTCCATTTATTTTATTATTGATTCATTTATATTTTTTTTGATTGGAAAGATACCAAGGGAATAGTCTCCCCAAGGAATGGTATTGAACCTCACTACTAGTTATCAATAAATTTCATATGTGGAGGAACACATGAGTCAATGTTTCTCTTAAAATCACACCCAGAGAATTGGAATGGGGAATTAAAACTGGTATAGAAACATATCATCTCAACGCAATTCAAACTATTGAGTTATCAATGATATATAATGATAAGGTAATAGTATTAGTAAATCCTATAAAAAGTAGTATTTAAACATTCTACTTTAACTTTTATATATAAACAATAATAAAGAATATTTATTCAATTTACAAACATCGAATGAATATGTCTAAAAAAGGTGAATATAGTATGATCTGGAGATGACAATGACACTTTATTATAAATAATATTGAATTTTTATTCTACTAAAATATAAAAAACACGAGTGAACCAAATTCTATAATAAAATATTATTATTCTCATTATCCATAATGTATTAAAGATCATACATATACTAAAAATAAAGTCAACATAACTATCAAAATAGTTTAAATGGTGAAGTCTAAAAAGAATACAATCTAAATTTAAGAATATGATAAAGACTAAAGGATTGAATACTATATATTGTTAAAAACTAGGCTATAGAAGTTCAAAACTATCTTTCCCTTATAAGATCTACTTTTGTATCATACTTTGATTATATTAATCTAAATTTATTATTTTACAATTAAATAATTATAAATCAATAGAACCAAAGGAATCAAAACCATCATATAAAACTCTAAGGCCTTAACAACCGATCATCACTTTAGTGGAAAAGTTTCCCCAGATCATTCAACATAGAATTTAGGACCATAAAATACACTGGATACTATGATAGTCTCTAAGAACATAACGAATAAACTAAAAAGATTATCATTTTGATATATGTTTATATTTAAATTTTATCTCAGAAATTACAAAATGATAAATAAATATAATTAATATTGAATATTAAAGAAATGACTGACCATTTATAGATAATTTGAAATCCAATATATTTATTGTTTCATGTTAACATACCAAGATATTTTTAAAAAAATTTAACAATAATTCTATTTGATGTCAAAAGTCTACAAAATTATTTATGTAAAATTAATTCAAAAAACAACCAATGTAAAATACAATAATTTTATCTAGTATAAAACTGACTCTAACATTTATATTCATTATTTTCATGAAATCAAAGGATAATAAAATGTTTTATATCTAATAAGTCAAACATTAACAAATGATGTTTTTAGAAAAAAAAGTGTATGGAATTTACAGATTGATGAATATATATTTTTAATGATCAAAATCTCTATTTATATAAAAGAGTCTAATAGAAATAATTATAATGGTTATAAACAAGACCCATGGAAGATCACTCAGAGTATAAATTTTCAATCAAATTTGAGCGTCATGATGAAATTGATATTGTATTTTTTATATCCAACTATATGATATTGATATAGTTTAATGTTTTCATTAACAATTCATTACCTATACAATTTTTTTATTTATTTTTAATATTAATTTCTACATTGTATACTTTACATTATATAGATATCAATAAATAATTCCAAGGGATAAGAAATTTTCTAATTTTATTATAGGATAAGATGCAATTTTTGTACTATATGTTGCACCTAATAAATCTAGGCATAAAGCCCTCTTAAAATATTTTATCATGGTAGAATATGTGATAATAATTCGGGTTTGTTTATTTATATACAATCACAGGAGTTTGGAGTGCTCGTCCTAAGCCTATTTAACATTTTTTTAGTGATAATATCTTATCATTGTTAAAATTGTATAATTTTTATTTTTTTAACACTTCTAAATTTACAAACATTTTCTCTAATAACCATATATTTCTCTTTTATAATGTTCATATGAATTGTTATAATATACTCTAATTTTTATCTCATATATACCTGAATAGTTTATAAGTGATCATTATTTAAAATTTTCACTTTATATTATTATATGGATTTTTAGGCTTAAAAATTTGTAGAACATAAAAATGGATATAATTCAATTTTCAAGTTCTTTAAGGTGATATTATATAATTTTTTGACCTATATATTTCTATATTTTCTTTTGCTACCATTTTATATTTACCTTTTTTACACATTATATTTTAAATATTTATAATTGTTTACATTAATCATGAATATTACGTCAAATATTTCAAGTAAGGGTTTATGCTTAATGTTCTCAATTTCTAAATTCTCCTCCATCTTGATGTTTTCCATGCCCGATCATCAATTGTATCTTTATATGGTTCCTAAAAAACCTGATTATTATAATGTATAGTAATATAAAATTATTTTGTTTTATATTTAGTGTGATGATATATCATCTTTGGAGTGATTTTTATTAGTATTAATAGAACATTTAATGGTATATTAAAATAAATTATCCTTGAAATAAATATTTTTAAAAGAAAATAATAAAACATTTTATATTCGATGAAGTGTAATTATCATTATATTTATAAAATAGTAATATATTTTTTAGTTGATTTTGGGGAACTTTTACTTATTTTTAGAGTGAATATGTGTATTGATAGGGCTGGAGAAGATTTTTTTAGTCTTGGTGGATCAAATTTCTACACTGAGTTGGGGAGGGGGTGGGGGTGATTCTGTGTAGGATATTTTCAAATTTAATTCATTGAAATTAACCCCAGTATCCAGTTAATACTTGCCCCTCCCAAGTAGACATCTTATCCTCACAAAAATTAAATGTAATTAAGGAATAATAAATGAACAAATGAGTTTTTATGAGGTTCAACCTCAATATGAGATCCTAATCCTTACTATTGTCTATTTTCATACATTGCTACAAAATTTTCCCTAAAATATTCTTATCAATACAAGTGGTTTGGGTAAGTTATTATCCTAGAACCATTATTCCTAACACATACACTACTCTTGTAGGATTTATTATATTCTGGTAGTTATATTAAAATACACATAGATAATGATATTATACGAGTATTATTTTGAATGCATGTTTCTTCAAAAACAGATAAATAAAGATCCTTTTCAGGAAAATAGGAAAAAATGAAGAAAAAAGCATGTGTAGATTCTTCAGAAACACCAATTTGATATAAATTCTGAAGTGATATTTCCAATAAACTCATTTAATTAATAATCATTTGATGATATACTTTTTCCTCCACTCTCAACCTCAGTACTATCATCTCAAGTAAAATTATATTTTTTAGATGAATACAAACTTATCTCTGAGAACCCCTTACATTTTCTTCTTCTTCTTATTTTTGTTCTTATATACATTTATTGGTTTCTCACCCATTTTTTAATACTCATTTTAATAATATTTTAATACCTTGAACCCTTTAAATCATCAATATACTTGATATTTTCCTTATAGAAAACCTCATCTCTATTTGTTTTTTTTATTTTTCTGAACAACTAGATCATTAATGTCTCTATGTTTTTTTTAACTTACTTATTTTTATTTCATCATGATATCTCAGTCCTATAAAAATAAATTATCATTAAAATAATTCTATTTTATTCAACCATGATACTTTTGAAAATATCATCACCTGAAAGGATTATTATCCTCCCACATTCTCATGTAAATAACTTAAATCCCTTATCTGATTCCATGGGAAAATAAAAACATCCAAATTTATTAATTAAACTGGATCAAAATAATTTAACATTTATCTAAAAATTTATCATATAATGACTCATAAATGTTAGTGTCAACTAAAGTTACAAAATTTGGATTGATCACTTAGAGGTGGTGGGGTGAATGAGTGATCCTATTTTATTTTTATGAGTAATTTCCTTTTAACCCAACCTATTGTACCTATTAAATTTATTGATCCACTCACTATTATCTCCATCCTCACCTATTATTTAGTAGTAGTAAAATAGATAGCATAAAACAATGTTTAAAAGATTAAATATAAAATCTTACACCTTACCACATTTTTTAGACACACCAACATGGTTTTTTCCTATAGACACAAGTGAATACATCTAGTTAGATACCCCAAATACAGTTCTTAAACAATTGGTTTGGAACCATAATCTCATTAAATATTTTATTGGTTAGAAACCCAAATCACCATCCACTAGTGAATGTTTAGAAAACCCAATCACAATATCCTTCTTAAGAGTTTATCTAATAATAGAAATATCTTCTTCTTCAGATAGACTTCATCCAGAAGAAAATTGGATCACTTTATCTGGTGTACTTCATCAAGATCTTCAATAGTTTCTTGAAAAAATTTGTTAGTGTTGAAAAATTATCCAAATCTTGAGTGATCTCATTATCCCCAGTCTTTAAGTACTCAGGTAACTATGATCTCCATCTTATAGAATTAACCAGCTTCAACTTCTTCTTTTTCTCTCTCACTCTCTTTGATATTGTGATGTATTACCTCTTAAAATTCATAGAATATTCATAAGGCTCAAAAATCATCTTTTTTTTACTACATCAATATAAATTCAACACATATTACATATACAAATTTAATTAATTATCATTATTGAAAATATATGATTTACCTCATTTTTAATTAAGTCAATGTGTCTAAATTATTTCCCCATTAATTATAGATATTAAATCATGTTTAATATCCCAGAATTAATCATCATTAAAATTTTCATGAATCATGATACAAACATCATGATATTATATCATTGAAATCTTGGATTAATTTCATCATCACATTTAATCCATAACTCCTCATTATTATCATGGTTATTTTTTTAATATTTAATACATCATAATAATTTATCATCTTCTTGTAGACATGCATGATATGTATAGAATTTTATATTTTAATATATGTGGCATCACATTAAATTCTTGTAGTATCAAACTACATGAAACTTTTGTTCCTTAATCAAAATTATCATTTAAATGTGTTATAAATAAAATATTTTTTTTATCAATTAAATAACTTAATAGTTGGATTATTTTTCTTAACATGGAATGAACACCTATGACACATATATCATGTATATAGCTCATATTCATACATTACATGAATATTACACATCAATTATGGTAGTCATGGAATGTATAATTCATTGAGTTTCCCTTGGTATGAACTTTGAACACAATTTCTTTACTTTTACCCTAAAAATAGTGAACAACTTTTTCTCAATCATAGAATGAATTTATTTTATACAATTCATCCATGAATAAATTTTTCAAGCATCTTGTTTCCCTTGGGATAAACTATGAATGTATGGATTCCATGTTTCATATTTTAATTTGATTCACATGCATTCATTGAGAAGCTATATGAATGTGTGAGATTATCTCACTAAATGTTTCATTCCATCCTAGATTTATTACACCAAAGATCAAGATCCTATGCATTTACCAAGTTGAAACTTTTTCTGAAATCTCAACTAAACTTTAGGATATGTTGCAAAATTTATTCTTTAGGTTCATACACACTTAATGATTGTTTCACTAATGAATATATCAAGCCTCTTATGTGAAATAAAAATATATCAATGTTCAATCCTTATCTAGTCAAAAGATTTATGCTTTCATGGTCACAAGTCTCAAGGGTAGCCAGTTATTTTTTATAGAAAAGGTCTATATAGGTTCTACACTCATGGAAGCTATAGTTTGACTTCATAGAATATTTTTAAAGTTATATCATAGTATATTATTTGTTCATTGATAAAGTTCATAATTCATATATGAACCATGGTCTTCACATGATATATGTATGCCTCAAGGAAGATTTGTGCATCTAACTAAAGCTGTGTTTATATCACAGTCGATCCAAGAGTTTTCAATTAGACAATATCCATTTATTTTATTAAATAAGATAAAATGGAATCCTGAGTGACATTGGATCATCTGTGTTTGGATGGATTTTATTATAAGTCAATCATTAATTATGCAGAAACAGTAGTCTATGTAGCACAGTTCCCACATATGAGAATACATTTTATAACTGATCATTTATATACTAACTCTCCCATCATATACTTGATGTGGGTTACCCATTCCATTCATGATTACTACACACACACACACACCCATAGTGCACGCTACCCCATATGCACTATTCACCTCATGCACACCACCAGTGAATGCTCATGTTTGCCAATTTTGGAACTCTTCCTCCACTATTCTCATATACTCCCCAAGATGGATATATGGGATAGCTCAATTATGGTGAGATATGATCCCACCCATGTCATTGAGCTAGCTACTTAGATTACTAGGGATACCTATTTTTTTTACTTAACTCTTATAAAAGGAGTTAGTAAATTATTTATATAATCATAATTCCATCTCTTCTTCTTAAATTTAGTTAAGAAAAAATAAACTATTTTTGTGTGGCCATCTCAATAAATATCACCAATAATATCTACATGAAATTATATAATATTACATAATATTATTCTTTAATTATTCATCATGCAATATTTTTTTTTGGAATTATCAATAAATAATATCTATGAATTATGAAGTGTTCTTTCTTTAAACACCTTTAACACATTATTTTTTTAGGATTAATAATAGTTCACCATAAATCATCAAAAATACTTGGATAATTGTGAAATAATAAAATCCAATTCCATTTATGAATCCATAACAATCCTCCATGTTTAATCTTCTCATCTCTACTCACTAAAAACATATTGACTCGTTGAAAACAAATGAAATACTTTTTTGGGCTCTATAATCCCCCCTTTTTATTTTTTTCAATATCTCATAACACAATCAAATTTAATATGCATGATAAAAATTTTCTCCAACTTATTTAAATAAAAATAAAAATTATAATGTTGGGGTCACCTTACCTCATTATTCTTTTAAAAAACCTCTTATACTCCCCCTTATTGTTTGATCCATTTTAAAGAGACGAATGATATCACATGTTTTTTATAGTAAGTAGACATTAATCACTCCACTATTTGTCTATGTGGGATATCATGGTTTAGGAAATTAAAGAGGAATGATCAATGTTTTCCATGTTGTCCATATACTACTATGCATGTGATATCATGTTTAAAAACTCATTCAAAGGGGTTTTAGAAACAAATTTTACATTAGAGGCAAAAATATTGAACACACTTCATCAAACACATCAAAATGTTTGGGTTCAAGTTGTATATCTATCTTTATGTCTTAAGCATTCATCAACAAAAAATACCAATTTAATCTTCTTAATTAATTTAATTATATCAATTACATAAAGTTTGTTAATAATACCTCATTTATTATATTTTTCAGGCTATCCTAATATTCTAGATTTACTAAAAAAATAATAAGATAACTTCCTTCTTAGTTTTATCCCACTAAAAGGATTCAGTTATATTATTTACATATTGGAGAATTTTATTTATAATATCTTCATGATTGAAATCATTTTTTTCTAGAATTGGAATATTCAATAATTTTATTGAATTCATTTCATGTTAGTTCAAAACATATAAAATAATATAGAATAAGGATGGAACTTTTTATATTTTTAAATCAACACTCAAGATGAGAATTTATTCTCAACCCAACCTTCTTTATGCCTATATTCTCATCACTTTTCTTTAGTTTTTCCTAAACCGCTTCATGTTGTGAATTAGTTTCCTTCAATTCATAAGTTAAGGAAACCACATTTTCTTATGCCTACTTCATCCTCCTTATAAATTCTTATTATGTCATTAGGATAGTCATAAATTACTTTGTCCCTTCCACAGATTGATTTTATATTTCAAACTTCTTCTATATCATTACATAACCTCTTATTTATAACTCATAATGTACTTTCACCTCATATTCTAATGCCGCATGCATTATTTCAACCTCATAAATCTACATATTCATATACATCTCTAACTGATTTAGTCATATTATTAGGAACAATTTCTTGAAAAATTTTCTTATTCTTTTAGTTTTCATTCCTGTAATATTTATATTTACATTAATTTTCTTTATATTCTTTCATTTTTTGATAATTCAACCCTCTTGAACCAAAGAGAATATCTTACTAAAGTTTAGTAATTAAAAAATTCAGCTTAGGAACCCCCTATCCACATCTGAAAAATTCCACCTCAACACATTTTAATCTATTTTGTATGGATATATTTTCTATAGATATTTTCACATCTTGTCTTTATTGAGTATCAGTCCCCATTTTCTAACTAATGTTCCCACTTATTTCTTTACTTTTTCATTATAATCACTTGTTAAACCAAGAAACAAATTATTTATGTCCATACGTTCTATAAAACCTACAAAAACCTATGAACTAAGATCTTCTAAGTTGATTCCATTTATGTACATATTCATATTCATGTTGTTGTGCTAAAATATTTTCCTTGTTTTGCTGAAGGGGAAATATTATTCTTGGTTTCTATCAGAACATGATATGCAGAATCATATATATTTATCCTTTTTTCCTTTAAAATTTTGGTTTATATATAAGTTGGGAAATGATTTCTTGAAAGTTAGTGGTAGCATTATTCCACCAACAAGATGGTGATAACCACCAATTATCCTGTATAAGCTGGTAAAACACTTGTATGTTAGCAGGTGCCACTGACTAGCTTTTGGGCTTCCACTTTCTATCTGGTGACACTACTAGGTGTGCAGGTTAATACGAGATGAGATTTATTTTTAGCTAAGATAATTATTTATCTCCCATAATCCAAACCTTATAGACCTAATTTGTTTTCCCTTGATCTAAAAGCTCCATGGTGATGATTTTGGATCTCTTCCTAATTCTGTTGGAAGTGTTTCATACCAGCTGGAAAATTGGATTTCTATCAGGTGTAATCTAGTAAGTAGAATCCTTTCTATCATATTTCTTATATTATTCTCCTTGAATTTGATTCCTATTGATACTAGATCACTAAATTCAGTATAGGAACATATATTGTATTTTTTTCCATCATATCAAGGTTCTATAGGATCCCGTATATTCCTCTCCCATTATCGGTCAATAAGGTAATGAGTTTTTTATAGGACCCCAGGACACCCTGAGAGGGGAGGGGTGAATCAGGGTGTCAACTTTTTCTTTTGAACTGACAGATCTTGTTCCCACGTTGGTAGAAACTAGTTTAACGTGTATGATGGATATAAGAATAAATAAAACATTCACATGCAAAGAGATGACACAAATTTTTTTTACTTGGTTCACCACTAAGGGCTACTTCCAAGGAGCATATGCCGACAAGTTGTCGATCGTACCAAATTACACTATTCTTCACTAGTTGTGGATTACAATGGTTTGGGCACAATCACTCTATCCCAGGCTCACTACCTTTACAAATGTTCAGGGATAGCTCACTACGTCCCTCGGGTCACTCCCGTTGACTCCCTCTGGCTCACTGCCTTTGGCGAAGTCCCACTCAGTTTATAGACATGAAGGTATCTTCATCATTGAAAAATAATGCATCCTCTGTTGTATGTAGATGATCTGTAGAAGTCCATCTCTCACCTGTAGACTAATCTCACTTTTCACCGAAGGTATCGGGTAATCTTCTAGCTTTCGTGCATCTCTAAAAAGACCGACGTACATCAATAACACATGAAGCACTTCTCCAAGCCCGACGCACAAGTTTCAAGACAACGCACAAGTATCGGTGTGAAAGTCCAAACTGGTGCGCAAGTTCAACTCAACCACTTGCATGACACTCACTTCTTCAACTTCAAACTTGCGTGACTCAACCCCTTTCTCGCCCAAAACACCTTGGAAGCGCAGCTAAAAACTGTCGCGTAACTTCAACTTGCGCAACCCACCACCACTTGCGCGACCACAACACCTGCGCGACGGGAGCTCTGATTTTCTCTAAGTCTAAACTTTAAACCGAATGAGGAGGGGTCGACCTGTATTTATAGGCATTTGGACACCCTGCGTGATGGTGCACAAGTCTCCCCTCAGTGCGCAAGTTTCGGTGCGCAAGTCTCTGCCCCCAAAAATATCTTACGTGACCAACTTCCATACTTGGGTGCCCTTATCCCTTTTCCATATTTTCATGTTCTGATCTTGAAAAACAAAAGACGCGCAAGTTCCTAAGCCTCTAAGTAATCGGCACACAAGTCCCTTTTCCAAAAACACTTTTCTCCATTTGACAATTTTGAGGTCCAGGAATTTGGAAAACACTGGAAAACGGTGGCACCTTCAAAATTGTTATCTTCTTGTTCTGTATGATCACTTTGCTAGCACACATTCTGAACTTCCACTGAGTATTAACAAAAAACACAAACCATACTCCAATTCATGCATAGAATGACCATGGTTCCAATAATCTCCCCCTTTGGGTTTGTTGGAAATCAGTAAATAAATTCAATAGATCACCAGCCATAGGTAAACCACAAACGCAAGAATCAACTCAGCCAACACTCTAAGTCTACGTGAGCAATGCTCGGTGTAGAAAACAAGAGAGAAATCTTGAATTGGGTTCCCGTGTTTTGGAATTATCAATGACGCACAATAAATTCTCTTATAGTGTCACAAAAGCATTACATGTCCAATGTATTCCTTCTCATCCTTCTCATCCTATCACTGACACTGAATTCTCATCGTGTCACAGAAGCATTACATGCCTAAACATGCCTGAATTTATTCCTTTCCCCCCCATTGACAATAAAACCAAAGACTGGTAATTGTTCCTTGTTCAGCTCAAACCACACTCCCCTGGATAGTATCTCCCCCACAAACCTGCATCGCATCCATAAACAGATAAAAAACAATTAACATAATTGGGGAGAGGGGATTTTCGTAACCTCCTTATGCACTGGGAGGTGGCTGAACACCGAGGTTCAACTGATGCTTCTCAAACACAGCCGCTGACAGTGGCTTGGTCAGGATATCAACCACTTGCTCATCAGTTCCCACATGATCCATTCTAATCACGCCTTGCTCAACTTTTTCTTTGATAAATTGATACCTGATTTCAATATGTTTTGTACGAGAATGCTGAACAAGATTCTTTGTAAGATCAATTGCGCTCTTGTTATCATAGTAAATTACTATTGGTTGCTTCACCTCATCACCAATATCTGTTAGTTGTTGCTTCATCCATAGCAGTTGAGTGAATGCCTTTGTGGAGGAGATATACTCCGCTTCAATAGTACTAAGAGAAGTACTTTATTGTTTCTTACTCAACCAGCCAACACATTTATTTCAAATATAGAATGATCCACCACTAGTGGACTTTCTGTCAACTACATCTCCAGCCCAGTCAACATAAAAAATTGCGGATAATTTACTGTCTCTTCCTGTAGCAAAGTATAAGACACAATTGTGAGTACCTTGAATGTTCCTCATGATTCTTTTTACTGCTGTCATATGTTCCTCCTTTGGATTACTCTGAAAGCGGGCTTCTAGACAGGTTGCAAAGACAATATCTGGCCGTGTCGCTATCAGGTACAATAGGCTCTCAATTATCCTCCTATACATAGTGGGGTCTACAGATGGCCCATCCTCATGATTTCCCAATTTAGTTCCAACTGCAATCAGAGTTGATATTGGTTTGGAGTCTTGCATATTAAACTTCTTCTGTAGCTCTCTTGTATACTTTTCTTGAGAAATGAAAGTGTAATCATGCCTTTGAATCACCTGCAGCCCCAAGAAATTTGTGATTTCCCCAATCATAGACATTTCAAATTCTGATTACATGTGATTAGAAAATTCATCCACTGATTTCTGCCTGCTTCTTCCAAATATAATGTCATCAACATAGACTAGAACCATGAACCGATCTTTTGGAGAATTCTTCACGTATAGATTTTGGTCTACTCCTCCTCTTTTGAATTACAGCTTCTTGAGATAAGAATCCAACTGAGAGCACCACGCCCATGGTGCCTGTTTCAAGCCATAAAGTTCTTTCTTTAGTTTTCAGACCTTTGTTTGATCAGTACCAAGAAGAAAACCCACTGGTTGTTCAATGTAGACTTATTCTTCGAGTACACTATTTAAGAATGTTTTCTTGACATCCATTTGATATAATTTATATCCTCTTTGGAGAGTCATGGAAAGGAACAACCTGATTGGATCCAGTCCAGCCACTGGAGTAAAGGTTTCTTCAACATCAACACCTTCAATCTGGGAGTATTCTTTACATACCAGTCGTGCCTTGTTTCTAATAACATTTCCATTCTCATAAAACTTGTTCTTGAAGATCCATTTTGTAGCAATCACATTGTGACTTTAGGGTCTCTGGACAAGATCCCATGTCTGATTCTTGTCAATATGATCTAACTCTTCATTCATGGATTTCACCCATGATTCATCCTTTGCATCTTCTTCAAATGATGATGGCTCCACAACTGACAAAAATGTAGATTGCATGTTATTCCTCATTCTCCTTGTTTGTGTGGGTGCACTCCTGTCCCCAATTATGTTAGATGGATCAATCTCAGCTCTTCGATTTCTCCTGCGAGGTTCAGTTGCATTATCTCTAGCCATAGTTTCTTCTTCAGATTCTTCTTCTGAGTCAACATCATGATGTGACTGCTGAGTGTTTTGTACAACTTCCTCTATTTCTGTATTTTTATTTTCTACAAGTTCACTTTATTCCTCACTTTCTATCACATCAACATATGACGTCCTTAAAGCATTTGTGGTTTTCTCTTCAATTATCTTAACATAACTGCTTTCCAAAATTCTTCATAATCTCTTGTTGAAACACCTGTAGGCTTTACTATTCATTGAGTATCCGATGAAAATTCCTTTATATGCATTGTCACCATACTTCCTTTGATTTCCTTATTTGTTTCTGATGAAGCATTTACTTCCAAAAACATGAAAGTATTTCAAAGAGGGCTTCCTTCCATGCCACAATTCATATGGTTTCTTCGTCTCACCCATATAAAGTCCTGTTCGATTTTGAATATACACTACAGCTTGAACATCCTCTTTCTAGTAATGTCGTGGAATATGACTCTCAATCAGCATAGTTCGTGCCATGTTGTTCACCTGTCAATTCCTACATTCAACAACTCCATTTTGTTGTGGAGTTTTCACAGCAGCTACCTCATGTTGTATCCCATGCTTCTCCAGGTAATTTTTAAATTCAATGGACGTGTATTCCCCTCCATTGTCTGATCGCAACACTTTGATTTTTCATCCAGTATAATTGTTGGTAATTTGCTGATATGTTTTCATGCAGTCAAGCACTTGTCATTTCCTATGAATGACTATAACACATGCCATTCTACTATAATCATCTATGAAAAGGACAAAGTACCTTTCTCCATGAGTTCTGAAAACATTTATTGGACCACATACATATGTATGAATTATATCAAGAAGATGATATTCCCTTTTCTTCTTTGGCCGATATGAACTGTAGACCAGCTTTCCACGAATGCAATCATCACAAGACTTTTCACGCTCACACATCGGGTTGGGAATGTCCATGACAATATTCAATTTTGATATTTTCTCCATGTCTTGTTGATTGATGTGTCCCAGTCTCCAATGAAACAAATTGTTTTCTTCTTCAACAGTCATGTAACAAACATTTTTTTTACTATCAACCTGGTACAAGCTGCTTTCTGTTCTACATCCCTTCATAAGTGAATTGTCTGTCTTTCCCTTGATAGTGCAACCTTTCTGATTAAAAGTAACTATAAGTCCTAAGTCACAGAGTTGACTCACACTGAGTAGATTATGATGTAGGCCATCTACGTAAAGGACTTCAGTCTTCTTTAGCTCTCCATTGGCTAATTCAGTTCTTTCACTGCCTTTGATTTTCAGAGCTCCATCATTACCAAATCATACTATACCATCAACCTTTCTTTTGATATCTGTTAAAAGGCCAGCATTACCTGTCATTTGAGATGAACAACCGCTATCCAGAATCCAAGTATTGTTGATTTTTGTAGCTTTAAGGGCCACCTCTACAAGGTTGGATTTTTCAATTTTCTTCCTTTCATTCCATGAGACATTTTATTGATTATAGAGCACTGATGGACTTTCAATTATCTCATCTGTGTACATTGGTTCTTCATAGTCAAAGTCTTCTTCGAGAGGAGAAAAACTGTTTATAAGAGCAACACTATCTTGTTGACGAGATTTGAATTGTCTTGAACTCCGATATGAGGTGTCCATGTCCCTTCTCTGCCTGTAATTAATAGCCTTATGAACAAAGTTAGAACAACAAAAACAGTATCCATAGAAACTATTTATTCTATAAGATGTAGGATATGAATTCAGTATCCTTTGTTGATGTCCCAGATCTTCCCCATTCAAGTAGCTCCTTTCATCTTCGCAATATGTCATGGTATGGCCCAGATAGCCACAAAACTGACACTTCATGAGAGGAAATGTCTTCTCACTTGAATTTATCCTCATACCTTCTTCCTTGGGAGAATAGTTGGACTTCCTATCATTTCTGAATGTTTGAGGATAATTTTCAGTTATCCATTTAGTTTAGATTGAGGGTTTCTTTTTCATCACTTCAGGAAATGTTTAAACATGTAAAACTTTCATCTTGTATTTATTTTGGCTCTATTTACTTTCAGCAGTTGATGTCTCAGCTTCACAACAAATTCCACTCTTTCCCATGAAAACGGGTCTTTGATCACTCAAGATTTTTCCAAACCCATCTGAACCACACTTGGCTTATGCTAGTAATTCTGCATCTGAGAATATTCCAAAATGTATTTTCTTTTTTGATTCTTTTGAAATTGATTCAGTCTCAAGTTTAATCCTAAGATTAACAACTTCCTCTTCAAGACACTCAGTAGTCTTGGACTTTTCCTCTGGTATGGAGGTGAGTTCATTAATAACCTTTGCCTATTCTTCAATTCTCAGATTCAGATCCACTACATCATCATTTATTTCAAGTATTTTAGACTATAATTTCACTAATTCTTCCAGTCGTTCAATTTTAGCTTCAAGTTGGTCAAAATATTCAGTTGATTCTTTTACAATTGATTTCCACTTATTGCAACTCTTACATTTAATCTTAAGCTTACTAACAACATCCTTAAGTTGGAACTCGGGATCTGCACTAGTTTTCAACTGATTTTCTCCACCATTATCTTCTAATTTTTCAAAAATGGCCATCATGGAAGCATGGTTCCCAGTTTTAACTTTTGGTTCTTCTTCATCACAGAATTCATTATCATCTTCTTCCTCTTCATAGAAAAAACTCTTCTTCAGAACTTTCTTTCTAGATTTGAAGTCTCCTTTCTTGAAAAACCTTTTCCGAGGCTTCTAAATGTTATCAGCATTGCTATCATCATCATTGATCTTTCTTAAGCACTGAGAAGCAATGTGCTTGAGTTTTCCGTAACGAAAGAAAGTTAGAGGTAAATTCCCTTTGAATTTCCCTTTTCCCTTCTGGAACTTCTTTAAAATCAGAGAAAGAATTTATTTTTACTCATCATATTCACCACTACTATGTTTTTATATTTTCAGTTTCTCAATGGCTTTGAATGCCATTTCCTTGCTCACTCGAGTCGTAGAATCTTCTGGTTTGACCCTCATTTCATATGCCACCAGGCTGCTCAGTAGATCATCCAAAGAAAGCTTGGAAAGATCTCTTTCCTCAAGAGCCAAAACCTTTGCATTGTAAATAGGTGGAATTATTCTTAATATTTTCTTCACAGTGTCTATGTCTTTGATTTCTTCACCTAGACCCTGAATTGCTCCAACCACTTCAGTAATTTGATTGAAGAAGGAATCTGAATTCTCATCAGGATGCATCTTCAGATCATCGAACCTATTGTGCATGACTTTTAGTTTTTCCTCCTTCACTTTGCTATCTCCTTCATAAATATTTTCAAGTTTATCCCACATAGACTTTTCTGAGGTGCAACTCATCAATTTTATATAGATCTGATCAAAAAGTGCTGCGGTGAGAGCATTCTGTGCTTTATCATCTGCATCAAGAATTTTCCTATATGCATCAGTCATAGCCAACCCTGTTGGATCAGTAACATGTATACCTTGAATAGTGGAAAACAGAACATCCATTCCAAGGGATCTTAGATGAGATCTCATTATGTTCTTCCAAATCTGAAAATTAATTCTATCAAAGAGGGGAACTCCCCTAACACTAGCTGATTTTTTCATGGAGGTATAAAACAGATCAAACACCAGTAACCTGCCTCTGATACAACTTGTAGGACCCCGTGACACCCTGAGAGGGGAGGGGTGAATCAGGGTGTCAACTTTTTCTTTTGTACTGAAGGATCTTGTTCCAACATTGGTAGAAACTAGTTTAACCTGTATGATGGATATGAGAATAAATAAAACATTCACATGCAAAGAGATAACACAACACTTTTTACTTGGTTCACCACTAAGGGCTACGTCCAAGGAGAATACGCCAATAGGTTGTAGGTTGTACCAAATTCCACTATTCTTCACTAGCTGTGGATTACAATGGTTTGGGCACAATCACTCTGTCCCAGGCTCACTACCTTTACAAATGTTCAGGGATAGATCACTGCATCCCTCTGGTCACTCCCATTGACTCTCCCTGGATCACTGCCTTTGGTGAAGTCCCACTCAGTTTATAGACGTGAAGGTATCTTCATCATTACAAAAGAATGCATCCTATGTTGTATGTAGATGCTCTGTTGAAGTCCAAATCTCACCCTTAGACTAATATCACTTTGCACCGAAGGTATCGGGCAATCTTCCAGCTTTCGTGCAGCTCCAAAAAGACCGGCATACTTCAACAACACCTGGAGCGCTTCTCCAAGCCCGATGCGCAAGTTTCAAGACGATGCGCAAGTCTCGGCGCACAAGTCCAAACTGGCGTGAAAGTTGAACTCAACCACTTGCACAACACTCACTTCTTCAACTTCAAACTTTTGCAACTCAACCCCTTTCTCGCCCAAACCACCTTGGACGCGCAGCTAACAACAGTCACACAACTTCAACTTGCGCGACCCACCACCACTTGCATGACCACAACACCTGCGCGACGGGAGCTTTGATTTTCTCTAAGTTTGAACTTTTTACCAAATGAGGAGGGGTCGACCTATATTTATAGGCATTTGGACACCCTGCGCGATGGCGCACAAGTCTCCCCTTGACACACAATTTTCGGCGTGCAAGTCTCCGCCCGAGAAAATCACTTGCGTGACTAACTTCTAAACTTGGGATCCCTTCTCCCTTTTCCGTATTTTCATGTTATGATCTTGAAAAAAAAGTTTTGCAAGTTTCCAAGACTCTAAGTAATCGGCGCGCAAGTCCCTTTTACAAAACAACTTTTCTCTATTTGACAATTTTGAGGTCCAGAAATTTGGAAAACACTGGAAAATGGTGCCACCTTCAATACTGTTATCTGCTTGTTCTGTATGATCACTTTGCTGGCATACACTCTGAACTTCCACTGAGGATTGACAAAAAACACAAACCATACTCCTATTCATGCATAGAACGACCATGGTTCCAACATTTTTCACTATGTTTGAGGTAAGCATCTTTATCCCATAATCTATCCCTTGGAAGTCTTATTGAATATTTGACACATTTCTTTGGTATGATTTCTAAAATTGAATATTGAAATATAATTTTATATTTGGTGGAAATGGAAAGTGGTTAAAAATTGGGTTATTTGAAAACATGATTTATGTACATGATGTTTTGATAAAATACCTTATATAAGAATTTAAAATAAAAGTTATTTTAGGCATGGAAGTGGTGTAATATCACTACAAAAAATGTTTTATGAAAATGGGAATAGAATTGAAATGTATTCTTTCTTTATAAATTGTTTATGAAACATTATTTTGTTTTATTTTAATGTAATGATGATGTAAGAAATAATTTGGAGATATTTGGATACAAGAAAAAACTAGTCATAAACAAGACCTAATAGAGTTAGATTTCACTAGTAGTGTTTCCCAAGATGCCATGGTTACTAGAGGGTATCCCTTATGAAGAAATAACATTCCGTGATATTTGGATTTAGTTATTCTATCCAATGTCTCAGTTTGTCTTATTTTTGCACACCCTCATGTCATGGATGTACTTTGGGGCATTGTCGATACATTACATGCACAGTTATTTGATATGATTATTTTCCTAATTGATATTGATATTAAAATTGATGCTTGAAAACTATTTATTTCATCTTATTATGCCTATTAAATTTATGTTATATTATATTTTGTTTTTCATTTGAATATGACTTGTTTTTGAAAAGAAAAAAAATGAAGATTTATATATAGAAAATGATTTATCCATAAAATATTTTGAAATCAGTTTTTTAAATGAACCAGTGGATGCTTGTGGATAGGTATTACAAAGATTTTTGGTCGTATAATACTGATCTTTAGTGCTCAAAATCTACTTTTTCCATTTGGGTCTTTGAAACCTTGGTTTTATAGGATACAAGTAAAGGAAATAAAATCTTGTAGGGGATAACTCTCCTAGATCATATATCCTTTCTAGTGGGTTGATATGGTGGTGACTTATGATCACAATTGTATGGATCCATGGATTTATTTGGGTTTCATTTTTATGGTCTTTTATTTGTTCATTTACACCTTCATATCTTGTTATTGGATTCTACCTTATGGTGTTTTTGTTTTGGAATATGATGTATTATGGATATCTACTATGATAATATATTTGTTTTTATCTTATAATATGTCCATTAGAGGTTGATATCATTCCCAAATTTCATTTTATGATACCATGGTGCTTATCACCATCAAATGGTAATATGGAATACAATTTGAGCATTGTGGAAGGACGATTCAGATGAAATTATGGGGATAACCATTTTGGTTTATTGTAAATTGGTATTAGAGCCTTAGGTTAAGTTAAGGTCTTCACTCAAGATTTTGTATCACCCTATTGTGTACGGGGGTTATTAATAGAATAGAGATAGGGATGTTATAACATGATAGGTAGAGTAGGAGTGTGTCTATAAATCTCTTGTTAATGACAAGCCTCGAGTTATCATCAGAAGTCAGTGGTTGTTTAATATCTTTTTTATAGTTTTACAAGCTTGGATTCAGTTATTTAAATTGGGTTTACGATAAAGTAATTGAATTATATTCTAAATGGTTTTCTTCCTCTTATTTAATAGATTATATATTATCATTAATAACATCCCAAACTATAATATTAGAAGTTATAGATAATTACTCACAGGTGAATCCTTTGGTTGAATCAATTTTAGTGGAAACTATAGTTCGAACAACCCAATCCTTAGGAGAAGTCAATAATGTTGAATCAAAACAGAAGGTGGACCATTCTTTGTAATTAAATTAGTATAATCCACTGATCATTCATGGTTTCAATGGTTTATAGGAATTATAATAATGTATTGAGTGTATTGAGAGGATATCCCACTTCCTGAAAACTTTGGAAGACTCCAAGGTTAGTTTGACCACTAATATGCATGAAGGGCTATGAAGTAATGGGTATCCATTGTAAAAGAAATTTTTTAAGAATATCTCACCTGGACTACCTTAAATAAATCATCAAATAAATAGATATATCTTGAGAAACTAAGAGTAGTGAAGGTCCGAGATTTCATTACTTTAGAGTATGAAGATCGTTCTATAATGGTGTGTGCTACTCAATTTTCCGAGTTGGTGAACCTATCTCGAGAGATTGTTACTAATGACTATCTCAAGGTGAGGAGGTTTGATATGGGTTTTATGAATGTTATTCTGTCTAAATTGATTCTTATTTTCCTAGAAAACTATATATATGTTGTTGATGATATAGTTATGGTTGAGGTGGGAATATCTCGGAAGACAGAACACTTCAGTACATATATGACCATAAGAGGTATTCATAGATCACATTATAGCTAGAAAATAATGTGATGATGACTAGTATCAAGGTGGTGGTAGGAGTGTGAAAAATACATCAAGCGATCATTAGGTGTTCTCTTACCATTTTAGGAAAATAAGACACCTTAAATATAATTGTAAAGCTACACCAGGGCATGTTATAGATGTGGTTAATATGGTCATCCTTAAAATTTTTGTGAGAGATAATCCTAGGGAAGTAGATATGGATCCACTTTCACTAAGGGCTCTCAGTTTAGATTTAACATAGCAGAGGGGGTTGTATCTCAAACTTGTGCTAAAAGTGATGCTCATGTGGTAATGAAAGAGAGGATGCGTAGAGACCTTTGAATTTCATACATAGATAGTTAATATTTTTTTTATTAACATTTAATACATTACACAAACACATTATTGAGGACCATAATAGTTAAGTGTATTTAGAGACTAGGCACAAAATCTTCTAATTTGGTGAAAGATCTTCAATATCTCACTACAAAAAAATTAACTGATAGTGGATATTTAAACCCCCTCCATATGTTTCCACAATGGTTTCTAAATATGACCACTAAATTTTGAATCAATATCCAACTCATGTTTCTTCCATCCATTTATCAACGATTTCTAGAAACAATCTCATAAAATTTGTTTAGCGGCAGTTTCTGCTCCCCAAAAATGACGAGAGTATAATGGCGGTTTAAAATACTGCTATACTCTAGCTATTTTGGAGCAAAAACCGACGCTAAAACCCTAAAACCACCACTAAACAAATTTGGACCTAATATATCAGTGGTTGTAACCACCTCTATCTATCATTTTTCAAAAAAAAAAATACAAATATAAAATCTTCTTCCTCAAAACAGCCAAACAAAAAACAAACCTATTCGCAATCTACAAACCAAACCAGATTCAGTAGAATTTACATGTATATATATATATCAACATTAATTAGAAGTTAAAAAGACAGTAATATAGAATACATATTAATACAATCATTAAAACCAAGGGATTTAATAAAATAAACCACCAAAATTACACAAGAAATAAAAAAATAAATCAAAAAACAACTCAAGACCTTAACATTGTCATATGAGATAATTTGAAATCCAAAACACTTATAAAACAATTAGAATTCACATAAAACCCTTTTTATGGCCCCTTCATTCGTTTCTCAAAATGTATATATATGAAAATGCATTAGATCTTGACAAAAAACGATAGATCAAGAAATAACATCCCCAATCTATCATTCATATTAATAGGAATAGAGGAGATCTAGAGAAATTATGAATAACAATATTGATTGATCTATTACCTATGTTTCCAATTTCTAACACCTTAATAATCATTGAAATTTCTATATAAAAGGGTTTGGATCTCCCTTATTTCCAAGGTGAGTACATAGGGAGAAGACACTAATCATTTTGAGAAAGAATTTGTCTTGTGAGAGGCATATGAGGTTCACAAATAATAATTTTTTTGATAACTTAATTTACATCTCATGGTTTGTCTTCACATTTTGGAATTCTATTGACCGACCATGTTCCTATTTCTATCTACATGGAAAGCTTCATGGTTTAGCCAAATAGTTTTTCTAACTATGTAAAATCATGTGAAATTTCACATCCCCAAAACATCACTAGATACATGTTATATTGAAATGCCACATGGTTTGTCCTAACTATGAACTAACCATGAACATGCCTAGAAAATTAAAAAATGTCCCAAAATTAACTTTAAAATAGTGAGATGTTCAAAAAATAAAAAATATAGTAAAAAATATAAGTACCTCAACATGACATCATGATTTGTTAACTCTCATAACCATATCACATTTCAATAAAAATATTCCATCTCAATAAGACATATCAAAGAAAATATGATCCCACTACCCCCAAATCATTTATTATCATTCCCACAACTTATGAGAGTCTATTACATTTCCGCACAACATATAGACTAGTGGAAGATATTTCTTACACTGAATCATTTTCTAAGAATCAAAAACCTGAACTGGTCACTTGATTACTAATATATCCAATTCAAAAACTAGGTCTTCATATTTTTGAACATGAGAGGGTTTAATATCATACTTATGAAGATCAAAAACATGAAAAAACATAGATATATGTTAATTGAGATGGAAAATATAATTGATAAATATAATAACTCAAGGATTAATAATATTGAGGGAGATCATTGTGATATATAGAAGATGTAAAATAAAGAGGATTATCATGGGGGTACTTTGGGTGGAAATAAGAAGTAAAGTAAGTGTTTAAGAAAAAAAACTAGGCTTATCAATGGAATGTTTCAAGAAACCATGATATGGTTAGTTAAACATCATATCCAAATCCATAGTGAACTCTAATAACTACCAGATGAACTTGGATCAACATTTTATCCATCTCCATCTCCATCTCCACTTCCTACTACCATCACCTACATAACAATTATGTTGAAAATTAAACAATGTTGTAATTTTAAATTTAAACTTGAAAGTAACAATTTTTTTTGTACTAAATGATTTTGAAGTTGTGTGATTTAACTCGTCAATACTAGTCATCAATGCAATTTTAGTGGGGATAGATCCATTCATCTTCTAATATAATTCAAGAAACACGTTATATAGAGAATCCACCTTTGCATCTTGAATATTTATATGATCCCCCTATTTGTGAATTATGTTTTTATTACAAAAAACTCTCTCTATACAACTCAAGGTAGGGATTAACTACATCCAGGATTGGATACTGTTGTATTCCTGATGGTCCACCAAATACCTCATATGGTAATTATCCGAAACCCATCCCACGTACTCGACTAAGATGCTCCTTCCCAAGGACTTGACCAACTAGGTAATCTTGGGAGACCGAGAATGATTGTGTGGTATTGACCTCCCATATTTCTTTAATTGTTTCTTATAAATAAAATATAATCCATATTTTATGAAATATATATTAACATAGTGATAAATAACAATAAATTATATTAAATGAAAATGTAATTCATTCCCCAACTTCTTTGGCGGGATCATTAACATAACTCCCATCAGATTTTGTATGAACATCCAACCACAGTTCTATTTGGAAGACTTGGTTCCCTAAATTATTTAAATGCATTAAATAAAGATAAATCAGCGTTTTAATATATGAAACAAATAATTTTATCTTATAAATATTTTAACTAATTAAAATATTACCAAATTAATTTTGTTTTTCAAAAAAATATTTGACCTGACAGTGCAAGACATGATTTTTTTAGCTCGTCTTAATGAATTTTTTCTTGAAAAGTCCTAAAATAAATAACATGTGATTTAATAGTAATTTATGAAATGTCATCTCCTTGCCATATGTATGTATATATGTAAAATGAGATTAATATATTAATATATATTTCAACACCACATTCTTATCATGACGATGATTATCAATAAAAACCTTCCATTTCACTCTAGGTACCCCTTTGGGTACCTTATCATACAACTGTTAACCTCTCAACGAAGTATCATTGAATTCATTCCATAATCTCTATTTAAAATCCTTCAATTTCTTACCCAAAATTTTTCAATATCCACTTTTATGTGATCAAATCAACAACAATAACATGAAAAAACATATGTACAAAGAGATTTATTTTTAAAATATTATACTTTTATATCATAATGAAATTAAATTACACCATAATGTATTAAAATTACCATTATCTATGAATCAAGAAATTTATATTTCTAAGTCTGAGGCACATGATTCCAATCTATATATGTAATCGAAAGGGTAACCGGCTCTGCCTCCAGCTGGTCTAGAATCTGGCCAAGTAATCATACGATATCATCAATTAGGACCTCATAATAGTCAAATAGGTCAACTATCTTCAATCCATTCAAACTTAATACATTTTAACTGCGCATATTTCTCTCCATAGTAACATTTTTTTCATCTTTTATGAAAAAATAGTTAGTAGTATAAAAAAAGTGCAATAATTTTTTTCACATTAAAATTTGTAGCTATAACTATCACCCTTCAATATCTTAATGAGAAGACCTATTTTCTCACCAATAAAGTAGTTAAATGGGGAGTCATTAGATCATATACTAATGGGATGCTAAAGGAGGGTGTTCCAGACTCTAACAGAATGGAGGGTGTGAGAGTCAATAAAGGGGGAAAAATGGAGGGTGTCTCAGATGTTGTAGGGAGAGATACCAATAGATCATAATTTTATTCCATTGTTTTCTATATAGTTCTAAAAATTATTTTATGTATACTCCTTTCCAATATCACACCTCACATTTTTGACATAGACACCAAATTCCATCTCGACTTTCCTTCTAAAAAGTATGAATATCTAAAGTGTCACTCATTTGTGCTTTATAAAGATAACATTATTCATTTGTTCATATTAATCAATAAATGTAATAATGTGAAGATCCATATTGGTTGAATTTTTCCTCTTAGGAACGCACACATATGAATATTTGAGATCTAATGGCATAGTTAATTAAACACCCATTTTCTTATATATCCTTTAAATCATGTTATTTTAAGTCATGTTCTGCAAACTAATTCATCATCCTTTTTATATTGGGAATGTATCTTACCAACTAATGTTTGTAAATCTTGATCATCTTTTCTAGCTATTATATCCATTTATTCTATGCCAAAAATCATTCTTAACTTTGGAACTCATATACAAAAAACCAGATGAGTCTCCAATTTGAAACAAGTTCCCACATATTCTTTCACCTATTCTAATGAATCTTCTATATTCTAAATTTCCAATGATATAAGGGTTCTTCTTAAAGGTGAATTCATTTACCTCATCACATGGTTGGTTAATACTGAGCATGTTATCTTTCAACCTTTCCACAAAAAACAAAACTTTTCATTTGATTACATTTTAATCAACTTCAGTAGTTCTTACAATGTAAATCCTAATAGAATTATGTTTTTTTAAATTTTTAGCTCCATATTCATGTTTTTTAATTTATTTCATGATTTTTTCTTCCAGATATGTGGGAATATCACCCACTATCAAGGATCCATGGGATTCATTTCTTTCATTCATTCACTACCACTTCCACTATGGATGAATTATCATCATGATTCTACTTATAAAAACCTTCATCCTTTTATTTGTAGGAGAACTATCCAAGCATATTATTCATGAACCTCTTAGCACAATGCCTTAGTTTCTCACATATTCCACAAAAATCTTTCAAATATTTAAATTGGTTCTGAATAAGAAGAATTATAACTGCCATCATAGCCTTCTTCTTTAGAAGCTAATTTTTTAACCATAGTGAACCCCCCATTGATTAAAACCTTTCTCTTGGTAATGAATATTTTTATCATCATGTGTAAGATAGGTTTCCAAAAATACCATAAAACCAACAACAAAAAACTAATTTTAATCCTTTATTAAAACCATAATTTTTTTCAGAGAATATTATTCTAGATTCTTTCCTTTATAACATCCCAGATAATGTTAATAATAAATCAATTTCACGTAAAATTATTTTTTTAATTATATTTCATGTTTGATATATATAATTTGATAATTTTATATGATTTTTAGTTGAAAATGAAATGGTTTTATTATAACTAAAGTGTTTTTACATGAAATACATGGTTTTATTTAAAAATTAAAAATTTAAATTCTATAGTTTGGAATTGATAAAATGATATTAATTTCTAGATTCATTATATCTCAATTTTGATAGCTGAATTTTGGAGATTTTTCTGAAGATGTAATTTTTTGTCACATTTTAGAAAAAATGTTTTTCAGGGTATTATGAGTAGTTATTTTAAAATTGATGTTTACCACATCTAGAAATTTAATCATTGATTTTTTTTTATATATCTAATCAGTAGTTTACAATTTGTTAATGTGTTCAATATCATTTTTGTATATGATGAATAATAAACATGGTAAAACTTTATCACCCCAATAAAGTATAAAAGCGTAAACCTGGTTTAAAATAAGAGATAAGGCAAAAAATATACCTAAAAAAGGAAAAATATAGTTGGTTGAGTAATTTTTACCTTATAATTTCATATATTCAAATTGTTTCAATTTGGTTCCACTTGACTTTGAGAATGATATTTGTTAAATGAAAAATACTAAATTATCTATAATATTTATACTCAACTTAGTTATAAAAGGGAACCTCCTCTCATCACTTATTTACACACATTGAGAAATTTATCTCATCAAAGATGTGGCCAAATCATTTCCAAAAAAACCTCAATATGTCTGAGAGGTCCTAGGATTATCAAATGACCAATACTAGTGGACTTAATGTTTAATAGAAAGGTAGAAATCCATGTAAGAGTTATAAGTATGAACTAACATATTTAAATTATATATATTCATACACCTACATAAAATCTATTCTAAAAAGAATAATAAAATTACATATTTATAATATAAATACTGAAATGTTATTATATTGATGTAATAACTCTTTTTCATCCCCCACTTCATCTTATGAGAAATGAAACTGTTGCTCATGCATACATGTGGACTACCACCTCCATGAATCAATGTGTTTTATTTTTTACCACATCCTTTCAGGGATAGTTTTTATGATGGGTTTAAGTATATATATATATATATATATATATTATATTTTTATAATTTTGGAAGTATAATATATTTCACACCTTCTTGTACTTCCATCTGTTGGAAAATTATAAAGTCGCTCAAGTGTACATATGGACTACCACTTCCATAAAGTGATGTGATCAGTTTTTTACTAGTTCCTCACACATATGGTTATAAGGATTCAAAAAATATATGAAATATTTAAAACATAATTAATATTTTATAAAATTTAAATATTACTTATTTTATTTCCTTTACACCTAAAATAAAAATAGGAAACACCTCTCATGTGTACATTCAGACTACCTCCCCCTTGAAATGATTTGTTTATTTTTTTCAGGACCACCTTATAAATATGGTTTTAAAAATATATTAAATATATTAAAAAAATAATTATAAGATTTTTAAGATTATGTATATGATGAAACCGTAAATTCCTTGATAGTATACAACCTAATGATGATATTTTTGAGAATATGAACTGAACTACCTCAAAACGATTGATATAATATTAACCAAGATTATAATTAAATTAATCCTAGTAATAGGTGAAATGAAAAAATAGAAACTAAATTAACATTAAAATTGTTTTAAATAATGTATAAAACTAATATAATTTCATTAATAAGGAGGGTTTATTTATGAATGAAATGATTCAGGACTTTAGGTGAGGGAATTTCTTTTAAAAATATTGTTTTAACACTTTCCTTCCAACTATTTTTCTTCCATTTAGAGGTTACATTAAATTATTAAATAATTTCATTATTTATGATTAAATTATTTTTAATTATCATTTTATAATATTTTTTTACTTTCTTTACAAAGTATTAAAAATGGATCTTTCTAATGTTTTCCATATAGGTTATTTTTAACTATTTAAAATAGTAGAAACAGATTTTTTAAAACACGAACAGATTGAATGAACTTTCCCTCCATCATAGCCATTAATTTTTATTAATATTCCTATATATGTTACCATTTTTTTCAAAGAGGATCTAATTCATTATTTTCATGGATATAGTAGTTTAAAAAACATTATCTAAGAAAATGGAAATTTAATGCTTCATAACTAAAAGTGATATTTATTATGAAATTGAGTCCGAATTCAAATCAGTTTTGCAATTAAATTGAAAGTGATATCTATTTATTTCATTCTAGGTTTATTGTAAATTTTATATGAATAATGGGTGAACCTGATATATATCTAATAATGTTGATCATAATATATCTCTATAATACATTCAGTAAAGTGATAGTTCATACTGGTGATAGGTTACTCCTAAGAGATATGCGAATTATCCAGCTATGTTATTATATTGTATGGGTTATTGTATAGTAAAATGTAAGGATAATGTACCAATGTACCTATATGAAATTATATAATTTTTTTTAATGTGAATCATTGATTTTAAAAAGGTAATCAAGAGGGATTACATTTTTACGGATTTTTTGAGCATTTAAAAAGGTGAAAGGATTTTTTCAAGGAAAGGTATTCATGAGTTTTCATGTTATCCATGAAACTATCATAAATGTTATTTTTGTTTTATAATTAATTATTAACTTATTTAATAAGGAAAATAGTAAAATAATATTTTAGGTCAAAATTTATTATGAAAAAATCCATATTTATTATATATTTTCAAGATTACAAATGTTCTAGCAGTTTTATTTTATTTTATATCCATTACTGAGATTGTTTTCTCAATCATCATTCTCAAATGTTTTTCATAAGTTTTAAATGTTAGTGGTAATGTTAATAAAGTCTGTGTTCTAGTTATGGTAGTTTTCTGGAATGTATCATGTGTTTCACTATGAATATATTTTTTTGGGAAAATAAAAAATGCATTGAGGTTTCAACTTTTTAATGCAATGGAATTCATAATCATATAAAACTATAAACTAAAAAATGATATTTGGATTTAAGTGATGAAATATATGAAATAAATCTTGTATATTATGGGAAGATTATGTGTGGGTTGTTATAGTTTGTATTAGGGAAAGGGTTTAGATAACATTAAATGTTATAATGAAGTTAAAATATACTTTGAAGATATTATAATTTATGGTTATATTATTATTTGATAGAGTTTTAGGATTTTTATGTTTCATTATCTAATATATTTTTATTCATATTTTTTTATTAAGGAAACATTTCAACTAATGTAGAAAGGCATCGGGTGGATAATATATTTCATAACTCATAACCTAGTATGGTTGGAAAAATAATGCATAAGTTTTTAGCACTCTTAAAATAGTTGATATAAAATATTATTGGATGTTCCAATGCATTGGAGTAACTAGGTTCACTATAAAAATATATCAATAATAGATCATTTTATGAAATATCACCTTATATATTTGGATGGATCCTTAAACCCAATAAAATATAATGTATGGATTAATGTTTTATATAAGATGTATGATGTTTTTGGATGTTTGGAAAATTATAAGGTAAAAATTTCTATTTATTATTTTGAAGGTGAAGCAGATCAATAGTGGTCTTTGATTATAAACATCATAGAAAAATATGAAATTGATTACATGGAATATAAGGTATTTAAAGATATCTTCTATGAAATGTATTTTCCTAAAGTTATTAGACATATAATGAAAAGGATATTTTTAAATATGAATTAAAACGAGGGAGAACTATGTTGATGTATATGAAGCTAATTTTACTAGATTGATTAGTTACTCACTGAATTTCGTTTCAAACCATGATAGTGAAATTTATCAATTTTACTAAAGATTTAATCCATGTTTACAAAGGTCTATGGTTACTCATGTGTTTAGAAGTTGTGAGGAAATTATGTGGTGTGTTAAGAAAATTGTGATGGATTTTGTGGAATTTTATAATAATTACGATAATAAGAAATCCACATGGTAGTAAATTTGGAATCATTCATCAAAGAAACCTAAATATAAAAAAGTTTAATTAATTTATTATGATAAGTGTGGTAGGAAGAATTATCAAGAATCTTTTATAATATCTAGGAATTGTTAACGATGTTGATAGCTGGGACACTACACTCATGACTAAAAATAAAAGAGAAATGGTAATAGTTAGATTTGTAATGAAAATGAGGAAATGAAATGTTTTAATTGTAATGAAATAGGCAATTATGTGAATGAGTGTCCAAATAAATGTATAAAGGATAATGACCACTAAGACCATATGATTTTTTTAAAAATTAATTTGATATTGTTGGGGCATAAAATGACGTGTTTATATATACATTACTTTTTTAATCTAAGTATTCTAATTTTTTGTTTGATTTAAGATCGTCACATTATTTATTTCCAATAAATTTGTTATAAAAATGGAAATATAACCTCAAGAAATGAAGATTAATTTATTATTAAAAACATATTGTTGATGTATTAAAGAAATAATTATTTATGGGAAGATACATATCACACTATGTGAAATGGTGTTTTGTGAAAATATTTTTCTTTTACCATTAGTGTAATTTGATGTTATTCTGAGTATGGATTAGTGAAACGAGCTTGTCTTGGGGTGTGAAAAAATTGATATTTCCTAAGTTAAAATGTATTAATGTGGTTGAACTAGTATGTATCCAGAGATGAGAACACCATAATCAAAATGTCACCTTAAAATTTGAGAAACAAGTGAGATTGTTTTTGAAATTCTTTATTTTTTAAAAGAAAAAAAGAAATTAAAATAAAGTTTGAACACTAATGAATGCAGAGAGTGATGGGGTTAGGGTAGGATCACATTTTTCAAAGTCACAATGTTCATGAAAATTATTTCTCCTCTCTTCATATTGAATTATAAATGAACGACTCCTCGACCGAATTTTCAATAACCCTTGGTTGAAGGAAGTAATAGAAACCAATCCTATGTGAATGAAAGTTCACATACCAATTCCAAACAACTAAGGAAAGTACTAATCAGTAATTTTTTATCCTTATAAATGTAGAAATGATTCACTAGTTCCACAAACATTCCAACAATCGCTATACACTCACCACCTAAAACAATCTGCTCGATCAAGACAAATTACACTAGGCAGAGGGAGTTTAAAGTTCTTCAACCAAATTTGTTAAGAATGAATACACCAAAAAACCAAAAACATGATCAAATTATGAAAATTAGGATCCATAGAAAATATAAATCATTCGATAGAAAAATAGGGTTTTACATTTAATCACAAGACTCTAACATTACAAAAGTGAAACTCCCCCTTCCCTAATAACTCAAAGGGTTTACCCATCCATGTGAAGAGTAAGAAAGTTGAAAGGGGAAGAAGAGAGCATAATGAAACTAAGGAAAAAAATAAAAACGAAAAAATATAGAAATTAAATACTATAATCCTACAACACAAAACCTCTTGAACATTATTCAAAAACCATTTAATGGAAGTAGACACACATATTTATAGGCTTGAGGGGTGGAACATTTTCCCTCTAGATTGAATCGTCCAAATATTTAATTTCAATTAGAATAATAAATGTATGAATCTTGGGAAGTTGTATTCATAATTTTTTTTACCCTATCACCTGTTCTTACACCCATGAAGTCGTAGATTATTTGGAAAAGTTTCCAAAAAGTTATGCTCAAATTACCAATGAATATATTTTCTTCCTGAGGAGACTACTCAACTAACTCCACTTTGGCACATTTAATAAATGTATTAATGACCTAATTTATTTCTAAAAATTGCTGTGGACAAGCGTCTCAATTTACTAATTCTAATAAATCAATAATAACTTCATTTGGAGTTATGTAGACTAAGATATGATCTAATAACCGATGTAGGTATCATTCTGTTAGCTAACAAACTTTTTTTATTTGAGTTATGTTTTAGGGCCATTTTGTGTCGAATTAGGTCTAGGTATAGAAGAAAAACATGAATTCCAGGAAGAAATGAATCCTAAAAAAAATTAATCACTACATTTTAATCAAAATTTTAAAATATATTCATGAAACACAGAAGATCCATAAAAATGATAAATTTCAGGAATTAAACAATTTCCATAATTAAGCCCAAAATTCACCAAAATTATTTAAATGATTTAAATCCGCTAAAATTGATTAATTAGAGGGTATTAAATCATTAAAAAAAATATGAAAATAATTAAAATATTATCTCTATAAATTCCTTCACAATTAGTACTTGAACTCTAAGAAAATTCATCAACAAAATTGAATTAATGAAAATTCAAAACACAGGCTCATGAGAACTACCTATTCCATAATAAGAAACAAAAGATATCATGCATCATAAAAAACATTATTTCAAGTTCTCCATTTATATAATTAATTATTTTTATTCATTATTTCTCTTCTCATTCTCACAAGACACCTACCTCACATGAATTTTCTCTCATCTCACAAATTTCAATTTTCAACAAAGTTTTTCTCATCTAAACCAATGCATGAGTCATAATAGGCTTGATAAATTCCTACTTCTATACCCAATGTGAGTCGAGGAAATATGTTTATAATGATAAATTTTAATGGCTGTTCTATGTTTTCTAGATGTTAGGATTATATGTCAAAAATTATGAGGCTGAATAAAGATAACTTGACTCTTTTTGAAGCAAAATTGTAAGATTTTAATTTTCACTCAAGTATGGAATCCTGCTCACTCCCCTTAGTTGAAAATAATCTCTATCATCATGAAAAATCATTGAAATTGCACCCCATTCATCATTTTTGGAGAAAAAATTTTGACAATCTTGAACATAATTTTTCTTAAAAGCTCCAAAAAAGGAACAACTTTCTATCTTCATTAGAAACTACAAAAAGACACAACTTATGTTATCATGAAATATCCAAGAAAGAAAAAGCTTTCAAAAAAATGTTTTTTTCAGAAAAAAAACACATCTATTTTGTATTTTATTTCTCCACCAATGTTTAAAAAAACGAGGCATCACAAGAAAAGATAGTTTCCACTCACACTTAAGTTCAACTGGATCATGATATTTCCCTTCAAGAGTAGGTTGGATATGAAAAATTGGATTGTAATGTGGATAAAATACTAAAAGTTCATGAATTCTAAGGTATAAAAGGATTAAATATACAAGGGAGTCCAAAATTAAAAGTATTATATTGAAAAGAGGAGATTTAAACAAAATAAATTCCTTAATCATTTAAAACACTAGTACCTCAAACCCTCATGTTTTGATTGAAATAAATCAAATTCTGGTTAATGAAATCATGACCCAATTCTTTCAATAATTGAGGTGAATGAAAAGAATATGAAAAAATGGTTTATAATCCTCATAGGAAATTTATTTCAATGATAAAGGTAGTTAGATGTTGCATGGGATTCAAAAATTAGATTACTTTTCATAAATTTACCAAATATTTGAACTTGAAACGATTCATTTTCAGCATTTATTTAAGATCATTTTCATGGAATAAAATGTTTCATTCATTGAAATGGGTTTTGAAAACTGGAAATGATAATCATTTCATCTCAAATGTTTTAATAGCACAAGAAAATGATAAATAAACACAATGTTTTTTGAAAAACATGCACTATTTGTTTTGAAAATTGAGAAAACAAAAAATAAATGAAAATCTTAAATTACAAAGGTTCCCTCCCCCACACTTAAATGATGTGGCATCCTAAATGAATTAAAATGGATTTAACATGTAAGGATATTTTAAAATAAATCACAGAAAGAAAGAAAGTGTAATGGAGAGTTACAACCTGATGGATTTTATTGATTGATAGGTTGGAGGAGTGTGATCTCCTCCATTAGATCTAATGGAATGGTCCCATGGAATTTCTTCAGCCTATGACCATAAATAGTGAATAGATCTTCCTCTCCATCCTTCACAATATTCACAACATTGAAATGATATACCTGAGTAACTATAAATGGACCCTCCCATCCAGAATGAAGTTTACCTAACATTATCTTGGGTTCTGAGTTGAATAAAAACACTTTGTCTCTAGGATGAAATTCCATGAACCACTCTTGTTATATATTTTTAAATCATGTAATTTTAAAAATCTTCCCTTCCAATTTCCTCCAAATCCTTTACCTACAATATTTTTTCTTTCCCAATGCTTTCAAGATCCAAATTCATCTTCCACACAGCCCAATATGCCTTATTCTCCAATTCTATAGGTAAGTAAAAGATTTTACCCTAAATTAGCCTATATGGAATCATTCCAATTGGGGTCTTATAGGCTGTCATAATGGGTCTTTCTACCTTTGTATCATATCCTTCCTATTTGGTTTAACAGTCTTCTCCAAAATTATTTTGATTTCCTTATTGGACATTTCATCTTGACAATTTTTCTGTGGGTGATAGGGAGTTGATGATTTACGATGAAACCCATACTTATTCATTTAAGTCACCATTATACTATTTAAAAATTGAGTCCCTTGATCACTGATGATGGATCTAGGCACTCCAGACCTAGAAAATATATTAGAACTGAAAAAATCACAAACAAATTTAGCATCTTCATTTATAATGGATTTTGGTTCCACATGTTTGGAAACATAATCAAAAAAATGAATTATATAAGAATTTACAAATGATATTGGGAAAGGTCCCATAAAATCTATCCCTCAGAATTCAAAAATATCATAAAAATTAAGTGGTTGTTAGGGAATTTCTTGTCTCTTTGAAATGTTTCTAGAAAACATACATTTTTACACCTTTTTCAAAATTCAGGAGCATATTTAAAAGGGTTGGGATAATAAAGTCTATATTCTAAAACCTTCCTTGTGGTCCTTTGAGGTCCAAAGTGGCCTCTACAAGATAAATTGTGACAAAAATCAAAGGGAGAACCAATTTTACTCTCATGAAAACATCTTCATAATACTTGGTCATTGAAAATATTCCAAAGAAATGGATCTTCCCAAATGTAAAATATAGATTCAACTTTCAATTTGTGAATTTGGTGTGAATTAAAATGAGATGGGACCTTAGATATTACCAAATAATTAACCATATCAGCATATTGAGGCAATTATCCTTCAATAAAGTGAAACATATCTCTTAGAATGTGATCATTTGATGGTTCTTTTTTTGGAATTTTAGCTTTATCAGTGTTGATAAGTATGCTTAAATGATCAGCCACTTGGTTATAAGATCATTATTATCCTAGATTAATATGTTGAACTCTTGAAATAGTAAAATCTATCTCAATAGCCTCTATTTAGATTCATCCTACTTCATAAAGTACCTAAGAGCTTCATGATCAGAAAAAATAGTGACTTTAGCTCTATGAAGATATTATCTAAATCTTTCTTAAGAAAAAAAACTACTAAAAACTTATTTTTTAGGATTATGTAATTGAATTAAGACACATCCAAGGTTCTTAAGGAATATGAAATGACTTTTCTCCATCCCTCAATTCACTGATAAAGGACTACTCCAGCTGTTTGGTTGGAAGCATCACAAAGTAGCTTGAATGGTGCTTCCCAATTTTGTGGGTGCATAATTGGTGGTGTAATCAATCTCCTCTAAAAATCATCAAAGAATTCCCTAAATGAACCATTGAAATCAAAATAATTATCTTTTAAAAGAAATATATATAGAGGGAGATAAATATTATAGAAATCTTTGCTAAATCTCCTGTAGAATCTTACATGTCCTAAAAATGATATAGCATGCTCCAACCAAGTTGGATAAGGAAATGAATTTAACACTTAGATTTTTTATTTATCAACTTCTATGACTTTTTTTTTAAAATTACATTCCCAAGGAAAATTCCTATCTCAACCATGAAATGACACTTTTCAAAATTTATAACAATATTATTTTCAATGTATTTTTTCAAAACAATTTATAAAATTTTCAAACAATGATCAAAGTAATTTCCAAAAACTGTGATTTCACTTAATAAAATCTCCAAAAAATCTTCAATGTGATCAGAAAAAATACTTACCATATACCTCTAAAATTTACCCCAATCCTTAAATAATCCAAATGGAATCCTTTTATAAGAAAAAGTACCAAAGGGACAAGTAAAGGTTGTATTCTTTTAATCCCCATGAGCAATGGGTACCTAAAAATAACCTAAGAATCCATATAAAAATAAATAATGAGTTCTCCCTGCCAATATCTCTAACATCTAGTCAATGAAGGGGATGAGGAAATGATCTTTTTGAGAGACCTGATTCAAATTCCAAAAATCAATGCACACTCTCTAGCTATTCATAATTCTCATAGGGATTAATTCATTCTTTTCATTCCTCATAGTGGTTAGGATAATTTTCTTTAGAACAATTTGAATTGGGATAACTTATTGTGAATATGATTTAGGATAGATGATCCCATCATCAAATAGATTCTCAATCTTCTTCTTCACAACCTCCATCATGGTGGGTTTCAACCTCTTTTGGGGATGTCTGAAATATTTGGAATATCCCTAAAGAATAATTATATATGATCATATTTTGGGTTTATTACTATGATATCACCTAATATAAAATATATTTATAGGAAATTATCTCTAAAAATCTCAATAAAATATTTTTCTTGGGTTTTAGACTGATTATTATAAATTATCACTTGTAATTTATCTCCCTCTATAAGGTACACATATTTAAAATCAGTGGGAAGTAATTTTAATTCTAGATGAGGGGGATTCTCAAGTGATGAAACATAACTGTCATTCCACACTTCCAAAGGTTGGAAATCCAACACATAATAAACTATATCATATTCCTCATCATTTAACAAATCATTTAAGAAATCATATTTTACCTATTCCTCCCACATGAAATCAAAATCTCCAAAATTTTGGGCATCCACATGTTCAATGATATTTTCAATGTAAGAAGTATCTCCTAAGGATAAGAATTCATGAAACATACTTTATTATTCAATGGGTTTAGTCCTAACTTCATGGGTGAGTTCAAAGAGTGAGTGATCATCTGTTGCGTGCCTCATGGATTCCAAAATATTGAAGTGGTTAGTGCTATCTCCAAACTTCATAGTGAGTGTCCCTTTATGTTAATTGATGATGGTTTTGGTCATATTCAATAAATGTCTCCCCAAAATGATGGGTGAGTGTCCCTTCATGTAAATTGATGTTGGTTTCTCATAGGGTCTTGGGAAAGTGGGTGTTTGGTGGTGTGAAGTATGGTTATAAGATTGCTTTTTTTGATATGGTGGTGGGTTATGGAACTAGTTTTGGTACGGGGGTCTATCTTGATTCTACTAATTTTCAAACCATTATTTAACTTGGTTAGGCTCTTTACATATTAGATTTTTTTGTAACTAACTTATTTGAAAGGCCACCACACATGTTTCCATTCCCTATATTTCAGCACATCAGTCAGTGAAATGATCAGGTGATGAGCATAAACCACATACATTAGCCAGTGCTTGTTCTTCACTCACTTACTTTGGGGCATTCTATATCACAATAATAATTAGCTCATAAATATTAGTTTCCCATAAAGGTGATAGATAAGAAGTTAATATCTCATTAATACCTCTTGTTTTAGTACCTTTTCTACCAAACTATTGCAAGTTCTGATAAATTTTCTCAATGAGGCCATTAACTTATTTTGGTGACTTGTCAATCAATGCACCTCCAGATGATGCATAAAGAAGGTTTCTGTCATTTTATAGTAAGTATTGATAGAAAAATACAAGAAAGTGATGTTATTCAATGGATTGATGTGGGAATCTGGCACATATCTTTTTAAATCATTCCCAATACTTGTAAAGGTTTTCTCCAGATGACTGTATGATGGCATAGATCTCCTTTCTGGTGGCTTTTCTTCTATAGGTGGGGAATAATTTTCACATGAATCATTTTACCAAGTCATTAAAATTATTTAAATTTATGTTTATAGACCATAAAACCATTATGTGGCCGATCCTTTCAATTTAAAAAAAAATTCCTTCCACTTTACCTATTCCTTAGCTACTTCTTGAGGTCTGAAAGTAGAGAAGACATGTGTGAACTCTTTAATATGTTTGTTTGGATCTTAAAATAACTAGACATGAATATTTGTAAGAAATGTAATCATGTTAGGTTTCATCTAAAAATTATTTTGTAAAACTATCATGGAAAGTTGATTGTTTTTATTAAGGAATTTTGGTGCACAAATGTCTCTAAGGGTTGAGTTTTGATTTCCTTCCACGACGACTTGCTCAGAGTGAACACTTGAAGTTTTAATCGAGTCTGCTAGAGAAATATACTCAAATTAAGATTTTAAATTAATTTTTATAATTATATTCAACAAGGTTATTGTAATTTATAGATCTACTGGGAAAGTTTTAGTGTTTTACGTTTTAGTTATGAAATTTTGAAGAGAAAAGAATAAAGAGAAAAGAAAGAGAGAGAAAAAAAATGTCGGCACTACCTCCCTGGAAATGGCTCCCAGTTTTGACATGATCATGTCATGGGGTAACATAATACAACATAGTTTCCCGCCACACTTAAGTTCAACTAGATCATGAAATTTCATTTCAAGAGCAGGCTGGATAGGGAAAATTGGCTTGTAATGTGGATAACCTAACAGGAAGTTCATAGATTCTAAGGGATACATGGATTAAACGTATAAGGAAGGCCAGAATAAAAATAATTCTATTGAATAATGAGCCTTTAAAACTAAATAAATTCCTCAATAATTTAAAACCAAAGTACCTCAAACCCTCAGGTTTTGACAAAAATAAATAAAATTATATTTGAAGTAAGCATGATATGAATATTTCAAAAAGTGAGATGAATTAAAAGTATATGCCAAAAGTGGTTAACAATCCTTATATGAAAGTGATTTCAAGGATAAAGATAGTGAGATGTGGCATGAGATTCAAAAATCCGAGTAATTTTCATGAATTTCCCAAAGATTTTAACTTGAAACAATTCATTTTCAACATTCATTTAAGATCAGTTTCATGAAATAAAATGTTTCACTCATTGAAATGGGTTTAAAAAAATTTAAATGATAATAATTTTAGATAAAAAGTTTCAAAAACACAAAAAATGAAAAAAGAAACACAATTTTTTTTGAAAAACACACGCAATGTTTTTCAAAATAGAAAAAAGAAAAAACAAATAAAAATCCTGAACTACAAAGGTTCCCTCTCCCAAACTTAAATGATCCAGTGTTCTCAATGAATTCAAATGTATTTAAAAATTAATAATATTTGAAAATGAATCACAACAAGAAATAAAGTGTAAAGTAGAGGTACAACTTGATGGATTTTATTGATATACAGGTTGGAGGAGTGTGATATCCTCTACTGTATGTGTTGGAATGGTCCCATTGAATTTCTTTAGCCTATATCCATTAAAAGAGTATGGATATTTCTCTTCATGATTCAAAATCTGTACAACATAGAAATGATATACATGAGTAACTATAAATGGACCCTCCCATCTAGAATGAAGTTTACTTGGAAACAGCTTGAGTCTTGAGCGGAATAACAACAATTTGTCCTTAGGATGGAAGTCTTTCGGTTATATCATATTTTTCTGGGACACTCTTGTTAGATCTTTGTAAATTATGTATTTTTAAAAGCTTCCCTTTTAATTTCCTCCATCACCTTCAACTACAATTCTCTCTCTTTCCCAGCACTTTAAATATCCAAATTCATCTTCCTCACAACCCAATATGCCTTATATTATAATTCCATAAGTAAGAGACAACTTTTCCCATAAATCATCATATATGGACTCATTCAAATTAGAGAATTTTAGGCTATCCTATAATACCATAACATTTCTTCTAACCTTTGACTTTAATCATTCCTGTTTGGTTTAACAGTCTTCTCCAAAATCATTTGATTTCCCTATTGGACACTTTAGCTTTACAATTTTTCTATGAGTGATAGGGAGTTGATGTTTTATAATGAACCCAGGATTATTCACCAAATCCACCATTATAATATTTAAAAAGGGAGTCCCTTGATCACTAATGATGGATCTGGGCACTCTAAACCTACAAAATATGTTAGCCCCGAAAAAATTACAAACAAATTTAGCATCATCAGTCCTGGGGGATTTTTCTTCCACCCATTTGAAAACATAATCAACATCAAGGAATATATAATTATTTCAAAATGACATTAATAAATGTCCCAAAAAATCTATCCCATAAACTTAAAAAATCTTACAAAAATTAAGTGGTTGTTTGGGTATTTCTTTTCTCTTTCAAATGTTTATAGAAAACTGACATTTTTACACATTTTTCAAAATTCATGAGAATATTTGAAAAGGGTGGAACAATAAAGTCTAGATTTTAAAACCCTCCTTACTATCCTTTGAGGTTCAAAGTGGCCTCCAAAAGCTAAAGTGTGAAAAAAATCAAAGACAAAACCAATTTCACTATTAGAAAAACATCTTCTTATCACTTGTTCATTGCCTATCCTCCAAAGAAATGGATCATCTCAAATTTAATATCTAGATTCAGCTTTGAATTTTTGAAATTAGTGATAATTGAAATGATATGGGACTAAAGATGTTACCATATAATTAACCATGTCAGCATACCAATGCACTTTTCCTTAAATAAACTACAACTGATCTCCTAGTAGGTGACCATTCAGTGGTTCTTTTCTAGAATTTAATCTTCAACATTGTTGGGAAGTATTCTTAAATGATCATCCTCTTGGTTCTCAGATCCCTTATTTTACTTGATTTATATGTTTAACTCCTTATGCATTAACATTTTTATCCCTAGTATTGATTTATCATCATCCTTCATAATCATGTACCTAATAGCTTCATGATAAAAAAAACACAGTGACTTTAGTTCCAACAAGATATGATCTAAATATTTATATAGAAAAAAAAACTGCTAAAACTTCTTTTCTATGGTTGTGTAATTTAATCGATCCACATAAAAGGTTATTGAGGCAAAGAATTTTGTCCATCCTTCAATTTTCTAATAAAGTAATTCTCCAACCTCTTAGTTGGAAGCATAAAAAATTAGCTTGAAAGGTTATTCCCAATTTGATAGCTGCATCATAGATGGTGTAATCAATATCCAATTCAACTCATCAAAGGATTCCCTAAAAGAATAATTGAAATCAAAATCATAATATTTAAAAATAAATCTAGGGAGAGGGAGATAAATCTTATTGAAATATTTTATAAACTTTCTATAGAGTCCTGAATGTCCTAAAAACAATCTAACACGCTGCACACTAGTTGGGTAAGGAAATGAATTTATCAATTAAATTTTTGATCTATCCACTTCAATTATTTTTTTTTGAAATTACATGACCAAGAAAAATTCCCATCTCAACCAAGATATGAAACATTTCAAAATTTAAAACAAGATTCTATTCAATTAAGGTTTTCAAAATTTTTTCCAAAATTTTCAAACTATGGTCAAAGGAATTTCCAGAAATTATGAAATCATCTAAGAACACATCCAAGAAATCTTCAATGTGATCCAAAAAAAATAATTACCATGCACTTATGAAATTTACATAGAGCATTACATAATCCAAAATGTATCCTTTTATATGAAAAAGTACCAAAGAAAAAAGTAAAGGTTGTCTTTTCAGGATCCTTGGGAGCAATGAGAACCTGAAAATAACCTGAAAATACATCCAAAAAGAAATAATGAGTTCTAATTTCAAATATATCTAACACATGTTCAATTAAGGGTATGGGTAAATGATCTTTTAGAGTGGCCTAATTAAACTTCCTAAAATCAATGCACACTCTCCATCTATTCTAATTTCTCACAGGGATGAATTCATTATTTTCATTCCTCATAGTGGTTAGGCTTGCTTTCTTTGGAACTAAATGAATTGGGCTAACCCATTGTGAATATAAGATGGGATAGATGATCCCAGTTTCTAATAGCTTATCAATATTCTTATTCAAAACCTCTATCAAGGTAGGATTTAACCTCCTTTGGGACTGTCTGATAGGTTTATAATCTCCCTAATGAATAATTTTATATGAGTATATTTTTGGGTTTATTCCTAAGATATCACCTAATCTTCATGTAACGCCCCGACCCCAGTTACCCAGAGTTGGTGATTTATTACATAACATTGGCATGATCACAAAGGATCAAGTCTCGAAAGACCTATTAGGTTAGTATTCTTGGAAACACTAGATATATTCATAAGTCTTACATTACATCATAAGGTAAAAAAAACTACAACAACATCTTGTCTTCATATCCCTTCATACTATCCCTACAGGTCATTCATAAATTACTTATTCACATCCTGGAAAAAATAAAACATTGAAAGGGGTGAGATCATATGCTCAGTAAGGATAAAAATATACCAGAAGCTTTCATAGATAAGCATAAACACTTAATGAAATGTATAACTAAAACAAAAGCCTTTTAAACTTGAACTTCAACATAATATGGCAAAGATAAAATGAAATAATGCCATTTAATTATTCACATGGATATTCTACTAGTTGAATAATCACATGCAATATCAATAACCACTTTCATAAAGATGGAATGCATAATGCCAGACTATCATAACCATGTATCCAAGGCCTCGTGCCGAGACTACAAATAAGATTTTTTCAAGGCCTCGTGCCAAGACACTAGTTTGCCTCATGATACCTACCGATGCATCAAGGATATATAGCGGTCCCCACCCGTCACTTACTAAGTCCAATGCATTCCTCATATAAAAAGTTTGAAACATAACATAAAAATTCGTATTAAAAATAGCATACAGAATGTCAATACTTTTAACCACAAACCATGAATGGTATAAAAATAGCACATCCACAGTCAAAAATAACTCATTCGATACAATATAGAAGATTGTATTGTATCAGATTAAACTCAATTGAGAATAATGAAGGATAATGACATATATTAAAATAATCATCAAACTATTGAGAGAAATATCCCCTATTTCTTGAAAACATTTAAAATTCACACTATTTGTCAAGAATCCATTTAAAATATATTTTTTTGAATCAAAGTGTCCCATACAATTTTGGAACTTTTAAAAGGAATTTTAATTTTAAAAAATTAATGTCCATATATATAAATCCTTAAAAAATTTTAAAACATGGGCATTAATGAGAAATATTTCGAAGAATAAGTCTTTAAAACATTTAAAAATGATATTTTAATTAGAGTTTCTAACCAAAAGAGAGACACTTGAATACAAATAATTGAGGTAATAAAAACATTGTAATATCATGAGAATAAAGGGATTCATGATATACTATGTCAAAGTACATTATATACACCACATAAAAGCGATTTGGTGTATAACAACAAAGAAGTCTCAATGGAATGTAAATTGAGATGAATTATCTTATAAAGACCATATCCTTAGGTTAAGGATAAATCAATGAACTAATTATGTGTTAAAAATATAAATACAATTAATATGATGGTATCTTCAGTTTAAATCAATCAGAGTACATTCACACATATTCTTGTAAAAACAACACAATTGAATTGGATATTTAACTCAACAAATGGAGATTGAGTTAAAATTACTCTTATCAAGTTCAAATAAATGACTTGAGAATTTATCAATGGAGTGATTATATGTATCAAAAGTATATCCATAGAAAGGGGAGTGGAAATTATGACATAATCAAATTAATAGTGATTCCACACATAATCTTGGAGTAAAATAATCAATGAAGTATGCGTAAAGCCGAATGAGTAGAAATTGAAATTTCAAATTCCCTTATCGATTAGGTAACTTAAGAAACATACAACCATGAAATAAGGATCATACAATGATGATGTAAATATCCATAAATTAAATTATATTACACAATGAATACAATCATGGGCAGTACACACACCACATGCAATAAATAAGTGGTGAACAATGGAAATCTCACGGAATTAAAAGTGAGATAAGAAACCCCTTACTTTGTAATTTTTCCTTGGTGGAAGGTAGTTTAACCTCCTTTATAATGGTTAAATAATTTTTATTTATTTATACAAGAATAATTTACATTAATATGATATCATATATGATCTTTTAACATTGATTTGTTAATAATATCTTAGCATTATCGTCTTTTCGAGTGTTAACAGATTCGTTTTCCTTTATATTATTTGTTATGCGAGCCGTATTTGTTATGGATGGGGTGTATCTTATTCATAACCAGAATAATATCATGTCTCTAAAAATTATTTTTAATCATCAAATGAGAATTAGACTTGAATGGATACGATGGGGAATGAATCTCATCGCGTTTGTGGAGATGGTAGTCCGTATGTACGCACGAGTGACAATATCATTCTTTTGATATTAAAATAATATATAATTGGATGGTATATCATATATATAGAATCATTATAATGTTATATTTATTATTTACATGAATTATAAATCATTATTATACCCATATAAATAAAAATATATTGAATAACAATTACACCACAACGTGGAGACGGTAGGCCGTACGTACGCACATATGGTGACATGTCACTCAAGGAATGGATAGAATAATGAATTTGTTTGTTCCATATTTATAATAACATCACAGTTTATATAAGATACTAGAGTTATTATTTTAGAATGGAAATAACAAGGAAAGAAGAAGTTGAATAAGAAAGGAACTTTAAAGAGGGTGGTGAAGACGTTACCTCTTCTTTGTGTTCTTCCTTTTGATTTGATCAAAAGGGATCCTTGGGTTGGATTTATGATCAAAATAAGGCCTATAGGTTGAAGTGAGGGAAGTTGAGAGAGTATTTGGGCAGGGTTTGGCCAAACCAAAAGGATTTGAATGTGTGAATAATTGGTTAGAAGTGGTGTCCTTTTTTAAGGGGGTGGAGGGACTCTTTAGAAAAAACTTAAAGTATTAATTTATAATAAATTCATATTCGGGTTCAAATGGCTCCAAAGTGTATTATGAAAAGTATAAGGTAGGTACGGGTCGAAATAATTTCAACCAATAGATTTTAGACAGGTTTGGTTCATTATATTAACCTTATCTTTTAGTTTTAACTCTTAGTTAATTAGTTTGACATTTACCATGTCACTTTGTATTTTTATATTATATAGTTAATAAACTTACTATATACATCCAATAGACCCCCTAAGTGGTCCATTAATGATAAAACTATCATGATACAAGTCCTTTGGTCGAACCTTAGATTTTTAGAAATTTAATATCAATTAATAATATAATATTTGTTTTAAAAACTCTTTTATGTCAATTTTGCCACTATTTGGTATTTAATTTTTGTGAAAATTATAACAGCATGATTACTTAGAAAAAAGTTAATTAAATCAATCCTAACATGTCATATTAACCTAAAAAATTCTTGTAATTCATTAAAAGTCTCAAATTATATTTATTTGGGTATTTATAATATCAATTAATTTTATATTTCACTAATAAAGTAATTACTGCATCATGATTGTGTCATAAATAAATTAAATTATTTAATGTATAAAAATTATAAACAAAATACCATTATGTAGGAAATATTTTTATCTTTCTAATTAATATTTAAAATTGAATTTATCTTATGTATAACCCTATATTAAAAATGTTTTAGTAAATAAACTTTGATTTTAACTCTTTTAACTCTTCTTTGAATTAAATAATAATAAATGTCCTAATCTAATCCAAGTAGACCTAAATGATAATATTTTACTCCTAAGGTTGTTTTTGGTCGAGATACACTTATCCAATAGAATTAGGACATGTGTTAGGGTAATATTAATATCATTTTTACCCTTAATTACCCTATTTACTTTTAACCGTGGTAAATAAAAGTAAGAAGTTACTATTCACCAAAAATTATTCTCATCTCATTGAACCACATTTTACTCCTTGATATTAACCATGTCTCTCGTATTTTCTAAATTCCACTCACCAGAAGCGGTAAAATTAAGTTTTATATGAATTTTCAAATTCTCCTAGGAGGTGGGTAAAAGACGGTGACAAGTTCAATAAAATTTTTATATATCTAAAATTATTCTAAACTAACTCCAATGAATTACATTGAACTTATATAGGTATTATGTATTTATTTTGACCTTAATTTAATTTAAATAAAATAAATAATTATTTAAATAAAAATTCGGTTTTAAACTATAACTCAGTATTTTTCACTATTCATCAAAAATTGAAAGTTTTTAGAAAAATACCAAAAATTCGGCCTAAGCTATATTTGATATTATGAATTCAAAAATGATGTCTATTTTACCAAATTCAAAACATATAATTTTCATTAGTTAATTTAAAAATTAATTCCCATTGTCAAAACAAATAGCGTGTTTTTAAAAAATAATAACTATCAAAAGATTGACACTTGTTTATGTCTGGTTTAAATGTGAAATTACGTGCAATGAAAAACATTGTATTAAATGATAAAAATATATTCTAAATATATTTTAAAACCACTCAAATTCATAATTTATCACTATTAATTATTTCGATTAAAAAAGTTGTTTTTAATTAAAATTTAGTAATTTTCACTATTCATCAAAATATGAAAGTTATCCGAAAAGTACCAAAATTTCACCCTACGATAATTTCAATATTAAAAATCCAATAATGAAGTCCATTTTGAAAGATAAAATTTATAAAATTTCAAAAAGTAGGTATTACTATTCATAACGGCTAGTTTGATTGGTTGTGGTCTATTAGAATCTCGAAGTTGCGTACAATGCAAGCCATTGCATTATTCAAAGGGAAACGTATCATGGAAGTTTGGGGTGTTACACTTAAATAGATTTATTGGAAATTTTATTTCAAAAGCTCAATCAAATATTTTTCTTGGGTTTCAGATTAATTATTATAAATTATCACTAGTAATTTATCTCCCTCTCTAAGGTACACATATTTCAAAGCAGTAGGGAGTGGTTTTGATTCTAGATGAGGGGCTGCTTCGGGGATAAAAGTAAACTGACATTTCGCACTTCCAAATGTTTTACCTCCTATACATAAGAAACTATATATTCTTCCTCATCATTTAACAAATCATCAAAGAGATCATATTTTACATCTTCCTCCTACATGAAATCAGAATCTACAAAACATTTGGAATCCACATGTTCGATGATATTTTCAATAGAATAAGTCTCTAATAAGGCTAAGAATTCATGGAACACATCATATTCTTTAATGGTTCAAGTAACAACTTCATAGAAGAGTGAAAATCATGAGTGATCATTTGATAAGTTCCTTATGGATTAAAAAATATTGAAGTGGATAATGATATCTCAAAACTCTATAGTGAGTGTCCCTTCATGGAAATTGATGATTCTTTTGGACAACTTTAAGAAAGGTCTCCCCAAAATTATGGGTGAGTGTTATGGGCTCCTATATTCTTCCAAATTCAGTATATAGAAGTCATCTGTATAGGATCAAAATAATGATTTAGATGCTCAATATACAAGAGGGGGGTGAATTGTATCCTTTAAAAATTCTTTTGGAACCTTTAGAGTTGGTTATAAAACTTTTGTTTTCAACCTTAGGGAAAACTGTGTTTAACAAAGTTAAACAAGGTAAATTCACAAAACCTCTTATTTCTACAAACTTGCTAGATTCCGGATATATGGTTTTTGGAAATGAAAATTAAGAAAAGTTTACAAGGAAAATGATTCTACCTTAAATCATATAGAATCTTACTAATCAGAGTATACAAATACAATAAAGTATAAGATAATTATACTTTCCTTATTAATAAAAATGCAGTGGAAAAAAAACTTGAAAAAAATATAAGTAACAAGTATGAAATATTTTAACCCAAAGGGTAGGGTATCCAAAAACCTTGGATATACGTCCCTTGATTTATACTTTAAAAAATGTTTGTCTTACCCACACCAAGGTAAGACCTCGATAAGAATATTGGAGTCTGTCTTGCTATCCCCGAAAGCCCTCAAACTTCAAGGTACTCAACACCTATATCTTCTTTATTAAGTAAGTCCTCAAACTTTAAGGTAGTCGGAACCTCTGTCTTCCTATCCCTATAATCCCTTGATTGTACACAAAAACAATCAAAGTCGCACGAAGCAATCTGAACAAGATGTTTAGTATGCACAAGGCATGAGAGTATCTCTCTCTAGAAATCACTTTTGCAGCATGTAATCTCTAGAGTTCTAGATCAGTCTGTTTCTTTTTGAGCTCATTCAAATAAACTCCTATTTATAGTCATTTCTCCAACAGTAGGCTCCCTCCTCCAACGGTCATATTTTTCCTTGAATTTTGGAGGGACCAGTACACGTGTCACTCAAACAACAGTTAGTTAGAAACAAAATGCACGACATCATTTCATAACTATAACAAGGGTAAGGAAAATATTTTTTCTCAACCAATTCAATTTTTCAGAGTCTAAGGAAGAATAAAATTCAGATTATAAGATAAAATCATTAGGATTCTATATTACATGAATATTTAGATTCTATTTTTCAAGGAATTCAGAATTAGAATTCTATAGACTTTAGAGTCTGAATTCCAAGGAAATCAGAGTCTTAATTCTAAAGAATTTGGAACCTGAATTCTAAGGAATTAGGAGTCTGAATTATAAGGAATTTGGAACCATAATTATAAGGAATTCAGAGTCTGAAATCTAAGGAATTCAGAACCTGCATTCTAAGAAATTCGGAATTTGAATTTTAGAGAATTCAGAATCTAAATTTCAGAGAATTAGAAATCTGAATTTAATAGAATTTGGAATATGAATTTCATAGAATTATAAATCTGAATTTTAGATAATTCAGAATCTGAATTTTAGAGAATTCGGAATTTGAATATCAGAGAATTCAGAATCTGAATTTCAGAGAATTCAGAATTTGAATTTCAGAGAATTCAGAATCTAAATTTTATAGAATTCGGAATCTGAATTCAGAACCTGAAAATATAATACTTTATATCTATGTATTTATAGGATTCTGTGATTTTAGAAATGAAACTGAATCTTACACTTATAAATAAAAAGAGTTAGGTTTAGTGAAACTAAATCATGAACAATAAAAACAAATATTGGGAGAAAATTTCTTTGGGAAGGAAAATTTTCCTTAAAAAGATAAATCTTATGGGAAATGAAATTTTCCTTTAGATAGAGTGTTTTTAATTTTCAAAACATAAAGAAATGGAAAAGTCATAAGGAAACCTTATTGACTCAACAATCTCCCCCTTTTTGGAAAGCACAAACATCCTTACTAAAAAGAATCTAAGGACTTAGAAATTTTATGGTCTTGAAAATATAAAACTTATCTCCCTTTAATTATAGATCATAGTGAATACGACTAACTCCCCCATAGGCTTTGTAATCACTAAGGATCGTATTCTTGATTTCCTGAATGAGATTTTTCATTTTATTGCATTCAAAAAACATCATTGATAAGAACATTCCTCTGGATGAACTCCCCCTTACTTTGGGAAATATATTCTTTATTTTGTATTCTTTTTTATCATTCCTTTCTCCCACTTTGTGATTTTAAAAAAGCAATAGAGGTAATGAAAAAATTGGTATCTAAAACATTAGTACTAAACAAACAAATATATGGGGAACAAAAAAAATTTCATTAAGACTGAAAGTATTTTTAAAATGAGGAAAATACAATAAAAGATCGTAATAGAAATAAATTATCCTTATTTCTCCTTCGGCATTAGTTTCTTAACAATAGTTTTTAGCTTCTCGATCTCTTTGTGATCCTCTTCTACACACTTTAGTAACTGATCTTGATATTCAGTTTTCCTCTCTAAGGATTGAATTTTTTCTTCCTGAGGCTTAAGAATGTCTACCTGAACTTTCAAGACTTCTTCTTGTTTAGAAAGATTCTCTTCTATCTGTATTCTGATATCCCTTTCCCTCTTCTAATTCATGGCCAAAAAATTTATCTTTCCATTCAAATCCTTAACTTCCTTCTTCCGAGTAGTCTCTTCAAGGCTTAAATTTTCCTCAAAACTATTTGAAAGGTCCTTGATATTCCCATCTTTAGTATCAAATGAATCTTTTACGTTATCATGAAATTCATCAAAGATTCTCATTTCTTCAATAGTCTTCTTTGACCAACTTTTTATCTTCTTATAGGATCTTTTGTGAGCCACATAACCAATGAGGAAGGTCTTGAAATCTACCTCTAGTGCAACACATTTTCCATCACCATGGAAACTGAATCTAACTTATGATTTACCATATTCTGATGCATCTAGAATCTTGAATCTATGCTTGGGAATAATGTAATAGTACCAACCAGCTTTTTCAAAGAATGAAAAACAAAATAATGTCTGAGGGAAGATGATTCTGAATCCGATTGTTTGGTTAGTGAGGATTCTTTTTATATATACTCATATTTCCTATTTGATGAAGCACCAAAATCTTTCTTCTTCACCATATACTTAATAGGTGTATCTACTTCCACCTTCTTTCCCTTTTCAGCTCTCGAAATGATGTATTGTTCTTTAAGAGACTCATGCTCACTATCAGATAGCTGGAAAATCTTCTCTTCCTCAACTTCTTCTTTCTCTACATCAGCCACTAGATCTTCTAGATGAATAAAATCATGATTACTACTTTCATCATCTATTGGATTATTCACTTCTTCTTCACCTTTCTCATATTTTCATGGGGTAGAAATTTTTGAGGATTCATCTTGAGAACTCTAGATTGATAATTTTACAGATGGAATTTCCTTCTCATGGTAGTCTTCAACTTTCTTTATGATATCATCAGTTCCAAATCCTTCTTCTTATTCCTCTTCTTCTTCTTCTATTTACTCTGCCACTTATTCTTCTTCAATAATTTATTTTTCATGATGTGATTCCATAATCACCACTTTCTTTCCTGGTGTCTCTGTTAATGGTTTTATCCAAAAATATTCTGGCACTGGAATTTGTTCAAATTCTTTCTCAGCATATTTGAGAAGTGATTGTACAATCTTAGCTTCAGATAAATTCTTCCTTTGCTTCTTCTCTTTCTATTGCTTCTCAAGATTCTCAGCAGCATTCTCCCTCAAAGATTTTTCCTTAGTAGGGTCCAAGCCAAAATTAGGCTCCCATTCCTTCAAATTCTTCTTATCTTCTCTTCACTTAGCCACTACTTCATCAGGATAAGCTTTTTTCTTCTTCGACTTCAATGGTGTTGACTGAGTTTTCTTGGCCACAAGAGTTTTTGATTTCTCTTACGTCTCCTTAGCCTTTCTCTTCCTTCGACCACTCTTAGAGGTTTCATCCACTTACAGCTTCTTTGACAAAGCTTCTATTTCATCTTCAAAAAGATCATATAATTTTCTAGATTCACCGAAAAAACCAATTTTCATTCTCCTTAAGGTTTTATCACTTCGCAACATCACATTGTAATTTATCGGCTTGGAACTGCATGGGATTTTGAATGAATGAAGGCAAAGAACAATAATATTTGAAAGAATACCCGGATACATAATAATCTGAGACTTTATATTTCTATTCTTGATATTCTCAATCATCACCAAGATATACTTAACCAAGTTTATCTTCCTGAGGTTCACTAAGAAATCCAATATATATATACCACTCTTCTTCAGAGTATCCCTATCCCCTTTCCTTGGAATTATAAAACCTTGAACCCACAATTCAATAATCTAAAAACTTATAGAGAGATGAATGATCTTAAAAGTCTGCACTCCTTTCAAGACATGACACTCTATTGACTTTTCCTTATCAAAAGATCCAGATTCATCAGGAATTTTGTGGGTACAGAACTATGCTTTACCTTCGTAAGGAGTACCAATCAGACTTGCTGCCATGCTGTATGAAAGAGAGTAGGTCTTTCCATAACAATTGAAAGAAAATTTATCTTTCCCTCCTTCATTGAAAAAACTAACTATTTCATAGAACTCCACCATCAATTCCAGATACACAAGATCCTGTGCCTTCATTTTTGATACACGTACACTCTCCCAACCATCCAACTTGAAATTTTTAGATATGATAGAGTCATACTAATGATAAAACTTCAGATCAAACAACCTTTCCTTATATATCTTCCACTCAGAGATTTTCATAACATTTGATATTTCTTTATGAGGAGAGGATTCATCAGACATCCAGAACTATGGAAAATTTTGAAGATTCAGAATGGCCTTAAAATATAGAGGCAGAGCTTTAACACACAAGAGCTTGGAAAATTGATGTGGGGCAACCATCGGGGAGGGATTTATATAGGCAATTGAAGTTTCGGTTCAACTTCCATGTTTTATCCAACGGTTGAATTTTTTTATCAAATCTAATGGTTGAGATGATAATCAATGAAGGATTTTTATAGGTTTTGATCTTTTGAGGTTTTTAAGATAAAAATTTGTATTTAAGAAAAAGTGAACCCAAAAAAGTTTTTTAAACAAGAAAAAAATACCAAAAAATAAAAAGATGATTACAAAAACTTAGTAAAGGAAACATACCTCCTGGATTTCTAATAAAATTATTCGTAATGAGAAAAATTCTTCTTGGCCACGAAAAATTTTAACTAAATTTTTTTTACTACGAAAAAATTTTGATTACGAAAAAATTAGACTGCGAAATTTTTTAACTACAATAAATTTATACTATAAAAAATTTAGACTACGAAAAATTTAGACTTCCAAAAACTTAGACTATGAAAAAATTAAGACTACAAAAAATTTAGACTACTAAAAATTTAGACTACTAAAAAAATGTACCCCCCTATGAAAAGAATTTTCTTACTGTAAGGAGATAAGTTTCAACAAGAAGTTAATATGGAAGATTAACTTACAGTTAAAATTCCTAAATTCTATTTAATATATTTAAATCTATCAAAGGATAAAGATTTTATGAAAATATCAGCAAGTTGATCTTGAGTTCTGATAAATTGAAGAATGATATCTTATTTTTGTGTGTGATCCCTAAGAAAGTGATGCCTAATATCTATGTGATTTTCATGAGAGTGATGTGTAAGGTTTTTACCTAAGATAATGACATTGGTATTATCACACAATATTTGTGTTTTGGTAGAACTCATACCATAGTCTGTGAGTGTGTGTTGCATCCACAACACTTGAGCAAAATAACTTCCAGCTACTATATATCTAGCTTCAGCAGTGAAAAGTGCTACTGAGTGTTTCTTTTTTCATGGCCAAGAAACTAATTAATCACCTAAGAAATTAAAAGTTCCATATGTACTTTTCCTATCCATTCTACATCCACTAAATTCAACATCCAAAAAACTTTTAAAAACCAAATTGTTTCAATAATTTTAAAAGATTCCTAAATATATGGTTCTTTTTAAGTAACAAAAAATCCTTTTCACTGCCTTTAAATGCAATTCCTTATGATTAGATTGATATATTGCACATAATCATACTAAAAAAATTAAGTCTGGATGACTAGATGTCAAGTAAAGTAGACTTTCTATCATACCCCTAAAAGATTTTTAATCTACTGGTTTTCCAACTTCATCAAGATAAAGTGAATTTGAGGTACCAATGAGAGTACTTATACTCTTAGTTTTGTTATATCCATATTTTTTATAAAGATATTTAATATAATTATGTTGAGATATATATATTCCTTTTGGTTTTTGAGAAATTTGAAAATCAAGGAAAAATGCTAACTCACCCATCACTCTCATTTTAAACTCAGATTTCATTAGATCCACAAAGAAATTAATTAAATATTGATGAATTGGACCAAATATAATGTCATCAACATAAATTCGAACAATAAAAACTTTTTTCTTATCCTTCATTATAAAAAGGGTTGGATCAACACTTCCCTTAACATAATTTTTTTGAAGAAAAAACCCTGTAAGTCTATCATACCAAGCTCCAGGGGCTTGTTTAAGTCCATATAATGCTTTTGTAAGTTTGAAAACATGTTCAGGATGTTTTGTATCTTCAAAACCAAGAGATTGTTCAAAAAAAAAAAAACTTCCTCTTGAACATAACCATTAAGGAAAGCACATTTAACATCCATTTGAAAATTTTTGAAGTTAAAGAAAGCTAAAAGGCAAGTAGAAAATGAATAGATTCAATTCTAGCTACTAGAATATAGGATTCTTCATAGTCTATTCCTTCTTGTTGATTATAGCCTTTAGCAACCAATCTAGATTTATTTCTTACTATGATTCCATTCTCATCACACTTATTTATGAAGACCCATTTTACTCCAATAATAGAAGTTTCCTTAGGTCTTTCAACCGAGGTCTAGACTTTATTCCTTTCGAATTCATTTAGCTCATATTGCATAGCTTTTATCCAATCATCATCACCTAAATCTTCATCAATGCTTTTTGGTTCTAGTTGGGAAAGAAATACTTGATGTTATACTTCATTTTATATGGAACTTCTAGTTCTTATAGGTTGATTTAAATCTCTAATGATACTATCATAGTGATGATTCTTAAGAAACAACTGATTTGGGTTTTGTAAAACCTTATCATCAACATATGGTAGAAAATATTCTGGGGTAAATGCTTCAAAAGAATTTTCTTGAACATTTTTCTTATCAGAAGAATCTTCTATTTAGGGTTGATAATCAGTTTTTGAAAAAACATCAGAAGATGTTGGTTGAGGTTGTTTAAAAACAAATGGATTGGTTTCATCAAATTTAACATGTATGGTTTATTCAACAGTACAAGTATTTTTATTGAAAACTCTATAAACCTTATAAGTTGTGGAGTATCTTAAGATAAATTCCTTCATCAGATTTTGGTGTGAATTTGTGTAGATTATCCTTAGTATATATAATGAATACCTTGCAACTAAAAACCTTGAAGTAGGAAAGTCTACGTTTTCTACCATCCATAACTCATACGGAGTTTTATTAAAAAAGGTATAATTAAAACACGATTTATAGTATAACAAGTAGTACTTACAGCTTCAGCCCAAAAATGTTTGGCTATCGAGTATTCACTCAACATGGTTCTTGTTATCTTTTGAATAATTTTGTTTCTTCTTTCAACAACACCATTTTTTGGAGGAGTTCTTGGTGCTGAGAAGTTATGAGTAATTCCATTTCTATTACAAAAAGTTTCAAAATTATAATTTTGAAATTATCCTCCATGATCATAATGAATAGTTATTAAAGGAAGGTTTTTCTCATTTTTAACTTGGGCTCTAAAAATTTTGAAATAAGAAAAATATTTAGGTTTCTTTGCTAGAAAATAGACCCATGCAAATATAGTTTAATAATCAACTAAGAAAAATGCGTAATATGTTTCTCCAATTCTTCCAGTTTGTGTTGGACCAAAAATATCCATATGCACCAACTGTATTGCATCAGCGGTTGAGAATTCACCGACAAATTTATAACTTGATTTATGTTGCTTACCATATTGACAGGGATAAAAAACTATTTTAAAATCAAATCTAAGCACCAGTAGATCCTTAACTATTCTTTTCTTAGAGAGTTTGCATAGGTTTATAAGGTTACAATGGCCTAACCTTCTATGCCATAATCAAGAATGGTCTTTCATTGCACTAATACAAGGTAGATCTTGAATCCTAAGGTTTTCTAAGTTTAGTGTGTAAAAATTATCTTGCCTATGGGCATAAAGAATAAAATCTTCCTTGGAATTGTGTACTAAACACTTATCATTCATGAAATTCACAATTTAACCTTCATCACATAACTGACTTATGCTAATAAGGTTGTGTATAAGACCCTTAAAAAATAATACATTTTAAATCAATGTTTTTCCTAGAAAAACAACATTACCTATACCAATAATTTTTCCCTGAGCATTATCTCCAAAAGTTACTTTTCCTCCCTTCATCTTGATAATATTATCAAAGAAGTTATTGTTACCAGTAATGTTCTGGGAACATCCACCATCCATATACCATGTATTGGTTTTGGTAATATATTTACTTTCAAAAAAAAAGTTTCTTAGACTTTTGGAACCCAAAATTTCTTGGATCTAGAAACTTCAGAAAGAAAACTTTTAGGAACCCACATTTTCTTTGAAAAATAAGATTTATGAAAACCTAAAGACCGAGTTTTGTTTAAGGAACAATTTTTTTCCCAATTCCCACCACACTGACACTTAGTGTAGGATAGAGCACTTTGAAGAACAAAATAAATATTACTAGAAATCAGGTTTGAATGAGTATAACCAAATCCAGAAATATTCCTTAGAGGTTGAATTTGGGAATACATATTATCAAAGTTTTCCTTACCCTAAGTAAAGTTTGAGAAACACTTCCTCAAGAAAAATATTTTTGACTTCTGTCTAATAACTAAATCCTTATCCTCAAAAACATTAGTTTTAGCACTAGAGTTAGTCTTTAAAACATTTTTCTTAGAAATTAATTTTTCTAGATCCTTATAAAGTTTATCCTTCTCAGAATTAACTTCCTCAAGGGTTTTTGAAACACTTTCAAAATCAAAAATTTTCTTATCATGATCTTAGAAAAATCTGATAATTCTTTAATAAGAATTGAAATCCTAGAATTTTCCTTATCTAGTTTCTTATGGACTTTATAATTTTCATTCTCAAGGAGCTTAGCAAACCTAGAAACTTATTGATAAGTAGGTAAAGCATTTTCTTCATCAGAAGAGGATTCTTCATCCTAATATTAATGATATTTAATACCATTATAATTAGCATTCAAGGATAAATTGGTTATGGATTCAACATTGTGTACCTTGTCCATTAAACAATGATTTTCAATAGGTAACTTGGCAAGTAAACCAATATTCTTCTGATCAGAAGATTCATACGCTGAATATTCATCATAAGAGTCTCCACCACTGGCACTATAGGTTTCAATATCTTTCAAAACTTTCATTGCTTTATCTTTTTAGTACTTCTTTCTATTTCTCTCAGAATTATTTTTCTTTCTATCCTTTTTCTTAATCATAGGAAAATCTGGCCTTATGTTCCCTGCTCTCTTGCATTCATAACAATTAACTTCAAAGTCTTTCTTTTCCTTCCTTCCTTTCTTCTTATATCTATACTGAAAGTCTTTCTTCTCAACTATCTTGTTCATCCTTCGATAAATATTAGCTAGTTTATTCTCTGAAGGTTCACTCTCACTTGATTCAAATAAAATAGTAACCTTCTTCATCTTGTATCTAGTAACCCTTTCAGGAGTCTTTTCTTTAGTAGTTATAAAGGATAAACTTCCATTTCCATTCTTCTTCTTATTTAGATCAACATCTCTTTTAATTCTTGTCTCATGTTGAAGACGAGTTCCAAAAAGCTCATCAAGAGTAATCTGAGATACTTTCCTATTCTCATCAATAACGGTTCTCTTAGATTCCCACTCATTAGGCTTGATATCTATAATCTTGCTCACAAGTTCCTCATCATCTAAAACTTTTTCACCAATAGATTTTAAACTATTAAAAATTTTCATAAACCTCTATTGTACCTTACACACTAGTTCTCCATAAGGAAATAAAAATCCATGATATTCTGCTCTAAGCATAACTCTTCTAGTTTCTATAACCTTGGATGTACCAAAATGAGTAACCTCCAATTTCTTCCAAATACAATTTACAGCTTCACAAGATGAAATCTGGCTATATATATTCATGGTCATTGAACACAACAAATTATTTCATACCTTGTAGTTTAGTAGATATTCTGAATTTTCTTGATTAGTAAAATTTCTGAATTCCTTATCAAGAATCTTGTAATATCCAGTAAGCATAAAAAATTTGTCTACTCCAGTATTAATAAAAAAAGTCTTCATAAAATATCTCCAATATTCATAATCATTCCCATCAAATATAGTTGGTCTAGTGGGATTATTATTTTCAATCAACCCAACATTCATTCCTTCCATCTAAAAGAAAATACTTTCTACATAAACTAGTTAATAGAAAAAGTTTGTAAATAAGGATAAAAATATCCTAAGCAAGGAAAATATAGAAAAATAAAAACTGTGAAAGAAAACTTATATGTGAATATAAGTATTTCAGATACCTCCTCTGATACCAATAGTAGGATCAAAATAATGATACTGTTACTCAATATACAAGAGGAGGGGTGAATTTTATCCTTTAAAAATTCATTTGGAACCTTTAAATTTGGTTATAAAACATTTGTTTTCAACCTTAGGTAAAACTATGTTTAACAAAGTTTAACAAGGTAAATTCACAAAACCTCTTAGTTGTACAAACTTTCTAGATTCCAGATATACAGTTTTGAAAATTAAATTTAAGAAAAGTTTACTAGGAAAAAGACTCTACATAAAAGAATATAGAATATTACTAATTAGAGTATACAAGTACAAGAAAGTATAAGATAATTATACTTTCCTTATTAATCAAAATTCAGCGGAAAACAAACTTGAAACAATACAAGTAACAGTTATGAAATCTTTTAGCCCAAAGAGTATGGTATCCAACAAAATTGGATAAAGGTCGCTTGAATTATAATTTCAAGAAAGTCAATCTTACCTACACCAGGGTAAACCCTCGATAAGAATATCAGAGTCTGTCTTTTTATCCCCGTAAGCCCTCGAACTTCAAGGTAGTCAACACCTCTTTCTGACTTAGCAATAATGTCCTCAAACTTTAAGGTAGTCGGCACCTCTATCTTCCTATCCCTGGAAGCCCTCGATTGTACACAGCCAAAATCAGAGTCGCACAAAGAAATCTGAACAAGATATTCAGTGCGCACAAGGAATGAGAGTCTCTCTCTCTCTATAAACCACTTCAAAAGCATGGAATATCTAGAGTTCTAGATCAGTCAGTTTCTTTTTGAGCTCATTCAAATGAGCTCTTATTTATAGGAATTTCTCCAACGGCCGGCTCCCTCCTCCAACGGTCATATTTTTCCTTGAATTTTGGAGGAACCTATACACGTGTCACTCAAACAACGGTTAGAAACACAATGCATGACATCTTTTCATAACTATAACAAGGGTAAGTACAATATGGTTGATCAACCAATTCTATTTTTCAGAGTCTAAGGAAAAATAAAATTCGGAGTCTAAGAGAAAATCATACGGAGTCTATATTACTTGAATATTTGGATTTTTTTTCAATTATTTCAGAATCATAATTCTATAGGCTTCGGAGTCTGAATTCTAAGGAATTTGAAACCTGAATTATAAGGAATTCAGAGTTCGAATTCTAAGGAATTCGGAACCTGAATTCTGAGGAATTAGGATTCTAAATTATAAGGAATTCAGAACCTAAAATCTAATGAATTTGGAGTCTGAATTCTAAGAAATTAGGAACATGGATTATGAGGAATTCGAAGACTTAATTCTAAGGAATTTGGAACATAAATTCTAAGGAATTTGGAGTCTGGATTCTAAGGAATTCAGAATCTGAATTTCAAAGAATTCAGAATCTAAATTTCGGAGAATTCAGAATATGAATTTCAGAGAATTCAGAATTTGAATTTGAGAGAATTTAGAATCTGAATTTTAGAGAATTCAGAATATGAATTTCAGATAATTCAAAATTTAAATTTTAGAGAATTCAGAATCTGAATTTTAGATAATTTGGAATCTGAATTTTAGAGAATTCGGAATCTGAATTTCAGAGAATTCCGAATATGAATTCAGAACCTGAAAATAGAATACTTTATATCTAAGTATTTATAGGATTCCGAGGTTTTTAAAATGAAAATGAATATTACACTTAGAAATAAAAATAGTTAGGTTTAGTGAAACTAAATCATGAACAATGAAAACAAAGATATGGAGAAAATTTCATTGGGAAGGAAAATTTTCATTAAAAAGATAAATCTTATGGGAAATGAAATTTTACTTGAGATAGAGTGTTTGTGATTTTTAAAACATAAAGAAATGGAATAGTCATAAGGAAACCTTATTGACTCAACAATCTATGAATAAGAGATATTTTAATTTTACTAATAAATTATCTAGAACTCCTACTGGGAAGACTATGGATCTATTTTTAAGATGGACCACCACTCTTGTGGGATTAATGTTTCCCATCTGCAAAGAAGTGTATACTGAGTGAGGTGATGTATTAATTGAAGCACCTAGATAACATAACTAGATATTGATATTTAGGTAGAAATTGTGTTGTGATAAGGGTTGAGACACTTCTTCCAAAATTTTTCCTTTCATTCCCTTGATGTATCCTCTTCTTAGGGAAAATATCATTAAAAAATGTAGCATAGTTTGGAATTTTTTTGAGTTCTTCAAGAATGGAAATATTAATTTCCACTTAATGGAAGGTGTCCAGAATTTATTTTTGAAGTGATTCTTCTTGAAATATATTTGATTCAATAATACTTGATGGAAATGGTGGGGGTAAGTATTTCTTATCCCTTTTTTTCCTTTACAATGTAATTTCTTGTCTCTTCCACCATGTGCTATCCTTATCCTCCTCATCTTTATTCCCCTATACATGGTGCATTTTTATAGAATTTTCAGAATTCAAAACATGATTCTCTCCCAAACCCATTGGTTTTCTTTCTAGTTCATACGATACTGGTTGTGAGTGTTCTTTTACACTTTAGTTTGTTATCATGGTGACATTCTATTTTGGGTTTGAAATTTTTTGGGAAGTAAGTTTTCCTGCGTTTTGGACATGATTTCAACAAGACATCCTGCCATGTTTGTCGGCTTATAAACCTTATCCTCTAGGACATCATACTTGGATTTTATCTATTCTATAGAATGTTTTGTTCTGGTGGACGGTTTATTATATGGTCTTATGAAAGTGGGTGGTTGGTGGTGTGAAGGATGGTTATAAGATTTCATTTTTGAAAATGGTGGTGGGTTTTGGAACTAGTTTTGGTATAGGGGTCTAGATTGATTCTAATGATTTCCAATTTCATATTGAACATGGTTAAGCTCTCTACATCCTTGATTTTTTTATAACTACCTTGGATGAAAGGTCTCACCACAAGTTTCCATTCCCTGTATTTCATGACATTGGTCAGCGAAATGTTTAGGTGATGGGAATAAAACCCATACATTAGTTGATTCTTGTTGGCCACTCACTTTCTTCAGGGTATCTGTTTGGATATACTGGTTGACTCATCAATCTTATTTTCCCATAAAGGCGATGGATAAGAAGTTTTTACATCATGAATACCTCTTGTTCCAGTACATCTTGTAACAAAATGTTACGAGTTCTAGGAAATCTTCTCAATCAGGCCCTTGGATTCTTCTGATGACTTGTCAATCAATGCACCTCCATATGACGCATCAAGAAGGTTTCCTTAATTTTATAGTAAGCCTTGATATAAAAATAAAAGAAAGTGACGCTCCTCAAAGGCTTGATGTGGGTATATGGCACATTGTTTTTAAATATTTCCAAATAATTGTAAAGGATTTCTTCAAATGACTATCTAATGGAATAGATCTCATTTCCAATGGATGTGATTCTAGAGGAGGAGAAGAATCATTTCATAAAGAATCTTACCAAGTCATTCCAATCATTCAAATATCTTGGTTATAGACCATAAAACCATTATTTGGAATCTTATTCCAATGAAAATGGGAATACCTTCCACTTTATCTATTCCTCAGCTACTTCATAAGGACTAAAAGTAGAGAAGACATGTTTGAACTCTTTAATATGTTTGTTTGGATCTTCACCTTCCAAGCCATGAAACATTAGAAGAAATGGAATCATGTTATGTTTCATCTCAAAATAATTTTTTAACACTAGAATGACAATTTGATTATTTTTATTAAGTAATTATGGTGTAAAAAGGTCTCCAAGGGTTGGATTTTGATTTCCAACCAGGATGATAGGATCGGAGTGACCAATTTATGTTTCACTTAATTCTAAAAGAGGAATGTCCTAAAATATAGAATGAAAATTAAGGTTTCTAAGTCTATTAAAAAATGTTCTTTAAATTTATAGTTATAGGGGGAATGGTTCAGTGTTTGAGGTTCTAGTCATGAAATTTTGAAGAGAAAATAAGAAAAGGGAAAAGAAAGAGAGATATAGATTGAAAATGTTGGCACTAAATCCCCGACAACGGTGACAATTTTTGACATGAGACTGTCATGGGATGTGAAAAAATAGTTATTTACTTAGTCAAAATATAGTAATGTGGTTGACCTAGGATGTCTTTAGAGGAGATCACACAACAATCAATCCGTCAACTTAAAATTAGAGAAAGAAGTGTGATTGTTTTTTAAATCATTTGTTTTTTAAAAGAAGAAAAGAAATTTAAATAATGTTTAAAATATAATTAATAAAGAGAGTGATGGGGTCAGGGTAGGATCAACTTTTTCAATTTTATCATGGTCATGAAAATCATTTCCATCTCTTCCTATTGAATAATAAATAAACAACTCCTTGATCGAGTTATCAATCACCCTTGGTTGAAGGAATCAATGGAAACCACTCCTATGTGTATTAAAGTTTATGAACCATTTCCAAAAAACTAAGGAAATTCATGATCAAGAATTGTTTATCCTTATAAATTTATAAATGAGTAACTAGTTCCACACTCTTGCCCACAATTTCTAGATACTCACCACCTTACAGAATCTTCTCGATCGAGACATATTGCACTAGGCAGAGGGAGTTTAAAGTTTTTCAGCCGAATCTATTAATAATGAATACACCCAAATCCCAAAAAATGATAGCATTAATAAAATTGGGAGCTACTAAAAATAAAAATAATTCAATAGAAAAAGGAATTTTTATATTTAATCATAAGAATATTACATTAAAAAAGTGAAAATTCCCCTTCTTTGATCACTCAATGGTTTTACCCCTCCATGTAAATGGTGAGAGAGTTAAAAGGGAAAGAAGAGGGCATAATGAAAATAAGAAAAAAGAAAAGGTAAAATGAACGGTAATTCAAGACTCAAATCCTCCATCACAGCCCCTCCTTCACCTTCTTCAACGACCCATGAATGGAAATGGACACAAATATTTATAGTCTTGAGAGGTGTAACATTTTCCATCAAGATTCAATCCTACAAATATTTTAGTTCAATTAGAATATTAAATTTTCGAATCATGGGAAGTTGTCTTCATAAAAGTTTTCCCCATATTTCTCGTTTATTCACCAACAAAATTGCATAATATTTGGACAAGTTTCAAAATGTTATGATGAATTACAAATGAATACTTTTTATTCCTAAGGACACTTCTCAACTACATCCAACTTGGAGCATATAATAGATTCCTTAATGAACTAATTTATTCTTGATTTTTTTTGTGAACATGAATCTAAAAGTCATATTTCCAATTAATCTAGAATCACTTTATTTAGAGTTATGTAGGACATGATATTCTTCAATAACTGATGTGGGGTTAATTCTATCATCCAATAATATTTTTCCACTTGACTTATTTTTCTAGGCCTTTATGTGTCGAATTAGGTCTAAGTCCAAAATAAAAAAAATTAATCCAATGAACAAAGAATCCTAAAAAGAAGGTGTCACTCAAATTGGATAAAAATTGAAAATTATATGCCTGATATATAGAATATCTATAAAACTGTTAAATTTCCAGAATTAAATAATTTTCAAAATTAAGGCAAAAATTCACCAAAAATATTAAAATGATTAAAATCATTTCAAATTAATTAATTTGAAGGGATTAAATCATTGAAACACATACGAAAAATAATAATAATATTATCTCTATCAATTGTATTTAGATTTATCATGCTAAGATGGATTGTAGAGATAAACAAGACATATTTTATCCTGAGAGCGATTCTCGATTTATTTATATGAATGTGTTAATACCTTTGATAACATATCATGAATCTAAGAAAGTGATTTAATATGGGGGTGAAATTTATCAATAATATATTGTTTAAAGGAATGGAATTATTCAACTTAGTGATATGCATGTTGTAAATGAATTTTTAGATTTTTTTGGATTATGTTATAGGTGTTATTTCTAATGAAAAGGTTCAATTTAATATTAACTTAGTTCTCAGTTATATGAAAAGTTAAAAACCTCACAATAGAGTGTATCCAAGGGAATAATTGGAATTGAAAAATAAATTACGAGAATTACATGATAAGGGTTTCATCTTCCCCATTACTTTAACTTATGGTGATCTTATTTTGTTTGTTCAAAATAAGTATAGTTATTTGATTCTTGAAATTGACTATAGAGATCCCAATAATATTATGGTTAATAAAAAATATTCTTTGCCTCATGTTGATGGTGTGTTTGATCAGATCCATGTATCATAATATTTTTTTAAGATTGATCTTAGGTCTAGGTACTAGCAGGTAAAAGAGGTGGAGGAGGACATTTAAAAGATGATGCTTCGAACTAGGTACGACCATTATGAGTTTTTGGTTATACCATTCCTGTTAAAAAACACACCTAATGTATTTATAGATCTAATGTATAGAGTTTTTTATGAGTAATTAGATAGATTAGTGGTTTTATTTACTTATTTAATTATCAAATATTATAAAATATATAGAGATGAAGAGAATATTATAAGGATTGTGTTGAAATAGATAATAGAAAAAGGGGATTTTTGTAAAATTTAGTAAACATGAATTTTTTAGTAGAATATTTATTTACATGGATATATTATTTATAAATATGAAACAATATATGATACTATTATAACTAAAGTGGTGAAAGAGTGTCCAAGGATTACTATTGTCACTGATATTTTAATATTTCATGGGATAACAAGTTAATTTATAGTGTTTGTGGAAAACATTTCTTAGATAGCTAACCCACTAACAAAGTTAACATAAAAATTAGTCATGATTATCTAGATCAAAGAATGTAATGAATGTTTTAATATATTGAAAAAATGATTGTTTTATGCTCTAGTATTATCCTTTCCATCAAGAAATTCAATTTCTTTCATTTATAGAGTTGGTTTAGTGAAATTCCTTATTTTTGTTTTAAAGTATAATGATTGGGTTATAACATATAAATATTATCAATTAAAAACCCAAGAGAAATTTCTTATAATTCATTACCTTGAGAAGGATATAGTAGTTTATAATTTAAAAATTTAGTAGAATCATCTATATTGGTAGAAATATAAAATATTTAGTAACCATAATATTTGAAAATATATATTTACTCAAAAAGAATCAATGATGAAGAAGAGAAGATATTTAGAAAGTATAAAGAACTATGATTTCATGATTAACAATCATCCAAGTAAATAAAACAAGGTATTTGAGGCATTTAAATTAAAAAAAAATAAATTATTAACTATACTATGTTTATAACATAATCCTTTTGTTATCAATATAATGAACATTGAATTAAAAATTTTGTCTATATAAACTCTTTACCTTTTTTCATAGGTTTTAGTGGAGTCATCTTTATAAAAAAATATTATGTTGACTTGAAAGGGGGATCATTATTTGATAGAAAGAGTAAGATTATTTTGGATAGGTAATTTTCCTCGAATTAATGCTGATAAATTAGGTGTTATTATATTTTTAAAGAGGTTATGTGTTTTAAATGATTCCAAGTTAATGAAGAAATTATTTAGTGAATGTTACAACTCTCTATTTTCTTTTCATCTTGGAAGAAATAAGAAATATAAATACCTTCCAGAATATTATTGGTAGGATGGTATAATGAATAAAATTACTGATTTTAGCATTAAATATTTGAATCGTTTCTAAGTTAAAGCTGAAGGGAAAGTACTAAAGGAAATGCGTTAACCTTTATTAGTTCTAGAATGGGAATGAGAGAACATATACATGGATTTTTTACATGATTTCCAAATATATATTGGGAAAATAATTTTATTTGTGTTATCATTTATCATTTGACTAATTATATTAATTTTATTACTATTTGAGATACTATGTCTTTTGATCAACTTTATGTAATCTATCATAAAGAGATTGTCAACTTATATAGAGTTCCACACTCTATTTTATATGAGTTTAATCATATATTTACAACTAATTTTTGTAAGGGACTTTATAATTCATTGGAAAATGAGTTAAATTTCAATGGTTATTTTCACCGTCTATGAGATAGATATTTAGACCATAAATTACGATGTTAGAGGATATTCTTTGACATTTCTCATTATATTATCAAGGAAGGTGGGATAACCATCTATATTTTGTTTAATGTTCTCATTATAACTATTTTCAATCAAGTATTTAGAAGAAAACTATTGAGGAATTTTATAGAAAATAGTTTGGACTACATTATATTGGAATGATTTCAGTGAGATTTAATTTTTGTGAATAAAATTGGTGTAATAGATTATTGAGATGGTAAACATGATTCATCATTACATGAAGTAATAAAAAATCAGGCAAAAGAGTAATATAGATAACTAAAGTAAAGACCTATCATTTGATGTTGGTGACTAAATATTTCTAAAAATTATTTCCTTAAAAGGTGTAATGATTTTTGGTAAAAAAGGAAAGTTAATCTGATAGATTATTTAACTCTATTAAATTATAGATAAAATGGGATCAATTTCTTATTGGGAAGCCTTACTTCTGTGTTTATCTTAGTTACACAATGTATTTTTGTTTCATTGATAAATATGTATGTACCTGGTGCATATCATGTTTTCATCCTTGAGGTGGTACAATTAGAGGAGAATCAATTCTATGAAGTTTATATTCATAATCGTAATAATAAATCATTACTTAATAAGTTAATTTTCCCAGTAATTTGTTTTTGTGAATTACCCATATGAATGAAGAATAAATACATAAACTTGAAGTGGAAATGAGGGAAAAATATTCTCACATATTTAGTAATGAATAAAATTGTGATATACTAATTTCTAAAAGTGGTAATAATTTTAGGGTCCAGTTAATATTAATAATGAATAAATTTAATGTCTTATTAATGTTAATAAATATATTTTATGGTTTAGATTTAGAATATGATAATTGTATATGATTTTTATTTGGAAAAGAAATGGTTTTAATATATCTTAAATGTTTTCATTCCAATATTTTATTTTATTTAAAATTTAAAATTATAAATTTTAGAATTTTAAACTGATAATATAAATTTTATTTTTTTATTTAATATATCAAAATAATCTTAAGGTATTTTTTTCTGAAAATAATGATATTTGGGAACTTTTTTTCAAAAACTATTTTTTATACTGTTACAAGTACTTATTTTAAAATATATTTTTACCACATCTATAAATTTAATAATGGAAAATTCTTTTCAAATATGGAATTAAGAGGTCAAAATTTGGCAATTTTTTCAGTTACATTTTTGGTCATTTGGAATAGTTACCATGGTGAAACATTATTACCCTTGTAAAGGTTGAAAGGGTTAACGATGGGTTAAAATAAGAGATAAGGAATAATATATATCTATAAATAGGTTAAATTTGATTATTTGAAAGCATTTAGAATTTAACCTCTATTATATTATACAATTGGCTATTTGGTTTCACTTTACTTTGAGAAAAATATTTATTATATTAAATTTTTTATCATTTTTAAAAGATTTCCACTCCTCCCATTTATAAAATTGAACCCTCTTTCCTCGTATATTCAATCATTTTAAGAAAATTAACTTAACTAAACTCTTAAAAAAACATCCCAACATACCTCCACACATCCTAATGGTCATTTTAATTTCAAATGACTACTCCTATAAGGATTTATGTGTAATCTATAGGGAGATATCTAAGGAGTTATAAGTCCAAACTGACCTATTTCAAGTTTATTTCTTATTTATACTAATTAAAATATATTTTAACCACTATAACATAAAAAAATTAGTATATTTTATATAAATAAATTTTATGAAATTGATGGAACAACAATTTGTTATCTATTTTTCTATCCTATGGGAAATGAAACTATTACTCATGTGTACGTGTGAACTACCACCTCCATGAGGTGATGTGTTTTTTATTTCATCACCACCATTAATGTATTATTATAATGATGGATATAAGGTACATATATGATAGTTATTACATTATTATACTTCTATAAGGATAATATATGACTTATCTTTTAGTCCCTCAGTCAATTAAAAAATGGTAATTTTTCTCGTGTGAACATGTGGACTCTTATGTCCACAAAGAGATGTGATTCATTTATCAATAATAATTTACATGAATGGTCATAAGGATGGAAATAATTAATAAATAATACATGTATAAAATAATAATTATTGTACAAAATTAAAATAATATCCACTTAATTTTTTTAACCCAATAAAAAATGGAATAGTCACTCACGTGTATGTGTGAACTACCTCCTCTATGAAATGACGTGTTCATTTTTAATAACCACCATATATAGGTGGTACCAAAATAAATTGAATGATTATACATGGTAATTATAAAATTATTTATATTATGTATATGATATAACCATAACTAATTTTTCCATGGTCGACCTACAGATTCTATTTTGGAGATTACAAACAAAATGACCTTAGAAAGTATGGTATAATCTTAACCAACATAGAAAATAAATTAAACACAGTAATATGTTAAATAAAAAGATTATTAGTGTAATAAACATAAAATAGGATCCAAATTAATTATAAATATAATATAATTTTATTACTCAGGAGGGTAGACATACGATTAAATGATTCGGGACGTGAGGTAAGGGACTTTAAAAAAATATTATTTTAATATGTTCCTTCTAAAAATATTTCTTCCATGTCAAGGATATCTTAAATGTTAAGTTGATTTTATTATATATGGTTTAAAGGTTTCAAAAAGGTAATTTTCAACTATTTTTCAATTTCTTTAAAAATTAATAAAAATGAATGTTTTTAAATTTTATGTTTGGGTTATTTTTTACTTTTTTAAAAAAGTGAAACAGAAAGAGATTTTTAACATATATAGATTGAATCTCCTTCCCATAATCACAGTTGTTATTTTTTATTAATATTCATCTATAATTTAACATTATTTTTCAATTAATATTTTATTCTCACTTTTCTAGGAAACTTTTGTTTTAAATTTTTTTCAAGGAAATGGAAATTTCAGCTCAAATGACCTAAAGTGTTATTAATTATGGTTTTGAATGAAAATGCAATGAAGTTTTATTATTATAATTAGGGGTATATTATTTTTAATCCGTATTTGATTCTTAGACATTTTATATTAATAATATGTGAGATATAAATAACTCTAATGATGGGTGATCCAAACATCTCTTTAATGTATTGGGTAAAATGACAAAGTTTACCAGTGATATGATACTCTTAACAGATATCATAATTATCCAATTATACCATTATAATAGTTATTGTAAGGGTGAATGTAAGGATAATGTCCCAATGAACCTAAATGATATTCTTGAATTAATTTTTAAAGGAAATATTTTATTTTAAAAAGGTAAACAAGTGAGATTATGTTTATAAATATTGTTTATGACCATCTGAAAATGTGAAAGGATTCTTTATTAAGGAATTGTGTTCACGATTTTTCTTGTTTTCCTTGAAAACATCATGATTCTTATTTTTATTTTATTATTTATTAAAAAATTATTTATGAAATCTATTAAAACTTTATGTTTTTATGGTAAGTTAAATGGATATTTGAGCTCAATATTTATTATGAAGAAGGAAAACTTTCTTATGAAATTTTAGGATTATAAATATAGTAGTGAGTTTCTTTTATTATATGTCCTTTACTATTTTTTTTCTCATCCCACATTTTCAAATGTTTTTCACAGGGATTGTGTGTTATTAGGAATGTAAATATATTCATTTTTATAGTTATGGTAGTAATTTTGAATGTAGCATGTGTGCATTTATAAAGATTTTTTGTGGGAAAATTGACATTGTGTTGAAGTATCCTCTTTTTAGTGTAACATATTCCATAATTATATAAAACATTAAAATAGAAAATTTATTTGGGATGTAAGTGAAGAAATATATGAAAAAATCATGTAATATATTTGAATTGTATGCATATGTTCTTATAGTCGGTATCAGATTAAAGATTTAGAAAAATTCTGTGGTTATGATGATGTTAAAAAAACACATAAGCGATTACAATTTATTGTCATATTATCATGAGATAAATTTTGAGTATTCCCATGCTTTTTCATCTAATTTAAGTTAATTTAGAATGTTTTTGCATAGATGGGACTTGGAATCTAAGGTTAAAATGCATTAGAAGGATAATACCCTTCTAATCTAAAAACCTAGAATGGTGGGAATTAGAATAGGGTAGTTTTTTTCTATGTTAAATTAGTTGACACATGTTATTAATGGAGGTACCAATGTAGGGGAGTGAAAATATTATCTATAAAAGAATATATCCATATTCTATTATTTCATGAAACAATAACCTTTGTATTTTTATGGATCCTTAGACCTAGTGAAAACAAAAGGATAGATTAATGATTTTGAGAAGATATTTGATGTATTGGGAGTATATAACATTGAAAGGTAAAAATTTTTATTTATCATTTTCAAGGTGAATATGATCAATGGTTGTATTTTATTGAGAATTACAAGGCAAAGTAAGAAATGGAATCCATAGAATAGTCCATATTTAATGATCTATTACATAAGAAGTATTTCCCTAAATTTATTCGATATAGAATAGAAAGGAAATTCCTAGTTTTGAAGAAAAAGTTGAATGACTATGTTTCTACCTATAAATATAATTTTACTAGATTGGATAGGTATCAATCAAATTATATTCTAGATAATGGTAGTAAAATTGATCAAATTTACTCAATATTGAATCCAAATTTATAAATGGATTTGGTTACTCATGAGTTTGGATGTTATGAGGGAATTTTGTTATGATGTGAGAAATTTGGGACATAGTTTGTGTAATTTTATAAGATAAAGGATGAGTATTTATCCATGTGGTAGTAATGGGGAATCTTTACTCAATTAAACCCGAATGTAAGAAAATTAAGTTACCTTATTATGAAATGTGTGGTAAGAATCATTCTTCAGAATGTCTTAGGATATCTAGAAAATGTTTTCAATGTGTAAAATTGGGACAATAGCTTATGAATTCAATAAAAATATAATGGAAATAATTAGATCACTAATTAAAATAAATTAATGAAATGTTTTTATTTTAATGAGATGGGCCATTATGAGAATTCATGCCCAAATAATGGTATGAAGGAGAGTGATCACTATGACCGAAAGTAGAAATGTGTGTCAAAGGCTTTTTCTATTATGAGGCCATCAAAGGAAGTGGTGATAGGTACATTACATTTTACTATAAATGTTATAATGTCTTTATTTATTTCAGATATACACATTGTTTTATTTATATGATATGTTATCAGAAAATGGATATGCCACCTCAAGAAACGAACACAGAACTTTTGGTAAAAGTACATAGTGGAAGTTTTAATGTAATATATCTTCTTGGGAATATTCCTATAACTATATCTGGAATGTTTTTTCTTACAAAATTTTTTGTTTTAAAGGTAGTATAATTTTATGTTATTATGTGCATATATTAGATTTTGGTTTATCAATATAAGAGATATTGAAATGTTAAAGAATTATTATTCAATCTCAGAGTGAGTTTAAATTTTATATAATAATTCGATCAATCATTTGATAACATATTGAGTAATTGAAAAACTATTTAAATATGTGGGTGACAGTTATCTTGAACATGTTTTTGAGAAAAAAGAATTATTAATATTTCTGATGTTCTAATTGTAAATGGGTTTTTAGATGTTTTTCCTAATAATTTTCATAGTGTTATTCTTGATTAAGAATTTAAATTTACTGCTGACTTAGTTCCCAATGATAAGATAATTTTAAAACCACCATATTAAATAGATAAATTATAACAACTTAAATTTAAAATATAGTTAAAATAATAACTTGATAAATTTTATATCCCCTATCACTTCACATTAGGGTACCCCTATGTTTTTAATAAGGGAAGGATGGTTTAAAGAGGACTTAAATTGACTATGGATTATTCAATAACATTATTGTTAACAACAAGTACAACTACCATTAACTAGAAGTGAAGGAAGATAAATTTCCAAGTATACGTTTTTAAACTAGGTATGGACATTAAGAGTTTGTGGTTTTTCTTTTCAAGTTAAAAATCACACTTCATGTGTTTATGTATCTAATGAATAGAGTTTTTCATTGTATTTGGATAAATTTATAGTCATGTTTATTGATTAAATTCTGGTATGTTCTAAAATCTATGAATATTATGAGATTCATCTAAAGATTTTTTTTCAAACTTTAATAGGAAATAGGTTGAATAAAAAATTTAGTAAATGTGAATTTCCATTTCAATAGGTTTCTTTCTTATGAAATATTGTTTCTAAATATAGAATAATAATAGATCCTGCTCCAACTAAGGTGGTGGAAGACTGACTAAGATCAAAAAATTTCACTATGATTTAATGTCTTATTAGGATTTAATGTCACTAATGTTAGTTTTTTCATAACTTTGATCAGTTAGCTAACCCACAAACCAAGTTATCTCTAAAATGAGTTATATTTATTTAGAAAAATGAATGTGATGAATACTTTCAATAATGGATATTATTTAAGAAACTTTTTTCATACATTCCATAAATCAATAGAGATTTTTACATTTATAGTGATTCTTATTTGAAGGGACATGGTTTTGTTTCAAATAAGAATTATCAGGTTATAACATATGTATCTATCCAATAGAAACATCATGAGAAAAATTATCCAATGCTTGACCTTGAGTTAGATGAAGTAGTTTTTTAATTTAAAATTTAGAGGAAATATTTATATATGGATAAATAAAAAATATATACTGATCATAAATGTATAAAGTACATATTCAATCAAAATAAATTGAACATGAGGAAAAGAATATGGTTTAAACTAATAAAGGATTGAAATTTCATGAATTACTATAATCCAGGTAAAGATAACATGGTATCTAATGGATTGAGTCGAAAAATAACACATCATTAAGAATACTATTTTTGGAATACGATACTTTATTTAATTATATAATTAATGTTGGATTTGAAATTCTATATGAAAAACTCATTCTATTTTGGCTGGAGTTTTTCAAGAGTTACCTTTCTTAAAAAGAAATATGAAGTCTCAAAACGAACATCATGGTTTGTATTAAACTAAAGAATTTGTCAAGAATGGTAATTTTTATGAGTTTAATTATGATAAAGAACATATTTTTATATTTATAAAGAGGTTATATCTTTATAGTGATTCCCAGTTAAGAAATTAATTATTGAGTGAATCATATAGATATTTTTATTATTTTTTATCTTAGTATCACTATGATGTTTAGTAAAATTCAGGAATATTATTAGTGGGAAGGAATGAAGTGGATTTTTTTATTTTACCTAGAAAATTTTGAGATATTAGTAGGTAAAAGCTAAGTAAAAACTAATGAATGAGATGATTTTTCCTTTTTTAGTTCTAGAATATAATTTAGAAAACATATCCATGGATTTTATGGTGGAATTATCAAATAAATTATAGGTTAGTTATGTGATTGATTTACCATTTATTATCTAACTAAATCTATTAATTTTATTCCTCTTTGAGATTCTATGTATTTGGATTGGATTTATAGACTCTGTGATAAATAGGTTTTCAAGTAACATGGATTTCAATTCTATTTTATATTATATTGACCCAATATTGACATTTATTTTTTGGAAGTGACTTTATAAGTCATTGGGTACTAAATTAAATTTAAGTATATATTTTCAACCACAATTTTATGGTTGGATGTAGTGGAAAATTATGAAATGAGAGGATATTTATTGAGATTTATTATTATATTATCATGGAACTTGGGATAAAAATCTATATTTTTCTTGAAATTTCTTATAATAACAGTTTTTATTCTAGTATTAAGGTGAAACATTTTCGGTATTATATGGAAAACAGTGTTGTAATTTAGTATATTGAGACAAAGACAGTGAGAGGAAATTATTAGGAATAAAATAGAAAGAATATAAATTTTATTTGTTAAATATAATTCATCACCACATGATGGAAGTGTAGAGTAGGAAAAATAATTAAACAGATAACCATAAAAAATGACTTTCATTTGAGGAAGGTGAACTTGTATTTCTTAAAATGTATCCTTGTGAAGGTATAATGCATTTTTGTAAAAATAGAGATTTAAACCTATAGTTCATTGAAACCTATGAAATTATGGAGAAATTGATATCAATTTCTTCTTGGGTAGACTTAACTCCACATTTTTCTCTAGTATATAATGTTTTTTATGTTTCATTGCCAAGGAAGTACATACCCGATGCATATTTTGTTTTGAGCCTTAATGTGGTATAGTTATAGGAGAATCTATCTTATATAGAAAGACCGGTCCAGATCTGTCATCCTAAATAGGAAATTCATCGATTAATTTAGTATTATGGGTAGAAGTTCTATGGATAAAACATATGATTTCAAAAAGAATGTGTGAATCTGGAGAGGCTATAAATGAAAAATACCATCAACTATTTAGTAATGAATAAAATTATTAGGGTGTTACATATAAGAGGGGAAATAATGTTACAACCCCTAAAATATTAATAATAAATCAATTTCATGTATTATTAATTCTTATAAAAATATTTTATGCATTATATATAAAATATGAAAATTTTATATGATTTTTTCGTAAGAAAAGAAATGGATTTATTCTAATTAAAATGTATTTTATTAAATATTTGGTTTTATATAAAAGTAAAATTTATATTTTTAGAGTGTTAAATTGAAAAAATAAACGTTTTTTTTGGATTCGACATGTTGACAATATCACAGGGTATATTTGGGAGATTTTTTCTTCTTCTGAAATTACTGATTTTTAGGCACTTTTCTAAAAAGTACATTTCATGTTGATATACGTACCTTTTTTAAAATTTATTTTTACCTCATATATAAAAATAATCTTGGAAAATGATATCAAGATTTAGGATCTTGAGGGTTAAATTTTTTAATGCGTTCAATTCCATTTTTTTTCATTATAAATAGTTATCATTGAAAACTTTATCACACTAGTAATAGAAAAATGGATAATGGGGGGGGGGATATAAGAAATACAATATATAAACAACAATGAAAAGTGTTACCAGCTTAGATTATTTCAATATTAACCTATATTAGATTTTAAATTTATCTTTTTGTGCCACTTAAATTTGGTAATGTTTTTTATTATATTAAAAGTTTTAAAGTATTTACAAGATTTTCACTCCTCTCACATATAAATGGGAACTTACTCTACTAACTTATTACCCCATAATAAACCACTTAAATCTAGTAATATATTCTCAAATAACTTTCCAACAAAAATCCCCACATCCTAGATGTCTTGTTTTTCTTATAAGACCTAAGCTAAAAAGATTTAGGTGTAAACAAATGTGAGATATCTGAGTAAGAGTTTTAAGTCATAACCAACCTATTTCAAGTATATATTTTTTCCGTTACCACATTAAAAAAAATTCTAACCACTAAAAAATAAATATATTAGTGTCTTTGATATAATTAATTTTATTATGTTTTTGGGAAAACACTTTTTTATATCCTTTTTCATCATATGGGAAATGAAATTGTCGGTTGTGTGTACATGTGAACTACCACCTATATGAAGCAATGTTTTTTTAGATCTAATTTTCATGGATTTATATTATGATTTATCTAAGGTATATATATGATATTTATGACATTATAATAATTCAATAAAGGTAATATATTACTTATATTATTGTTCTCACATCCATTGTAAAATGATAATGTCGCTCGTGTATATGTGTGGACTACCACCTTCATGTAGTGATGTGATTCGTGTTTTATTACCACTTTAAAAGGATAGTTATAATTATGGAAATAATAAATAAATATAAAATTATAACATAATTAAAATTTTAGAAATAAAATGTTATCAACTATTTTTCTTTTCTACCCAGTAGAAAAATGGAAATGTTAGTCATTTGTACGTGCAAACTACTGCCTCCATGAAATGATATGTTTCATTTTTCATGAACATCTTATATAGATGGTTAAGAAATATAATTAATCTATAGTAATAATAATTGTGACATTTTTTCAGATTATGGAGGTGATGGAACCATAAATCCTATGACCATTGTAAACTTATCAATGAAATTTTGGGTATTATGAACCAAACGACCTGAGAAACTTTGATGTAATATTGATCTACTTAGTAATTAAACAAAAAATTATAATAAGAGAAATAAAAGTAATAATATAAAATTAATAAACATGAAAAAGGTTTAAAATAAAGTATATAAATAATATAATTTTATTAATCAGGATGGTAGATGTATGAATGAAATGATTCGACACTCAAGGTAAGGGACTTTCTTCTAAAAATATTATTTTAATGTTTTCCTTCCAAATATTTATATTCCATATAGATATTCATTTAAATATTTCAATAATTAAATTATTTATTATTCAAAGGTTTATAATGTTCATTTTAAAATATTTTTCACTTTCTTTTAAAATTATTAAAAATGATTATTTTTAACATTTTTCATGTGGGTTATTTTCAAATTTTTATAAAAGTTCAAAATGAATATTTTTTAACATATACCTCTTAAATTCTACTTCCCACCATGTAGATATTATTTCTTATTAATAATACTATACAAGTTTACTCTATTTGTCAAAGAATACTATATAATTGATATTTTGGGAATTTTGAGTTTAAAAAAATCTTAGGAAATAGAAATTTATTCTCATTTAACTGAAAGTGTTATTACCTATGGGATTTAACAGCAATTAAATTTAGTTTTATGGTTAAAGTGAAATCTATATGTGTTTTATTAATTATAAATTTCTTGAAAATTTTATATGAATAATGGGAAAGAATATTATATCTCCGATAATAGGTGATCTAGATGTGGCTCTCTAATTCATTGGGAAATGTTATCGAGTTTACCCTGGATAGGTTACTCCTAAGAGATATGATAATTATATAATTAATTTATTTCATTGTAAAGGTTGATTTTAGATTGAATTCAAGGATAATATCCCATAGAACCTAAATGATTTTATTGTAGTGTTTTTTAAAAGAAATAATTTACTCCAAAAATTTAATCAATTGAGATTGTGTTTTGAGGAAATTTTAAGACATTTTAAAAGGTGGAAGAAATATTTTTTAAGGAAAGGTATTAATTATTTTTCTGGTTTTTAATAAAACCTCATGGTATTGATTTTTTCCTTTATAATTTATTATGAAAATATTTATAAAATTCACAATGAAATTTTGTTGTTTTAAGGTAAAATATAATGGATATATATACTTAAAATTTATGAAAGAAAAAGAAACATTTTTTGGGGGATTATAATTGTACTAGCGGGTTTCGATTATTTTATGTCCCTTACAAAGATTTTTTTCTCATCCAATATTTTTAAGTTTATTTAATAGGCTAGAAGGATGAGTAATAATTTTAATAATTTATGAGTTCTAGATATGGAAGTTATCTGGAATGTAGCATGTGTGCCTTTATGAAGAACTTTTTTTGTGGTAAAAATGGAAATTTTATTTAATTTTCAACTTTGTAATGTGATATATTTTAAAATTAAATAAAACTATAAGGAAAAATGGTTTCTTGGGATATAAGTGATGAAATATATGTCATAAATCATGTAATTTATGAGACATTTATGTGTGGACTGCTATAGTTTTTATAAAAGAAAGGGTTTAGATGATGTAGTGACCTAATCATAATATACATAAATATTATCCCATATTAGTTTTGGTTCAATCCCCATTCCATCAATTCAATAGACAAGGTTCACTCCAACACATTCATAGTGGAAAATGTCTCATATTAGATTGGGTTAACTCCACATTCCATCATTTCCTTAGTTAATAACCACTCCCAAGTATATGATAGTGTACATAGTCACTTACTAAACTAGGTTCACTCCCCATTACATTATATATTATCTCATGATATATCATTCCTTATCAATGTAATAAAGGGTTATACAATTCTGGGCCCACCCATCACATATTTATAAACATACATTTTTGGAATAAGATTATAAAAATATAATCCAATTCATCATATAATAATATTTGGAAAGAAAATGGGTTTCATAAACATTCTATCATTGCAACTGAGTATAACCCAGGGAAAATAAATGAGTTTAACAAAGACTTCATCACAACATAATAAATCCTTGGGAAAGAAATGAGTTTCATAGAATCATCCATAAATCCTTATCATCATGAGACATCCCCAGAAATAAATTTCATGGTATCATATGATGATTTAACTAGTGAAACATAAAATCTTTAAATTATATTGACATTGATGAAAAATATCTTTAGAATAAAATTTGACCATTTATTTGAAAATTTGGAAAACACCCTTTTCTTTCAAAATATTTAAAAACTATAAATTCACATAATATTGATAAAAAGATTATTTTTTAAAATAACCATGGAAAAAAGTTAAGGATACTTAAAATAAAATAATATTCATGATGTTTGGAAAATATGTGTGTATGATAAATGTTAAAAAATTCCTTTTACACTTTTTTGTAAAATTCCGTAAAAAACCAGTTTGGAAAAAATTGTAAAAAATAATTTTTAATCATTTGAAAATAAATAAAAATATGGTTTTAAATTACTTTAAACAATAAATGGATCATTGAAAAGAACATTCATGGAAAAATTTAATGAAAATTTACAGGAAAGAAAATGTTCATTGACCAAAGAGGAAATAAGATCATTTTTTCATAAATATAGTTCCTTTGTCATTTTTGGAACCAAATAGAGAAAACTGGTACTATTAACTAAAAATTACATGAATAAATACATGAGAATAAAATACATGTTTTTTTCAAGGATAAAAATCATGTAATATCTCTGAACATAATTTTTTCATAGACAATCCTGCAAAGAATTGAGATTTCTATATAAACCCTTATCTCAAGTCCCATATTACATTTTACATGTTAAAACCTCATATATAATAAATATAAATTTATTATAAATCAATTCCAAAACCATATTCATACATAAAATACTATGTATCCTTCCTTTTAAATTTCTAGTTATCCTTTTATTAAAAAAATCATTATAACAAACATTCAGGTGAAAAATAGTTTTTTCTTTATTCATGTTTTAGTTTGATGGTTCTTATCCTTGCACCTGGGTCATGGTTTCCATGTATTTATAACATTAATAAATACATAAGTATCATATTTATTCCTTATATACACTTTTTAACCATTTATTTCAATCGATTTCAGAAAACAAATTACATCACATCATAGATATGGGGGTCAAAACGTTTGCACAAGTTATGGTTTCACTTTTTGATGGATGGAATTAAATAAAGGTAAATAATAATTCACCTTTCTAGTGTAATAATTATATTAGAAATATCATATATATAGATATATTTGTTAAATTTATCATTATGAATAACCATGTAAAGTGAAAATAAAAAATGAATCACATTCCTTCATAGAGGTGGTGGTCCACACATACATATGAGTTATGTTATCATTTTCCAATGGATGTGAAGAAGATAGAAAATGGATACACTATTAGTATAAAAACATCTATGTAAAATAAATATATTGATGTTTTTAAAATGGGTATTAAACATTTGGATTAGGTTTAAGTAGAAGGAAACATGAAAAGATCAGTGAGAACACATACCTTTTCTTTGTGTATAATCCTTTGAAAAGAACTTCAAGGATTCTTGGATGGGTCTTTTTAATAGTCAAGATTCAATTATAGTAAGTAAGCTTTTCTTTATAATTTAACAATAACATATTCCAAAATTATCTATTAAATAATGTGATTAAAACTTAAATTCAAAAATTTTATAAAAATAATTTGAAGAAATTAATTACATTTTTGAATTTATAATGTCAAAATTATCTTAGGATGAATTTTTGAGATTTTTCAAAAATATTTGATTTTAAGGTGAATAGTGAAAAATATTGAGTTTATAAAACTATCACTTTTATGAAATTATAATTATATAAAAATAAATTGATGGTTTATGAAAAAAATATACCAAAAATATTTTAAAAATTAATATAATTCACATAAAAATATAACACTGAATATACAAATATATTCTTAACATCTTAGAAATCTAAGTAATGTTTTTGTTCAAATTTAAAAAATATTTTTTGTTATTATATTTTAATAAAGTATTTAAAAAGTTCATCTCTGTTTTTTTGTTTGAATTAAAAACATCTATCCTTTTATTAAACACAATTCATTTAATTCCATGTGAATTAACATGAAAAATTAATTTTCCTGAAAAGTAATTTTATATATAAAAGGCATTTTTTTAGAAAACCATTTCTGTCACTTTTTATGGGTATGCATTTACATTTATTGGTTAAACATATATAAATTAAAGTTGATAAAAGTGAAACCTTATTTTGAATCATAATTTATGAATTTTATAATGAGGCCACTTTCATTTTTGTTCATTATAAATATAAATTTGTTAAAAAAATGTTATTTACCATGGTAAGAGTTAAAATTGCTGAAAAGTATTAAAAATAAAATTATAAGGGTTAAAATGACCTTAAAACTTGTCTAAATGCTATTATATGATCATATTTTGACCGTATCTCATTTTATATTCAATTATTATTCATTTTAGAACCATTTTTCATAAGTACGACATTAATATATTTTAATCTTTCGAAAAATTACATGTGTTTCTTCTCCTTCACTTATAAATGGACACCACCTCCAAAATATCTTATCCATACATAAATAGCCTCTTTTCTTAGAAAATACACACAAAAGTACTTTAAAACATCCTTACCCATTTCTTATATGTCCTTCAATGTTCATAATACCATCCTTAGAAGGATTTTGTTTATTATATCTAAGGAGGATGTTTGTAGAGGAGGTGTATTTCTTAACCCACTCTTTTCTTTTTCTTTTTTATTTTACCTCCTTAAACCCTAGTATATAAATTGTGATATAAAAACATAAATATATCCTATATAATAAAAATTATTTACTTTTATGATATAAACTTTTTCTTCTACTTATCTTTCTAATAGAAAATGAAAACGTCTTTCATGTGTACATGGAAAGTACCACCGTACAAAGAATATATATTTCATTTTTTTATCCCAACCTCTTATGAAAGGTCATAAAAATGTATATAAATTAAATAATAGTATTTATATAATATAAATTTCATTATGGAATGGTAAATAAAAATTCTAATTTTTTATTTACCATCCAACAAAAAAACATCGCTCGTGTGTACGTATGACCTACAGTCTCAACGTAATGGTGTAATTAATTTTTCATCACCGTATCACTTGGATGTTTATAAAGGTTTGATAAATTAAATATCTATGATACTTATTAAAAAAAATTTATTCTCTTAATATAATATATCACCTACCCCTTACCTTTCCATCTTTTGTAAAATGATAATGTCACTCGTGCATATATGTGAACTACCAACAACACAAAGTGATGTGGGTCGTTATTCAGTTACCACCATGCATGAATGATTATAAAATTGTATATAATGAACAAAAATTATATTCATGAAATTATTAAAAAATTAAATTATGGAACCATTTCATTACACCTTTAACCAGGAATAATATACTGAATTAATTTTAGTGAATATAATTAAACAACCTTATATTGGTCAATGTAAGAAAGAACTATAAAATAAACGGATTTAAAAGGATTAGAAATGGAACATAAAAAATTAAATATATATGAATATGGTTATTAAAATATTATATAATAATTATAAATTTATTATAAAATTGGAAAAATAGGTACTATTAAGAAGAGACCAAAGGTAAATGATTTCTTTTACGGTCTCATTATATTTTAGGATTATTTATGATTAGACTTCCTTTTGAAAAATTATATTATTATAATATGTTAAACACAATACATTTTATTGTAATATGTTAATGTTTGGGTTTTATATTTTTTACTTTCCATTTTATCCCTTTTTTTATCAAGAATTAATAAATAAGTTACATGTAAGGGACTTTATTTTAAAAATATTGTTTTTATGTTTTCATTCTAATTTCTTTTCTTTCATGTATGTTTTTTCTATAAAATTTTTCAATAATTTTTTTAATATTATATAAATATTTATTAAATCCATTTGACCCATTTTTTACTTTCTATATAATGTTTTAAAATAAATATTCTTTTCATTTTACTAATGAGGTACTTTTTACCAAAGGTGTGAACAAAATAATTATTTTAATGTTCACTGCAAGAATGACTTTTCCTTCCATCATGAATAATATTTTTTTTGAATATTCATTTATAATTTTCCATCGTTACTTTCAAATAAATTATTTTTATAAATATTTTGTGAAATTTTATGTAAACTTTTAATAAATTAAAGAGAACTATTTTTTTTCATGGAATGAAAATAGTTTTGAAAAGTTATTTATAACTCTATTCTTACAAAAAGTTACAATGAAGTTATTTTATTTTCTAAAGGTTTGGTTTTTTTAAAAAAATTAATTTATAATGAATTGATGGTCTTCTTTTACTAACAATGGATTATAATTTATTTTTATTTTATTCACTTTTGTTATGATAATGTTCTCTATTATTCTCTATTATCCATTGAAAATTATTTTTATCCTATATGTCTATATTTTTAATATAATATATGAATTTAGATAATTTATATTACTTTGATGATTACTCAACCATATACCATTTCTATATATAAAATTTGAATAAGTAAAATTTTTATGTAAGTTATTTCCTTTGTTGGGGAAATATTGATGTTCCATATTCATGTTTCCATACAAATAATTTCTATCTTAGAAGCCATTTTTAGAATGAATTTCATTAATCATTCAAAAAATGAGGAATGTGTAGGATGTGAAAGTGATGGTTGGGTTCTGGAATTTGATAACCCCTCAACGCATCAACAAGTCTTATTTGAAAAAATAGAAGCCATTCCATATTAGTTGGGTATCTAGTTTCCTCCCACCCATTTATTAAGAATGATGTCTTAGTTGAGAGGTTTTGATAGTAAGATTACTGATTTCTTAGTTGAGTGGGATTGATCACTAATGTCTAGATTTTTTCATTTACTTTATTATGAATTCAATATATTGATATTATCCATATACTATCATTTAACTCATGTTTTTTATTTAATTTAATTTGTTTTGATTATCAACTATACCATATTGATTATACCTTATTTAATCATGATTACTTATCCTATACAATACCCTTACTTAGCATTAGAAATTAACCTTTAACTATTTTTATTTACCAAGGATATAAATAAGAGTATTATTTTTGGATTTGAAGGATGAAAGAATGTTTCTTATACTATGTTCTTTATATTTATAATGTCATTTTAGAATCATGTATGTATATTGTTTTCCAAGTCTTCTTCTTGTTCATGGATAGTGAAATCTCTTAAATCTTATACCAATGTTATAAAATAAACATTGGATTTTGGTTTCTAATGTCAGGGTGTTATAATTGGTATCAGAGATAGTTTATATAAGGCCCCATCCTTAACCATTATTTAATATTGAATTAAATGAATAATTCCCATTGAGGATATTTTTAGGTTTAGAGTTTTAGAGAATTAGATCTTAACTATTACATCTCAAAAGAATACAAAGTAGAAACTTCTACTAAGTTTCCATAAAATAAAAACTCTTAAAAAGAAACATGTCTATTTCCATGTTTTATATAGCATGACTTTCCCTCAATCCCATCCTTGACACTATTCCACATAAATTCCTATGAAAAACATTTCAAAAAAACTTGGGGTGAGCATAAAAAGATTAGTAAGGGAAACACAAAGAATGAAAATCGTTAGTTTTTCAAAACAACAAGTAAACCATGTATACTTTATCAAAGTAACACTTTTCACCTTTATAAAGTAGTAAAAACTATTCACTGAATAAAAGATCAATACTTAACCTTTTGTAAACAAAATATTACCATAAAACCCATATAAAGAACACATAATATATAAAGGTAACTTGGGACATAAACATACTTAAATGGAATAACCATATGGTCTACTTCCACACATATCACTTAATGGAATAGCCATACGGCCGACTTCCATACCCAACGCATTGGAGGTTATAACGTAACCACCCGTCCTGGTATTCACGGCACCACCCGTCATATGGTTTATCACGTAACCACCCATAAAATGTCCAAGTACCATTATAAAATCTTAAGACATAAAACAAATATAATGGAAAGAAAACATTTCCACACTTTGATCATAATATATCACTTAAATATATTGACATAACAAATCCATTATAAAAAACCCTTTTCAATACCAAAATACATAAAACAGTATAAGGTATTTATTTCAAAAAAAAAACATTACGGCTTGTTGAGGAAGCCAAAGACCAAATAATACATGTGGCGGCGGAAAAGGTCGTTGTCACCGCGTACGTTAAAAGAAACATTCCATTTTGTCGTTTTGTAAAACACTTTGTAGAAAATGATTCCTTTTGTATAAAAGTAAAATTCAAAGGGGTTTATACACCGTATAAAAGAAAGTTGTGTATAAAACGAAATATGCCTCAATGAAAGGAGATTGAGACGAAGTCCCTTACCTCGTGTCCGACTTGACCCGTTCCTTCTTAAATCTTCTTTAATTTAGGAAACTTCCTTTGGTTTAAAACAAAAGGACTTCTTAATTGCCTTATGCCTAAAGTAAGGCTTATAGGAGGAGGAGAGGGATGTAGGGAGATTAATTGGGCAGAGTTTGGACGAGCCAAATGGCTTGAGAGGTGTGAGGAATTGCATAGAAGTGGTCTCTTTTTATAAGGGAGAGGAGGGGCTCTTTAGGAAAGAGTGAAAATATTATTTTATAATATAATGATATTCGGTTTCTAATGGTCCAAAAATCATTATGGTCTAAGATAAGATGACTCATAACCGAAATAAAATCATCTAATCAGAATTGGACATGTTTTGGATAATATTTTAATCATTATAATCTTATTTAATTAAATCATCTATTAATGAGGTAAATACTGCATCATTATTGTGTCATAAATAATTTAATTTATTTGATATCTAAAAATTATAAACAAAATACCATGATATAGGAAATATTTTTATCTTTCCAATGAATATTTATAGTTGAACAGATAATTTATATAACCCCTTCTAAAAATTAATTTACTAAAAGATATTTTCTTTTGTCATTTTTGTCTTTTCTTTAAGTTAATTATTCTAAATTGTCATTATCACACCCAAGTGGCTTAAAGGGGTCCCAAAATCAACCCAAATATGCTAATGGTCTTAAATGACTCAACCAATAATATTTGGACAAGTGTTAAGGTAATTTTGAATGATTATAATATTCTTTTAACCTTGAATTACCATATTTACCTTTAACCGCGATAAATAAAATTCAAAAGTTACTATTCACCAAAAATTATTTTCATCTTATTTAACCACATTTTACTTCTTGATAAAAACCATGTATTTTGGATTTTTGAAATTCAATTCACAGAAGTGGTAAAATTCCATTTAAATGAAAAAGTCAGTTTTTTTTAACTACCACTAAGTGGTGTCACTATTCATCAAAAATTGAAATTTTTCAGAAAAATACCAAAAATTCAGCCTAAGCTATATTTGATATTACGAATTCAAAAATGATATCTATTTTTCCAAATTCAAAACATAGAAGTGGCATTAATTAATTTAAAAATTAATTCCCACTGTTAAAACAAATAGCGTGTTTTTAAGAAACAATAACTATCAAAAGATTGATACTTGTTTAGGTCTAATTTCAAAGTGAAATTAAATCTAATGACCAATATTGGATTAAATAGTAAAAATATATTTTAATTCCACTTTAAAACCAATTAAAATGATAATCTAACCATATAAATAAATTAAATTAAAAATCACTTTTGAATTAAAATACAATATTTTTCACTATTCATTAAAAAATGAACTTTATCAGAAAAATACCAAAAATTTACCCAAAGTAAAATTTGATGTCCCAATTCTAAAGAAGGATTTTATTTGGTCAATTAGAATTTATTAAATTAACCAAAACTATATTTAAAGAGGGTTCGCCATTAAAAGGCGATAAATCGACATTTTAATGAAAATTATGCTTAAAATTAGATTCATTCACTTTTTAAGCCTCTAACTTTTATTTGATAAATGTAAATATATTTAACAAACATGTATAATAATATTTTAGTTAGTTTTTTTCATTCCCGCCAATACAACGGCTAGGAGTTAAATACCATTTAAAATAATAATATTATATTATTAATGTGCAACGTAAGATTCAAAGAAACCCGTTGTTGCGTATCAGGTACGATATCGAACATAGCAAACCTTTTAAGCTAAAATTAATATTTAATTCACAAATATTAATAAATATAAAAATATATTATTCTTTATTTACCAGGGATGTTACATCCTCCCCTCTTTTGGAAATTGCATCCTCGCAATTTTATTCACTTATCAAAATAAGTGGGGGTATTTATCCCTCATAGTATTTTCAGATTCCCATGTTGCCTCTTCAACCATATGGGTTTTCCACAAAACCTTTACCTGGTGAATTACCTTATTTTGCAACACTTTCTCTCTTCGGTCAAGAATCTGGACTGATTGTTCTTTATAGGAGAGATTCTCTTCCAACTGAACTACCTCTGGGCTCAAAACATGAGATGGATCTGGCATATACTTTCTCAACATCGAAACATGAAAAACATTGTGTACCTGAGATAAACTTGGAGGTAAAGTCAATCGGTATGCAACCGATCCAACTTTTCCAGAATTTCATATGGTCCAATGAACCTTGTACTCAGCTTTCATTTCTTACCAAATCGCATCACACTTTTCCGTTGTGAAACTTTGATAAAAACATGATCACCTACCTCGAAAGATAGATCCTTCCTCCGGTTATCCACATAACTCTTCTGCCTGCTCTGAGCTGTTCTCATGTGTTTCTGAATCAACTGAACTTTTTCTGCCATCTCTTCTACCAATTCTGGTCCCATCAACTTCCTTTCACCCACTTCATCCAAAAAAGCTGGAGTTTGACACCGCTTCCCATATAATGCCTCAAATGGTGCCATCTGTATACTGGAATGAAAACTGTTATTATAAGAAAACTCAACCAAAGAAAGATGTTGGTACCAACTTCCCTGATAATCCATCGAACAAGCATGTAGCATATCCTTCAAGTTCTGAATTTTTTGTTCTGACTGCCCATCTGATTGCGGATGAAAAGTTGTACTAAAATTTAATTCAGTACCCAATGACTTCTGAAGGCCTTTCCAAAAGTAAAAAAGTAAACCTGGGATCACGATCAGATACAATGGAGAGGGGAACTCCATGAAACCTAACTATCTCTTTAAGATACAAATGGGAAATTTGATCTTGGGAAAAAGTATCTTGAATAGGAAGGAAATGAGCAGATTTAGTCAAGCGATCAACAATAACCCAGATTGCATTATTACCTCGAGGTGTCTTCAGAAATCCCACAAAGAAGTCCATGGATATATTCTCCAATTTCCACTATGGTACTGGTAAAGACTACATCATCCCTTTTGGTAACTGCCTCTCTACTTTAACCTGATGACTAGTCAAACACTTCATAGTAAAATCAGCAATATCTCTTTACATTCCATCCCACCAGTAATACTCCCGCAGATCTCTGTACATCTTAGTACTGCCAGGTTGAACTGAAAACGGAGTACTATAAGCTTCAAATAACAACTCTCTCTTCAATTGTGAATCACAAGGCACACACAATCCCTTTCCAAATCTCAAAACACAATCATTATCAATTTTGAATTCAGGAAACTTACCCTTCTGAACCAGCTCTACCTTTTTTCGCAACTCACTGTCTTACTTCTGTGCTTGCTTGATTCTGTCTGATAGAGAAGATTTCACTGATACCTAAAACAAAATAGAAGGACATCATGCACCAACAACTTCTATTCCAAAGTTTATCAAATCCTTAACCAAAGGATCATGTTCCAAACACAACATTGTTAATGAAGCATTACTTTTTCGACTCAAAGCATCAGCCACTTTATTTTCTTTCCCCGGATGGTAATGAATTGTACAATCATAATCCTTGATTAGTTCTACCAATCTACTATGTCACATGTTCAATTCTTTCTGAGTGAATATATACTTTAAACTTTTGTGATCGGTATATATTTCACACTTTACTCCATACAAATTATGCCTCCAAAAATTTAAAGCCAAAATAACAGCAGCTAATTCCAAATCATGTGTAGGGTAATTTACCTCATGAGTCTTCAACTGACGTGAAGCATAAGCAATTACCTGATCATTTTGCATTAGGAAGCAACCAATTCCTTTCAATGAAGCATCAATATAGATAAAAAACTCACAATTCCTGAAAGGTAGTGCCAAAAATAGATCATTCACCAATATTCTTTTCAGTTCCTAAAAACAATCATCACATTCTTTTGTATAGATAAACTTAACACCCTTCTGAGTTAGCTTAGTCATTAGACTAGATAACCGTGAAAAATTTCTAACAAACCTTCGGTAATAGCCTGCCAAACCAAGGAATCTACTAATCTCAGTTACATTTGTGGGTCTTGGGCATTCTTCCACAACCATTGTTTTTGCAGGATCCACAGTTATGCCATTTTTTGAAACAATGTGATTGAGGAAAGAAATTTTTTGTAACCAAAACTCACACTTGATGAATTTTCCATACAGTTTCTTTTCTTTTAAGGTTTTCAATATAATCCTTAAATGAATTTCATGCTCCTCTTTACTTTTAGAAAACACCAAAATATCATCAATAAACACAACCAATATTTTTCACCTGAGTCAACTGAGCCATCACTGCAACAAATGGTTTCGTTCTGATTCTGACCATATCAGGATACTGATTTGGAAGGTCATTTCCCTCAGTATGACTTCCCAAAAAAATCTTCTCTGTTTCCTCTACAAAAAACCATTCTTAACACTGAAATACATTAGGTGAAGAAACATGGTAATCTGTAAATAATTGTTATTTCCACACCCCACGATAGGTGTACGTCAAAACATGGCACCGTTTCCGGGGAGGTAGTGCCACAATCTCATTGTAAATATTTAACACTTAAAAAAAACATAAAAAAATATTTTTACATGATGTTTTTAAATGATTATTTCTTTAATTCATGTAACAACTACCCACATTTAGAAAACGTAGATGAGTATGGTTATGATATAGTTCAGATTAAAGAACATAAAAATGACATATAAAAACTAGAGAACAAAGTATAACTTGCATTTGAATATGTTCTTGCAATAATGGAAAAACCAGAACCTTTGAATGAACTCGAGGAGGACAAGAAGGAAGAATTACCTACTGAGATACATGTGGGAGATAAAAAATATCTAGATGAATTCTGGAATGAGTGCAAAGAACTACTTGATCAACATATTTCAAATAAAGTAAAATAACCAGAACCATTGAAGGACGACACCACCAAAGAAGTGGAATTTAAAGAAAAGATGGAGGAGCCTGACTATCTGCCTTTATCTTGTGAAATTCAACTACAAGAGGCACCTCCAATTATGGAAGCAATTGAAGCTGAAAAAAATCAGGGAGATAATCTTTTCTTAGAATATTTTCATTCTGATTTTATTAAATCTGAATTGAGTATCAGCTTCCCTTGCTTGAAATTTTCAGGTTTGAACAACAAATGTATTGCCTTGGTGGATGAGGAAAAAGAAGAAGATACACTTGAAGAAGAACATATGGAGATCCCTGAACTAGATGAATGTTTATTAGAGGAATTTAAAGATGAGATAAAAGTGGATTTCCATGAGGAAAAAGAGACACAAGATGATTACTTTGAAAGGGAAGAGTTTGATATTGATTCATCATGTTTTAATATTATTCAAATTGAATTACCTTCTGATTCTCTCATTTATTATTCTTTTGATGTGGAATACATTGAGGAACCATTGGAGAACCAAGAAGAAGTTGTGAAATTGGGAACCAATAAAGAGGTGGACTCTTTCTTTATCCTAACCCTACCATACAAGAATAATATCATTTTCATAGGGGTGGACTTGGTGTAATATATCCATGAAGTCCTCAACAAAAAAGAAGAAGTTTAAGTTTGAAAGAATAATTTTTGGTGGTTCATATTAAAGAAACTTCACCCACCATTGGATTGGGGATAACCAACTTAAATTGCCCATCTAGAGACAGTCAAAACCCAGGTCCCACTTGGGGGATAAAACCAAGATCTATCCTTATATTCTCATTCTATTTCTATTTTCTTTTATTTCAATACATTTATTATGTTTTTATTATCTACCTTTTTTGTAGGTTTTTATATGCGTAGCACTTAGGAGCTTAACTCAAAATTGCACTACCAATAAGTCAGGTTGTACCTTTCCCTTACACTTTATTGATTGCTATGATTCAATTAAAAATATTCGTATATGTTAAATCAATTTTAATGCATTGTGGACACTGTATCATTTAAGTTTTGGAAAGGAAACCTTTGTAGTGTAGTATTTTCAATTATTTATTTCAAAATAAATTTTGTGTATTTCAAATTTTTGTGTGTTTTTGAAACTTTTGAGCTAAAATGATTATCATCAAAAAAAATTTAAAGCCCATTTCAATGAGTGAAACAATTTATCCCATGAAACCGAGATTAAATTAATTCTGAAAATGACTTTGTTTCAAGTTCAAATATTTGAAACTTTCATGAAAAGTACTCTAATTTTTGAATCTCATGCCACAATTCACTGTCATTATATTTGAAATAACTTTCTCGTGAGGCTTCTAAACCTAATTTTCATAATCTTTTCATTTACCTCACTTCTTGAGAGAACCATACCATGCTTGATTTAACCAGAATTTGATTTATTCCTATCAAAACATGAGGGTTTTAGGTACATGTGTTTTAAATGATTGAGGCATTTATTCGGTTTTAAAGCACCCTTTTCAAAATAATCCTTTTTATAATGGCCCACCTTGTACATTTAATCCTTGTAGCCCATAGAATCCATGAACATCCTGTTAGGTTATCCACATTATAATCCAATTTTCCCTATCCAACCCGCTCTTGAAGTAAAATTGCATAATCTAGTTGAACCTAAGTGTGGGGGGAGGTTGACTTGTGTTGTGCTTCCTCATTTAGAGATACTTTGGGTGGAAAATAAAATGTTAAAGATATGTTCTTCCTATTGAAAAAATAATTACGTTGAAGGTTGTGCCTTATCTAGACCTTTCATGTAAAAGAAGCTGTTCCTTTCTGGAGCTTCTAATGAATGGAAAGTTGTGCCTTTTCTAGAGCTTTCAAGAAAAATCATGTTTAAGATGATTGAAAATTTTTCTGCTGAAATGATGAATGCTGTGGAATTTCACTAATTTTTTATGCTAATGGAGCTGATTTACTCTTAAGGGGATTGCAGAGAAGACCATATTTGAGTAAAAATTAGAATAATGCAATTTTGCTTCAAAAAGAGTCAAGCCCTCCTTATTAAGCCTCAGAATTTTTCACATCGAAATCCTACCAACCTAAATCCAAAGAACAACCCTATAAAGTACTCATGATAAAAATATGTCCTTGACTCACATCGGGTGGAGATGTTGGAATTTATCAAGCCTATGGTGACCCTTGCATGAGTATTGGATGAGAAAGACATTGTTGAAAATTGATATTTGTGTGATGAGAAAAAAATGCATGTTAGGTAAGTGTTTTGTGTCCTTGGGGGAATAAATGAAGATGAAATATATTTAATGAACTGAATTGAGAACTTGGAATAATGGTTGTTTATGAGGTATGATATCTTTTGTTTCTTGGTGATAAATTTTTGGATCTCAAGGATATGTGTTTTAAAATTTTCTTTGATTTAATATTGATGTTTACTTGTCTAGGAGTCCAATTTCTAAGTGTGGGGGAATTGACAGAGCTCATATTTTCATATTTATACATATATTTTTAAATAATTTAATCTCTTCCCATTAATCAATTTGATATTATTTGCAACATTTTATGACTTTTTGTGAGTTTTGAGCTTAAATGTAAAAAGTGGTTAATTCTGGACATTAAAAAGATTTATGTTGCCTCTGTATTTCAAGAATAACACCTAAATTTTGTATCCAATTAACCTGATTACTTTTTTTTGGGATGAAATGGTTCGTTTTATACAAATTATTCTTCTGAACCAAGTTCCAATTCAAACTCCAACAGGCCACAACAAATCGTTCAATGTGCAAAGTTATTCTGGATGGAAGAATGGACCATGACTCATTCAAAGAATCATATCTCGGACAACCGACCTCCAAATTTAGTGATTCAAGATGGGTTCGAAATATTACTATAAGGTTCAGAGTATAACAAAATATCAAGAAACAATTCATTCATTAATTCCGCCAATTCAATGGTCAAAGAAGGGTTGGTGGAATAGTATTTGGCGGAGAGGAAAAGTATATTTCATTTAGGCGGCCATAAATCCTTCAAAACGGCTCCAAATTCATTCAAACTTCATGGGTGGATGGCCAAATCCATTCCTCATATACTATAAGAAGGGACCTCGGCCTCAGTCGGCCAAGAGTTGGGAGAACCGAAGCTATATTTCTAGTGGACAGATTTTGGAGGAGAAAATTTTGGTTCTTTCTTTTCTTTCTTTTGTTATTATTAGTTTTATAATGAATACTTCTTCCCACTTATCCTCAATTACCCTTACCATGGTAGGGTAAATATTATGAGTTATTAGGGAAGGTTAGGTTTTCCATTTTTTAATGTTTGAGTTCATGCTATTAATGTTATAAAATGTTTTCTCTATTATGAAGTTGGTTTCAATTGTAATAACAACTTATATTATGTTGTGCGATTGTATTTGATTTTATATTATATTGTTATTATTGATTTGATTAATGAAAATTATATCCCCCACTAGGTTATGGTCTATATACAATGGAATAGATCAGAACATAGTGGTGAATTACTTGGCGATCTTCAGTACGTGTGAGATTTGTACTGAATATTTAAGATTGTTTGGGATAAACAAGACCCGATTGGGAATTGACTTAATCAATTGAGGGTATTCGCTACAAATATTTCACAAAAGGATAGATCTTATACCAAACTAAGATATTAGTAAGGTTTAATCTCCCCAACATCATTAAAAAAATAAGTGAGAGGAAGCGATTGTGAAATCTCATTTTAATCGATTTAATAAAAGAGAAATGAATAAATAAGAACTATGATAACATTGCAATTGGAAAACCAACCCCGACCTGATCAACCAATAATTATCACTATTTTTAGTCACATTTATTTTCAATTTGTTTTAAATATTCTACTTTATTTTTTTCTTTAGTTTTGTTTCATTGTTTTCAAAATCAAACAAATTCAAATACAAAGTGACAAACATGATTTTTGTGCACTTCTCTCTGGAGAAAACTTAGGTTAACCACTATAATATATTTTAACTTAGTAAATAATTGTTTTTTACACACCCCAAGACAGGTGTGTGTCACTTATAATGAGTAATAAAATTAAAATTCATAGTTCAAGTTATGAGAGTTATCTTGAATTTAAAAAGTTTTTCTTTATGAAGAACCTGTTTTTTGACACATATATAGTGAATAATGACACATTCACAGGTCTATAAATAGACATATTCTATTCATATATCAACCCTTACATTGCCAAAACTCTGAAAAAATCATGTTTGTTAGGCAATGTCACTTGTGAAAAACTGGATGACATATATAACTCATAGCATGATTCATACACAGTTCCTCATTTAAACTTATACGAGTTCCATTAATGCATAAATATGTTTTCAATGACACTTAATTAGAGGTAAAACACACTAATATAGAAATAAATTCAGAAAAAATTTAACGCCAAACAAAATTCTATATTTTTTTGAAACACTGATAAAACCTCTTGAATTTTCCTTATATCATCTCATAACATCTCAAAATTTTTTTTACAACCACAAAAACATATCATAAACCGCTAATGGTTCTTAATATTAGATATTAAACAAATTATATACTTAAAAAAGGCTAATTAAAGATCAAATTTAGTAGAAATAGATTTTAAAATGGAATTTTGAGAAGCAGAATATGCCCAACAGATTTTATGTAGGGGTCTTAGAGAGTTATGATGGGTAAGATAAAGGTTTTTTAAAAGCATTGATACCAATATATGTTAATAAATTTTACATTATAGTTCTATTTATATTGATAAAATCATTTTCAAACATTTTTAACCACTAATTTTTTGGTATTTAGCTACTATATGTTTGATGGTCTTGAAGGTATGTTTTTCAATTGAAAAAAATTCATTTTTTTTCAAAATTTATTTTACAATATGTAATGGAGTTTTATCCAATAGACTAAAATGAGATTGGATAGTGTTTCAATCACATATTTTTTTAATCTCCTCTAAATTTAGTTGATTGTACAATATATGGGAATAAGATTTATAATAATCCAATCATAATTAGTTCTAGACATCGTTGAAGATATAAACCTCCTATTGATTTATTCATTCACTTTTGTTATTATAATAGTTACAAAATAACAATATTTGGATATTTTATATATTATTATATTAATATTTATCTAACATATTACTCCAATGACATTTTACATGTGGTTTCTTCTATATATATAATATTGGTAAGGATAATAGTATTTTCATTGGATTCTTTTTTTTATGTGTTTTATCATGGGACACATTTGATAATTGACATAGGAAACCTAATGGGGAACCTAAAACACCTAAAAATTTATAAAAAATGATTTATATCCTCTTATATTCTTTTAAAAAATTCCAATTTTTTTAAGGATTTTATAATTTGATATCAATTTTATACATACAATTCCTAATAAATAATATAATATAAATGATAAATGATATTTTTTTAAAATGAAATAAAACTGTAATTTATTTTTGTTTAGTATCCATTATTTGTGTGCATTTATTTCATGATTTTTGAGTTTATTATATTATTGATAACACATTATATGGATTTTTGGTTTCTTAAAAGGTTAAAAAATATTTTTTAAGAAATATCTAAAACAACTAATAGGATATAAGTGATCTCGTATAAAAAAAGAAAAACCAAAATATAAGAATCAGACATGTCATCAATAAATTACATGGATTTGTATCATTTATATAAGATAGGTGAACACCCTCATGAATATAAAATAATCATGTGACAAGATCCTTGTTTTTAGACTAGGGATGTGAATTTCAAGTAGTCATCACACACATTTTCGCACCTATTAAATTTCTGACTACCATGAGGTGTCTTCATGCATCTTACAACTTTTATTTCTAGCACACCATATTTCATGACATTAAAACAATGATCATATATAGTTTCACACCAATCATACATGGTACTAATAACATATATCTCAGGGAAGGGTTATATCAATTTTCCTATAAATACACCCCTGACACATGTTTCAAAAGGAGGAGGTAAATATTCGAGGCTTGGAGTTTGAGAAATCAAATTATTTGCTAGAGATTCCCATCATTCCTAAGAGTTAAAATAGAATTTACATTTTAATTTTAAATTGTAAGTTCATTTTAGAAATATTTTTCAAAATTGTTAATGTGTTTTAAATTGATATAGTTTTTATTATAATTAAAAGAGGAATTAATCTTATAAAATGGGGATAATGATCAAATAATGGATTATAGAATATATCAATATACTCAAAGTTTTCTCTAAATTAAGAATTCTTAGGACCATGTTGTAATATCCTACCCTAAAAAACCAGGCCTAAAAGGTAAATCAACACATGGGCTTAGGAAAACTTTCTCAATCACCATAGGATGGATACTTGCATTAATGGGTTGGAGTATCACTTGAGAAGTGGGTGTAGTAAACAAAGTGGTTCTGAAGAGAGCTTTATAGAAACCATGGTGAGCCAGGCAGGATTATTTTTTTCCATCAGATATTATATAAAATATTTGTATATATATATATAGATATTATATGATAATGAACTGTATAGTAGGAAATGATATATGTTAGAAAAAAAATCTATAAAATAGTAATTAGTGAAAAATTATTCAAACCGGATAATAATACAAAATATCAACAAAAACATTAAATATAACCCCATTAAATCATAATGGAAAAAATATATCCAAATGAAGTATGAAACCAATAATGTATACAATTTATTAGATAATACAACCAAAGTAACCAGAAAGTAGCAGGACAAAATTATATTCTCTAAAAGAATCTAAAATTATATATAGAAATCATCGAGATGTTTTCTAAAATAAACTCCTTCTTTCTAAGGGCCCCTACCCACACCTTCTTGAAATTAAATGTAAATACTTGTTCCCAATATGTGAACATACATGTTAAGAAAAATAAATTACTCTAGGTTATGCCTTAAAATTTTAAATGTATATTTATTCTAAAAATATTCATTTAGGTATGGTGCGATTTATGCAATGAATTTTACTAAGAAAAATATTTCACATCAAGCATTGTCAAGTGATAACCAAGACAAGATTTCACATTGTCTACCTATTTTAGCTAATGCTGGTAGAAATAAAAAATTTCTACTTTGGTATGTCATAGATTGAAATGTGGATTATATAATATCATTATCAAATATATTAAATAGAGTTAGATTCAACTAAATAAAAGTATAACCAAACACATCAAATAGTCAAACTGTTACAATAATCATGACACTAAAAAACGAATGTCTTATTTAGACATTGCCTTAGACATGTCATATCACAAACCATACCAAAAAATGGTTATATAATAGATTTAATTAAGGAAATCCTTGAAAAAAATTCACATAAGCCTTTGTAAAACAACTAGAGCATATTATAATTATATATAATCACTGTAATAATTCATGTACAGTGGTCTCAATTAAATTAAGACCTCCATTATCAAATAATTCTAAAAAATTCTAACATGATATTATAATTCCCATCAATCCACTTTATTAATCGAACACATATGATTAATTTTATTTCACCTATTTACCATTACAAGTAAATTCTTACACACAATCCATTTATTATATAATTTTAACTTACAACAAAGTATAAGCTATCAATAACATATTATTTAAAAATAATGAAATAATCAAGAATTATTTACCAAAGTGTATAATTTATTTTAAACATATAATAACATAATAAATATTCCCAATTAGTTACCCTATTAACATCATTCACATTTTATAATCACCTTGAACATTGGAATAATTACATTTATTATATTCTAAAAACCATTATTCTACTTTATAAATGATCATAATGAACCCAAACCAATCATTTGTAAACTAAACTTTATTTTCAATTCATTATAAAATTCATATCTTAAATCCTATATAAGGTTTTGATAAATTTGTTTCCAATAATATATTTATATTCATCCCATATTTTATCATTTTCATGAAAATACGTAATATTATCATTTCAATACTCATCCAAATGATTTATATCATTTAAACACTCACTTAATGATTAATAATCATATTTACTTCTTCTAACTTCAAAAAATTTCAAGTTATTTACCTCCCTTTTATATTTTTAAATAACCATATAATTTTTAATTTTTTACCCATAATTTATAACCATGATCCAAGATAAAGTTATAATTTTACTAATAACAAAATCCAAATAAATCCAAGAAATATAAAATCATATGATACCAATTTATATGTTCCTAAATTATCCACTTATTATTTTTCATCCCTTCATCTAATTTAATAATTTATTTAATAATTAAAACTATATTAATTAAACCATGATTTATATGTTTCATCGATAAAATTTAAATTTCCAATCCAAACAAGTAGAAATTTTCATGTCAACAATTTGTATATATCCAGTATGTCATTCATTAATTCCCAAAAACTTTTCTACATCCATAATAGTTTTTTACTGAAAAAATAAATCATTTCATGAAATAATTATACAAATATTTCTGAATTTAACTACTAAATATTTCAAAAATTAATATTATATTAATTATTAAATATTACCTCTTATCAAGTCCTGTTTTATCACTCGACATGATTACCATACTCTTAATAATAAATTAATCACAACCATTTTTTAAAAATTAATTATTAATTAATTTTCCTGGTCACATAAGAATATTTATTCACCATTTAATAATTATTAACTCCATGACCAAGAACATACACAATAAATATATATAATTTACTAAAACAATAGAATATAAAAATTCATCAGCTTTCATTAATAAAATAATTCCTTAATCAAAAATGAAATTTAACACCAATTACTGATCGTCTTAACATTATATTCCCATGATTATAGATTCAAAATTCAAAAAACTATTTTATTTCTCATTATACATCCAATACATCATGTCTATGCCTCACTCTAGATACAACTAAAAACTATAACTCAAACATGGTCTATACACACTCATTGGTAGCATTCAAGATGATACTTTTAGAACTTCTCTATCAATTAATATTTTCAAGTCATTATGATAACCCATACTTCTAATACCATACTAATAAATAATTAAATTAATAAAACCCCAATATAGATACAACAAAACAATCAAATCACTTATACAATGATTAAATAACCCTTTAATAACACTATAATTAAAAAAAATATCTACAAAATTAAAAATTAAATCATGATTTATTTCATTACATATAAATAAACTATACTAAATTCTAACATATACATAAAAATAGATTTTATTTAACCAATAATTCTATTCACATTGGTATACTTCTATAATAAATAATTTCCTTTTTTATATGTATCATTAGTAGTCCTTTTATAAAAAATTTGATAAACACTAAATATATTCATCAATCAATAAATACAATTAAATTTTACCTTAAAATATCTTAATATTTTTATAAAAAGTAATAATTTACTTATTTTAGTGTTTAAATTATCAAAATAATTTAACTTCAATAATAAATTAGATTCATTTTAAAAATATCATTTCAAAATACCTATGATAGTAAAATTTTTTGAGTGTTTTTAGGTTTTGGTTAGTGATAGATATTGGTTGAATTTATCTTAAGGACTTATTTTATGAATTAATATTCATTATATGGAGTACTAAAAATATTGTATGGATGTTAAAAGAGACATATCTTAATATTTGATGATATAACAAAACAGATTTGTGGTTTAGATATGTTTACATTATGAATTGTACAGTACATTACAAAAAATATTTGAATGAGTAAAGTTGTCCTTTTGCTGCTATAATGGACTAGAACATGGAGAAATGAATCAAAGCATGTCATGGTGGATATAATTTCTTTTTATGAGTATTATTATATGTGATAAAAATGTGATACCTTGTTGGAAATAGGTTTAGTGAAATTTATTTTGAAAAAACTCATAGATTGATCATTGCTTGATGCATTTTTATTGTCATGGTTTGTAGTAATTTTTTGAAAAATACATGCTTTCTAAAAAAATTAAAATTTATCATGGTGGTCATTTTGGTCTAGATCAAAATGAAAAGTAGAAATGGCCATTGGGATTTTGTTTGTTAGTTTTATTTGGATAGGTATATGTAATCAAAACAAGTCATGGTTTGGTCAATAATACATCATAGTCTATTCCAAACATGAGAATTCAAAAGTATAGAAATATCTAGATTTTATATCGATAAATATATATGAATGTTTTATTTTTAAATGATAATTATTTTATATAAGAACCAAATCATATTTTTCTATTCATTACTCCATGGTGGGTCAAGTGTTATATAAATCCCATTTTCACAATTTTAATATAATAGGGGAAGAGTTGAGTTTTAAATTGATATTTTTTAATCAATTTTTAAAGAAAAAGGGTAATGATTTTCCCATGATTTTTAATAAAATAATTAAAACTTTATCAGAGTAAATAAAATGACTTTAAAACAAAATAAATAACAAAAAACCACATAGAAAATATAGTAAGGGGAGAGCATATCAAAAAATAAAGGAGATTTGTTTGGAGAGAGTACTGGTAATAATTTTCTATGAAAATACTAAGAGATAATCATGCTGGTGAGGAAAGTGAATATTTATATACCCATGAAGGTTTAATAATTTATTCTATATTTATAGAGGAATTATTTTTTTCATGACTTGGCACACCAAGACCTCACCTGAGCCAACAATAAGCTGTGTGTTACACCCGAATCCCACCTCCAATAGGCCATGGGTTGGCGAGATATAGTTAGTAGGAATGTAACTGAAATGGGATTCCTTATCCTAAATTACCTTTTTCACACACACAATAATATAAATGAAACAATACATAGATATAAGAATAAATTGAAACATGTAGAGTGTAAACCATGCATGAAAAAACCTCAAATAAATACATCAAAGTATAGAAGCGTCATAAAAAATTCATTAATTGTAAAAATACACTCTCAAATAGAAAAAATGGTCCATATTAATAATGACTGAAAAAATAAAATTCTTTATAGAGCCTATATAATAATCCTTATGTGCAACTATAAAACATGGTCAATACCTCCGAGTACTACTATGATCCTCTAAAATCACAATCGATTTTCCACTCATCTGCATAAGATACAACACATGAGAGCCCAAATAATAGAATTTTACATCATAATACATATCCAAAATTTCCATATATGATACCTATAACCACACATAATCACACAAGAACTAGTATTTAGGGATTACACCTCTATACTTCACTCCAAAACCAAGGGATCACTAACTCTAGTGGATGACCCACACCCCTCCGGAGATTGAAGATGGGGGATCAACACTATATAAATAGAGGACCCGTACCCTATTGTAGTATGGGGGATTACCGACTCAAAATATATAAGGAGTAAGGGGGAGCTACACCCGGGTGTGATAGAAGAGTAAAAAACCCAACATTTCTATGATGATAAAACACGATAATTGAAATTGGCCAAGTGTCACTGAAGGAAGAGTCCCTCTCCAAACACCATGTTTCATATATTTGATGCCAAAAAAAAATTCAAAAATTGTATTCTATATGGTAAGCTTCACATGATAGGATACTATTGAGACTAAATATGAGTCTTGAAGGAGAATATTCACAAGAAGGAATTATCATAAAAAGGTACATGACATGTACATATGGTCACACAACGTGTGACCTCTCTTGGAAACTTGGGCGTATCCTCACCTGCACATGGATTAGTTGTCCATGTGGGTCTAAAAATTATGTAAATTGAATACACATCATGAATTGGTATCATGATTAATTCTTGTGTCCTCCCAACCCATGATTGTATACTTTTTCTTGTTCCTTTGTACTTTGGTCATGCCTCTGTACCATGCATGTTCCCATATACTATATTATTCCCATATACATGGCTATGACCATAACCATTTACCCTTGGGGTACACGCCAAGACACTAAAATTAGGTCACATAGAATGTGGGATTCCCATAAAATGTGTTATATTTAACTTCATTTGGAACCCTAGCTTCTGTGGAAACAGGACTAGATGGCATATGTTCTTCGGAGTACATGTGGTGTATGTTTGGATTTTTCAAAAATCCAAGAACTCGCTACAAATATCACTCACAATTACATTTTCACTAGATAATCCATGATTAAATCTAAAGAACTTGGATATAGGGTTGAACACACCCAATCCATCACCAGTGGCCATATTCCGGCCACCATATATTTACATGATTCAGTCTCTTCATGCCGCTCTGACGAATGCAAAAACCTAGAATGAAGATCCCCCAATTTGTCATCGATCCATGAAAAATATTTCATCTCGCCAATAACACCTCAAATTTTCTATTAATTTCAAAATTAAACCCTTTTAATTGACTCACTGCACCAAATATCAATTATTAAAAAATCAGTTTTTGGGTATTTTTTGAACCACCAACCAAGAGAATTACTGATGATGATTGTATGAAGAATTCTAGGAGAGAAGTACAAAAAACATAAAAGTGGTAAATTAACATTATCCATTTTCTTGTTTGGATTCCATTCATAGATGAATAAATTGGTTTTAAAAGGGATAAATCAATGATTTATAGATCATAAACTTTGGGATAAACATTAATCAGCCATAAATCCATATTTGACTTGAAAATCAATTTTTAGGAGGCTTGAATCACTTTTGACATGAAATAAAACAATATGAAATTAAACCAATAAAAAAACACGTATGTCATGTTTAGATCAATCTATTAAGAAGAATATTTCTACGTCATTATCTTTGGTGACATCGATGGACTCCTTGGTGCAGTGATCACTGCCCCATGATCCGTTGTTTGTCAAAGGATCTTTACCAAAGGCTCCTCCCAATACTTCTAGGTTTATGTGGATAACCATAGGAATTAATCATAATGATGTATTTATATAGGAGGTTTAGGGTTTTGTTCATTAAATTAAATAAATAAGAAAAGTATGTATTTTACTCAATGTACTACCAACAAACACCTTCAACTGAATGTCTGAAACCAACTAACTTTATGATGTGGATAGGGTAAACCCCACATTCTAGAAACCATTGTAGACTCATATTTTCCCTCAAAGATCCTGATCAATTTAAAAACTAGTTATTCCAAAAAAATACATTCGCATGATTTAATATATTTAATATATTAATTATGAGGTCTTGTGACACCCTTTCATTGTTCCGAATATAAAGAATATATATATATATATAAATATTTAATGGATAAAATTAAAAAAACTAGTTTCATTAAATCCCCCCTCCTTCAAGGATTTTACCCCAAAAATTCACAAGCTATAAGAGGGGGGTGGGGGTATTGAACCTACATATATCTCTCACGCTCATAGGAGCTCTCCTGCACGCTCCCATACAACCAAAGTACTAAAACCAATAGGATGGACCATCTACATAGTGTCCTCTTATATCAGTCATAGATAACCCTCAGGTTCTTCATGAAGGTGGATCCATCCTCGATGTCCGTCTATCCATAATAAAAAATATGTGTCAAGTCATGCATGTACCTCCTCAGCTGTGACACAAGGAAGATTTCATGTACCTGGTTCAACTATGGTGAAATTTTAAGCAGTAAGAAACCTCATCAACCCTCATTAGGATCTAAAATAACCCAATGGATATTATAGATAACTTTATTCCCTAACCAAATATCTAAAATTATGATCATGGGGATACTCATAAGAAAACATTGTTGCATTACTCAAACTCCAAAGACCTACTACATCGATCTGTGTAAGATTTATATCAGATATGGGATATACTCATATGATTTCAGATCACCTAAACCTTATTTTTCATTTAACGCTCCATCTTATTCCTAACAAGAGATGTCTTTCTAATCTTAGTCTTGTATATGGGTGACCTACATGGTCTCCCATTCATGGAATCAAAAGAAAAAACTCTAATAATGGATTGATATCTCTTATTATAATAAAACTAAATGAATGGAAAGTGATCCTCTCAGCTTTGGAAGAATCCTAACACATGGGCTCTCATGATATCCTCCAAAACCTAGATGTCATGGTCGGCCTATGCATCCATCTGGGTGTGAAACATTGTTCTCATTTGTAAAAGGTTCCAAAAATCCTCCTATATGACCATCCAAAACCATCAAATAAACTAAAAAGCATGGACATGAAAGATCATCATGGTTATCCCATGAATCTAGATGATCACATTCATGTATTACTACCTTAAACCCTTAACCATCTTAGCTACCTAATGGATATAAAGTGTTCCAACTTGTTGAGTCAATAAGTAATAACCCAAATAGTGTCATGGCCTCTCATTTTATGTGGAATAACTATAAAAAACTATATATATTCCATCGAACTTTTATTTTGGGATCTCAATAGGCTAATCCAATCCTTATGGAGCCGGTTGTTATTCCTTTTCAGGATGACATGTATGACCCTGAGAGAGAAAATCAGAAACTCTCTAACTCATAGAAACCCATCAAATCTATTGTTGAAGGTCCTTATACATATTCAATGCAACTTTATGTAAAACTAAGAGTTAAGTATTAATCTCCCTCAAAACCTTCTCTTGCAACACGAATGGAACTACAACTAGTCCCTAAAAAAGGACGACTTACTTCCCTCCTTTAGAAAATTCATCTGGTGCATCTTCTGATGATATCTGTGCCAAAAAAACCTAAAAGTCAATGTCTTCCAAATGAGAACCTGACACACACTAAAGAATAAGTGGATTCATTACCATTTATTAAAGAAAACTTTTACACCTATCCTCCACTAAGGTCAGCTATAATGAAGACAACTGCTCAAATGATTCCTCCACTAAGCGAGATTGTGATATCCTACAAAGGGATTTTTCCACCATGTTTTCCTTCACTAGATTATATACTATCTTGAGGTAATAGTCTTATAAGAACTCCAACAAATGCCTCTGTCTTGTTTTAATATCTCTTAGATTTAAGATATACCTAAGACTCGGGTGGTTTGAGTAAGTAAAAAAGTGCTTTCCTAGCAACTATTGCCTCCACTTCCTCAAAGAGAAGATTACCACTACCAACTATAAGACATTGGTATTGTAATTCAGTTCATGGGTTCTCAACTTCCTCAACCCATAAAACATTACTACATGCCTCTAAATCAATACACAACCGAGCCCATCTCTTGAGGAATTTCAAAACACTATGTACTCAACACCCTCCCCCAGTATCCTCAAAATAAGAGCACCGGTCAACCTTACCCCCAACTCCTCAAAGGCTCTGTTACACTGCTCAATCCAAGTAAATGGATATACCTTCCCCAAAAAACCAAAAAAACATCATACCTATAAGAATCTCTTGGTATGTCCCAAGAAAGAACTACATTAATCCTCTCCACATTCATAGTTATACCATGATTATAGATGCCATTCCCTAGAAATTGAATATTTTAGATCCAAAACTAAAACTTTGAGAGATTATTGTATAGTTGTTCTCCCAGAGTAAATATAGGAAATCCTAAAATTCAATTTATTCTTCTACATTAATATAGATCATATGAGAATGTAATTGATGGAGACAACTATGAATCAATATAGTCATGGCTAGAAGATCCTACTCATATGACCAATGAATGCATTAGGGGTATTAGTCGTGACAAAAGGCCTCACCAGAAACTCATAGTATCTATAACTACATCAAAATGACATACTTTCAATATCATCCCCACTAATTCTCAACCTATGGTAGTTATACTTGAGAATGATCTTTGATAACCAACGTTAACCTTTCATGTGGTCCAAAAGGTCATCAATACTTTGAAATGGGTACTTTTTTTTATCTTTACTTAATTTTGGGGATGATAATCCATTTTAATCCTCAAACTCACATCCAACTTTTTCCTAAAAAATAAAAGATATTCCTAGGGGAAACAATGGGTCTAATAAAACCTTTCTCTCAAAGTTATTCTAACTACAACCTCAAATATTGGAGTTTAGTGGGGTCTATTCGAATATTCCACATAAGATATCGATGTGATATTGTGCTATAGGTCAATGAAATGGTAAACCTCCCACCTCAGAGTGAGTCCCAATACATATTTAGGAAATAAAATAATATAATTATCCACTATGATTTGAATAAAGATACCTGGAAATCCTATTTCACCAAGGGATAAACTCCCTAAATGAAAGGTGATGGGTTGTAGTATCTTTCCCACGGGCCCCACTAGACCAACCATAAGATCTCTCTCACCCATGAAAGTATATTTTAGAATGAACCATAGGAAACTATTCCATACCCAAGTTTACATCATAAGGTTTCATTTTAATGACAAAGAGGTCCCATGAGAAACTATTTCCACTGATTAATAAATCAAACTATCACCAGATTTGAGATATAGAAGAATATTTCCCTACAGAAACCTTTAACCATAGATGTTGGGAAAAATACTTAAATAGATAATCAAAGTATCACATTAGGAATATAGAGAAAATGTATGACTCAAGAATGTATCTACAAGTACTAGAGAATAAGTATAAATGATACAAATTGTACACCAAATCATCTCATGAGTATCCTAGTAATGTCACTCTATAGCTTGAAAATTCCCTCAACGATGACCACTAGCCCTCTAAGCCTAGCATGGGACACTAGGTGTTTTGGGACCACTTTGTGTTTGAAGTTTGTATTTGTGTTAAATATGTTTCAATGGATGTCAATGATGATAAACATGAATAAATGAACTCTCCTAAGTGAAATAGATAATGGAAATCAGATGTTTGTTGAGCTTGATCCTAAGTTCAAAATATGTGTATCAGGATGGTTGGAGTGTTCTTTGGAAGGAGTAAAAGAAAAGGAGAAGAAGAGGATGTGGAGGTGGTTTTGAGTCATAGAGTTTCCATGAATTTCAATGCATACTTAGTTTTCTACTAAGTATTTTTATAAGACTTACCTAAAAAATAGGGCCAACCCACTAGCCAGCCAGCCAGCCTCAACCCGAGGCTCATGAGGGACCAGAGGGGTCGACTACACCCACGTGGAAGCCAGCTAGGATATCCAGAAAGTGGTGCATGGGGGACATGTATAAGCCCCTCGGGTATGAATAGTGGGTTCTAGATACACGCTTGAGGAGGCAGAGAGGGAGTTACGAGCGCGCCCGTGGAGAATCGGTGTGGGGCGGTACTGGAGGAGGGAGAAAAGTAATCTAGGATGATGCTGAGGCAGATTATTATTTAAAGAAGTTGAAAAACTCACCGTGTTTCAATGTGGGAGAGGTTTTAAAAAAAATCATATGCAATCCCAACTGTCCATCTGATCATGTTGTGATCTCAACCGCACATCGCATCCCGCGTCCGAGCCTTTCATTATCCCTGCACCGCATGTGATTGAATCAGAGTTTTCCAATATTTAACCAAGAGTTGTCTTCACCCTCTGGCCACCATACATGAACCAGTGCACTGGAGAAGCTACCAAAACTCCACGATCGGGCCTATGACCAATGTAGTAGAGCAAACCAACTACATGCACATCGTTTGAGCAACATGATACCATGCATGTAACTATGTTTGTATGCATGAATCGAAATAATGAATAAAGAGAATTGGATGAGGAAAAAAAAGTAGCCGGAGGCTGTGCCATGTCAATCTCTCAAGGAGAAGAGATCTTTATGCATTACTCTTTGCATAAACATGAGGATGATTACAACGTGAAATCAGGAATCCACATTCATAAAAAAGGGAAACAACTGAGAATATCAATGTATCTCATACCTGTGGTTTAAATATTTTTATAACCATGATATTCATGAAATATCTCTATGATTTAAGATATGAAAAATATATAATATTTTCTTATAAAAAGGGACCGACCAATTTGAGAAGGGGTTTCTCCTCCAAATATTTCGAGAGCTCCTATTTTTAGAAACAAAGTCTCTCCAATATTCCTGTTCACGTGGGGAAAGTAAGAGCTACGAACCATTCTGGGTTTGTGAATAGTATCCTATGTACCATTATGGTTCGCGAGGAAGAGAATATCCACATACCATTCTGGTTCGTAAAGAAGAGAAGTCTCATGTACCGCTATGGTTGGAGAAGAAGAGAACTGCATACCACTCGGTTCGCGAAGAGAAGCCCCACATACCACTAGGTTTGCGAAGGTGAACTGTGTACCATCCGGTTGAACAAAGAAGAACCGAACACTAATCAAGAGAACTAAGAACCGTTTAGAGGAACCACGTACCACTTGGTTCACAAAGTAATACCACACATCCCTTTCACTGGGAGGAGCCACAGACCATTCTGGGTCGCAAAGGAGACCTGAACACTCTATGCATAGAAAAACTATATACCATTGGTGTGAATGATGATAACAAGAAAATCATAACAAACCCGAGGAGATGTGTGTGCAGATAAGGGACACCCATATATACACATTGAAGTTTGAATAAAATGAAATTCTCATTACTATAAGCAAATCAAAGTATACAATGTGAGTTGAGAAAGGGAGAATAAAAGAATGTTCATGGTGATGGGAAGTGAGTGAATGCATTCATATGTATGATTTGAAGAAGAAAAAAATTAATTCCCAAGCACATTTGAATAAAGTGCTAAGAAAAGGATAGAAAATATTGTGTGTGTACTTAAAGGAACCATACCCATTTGGGCCTTCACACAAGAAATAAGAAGAGAAAGTGCATGCATTCATGCATGCACATGCATACATTAATACATTTAAGAGAGGCATCCTAAACCAAGGGTGAAGGTGTTTAAATAAGTGAAGAGGAAGAGAATATCTAAATTGTCACGTGCATGGTCACTTACACACATGGAAGAATAAGGGATGATTCTGATGATTCCTGGTGAGTTATTTTTAAGTATTTGAACAATCACAAAATAATTGGTGATTCTGTCCAAGAAGAATAATAAGTCTTAGTAAATATGGTTGTTTCACTGGAGAAAGAGATTGAGAATTAAAGAGCAACAACTCTAGTCCTCAATGCAAGAAAAGTATCATGCTTAATAGGAGACAAAGACTTCCATACATATCCATTGAAGGGACCTTCACATCCATAAACTGAGTGTGACTTCACCTTGGGTAGTGATCCAAGGGGAGTCAATAGAAGTGAACTAAGAGAAACATTGGGCTATCCCTGAACCATTGTAAAGGAAGTGTACCTAGGACAGAGGGACTATAACCGAACCTTGTAATCCATAGCTAGGGAAGATTAGTGTAATTAGGTATGACCAGAAACCTATTAGCATATGCTCCTTCGATGTAGCCCTTAGTGGTGAACCAAGTAAAAGTTCTATTTTTTCCTTCTATATGTGAATGTTTTAATTATTTCACATATCCATCATATAGGTTTAATTAAGTTCCTACCAACATGGGAATATGATCCAATAAAAAGGAGAAAAATTTTACACCCTGATTCACCCCCCTCTTAGGGTGGCATAGGGTCCTTCAATTGGTATTAGAGTAAAAAGTTTTTCATATGTTGAATAATCTTCAGTAATTGTCTCCATAAGAGGATTTGAGTTTTATTTCATGAGTCAATAATTAATATAAATCTTGATGAAAGCTCGATTATCTCTGGGCAGAAGTCTATACCCAACAATACCATGACGAACATAAAAACTAAAGATAAGAAGCAGTTGAAGAAGTACCTCATTCCTAAATAAGATGCAATAGATTTTTCTCAATGCCTTATTAATAATAAAGAAATACCAGGCTTGGAAAGTAAGGATCAGGTGGATCAGGTTTCCAAAACAATCAAGGATTACAACATAAGAGGTGATGATGATCAAACCTTTACTCCACGTGAGCTGACAATGGAGAAATTAGGAACCTATCTACATGATATTTCTGAATAAAGAACTTCTTCTATTTGTATAATGTTTCAATGTATGAAGTTTGATATCACCTGACTGGAAAGAGAAACTGATAATGTAAGAAAGGGATTTGAATATTTTTTTGAATGTTTGAAGCTCTCCAGATGGATTGAATCCTTTGAAGATAAGGTGGGAGTCAATAAGAATCTAGAAGAAAAGATCCATGGATTTAAAGATGATATGAAAAAGAGAACTGAAGTCAAGGTTCTAAATTTTAAAATACATCCAAGAAGAACAAAGAGCTTCACTCTTTGTCACAAAGAAAAATTAAGATGCATAAAGACGGGGTTGAAAGATTGGAAAAGGCTTGTGATGAGAAGATGATCATGATTGAAGATCAGAAGATCATCCTCAATATAGAATGTATAAAATTGGGAGCCTAGTTAATCAATATTGAGAAGATATATATTGAGACTTCACAAAATAATGAAACAGTTTTTGCTGGTACTCAATGCTCACTAGAGGATTCTAAAGCTGAAATACCTCAAACATGAGACAAGAATATTATGAAAACTCTTGATTATCTATCTCAAGAAATACTGTTTATTTCTATTCAATGCTCACTGGAATATTCTACTATCAAAATATCTCCAACATGTGATAAGAAGATCATGAATTCAATCATTGATCTATCACAAACAATTTAGAGAGAAAAGGTACCATCCATACCAACTTGTAATATTGTTTCTAAATATGTTTTTAAAAAATATGTAGGTTAGAAGAAAAATTCTAAGAAATTATGGATGAGTAAAGGTGACGAGAAGGAACCTATCACCATGGATAGGGTGTATATGAAGAAGAAGATGGAAGATGGTTCCCTGGATAGAGAAAACATGTTAATAAGAAGGCCCAAAAACCTTATACAGAATATATCAAGAAAACAAGATTTGTAGGTCAATGTTGGTGCTGCAATAGATTTGGGAATTGTGCACTGAACTACTGGTAAAATCCTTTAAATGAAAAATCATAGATAAATCCTATGTCAAAAGGGATAATGCATTGAGAAGAAGAAGAAACATCAACAGATCTAGAAGCATCTATATACTACAAACATATTTGGAATGCTAGACAATATCTGTGATATATGAAATGGGAGCGGTCACAAGAATGGAGCATGCCTATATCAACATATATCTAGAGTTGATATGAACCGAGGACCACATAAGCTAGCTAATAACAAAGAATCTACCTTGGGAAGAAATCATAAGAATGCTGCAAAAGAAAATTCTCCCAAGAAGAATCCAAGAAGGATAGGTGAGAAGTCCTTGGATTCAAAATCCAAGAAGTTGAAGAGTGGTACATCCAAAAGAATTCCTTAAAAATTAGAAACTCGTAAGAGCCCATGTGGAATATCCAAACTTGCTGCCATAGTTCCTAGAGACATACTGGTTATCTGGCCTGAAGATTTGGAAAGAATGAGAATGAAAGGAGATGCACATGCTAAGGCTAGTTCCACCAAAAAAAATATTCCACATAAAGATAGAGAAGTCTTGTGTGTGAGGTGAAACAAGGTTGGCCACACTGTTATGAATTGTAGTGCATATATTCCAGCTCAATAAGAATTCCTTAAGAAGATGAAATTTTCACCAAGATATTCTATTGTTTTGAAAGCTCTTAATGAATGAAGACTCACACACAAAGAGATGGAAGAAATATCGAGGTCTACATAACCAAATTCAGAACTAAAGATAAAATGTGGAAGTGTGAGGAGTGGAGAAAACATAGCATCTTGGTTGAGAAAATCACCTCAGCCTTTGTACTCACATTGAAGAATCAAGAAGGATCCACCTTATTCCCTTAAAACTTTGTGTATTGTACTATACTTATAGGGAATTTATTTTGAATCAAGAAATTAGGGGGATAACCTGAGAAGTGTTCCCTTGAGGGGGTGACACATAATGAAGCTACTAGAGTTATTATTTCAATTAGTATAAACTTTAGTTGGTATTAAATTCAATTACTCTGAAGATTGCCTGAAGATCATGTCATTGGAAAAGGTATGTCATTTCTCAATCTATCATCCTCGATTACTCAAAATAAAAATAATTTTACAAAGGGGGAGTAACTAAATCAATCAGTGACATAAGAAAATTGGAAAGGTCCTTGAAAAAAATTACATGAGTTCTCATCACATGAGGTATCATGATCAGGGGATAATGGATAGCTTTGTTGTCTAGATCAAATCCACTTGTTTTCGACACCGATAATTGCTCAAGTAGACTTAGAGTGAAATGATTGATGGCACAATTGCTTAAGTATGCACTAATAACCTCTCTACCACAAACTTTTTATTTCTTGTCAATAAGGGGGAGATAAAGTGAAATGAAAGTTGAAAAGTTAAAGATATAGAGAAGATAGAAGACTCTCATTTTTGACATTTACATGCTCATTTTAGAGAACATTGAAGTATTTACAACAAACACAAAGGGGGAGATTGTTTGGAATTTTTTTTGTATGAATCTTGTATTTGTTGTCAATGGGTGTCAATGGATGTCAATGATGATCAACATAAAGAAATTAACTCTCCTAAGTGAAATAGAGAATGGAAATCAGGCGTTTGCTGAGTTTGATCCTAAGTTCCAAATATGTGTATCAGGATGGTTAGAGTGTTATTTGGAAGGAGTAAAAGAAAAGGATAAGAAGAGAGTGTGGAGGAGGTTTGGAATCCTAAAGTGGCCATGCATTTCAATGCACACTTAGTTTTATACTAAGTATTTTTATAAACCTTACCTAAAAAATAGGGCCAGCCTACTTGTCAGATAGCCATCCTCAACTGGAGGCTCATGCGGGACCACAGGGGTTGACCATCCCCATGGTGAATCCAACTAGCAAGAGGTGCATGGGGGATATGTATAAGCTCATAGGGAAAGCATAGTGGCCACTAGATGCGTGTCTGAGGAGGAAGAGTAGGCGCTAAGAGAGCTCCCACAGAGAACTGGTGTGGGGCGGCACCAGAGGGGGGGGGGGATGAGTAATCTGGGATGATAATGAGATGAAATGTTATTTAAAGAAGATGAAAAATATGCCACTTTTCGACGTGGGACAAGTTTTTAAAAAATGTGGATGCAATCCCAACTGTCCATCTGATCATGCTGTGATATCGACCTTACATTGCATCCCACGTCCAATGATAAAATCTAAGTTGTTCATTATCCCTACACCGCATGTGATTGAATCGAATCCATATGATCTTCAACCGAGGATCGTCTTCAACCTCTGGCCACCCAACATGAACCAATGTACTAGAGAAGCTACCAAACCTCCATGATCGAGCCTCCGACCATTGTAGAAGAGCAATCCCACTACATGCGCATTGTCTAAGAAACACGATACCATTCATGCAACTATGTTTGAATGCATGCATCATAATAACAAAGAACGAGAATTGGAAGTTGCAAAAGAAGTTTACAGAGGCCATGCTGTGTTGATGGATCAAGGAGAATATATCTTCATTAATTCCTCTTTTCATACACATGAGAATGATTACAACGTGAAATTAAGAATCCATGCGCATAAAAAAAGAAGGTAAATAACTTAGAATCTCAGTGTATCTCATACCTGTGGTTTGAATATTTCTATAACCTCAATCCTCATGTAATATCTCAATGATTTTAAATGCATAAAATATCTGATATTTACTTATAAAAAGAGATCCACTGATTCGATAAGGGGTTACTGCTCCTAATATTTCAAGAGCTCATGTTTTGAGAAATATCATCTCTCTTATCTTCTAGTTTGTGAGGGGAAAGAAAGAGCCACGAACCATTCTAAGTTCATGAAGAGTATCCTGCATACTATTCTAGTTCGCGAGGAAGAGAAGACCCGCATACCATTCTGGTTTGCAAAGAAGAAAAGTCTCACGTACCACTGTGGTTGGCGAAGTAGAGAACCACATACCATTTGGTTCACAAAGGGAAGTTCCACGTACCACTCTGTTCACGAAGGTGAAATGTGTACCGTACAGTTCCACAAAGAAGAATTGCACACTAATCAAGAGAACATAGAACTATTTGGGGGGAACCACATACCACTAGGTATGTGAAGTAAGCCCATGAATCCCTTTCATAAGGAGGAGTTGCGAACCATTCTGGTTCGCAAAGGATACCTGTACACTCAGTTTTTAGAAAAACTCCATACCCTTGGTGTGAATGAGGAGAACAATAATATCATAACAAACCTGAGGATATGTGTGTGCAGATAAGAGACACCCAAATACACACATTAAAGTTCGAATAAAATCACATGCTCATAACTATAAACAAATCAAAGTGAACAGTGTGTATAGAGAAAGGGGGAAGAAAAGAATGTGCATAGTGAAGGGAAGTGAGTGCATGCATTCATATGAATGATTTGAAGAACAACATAATCAATGCCCAAGAACATCTGAGTCAAGTGCTAAGAAAAGGAGAGAAAAGGCCGCATTTGTACTTAAATGAACCTTACCCATTTGGGCCTTCACACAATAAAGAAGAAGAGAAAGTGTATACATTCATGCATGCACGTGCATACATGAATACTTTGAAGAGAAGCATCCTAAATTGAGGGTGTATGTGTATAAAAAAGTGAAGAATAAGATTAAATTTAAATTGAAACATGCATGGTCCCATGCACACATGGAAGAAAAAGGGATGATTCTGATGATGCCTACTGAGCTATTTTTCAGTGTTTGAACAATCAAAAAGGAATTTTCTATTCTGACCAAGAATAATAAGAAGTCTTATTACATCTAGTTGTTTCACTGGAGAAGAATATTGAACATTAAATAGCATCAAATTTTTACCTTGATGCAAGTGAATTCTCAAGCTGAACAAGAGACAAAGACCTCTATGCCTATCTATTGAAGGGACCATCACGTCCATAAACTGAGTGTGACTTCACCCTGGGTAGTGAGCCAGGGGGTGTCAACGGAAGTGATCCAAGGGAAGCAGTGGGATATCCCTGAAACTTTGTAAAGGTAGTGTGCTTGGGACATAGTGACTGTACCTGAACCTTGTAATCCACAACTAGTGAAGTTTAGTGTAATTAGGTACGATTGAAAACATTTCAGTGTATGATCCTTGGTCGTAGCCCTTATTGGTAAACCAAGTAAAAGTGATGTTTTCCTTCTTCATGTGAATGTTTTAATTACTGCACATATCCATCATATAGGTTTAATTATGTTCCTACCAACATGGGAATAAGATCCAATAAAAAGGAGAAAAATTTTACACCCTGATTCACCCCTCCTCTTAGGGTGACCTAGGGTGATTCAAGGTGATGGTGGTGGAATTATACAGTAGACATGTCCTCCTCCTAAATATCCTCCCTATAGATATCCACTTTATCCTCTGTTATCCCTTTTAACCAAACCACACCACAAAGATCCCAAACCATGATGCAGACTCTTCCATGGTGGTCTATCCACATCCGACCTACCTTCCTCATCATGTGGGGATAGGGAATCATCATCAATGTGACCTTTACAATCATAATCATCTCATATACCCTCTCCTAGATGACTAGATCCTCTACACAAAACCTGTGCTATGGACCCGCATGTTGAGTCTGGGAATGGCTATGTATCATGTGCTGAGACACTTACGACCGATGCTTTCTAGCTAATGTAGATGACTCAGCCCCATGATGCTCACAATCGACTCTCTCCAACCAAAGTCGCTAGTCTAGGAATCTCTCTATAACCAAATACCAGTCCAACACCCCAAAATAAGCATGAATTCACTAAGATACTATGCTAGCACATATTTCTCTATGAATTCCTTACTCAAACTTTTATGTCTAGAAGAATCCATCCTACACCATATCGAGGGAGTAATGAATTAGGTCATTAAATCTCATTAGATAATCAGAAACTAAAATATCACCCTTCTATATCTCAAAAATTTAATGAATCCATATAAAGTGAAATCTATAAGGGTAATACTCATCATGAAACAACTGCTATAATTTTAACTACGAGAGTGATGCCTCATCACGAGTTTGGATGGTCAAACTCAACCAACGCCCTACTAGTCCATGAAGAATGCTCGATATAAGAATAAACATATAATAGTCTAGGGTCTGTACAAGATGGAAAACTCATACCACCACCTTGAACCAATCCTCCACTGCCTGAGGGTCTAGCTCTCTATGAATTCTTAACATTTTCTATCGCTAGAACTTATATAATGCACCAAACCTGCATGTATTTTCATCATAACCTTATATAACTATCATCTACTGAACTGGTAGTGCAACATATCTATTCATTATTTTAGAAAATTCCTCATGGGTGGGTCTCTAAACTGAGGCCTCGTTACTCAATTGATCTTTATAATGATCCTATATCGGTATCCTTGCTATTTTTCCTCATGGAGGAATATAGAAAGTTAACAAGATGTATCTTGGTTAGAAAAGAAAATATATGAGGTGCAGACTGAAGAGGGGCATGCAATTCAAAATACCAAATCCTATATGATAAATGCATCATTTTTCCCTTCAAATGATGACTTAGTGTGATGATTTGGAAAGAAGGTAGTTAGAGTCTAGATGTATGGATACATCAGCCACTACACCAATTCTAGGTTCATTGTCCTAAGAGATAAACTCAAGAAACTAAAAAATAATTTCTATAAGTTCACCAAACCAAAACTCACATAGGTTCAAATCCAAACACTGATTATGGGAAGAACAACTCTGATATCACTTTTTCATGACCTGACCCACCAAGACCCCAGCTGGGCCAATAGTAAGTCATGTGCGACACCCCAAGATTTCCTCCAATAGAATAGGGGCTATAAACAAGCATTGAGGAGGAAATCTTGGGGTGTCGCACATGACTTACTATTGGCCCAAGATTTCCTCCAATATAATAGGGGATAGAAACAAGCATTGAGGAGGAATATAACTGAAATTGGAGGCCTTCTCCTAAAGTACCTGTATACCCACACACAACAATATCCTTGAAACAGTTTAGAGATATATGAATAAATTGAAACATCCAGAGTGTAAACCATGAATGAAACCAACTCTAAGAAATAAATCAAAGTAAAAAAAAGAACAAAATAACTAAAAGGAAAAAATACATGCCCAATCAGAAAATAGGAACTAACCTGACAATAAATGGAAAAAGGAAAAACTCTTGAAGAGCCCAACTCATAATCTATGAGGCCAAACATGGAACACAATCAGATCCTCCAAGTACTACCATGCTCCTCTGAAATCATGGATGATCTTCCCATCATCTTCATAAGTCACAACACATATGAGTGAATCCCATGTCGGGGAGAGTATATATATTACTATTAGGATTCCCTAAAAACCAAAATAAATAAATATAAATACAAACAGTCAACTCAAACCATAAGCAAAAGGGTAATGGAAACTCAATTTCAGATATGATTATAAAGAAGCACAAATGAAGAGAAAATGGGATATCCATCTCCACTATAACGCCCCAACCCCAGAAGCCCAGAGTCGGTGAATTATTTTAATACATTGGAATGATTACAAAGAATCAAGTCCCGAAAGATCGATCATTTAGCAGTCTTGGAAAATAGATTACATACATGAACGTTACATTACACATTTGAAAATACAACACAACATAAATGATCCTTTGAGAAATACATTAATCCCCTAGCTTAACCCTTTTTATCCATAATAATACACTTCTTGGAATCCTAGGAAAATTAAAACATAGAAAGGGGTGAACTCAGATGCTCAGTAAGGATAACAATATAGCACACACTTTCATAAATAAGAATAAACATTTAAGGCAATGTAAAAGACTAAAACAAAATCCTTTTAAACTTAAACTTCAGTATAATATGGAAAAGATACAATAAAATAATTCCATTTACTTATTCACATGAATATTCTACTAGTCTAATAATCACATGTAATATCAATAGCCACTTTCATAATGATGGAATGCATAATGCCAGACTTCATAACTACATATTCAGGTCCTTGTGCCAAGACTACAAATAAGATTTTGTCAGTGCCTTGTGCCAAGACACTAGTTTGTCTCATGAGACCTACCTATGCATCTAGGAGCTATAGCGGGCTCCACCCGTCACTTACTAAGTCTAATGCATTCCTCATATTAAAAGGTTTAAACATAACATAAACATTGGTATTAAATCTAGCATACGAAATGTCAATACTTTATCCATAAACCATGAATGGTATAAAAATATCACATCCATAGTCAAACATATCACAAAAAATTCAATACATTATGGAATATATGTATCATAATAAACCAACTTCAAACAAGTTTAAAATCCATCAAAGGATTTTGACATAGATGAAAATGAATTGTAAAACTCTCTGAGAGAAATATCCCTTTTTCATGAAAAGATTTAAAAGTCACACAATTTAGAAAAGAATAAATTTAAACAAATGTTTGAATCAAAGTTTTCCATATCACTTTGAAACTTTTTAAAGGAATTAACATTTTAAAAACATTCATCTCTACATATAAAAATCCTTAAAAACTATTTTAAAAACATGAACATTAATGAGAATGATTTAGAAGAATAAATATTTAAAACATTTAGGATGATTTTTTTTGTAAAAAATTACCTTAAAATAATCCCTTTGAAAACTCTTTCATGAAACATGGAATGGATAATAAATATTTCCCAGTGGATACTTACGTAAAAACAACCTCGGATAACAAAGAGATTGTGAAATTAACCCTTACCTTGCACTTTCCCTTAGTCGAGGGTATGTTTAACCTTATGTATAAAGATCGTAGTATGTTATTAAATTATACCAGAACCATATTAATATTTATGATATCATATATCATTCATTTATGACTTTATACTAACCATTTAATAATAATTTCCATGATAAATTAACATTTCGTGTAATAATTGCTTTCTTTATCGTACGTGTTTTAACTTGTTACTCTTGACTGTATCACTTATATCATGATTTAAATACTTTAAAGAATATAAAACATGATTTATATATCATATATATTTAGAATATAAATATTTATAGTAGAAGTATATATATGAAATGGAAAACACCATTTATGGAAACGGTAGGCCATACGTACGCATAAACGTGGTTTCCGTTTTCATATCGTATTGAACGGAACTAAGTGAATAAGATATATGTAAGTACATATATATATATATATCCAGTATAATTATTATGTAATATATTACATACTTATTAATTATATATATTTTATAATCATCGTTGAATTGTGAACGTGGAAATGAATCTCATCGCGTCATGGAGATGGTAATCCGTACGTACGCACGAGCGAAAATATCATTATATTGATGGAAAAATCGTATGTAATTGGATGTTATATCATATATACATAATAATTAACATGTTATATTTGTTATTTACATCAGTTCTACTCATTATTATATCCATCCAAATAATTAAGTGTTTGAATAACAAACTACACCACGACGTGGAGACGGTAATCCGTACATACACACGTATGATGACTTTGTCATTTATTGGATGAATAGAATAATCAATATGGTTATAACATTCTTATAATAACATAAAATTATATAAAAGATACCTAAGTTATTATTTTAGAATGGAAACAACAAATAAAGAGGAAGTGGAAGAAGAAAAGAACTTGAAAGAGGTGATGGAATATTTACCTCTTCTTTGGGTTCTTCCTTTTGATTTGATCAAAAGGGACCCTTAAGTTGGATTTATGACCAAATAAAGGCCTCTAGTATTAAGGGATGAAGGTTGGGAGGATATTTGGGTAGGGTTTGGCCGAGCCAAAAGGCTTTGGAGGTGTGAAATTAAGATAAGGGGAAGTGCCCTTTTATTAGAGGGGCGAGGGTCACTTTAGGAAAAGATTAAAATATTAATTTTTATACAATAATTTTCGGTTTATAATGGCTCCAAATGAATTTATTTTGAGACTTAGGTGGTTATGGGTCGAAATAATCCCAAACAATATGTTTTAGAAAAGTTTAGGTTACGATTTTAACCTTATCTTTTAGATTTAACTCTTAGTTAAATAATTTAACTTTTACCGTGTCTTCTTGTATTATTACACTATATGGTTAATAAACTTACTCTAAACTTCCAAAAGAACATATAGTGGTTCATTAATGACATATATAATATTATTTAAGCCCTTTGTCTGAACCTTAAATTTTTATGAACATTACATCAACCAATAATATGGTATTTGTTTTAAAAAACTCTATTATTTCAATTTTGACATTATTTATTAAATGATTTTTGTTAAAATCCTAACAAATTTATTACTTCAAAATAAATTCATATGTTAAATGTAGAGACCCGAAGCCTGACGTACATGGACATTACATTACATTTGCGGAATACCTAGTACATAACAAAAAAACACACACAAGGATCGTAATAGTTTAGTGTCTTTGGAAACTCGGAATATAATCTTCTAATCCTGGTGAAAGATCTTCAACATATCCCATAAAGATCTTCTTTTTTTATACCTAAAACCTTTCTTTATATCATGGGGAAAAGAAAACATAAAAGGGTGAGCTCAAATGCTCAGTAAGGGTAAACAAAATAAATATCAATCACATCATATACATAAGCACATAACTTTTGGAAATCTTAACCTGTAAAAGAGATCATAATTTCATAACCTGGGATAACTCATGGCAGTGAAATTTAATCACAATAATCATAACTTAAAACATTAAACTTTTTGGCATACACACATAATCATAGAGAATAATTTCTTGTTAGTCAAGACTCATTGCCAAGACTATCTTAGTGGACAAAGTCCCTTTCTGAACCGAGTCACCCTCGTTTCAATCCTATTTCACTGAACCGGTATAACCTGTTGTACATCTCGTTCCCCTCGTTGTTTTATTTTCATGATCACAATCACCCTCTTTTTTATCTAATATTGTGTTTTAAGTGTTGTGGATGATAGGCAAGAGATTGCCACGGAATTGGGCCAAGAAGGACAAGAAGGCAAAAAGCCAATCTGGACTGAAATTCAGTACACCGGCCAACCGGTGGCTTCACCACCGGTCGACCGATGGACCCTGGGCAGAAGACAGAGCCACTGCCTCACCACCGGTCAGCCGGTGGCTGGACCACCGGCCAGCCGGTGGCATCCAGCCCCAACAGTGAGACCTACTGTCTCACCACCGGCCAGCCGGTGGCCTCAGCACCGGCCAGCCGGTGGCTCCTGGGCAGAACAAGTTTCCATTTTGCAAGGCACCGGCCAGCCGGTGGACCTGTACCGGCCAGCCGGTAGCCCAGTCAAACTAGCCGTTGGCTTTGACCAGTCAACCCCCATTTGGCCTCCAACGGCTCTTTAAGCCTTTCCAACAGCTCCGAATACTCCCCAAGGGTTCCATGCCTATAAATAAAGGCCAAGGAAGCCCTGGACACCAACCGGAACGATACGGAAGCCCACGGACACCTTGTTGATCATTTGGCGTACCTCCGGTGCATTCCTCCAAGGGAACCCCAAGTGCTCCATCCAATTCCACATTCAAGAGCACCCTCAAGAAGCTTGGGAGAGCACGCTACATCAGCTCCATCATCCAATTGGCGCCCAAGTCTTCCTCAAATACGGTTTTTATTGTTTTATTTATTTTGAGCTTTAAAATTGGGTTTGTGCCTACAAACCCCAAACCCTTTTCTCATCCTCCCTTTCTTTTGGGTTTCACACCACCATTAAGGTGTGAAGAGGTTTTTTCAAGCCTTTCCTTTTAAAAGGCTTGAGTTTTCGGTGAGCTAGCCTTCACCCGTTAAAAAGGCTAGTGGGTTCTTGCTAAACCATTAAAAGCAAGTGGGTTCTTGCTAAACCACAAAAAGCAAGCTGTAATAGGTCCTAGTGCTACCTCAAAGCCTAGTGGGTTTCTTGCTAAAACCATTGAAAAGCAAGCGGTAGGAATCTCTCAACGGTTGAGTTGGGAGCGGAGACGTAGGCCGGGTTTTGGCCGAACTCCGTTATCAATTTTGTGTGTCTTGCCTCTTTATTTTCCGCTGCACTTTACTCTGATTTTTTAAATTGTTAATCAATTTTTTAAAAGGCAATTCACCCCCCCTCTTTCCATCATTCCCCGTTTGTTCCGACCCAACATTTGGTATCAGAGGGAGTATTTGAATAATTCCTTAACCGGTTTCAAATTAAAGATCCTACCTTTTTGATGGCTTCTACCGCTTCTTCCTCTCAATCCCCCGAAGGACATTCTTTGGATCGTGCTCCATTGTTTGATGGAACCGATTTTTGTTTTTGGAAAACCCGCATGGCCACATTTCTTAAAAGTATTGGCTATCCAATTTATAAAATTGTTATGCAAGGATTTTCCCTCTCCTCTCCCGATGAATCTCAATGGACCCCTGTTGACATTGCAAATTTCGAGCTTGATGGAAAAGCCATGAATGCTCTACATTGTGGGTTAGACCGTAATGTTTTTGATTGCATTTCTTCTTGCTCTACTTCACATGATATTTGGAAATGTTTAGAGCTAACCCATGAAGGCACTAAGAAGGCTCAAAAGTAAGAACCCGCTCAAAAGCATGGACCCGACAAAAAGATCAAGCCCGTTTGCCCACCTCACAAGAAAAGGGCCAAGAAGAAAAAGAAGAAGGCTTCAAAGGCAACATGGAGTGATAGCTACACCTCTTCATTCTCCTCCTTCTCCTAGAGCGACCAAGGTAAAAAATGCCTAATGTAAAATAATGAGGTAACATCTTCCGACTCCTCCTCCTCTTGCTCTTCAAATTCAAATTCTTTAAATCATCTTTCTTATGAAGAACTCTCACATGCTAGAGACCAATTAGAAAATGGTTTTCATGAGCTTTCTTCAAAATTCGTTGCTTTAAAAAAGAATTTCAAAAAGCTTTCCTCCGAAAAAGACCAACTTCTCAAAGAGAAGGAGGAACTCACCCTTAAAATCCAAAATTTCCCAAATGTTGATTCTTTGGAGTCAACCATCAAAGACCTTAGAGAAACCCTAGCTAAGTTCACCCAAGGGGAACAAAATTTGAACAATTTGCTTGTTTCCCAACGCATATCTAGGACCACCCAAGGGCTAGGATATACCAATGTAGCCTCCTCCTCCCATGCACCCACTGTTTTTGTAAGGGGGAGCTCTAGTTTCAAATTTTGTAACTATTGCAAAAAACCCGGGCACCTCATTTATGAATGCAATTGCAAAAATGCCCGTTACGGCCAACCAAAGTCTATTTTCTATTCAGACGAGTTCTATAGGAGAAGACCCGCCATGAGACAAGTTTGGATTGAAAAATCCCTTCTTGCGAGTCTCTCCGGGCCTAAAATCATCTCTTTTCAAAATCCCTCTCCCCGGTGACTTTTTGTTTTTATTCAGGGGGAGTTAGGATCTTTTAAGTTTTTTTGTAATTTCAAAATTTTCGATTCCAACTTTCAATTTCAACTCTTGGTTTCAAAATTTTCAATTCAAAATTTTCTATTCAATTTTTGATTCAAAACTTTCAATTCAAACTGTTATTCATTTTTCATTTCAAATTTTTCAACAATTGGTATTATTTTCAATTGGTTTAAAATCTTGATTTTCAATTTTTCCCTCAATCAAGTTTTATGCCCCGTGCTATTTTGATAATCACAAAGGGGGAGAAATTTCTTGATTGATTGGGGGAGAATCCTTTTTATCATGCTTAGCATTTCCTTTCAATTTCAGTTTTTTTTCTTTAATTGTTTTGGTGATTGTGATCATCAAAATAGGGGGAGATTGTTGTACATCTCGTTCCCCTCGTTGTTTTATTTTCATGATCACAATCACCCTCTTTTTTATCTAATATTGTGTTTTAAGTGTTGTGGATGATAGGCAAGAGATTGCCACGGAATTGGGCCAAGAAGGCCAAGAAGGCAAAAAGCCAATCTGGACTGAAATTCAGTACACCGGCCAACCGGTGGCTTCACCACCGGTCGACCGATGGACCCTGGGCAGAAGACAGAGCCACTGCCTCACCACCGGTCAGCCGGTGGCTGGACCACCGGCCAGCCGGTGGCATCCAGCCCCAACAGTGAGACCTACTGTCTCACCACCGGCCAGCCGGTGGCCTCAGCACCGGCCAGCCGGTGGCTCCTGGGCAGAACAAGTTTCCATTTTGCAAGGCACCGGCCAGCCGGTGGACCTGTACCGGCCAGCCGGTAGCCCAGTCAAACTAGCCGTTGGCTTTGACCAGACAACCCCCATTTGGCCTCCAACGGCTCTTTAAGCCTTTCCAACGGCTCCGAAGACTCCCCAAGGGTTCCATGCCTATAAATAAAGGCCAAGGAAGCCCCGAACACCAACCAGAACGATACGGAAGCCCACAGACACCTTGTTGATCATTTGGCGTACCTCCGGTGCATTCCTCCAAGGGAACCCCAAGTGCTCCATCCAATTCCACATTCAAGAGCACCCTCAAGAAGCTTGGGAGAGCACGCTACATCAGCTCCATCATCCAATTGGCGCCCAAGTCTTCCTCAAATACGGTTTTTATTGTTTTATTTATTTTGAGCTTTAAAATTGGGTTTGTGCCTACAAACCCCAAACCCTTTTCTCATCCTCCCTTTCTTTTGGGTTTCACACCACCATTAAGGTGTGAAGAGGTTTCTTGAAGCCTTTCCTTTTAAAAGGCTTGAGTTTTCGGTGAGCTAGCCTTCACCCGTTAAAAAGGCTAGTGGGTTCTTGCTAAACCATTAAAAGCAAGTGGGTTCTTGCTAAACCACAAAAAGCAAGCTGTAATAGGTCCTAGTGCTACCTCAAAGCCTAGTGGGTTTCTTGCTAAAACCATTGAAAAGCAAGCGGTAGGAATCTCTCAACGGTTGAGTTGGGAGCGGAGACGTAGGCCGGGTTTTGGCCGAACTCCGTTATCAATTTTGTGTGTCTTGCCTCTTTATTTTCCGCTGCACTTTACTCTGATTTTTTAAATTGTTAATCAATTTTTTAAAAGGCAATTCACCCCCCCTCTTGCCATCATTCCCCGTTTGTTCCGACCCAACATAACCTACCATTCCATCCATGTCTATCTCATGAGATATAAAATCTTTACCCAATTAATTGGAGGGAGATATAGGTCCCACCCATCTCATAATGATACCATTCTTATGTGTGCCACAAAATCATAAACCATACATCATAGCATAACCCATGTAATAAAAATGGGATTCTTAAACAACATGACATCATAAAACAATTCATATAAGATAAAGGAATTCATAAAAATAATTACATCAAAACATAATAAAATCAATGTAATAATAGGGATAGAAACATAACCCTATATTATCTTAGATGGAAAATAATTTTGATAAAACACTTGATCTCCATTCTTGAGGAAAATATCCTTTCTGCTTCAAAAACACTTTTCCTTTCTTAACATGTGGTACAATTATAAACTAAAAGAATTTGATTAAAAATAAACTTTAAAACTTGTAAAGGAAGCTTCTTGGAAATAATGTTTTAAAAATCCATTCATGCCGTAAAAGTTAAAAAAACATCCTTCTCGTACTTTTGTCGGAAAAGTCAAAAAGTACCTCGTACGAAAAACGACAAAAGATTCCTTTCATATCCTTTACTAAAAACACACCGAAGGGTAAAATTGGATTTAAACAATTGTAGGTGGATGGAAAAAATATTACATATCGAGGAAACATGTATTTGGATGATAAAATACACCCCAGTAAATACCAAAGTATAAACAATCTCGGATAAAAATGAGATTGTGATATTTTCCCTTACCTTAGGTCCGATTTGCTTCGTAAGTGTCCGAACCTCCTGTATAATGATTTAAATAATGTCATTGACTTATTAGAGAATCATATTCATTGTTATTATATCATATATGGTTCACTTATGACTTTATATTACCCGTTCTTTTGTAAATTCATGTTAAAGTAGCATTTTGGGTAAAATCGTCTCATTTGTCGTTCGTGTTTTAACTTGTAATTATTCATATGATTACTTAGATCATTATTAATTAATTATAGAATATAAAACATGATTTATATATAATATATATTCAGAATATACATATATATAATGGATCGATAAATGGAAAGAAATACACCGTTCATGGAGACGGTAGGACGTACGTACGCATGAACGCTGTTTTCGTTTCCTTATTGAATTGAGTGGAATTAAGTAGATGACATACATATATATACACATAAATTCAGTAGCTTTATAATGTCATATATTTCATTATTATTGCTTATATATACTTTATAATCATTCTTAAATGGTTAACATGGAGAATGAATCTCATCGCGTCGTGGAGACGGTAGTCCGTACGTATGCACGAGCGATGATATCATTTCCATAATTATTGAATTGAATTGGAGTGGATGATACAATATATCAGAATCATTATGATTTTATAATAACTATGTATGGTTATTATTTACACCATAATACCCATCCATGTAAGGTGTTGGTGGAAAATCAGATTACACCACGGCGTGGAGACGGTATTCCGTACGTACGCACGCGCGGTGATTTTGTTTTCCGTAGGATGGATAGATGGTGAAATAGGGTTGTTTCATACTTATAATAACATATCAGTATATGAGTGATACTTATGTTATTAATTAATAATGAAACAACCTAAGAAGAAGAAGTGGAAGAAGAAATAATGTTGAAAGAATCGGTAACGGAAATTACCTCTTCTTTGAAGCGCCTCTTTGAGATCTCCTTTTAGGGCACTAAAATTGGTCTTTGAGGAATACCAGAACCTCTAAGATGTTTCTAGGGAAGTGTAGAAGATATTTTTTCAGGGGTTGGCCGAGCTTGAAGACTCAAAGTTGTGTGAGGAAGAGAGGGAGGAGGTGCCCTTTTATAAGGGAGGAGAGGGGCACCTTTGGAATAACTAAAAATATTATTTTATTATAAAGTCAAGTTCGGTTTTAAATAGATACAAATTGATTTATTTCTAGGATAAGGTGGTGATGGGTATAAATCCTCTCATCCAATAGGATTGAGACAAGTTTATGTTATTATTTTAACCTTATCAATTAGATTTAACTCTAAGTTAAATAATTTAGCTTTTACCGTGTCTTTTTGTTTTCTTACACTATATGGTTAATAAACTTACTATATCAAGCCAAAATAACCCCAAGTTGTTTATTATTAATATATATAATCTTATCTAAGTCATTTTTCCGAACCTTAGATTTTTAGGAATAAAATAACAATTAATAATATAATATTGGTTTTAAAAACTATTTTATGTCAATTTTGACACTATTTGGAACATGATTTTTATGAAATTTATAACAGAATGATAAGTTCGAAACAAGTTACTTATATCAATAATACCATATCATATTAACCTATAAAATTAGTGTAAGTCATAAAAAATCTCAAATTACATTTATTTGGGCATTTATAACATCAATTATGTCAATATTTCATTAATAAGACAATTACTGCATCATTGTTGTGTCATAATAAATGATAATTATTTAATCCGTAAAAATTCTATATAAATTCCTATGATGTAGATAATTGTATTAGATTTCTGTAGACTATTCATGTTTGAAGTTTCATGAATTTTATCACTAGATTAAAATTATTATACTTATAAGATTTAAGAAAGTGACATGTTGTCACATTCTTTGGTTTTAATAATAATTAAATTATTTTCATTGAAAAAATTTAATTAAATGAATCTAATCCAACCCTTATGTGATATGGGTCGACTTTTAGTCATCTAATAGTATTTTGAAATGTGTTAGGGTAATTTTAAAATATTATATTTACCCTTAATTACCCGATTTACCTTTAACTATGGTAAATAAAATTTACCGTAGTTACTATTCATAATTCCCAAAAATAAAAAGTAGCCTATTAACATAATTTGGACCCACTGATTCCAAATATGGAATCAATTTTTTAAAATTCAATACACAGAAGTTGCAGAAATTAAATTAAAATTAATCTCGTTGTCGAATAAAAACGGGTTTTTATTTAAAACATTGCAAAATATTGAATTGATTTAACCTACGAATTCAAGGTAAAATCAATGATAATGACATACATTATATTAAATGGTAAAAATATATTCTATTTATACTTTAAAACCATTCAATATTATAATTTAACCACATAAGATATTACGATGAAAAAAGTTGTTTTTAATTAAAATATAGCGTGTTTTTACTATTCATTAAAATGTGAAAGTTACCAGAATAATATGAAAAATTTATCCAAAGTAAATTTTTATTTCTTGATTCCAAAGAAGAATTTTATTTTGTCAAATTGAACTTATAAACATTTCAAAAACTAGATTTAAAGTGGGTGCGCCATCAAAAGGCGGTAAAACTGCATTTTTTGAAAAATACTTATTTTACCCGAAAAATTTATTTTGTTCTTATACCATGTTCTAGAAATGTGTAAGATGAATAATAATGTTCTAAAATTCAAAATTTAGTTAATACTATTCATAACGGCTAGTTCATGAAAATATTATAATAATATAACATTGTTTATTAAAACCCGGTATTGCGTACAACACACGCTATCGAGGAAGGTCGCGATTGCGTGTAATGCAAGCCAAGTTAGGGTTGCGTGTTGTGGAAGAATCCTTCGTTGTTTCGTATAAGATAATACAACCATATTTCATTTATACATTTAATATATATATATATATATATATACTCAATGTTGCGTAGAATAACTATTATCAAAATTGTGTGTAACACGGTCCAAGAATAGTGTTGCGTATACTGCAAGCTAATACGGTGTTGCGTATAGCGCAAGGTAATCTTGGTGTAGAATACAACACAAGACATTAATGAAATTAAAATAATATTTTTCATAAAATCTTGGGGTGTTACATTCTACCCCCCTTAAAATGAATTTCGCCCTCGAAATTCGTCGGGGTTATAAATGGTTTACTACTTGAAAGTTTCTTTAATAGAAACCCACATTGTAAAAAGTAATACCAAAACCAATCTTTAAAAACAAAAGTGTGAAACATAACGGTTACCCAAATAAACTAATCACTGGGTTTCCACATAGGTGAAAATATGGATATGGAAGAAAAATCTAACCATCATGTTCTGATGGAGAGTGGTAGAGAACATGGCTATGGAAAAGCCAACAATCACAAATCCATAAATTTGTGACGATCTAAGGTACCATCTGATTAATCAGATATAAGAGCACTAGGACAACATTTTTGGTTTTCAAGATCATTTCCCTAAAGTTGAAGAATTTGAATTAGAATAAATACTTTCGTGATTTTGGTATAGTCTCACCATTTGTCGTTCTTTGGACAATTTCCACTTCATCTCTTAAAGAAATGAAGTTGAATTTGTCATTCGTGATGTGTTAGCAGATCATGTGATAGAATGACGAGTCATTCCATCTGTCTCAAACAAAAGGTTAGAAAAAGTTATTAAATATACATAAGTCATTCTATAGTGAGATTAATCATATATGGTTCCTAAAATGGACTTATACTTCATATATCATACTGCTTAATATAATAAAACTAGTTTCTACTAAACAGGGACTTCCTGTAGGCCAGTGGTAGGCGATAAAGGCCAGTCGCACTTCGGTTGTGAGTTCGATTCCCACAACCTTGTCCGACGCGATGGGATGTCGCCCATCCTGCAGGTTGTCCTTTTTCTAAAGCTATATTACTATAACATCCCATCAATAATATCGAAAAACGTTTTATCCTAACTTATTTACAACATAATCCATCCTAATCTTTAGGCTTATCTAAAATACTTCGGTCCAAGCTCATAGTATAAAGAAAATGATTACTTGAAATGTCACAGAACAATCACGTGAATGCCATCATTTATCCCCCATATATCATAAGATATATCTTGTTGGTCAAATTACAAACATGTGAATACCTTAATCATGTATTCTATTGAAGAATGAATACCCATTGAACCTTAGTGAAAACATGAATGCAGTTAAAAGTTAACACTTTCCACGTACCAAAATCCAAAAATTCTATATACTCAATCCTGATATAACCTTCTCCTTATATCAGTCATGAGCTCATGAATACTATCAAACATTTAATTTTATCCTTATCCCTTCATTATGCGCATATCATCTTCATTCCAAAAATATCTGAATAACCTTTCATGGATACTGGTAGCATTAATCACACACTTTCAAAACTCAAGGAAAGACAACAATGTAACAATCCTTAGATGTCTCTTTATTCCATAGTACCATGAGATTATTTATACAACATTACACTTGATAAACATGTAATCATTCCACTACCTTCTTAAACCATTGACCGAGATTCAACAATTCTTTCATCTCACATATCATTTGTAGTCTCTTCATCATCATCAACATAAATACTACACATACGTCCATACTGATTCTCTTCATGAGACTTTCCCTTAGGGAATTGGTTTGCATAATGCCCGTACATTCCACATTTAAAACATTTAACTATTGTTGATGTCGTAGCAATACCATTATCCTCATCCCTGGTGTTAACTGAACCTTTTCCTTTGCACTTACTGGATTTGCGTCCTTCTTTTACACACCTAAAGCATCTTCCAGTTCCTTTGAAACATTCTCCTTGATGCCTCTTCCCACATGATTTACATAGGGGAAATTGAACTTTCTTTCCTCTATGATCATCATGAAACTCCATCTTTCTCTTATTAGCCGAGTCAGGAAACTTACCAAATTTTACTTTATTGATCATATTATGAGATTGCTGATTCGGCATAATAATTATGTTTGGACCTCCAAATCCCATTTCATTTGGTTTCTCATGAATAATATCATTCCATTGTCCATCATATCCTCCATTATCGTGAATCATCTTGTTTCCATCCATTTTCTAAAACCCAAAAAGAATAGTGTGAGAGGCAAAAATCATAATAAAGGGGGAGTAACTTCAATATCTAACATCTTTGGTTTAATCTAATATTGTTACCATAGTTCTAGGACTATATACTATACGTATACTTATCCTTAGGGACATCCCTAGACATACCTTAGAAATATCTCTAGGGATCTCACTAACGTTTTCGCATCCTAGTTTCCAAAGGTTGACTAAACCTTTCCTCTGATACCAACTGTAGAGACCCGAATCTTGACGTACATGGACATTACATTACATTTGCGGAATACTTAGTACATAACAAAAACACACACATAAGGATTGTAATAGTTTAATGTCTTTGGAAACTCGGAATATAATCTTCTAATCCTGGTGAAAGATCTTCAACATCTCCCATAAAGATCTTCTTTTTTTTATACCTAAAACATTTCTTTATATCCTGGGGAAAAGAAAACATAAAAGGGTGAGCTCAAATGCTCAGTAAGGGTAAACAAAATAAATATCAATCACATCATATACATAAGCACATAACTTTTGGAAATCTTAAACTGTAAAAGAGATCATAATTTCAAAACCTGGGATAACTCATGGCAGTGAAATGTAATCACAATAATCATAACATAAAACATGAAACTTTGTGGCATACACACATAATCATAGAGAATAATTTCTTGTTAGTCAAGACTCATTTCCAAGACTATCTTAGTGGACAAAGTCCCTTTCTGAACCGAGTCACCCTCGTTTTAGTCCTGTTTTACTGAACCGGTATAACCTACCGTCCCAGACATGTCTATCTCATGAGATATAAAATATTTACCCAATGCATTGGAGGGATATATAGGTCCCACCCATCTCATAATGATACCATTCTTATGTGTGCCACAAAATCATAAACCATACATCATAGCATAACCCATGTAATAAAAATGGGATTCTTAAACAACATGACATCATAAAACAATTCATATAAGATAAAGGAATTCATAAAAATAATTCCATCAAAATATAATCAAATCAATGTAATAATAGGGATAAAAACATAACCCTATATTATCTTAGATGGAAAATAATTTTGATAAAACACTTGAACTTCATTCTTGAGAAAAATATCCTTTCTGCTTCAAAAACACTTTTCCTTTCTTAACATGTGGTACAATTATAAAATAAATGAAGTTTATTAAAAATAAACTTTAAAACTTGTAAAGGAATCTTCTTGGAAATAATGTTTTAAAAATCCATCCATGCCGTAAAAGTTAAAAAAACATCCTTCTCGTACTTTTGTCAGAAAAGTCAAAAAGTACCTCGTACGAAGAACGACAAAAGATTCCTTTCATATCCTTTACTAAAAACACACCGAAGGGTAAAATTGGATTTAAACAATTGTAGGTGGATGGAAACAATATTACATATTGAGGAAACATGGATGTGGATGATAAAATACACCCCAGTAAATACCAATGTATAAACAATCTCGGATAAAAATGAGATTGTGATATTTTCCCTTACCTTAGGTCCGATTTGCTTCGTAAGTGTCCGAACCTCCTATATAATGATTTAAATAATGTCATTGACTTATTAAAGAATCATATTAATTGTTATTATATCATATATGGTTCACTTATGACTTTATATTACCCGTTCTTTTGTAAATTCATGTTAAAGTAGCGTTTTGGGTAAAATCGTCTCATTTGTCGTTCGTGTTTTAACTTGTAATTATTCATATGATTACTTAGATCATTATTACGTAATTATAGAATATAAAACATGATTTATATATAATATATATTCAGAATATACATATATATAATGGATCGATAAATGGAAATAAATACACCGTTCATGGAGATGGTAGGCTGTACGTACGCATGAACGCTGTTTTCGTTTCCTTATTGAATTGAGTGGAATTAAGTAGATGACATACATATATATAAACATAAATCCAGTAGCTTTATAATGTCATATATTTCATTATTATTGCTTATATATACTTTATAATCATTCTTAAATGGTTAACATGGAGAATGAATCTCATCGCGTCGTGGAGACGGTAGTCCGTACGTACGCACGAGCGATGATATCATTTCCATAATTATTGAATTGAATTGGAGTGGATGATACAATATATAAGAATCATTATGATTTTATAATAACTATGTATAGTTATTCTTTACACCATAATACCCATCCATGTAATGTGTTGGTGGAAAAGCAGATTACACCACGGCGTGGAGACGGTATTCCGTACGTACGCACGCGCGGTGATTTTGTTTTCCGTAGGATGGATAGATTGTGAAATATGGTTGTTTCATACTTATAATAACATATCAGTATATGAGTGATACTGATGTTATTAATTCATAATGAAACAACCTAATAAGAAGAAGTGGAAGAAAAAATAAAGTTGAAAGAATCGGTAACGGAAATTACCTCTTCTTTGAAGCGCCTCTTTGAGATCTCCTTTTAGGGCACTAAAATTGGTCTTTGAGGAAGACCAGAACCTCTAGGATGTTTCTAGGGAAGTGGAGAAGAGATTTTTTTAGGGTTTGGCCGATCTTGAAGGCTCAAAGTTGTGTGAGGAAGAGAGGGAGGAGGTGCCCTTTTATAAGGGAGGAGAGGGGCACCTTTGGAATAACTAAAAATATTATTTTATTATAAAGTCAAGTTCGGTTTTAAATAGATCCAAATTGATTTATTTCGAGGCTAAGGTGGGTATGGGTAGAAATAATCTCATCCAATAGGATTTAGACAAGTTTATGTTATTATTTTAACCTTATCAATTAGATTTAACTCTAAGTTAAATAATTTAGCTTTTACCGTGTCTTTTTGTTTTCTTACACTATATGGTTAATAAACTTACTATATCAAGCCAAAAGAACCCCAAGTTGTTTATTATTAATATATATAATCTTATCTAATTCATTTGGCCGAACCATAGATTTTTAGGAATAAAATAACAATTAATAATATAATATTGGTTTTAAAAACTATTTTATGTCAATTTTGACACTATTTGGAACATGATTTTTATGAAATTCATAACAGAATGATAAGTTCGAACCAAGTTACTTATATCAACAATAACATGCCATATTAATCTATAAAACTAGTTTAAGTCATAAAAAGTCTCAAATTACATTTATTTGGGCATTTATAACATCAATTATGTCAATATTTCATTAATAAGACAATTACTACATCATTATTGTGTCATAATAAATGATAATTATTTAATCCCTAAAAATTCTAAATAAATTCCTATGATGTAGATAATTGTATTATATTTCTGGAGACTATTCATGTTTGAAGTTTCATGAAGTTTATCACTAGAGTAAAATTATTATACTTATACGATTTAAGAAAGTGACATGTTGTCACATTCTTTGGTTTTAATAATAATTAAATTATTTTCATTGACAAAATTTAATTAAATGAATCTAATCCGACCCTTAGGTGATATGAGTCGACTGTTAGTCATCCAATAGAATTTTGACATTTTTAGGGTAATTTTAAAATATTATATTTACCCTTAATTACCCGATTTACCTTTAACTAAGGTAAATAAAATTTACCGTAGTTACTATTCATAATTCCCAAAAATAAAAAGTTGCCTATTAACATAATTTGGACCCACTGATTCCAAATATGGAATCAATTTTTTAAAATTCAATACACAGAAGTTGCAGAAATTAAATTAAAATTAATCCTGTTGTCAAATAAAAACGGGTTTTTGTTTAAAACATTGCAAAAGATTGAATTGATTTAACCTACGAATTCAAGGTAAAATCAATGCTAATGACATACATTATATTAAATGGTAAAAATATATTCTATTTATACTTTAAAACCATTCAATATTATAATTTAACCACATAAGATATTACGATGAAAAAAGTTGTTTTTAATTAAAATATAGCGTGTTTTTACTATTCATTAAAATGTGAAAGTTACCAGAATAATATGAAAAATTTATCCAAAGTAAATTTTTATTTCTTGATTCCAAAGAAGAATTTTATTTTGTCAAATTTAACTTATAAACATATCAAAAACTATATTTAAAGTGGGTGCGCCATCAAAAGGCGGCAAAACTGCATTTTTTGAAAAATACTTATTTTACCCGAAAAATTTACTTTTTTCCTATACCATGTTCTAGAAATGTGTAAGATGAATAATAATGTTCGAAAATTCAAAATTTAGTTAATACTATTCATAATGGATAGTTCATGAAAATATTATAATAATATAACATTGTTTATTAAAACCCGGTATTGCGTACAACACACGCTATCGAGGAAGGTCGCGATTGCGTGTAATGCAAGCCAAGTCAGGGTTGCGTGTTGTGAAAGAATCCTTCGTTGTTTCGTATAAGACAATCCAACCATATTTCATTTATACATTGAATATATATATATATATATATATATACTCAATGTTGCGTAGAATAACTATTATCAAAATTGTGTGCAACACGGTCCAAGAATAGTGTTGCGTATACTGCAAGCTAATACAGTGTTGCGTATAGCGCAAGGTAATCTTGGTGTAGAATACAACACAAGACATTAATGAAATTAAAATAATATTTTTCATAAAATCTCGGGGTGTTACATTAAATCCTAAAATGTAATATTAACCTATAAAATTATTTTAATTAATCAAAAGTCTCAAATTACATTTATTTGGATATTTATAATATCAATTATTTGAATATTACATTATTAAGGTAATTACCGCGTCATCATTGTGTCATAAATAAATTAAATTATTTAATGTATAAAAACTATAAATAAAATATAATTCTGTAGGAAATAGATTTATATTTCTAATGAATATTTATAGTTGAATTTATATTATGTATAACCCTATATTAAAAATGGTCCAGTTATTAAACTTTGAATTTAACTCTTTTAACTCTTCTTCAAATAAAATAATAATAAATGTTCTAATCTAATCTAAGTGGACCAAATGGAATCATATTTTATTCCTAAGGTTGTTTTTGGTCGAATTATACTTATCAAATAGCATTAGGACATGTGTTAGGGTAATAGTAAAATCATTTTTACCCTTAATTACCCTATTTACTTTCAACCGTGGTAAAAAAAAGTCAAAATTTACTATTCACCAAAAATTATTTCCATCTTATTGAACCACATTTTTCTTACTTATGTCAACAAAATCTCTCATATTTTTTAAATTCAACTCATAGAAGCGGTAAAATTAAGTTTTATGCAAATTTGCAGATGCTCCTAGAAGGTGGGTAAAAAAACGTTAAAAAGTTCGATAAAATTTTATATATCTAAACATATTATAAAATGACTCCAATGAATTATGTTGAAAAAATATAGCTATTATGTATATATTTTGACCTAAAATAAATTAAAATAAAATAACTATTTATTTTAATAAAAAGTCAGTTTTAACCAATAACACAGTGTTTTTTTTCACTATTCATAAAAAATTGAATGTTTTCAGAAAAATAAAAAAAAAATCACCATAAGATAATTTCAATATTCATAATTAAAAAATCAAGTCTATTTTATAAAATTAAATTCATATAAGTTTAATTTATTAATTTAAAATTAATTCCCTTTGTCAAAACCGAAATGTGGTTTTTTTAAAAAGTAAAAACTATCAAAAGATTAACATGTGTTTTTGTAAAATTTAAATGTGAAATTACTTATAATGACCTAAATTGTATTAAAATATAAAAATATAATCTAATTATACTTCCAAACCATTAAAATTTATAATTTATCACTATTAATTATTTCGATTAAAAAAGTTGTTTTTAATTAAAATTTAGTAATTTTCACTATTCATCAAAATATGAAAGTTATCAGAAAAGTACCAAAAATTTATCAAAACTAAATTTTTATTCCCTGATTATAAATAATAATTTAATTTCATTAAAGTGAATATATAACATTGTCAAATATTGGTTTTAAAAAGGGTTCTCCATTAAAAGGTGGTAAAATTGCTTTTTTTGAAAAATACTTATTTTATTCGAAAAAATGATTTTTTTCTTATGTTATGTATTTGAAAAACATAATATAGATGTTAAAATTATATATAGTATATAAGATTCAAAATGCAGTTAATACTATTCATAACCTCTTTTTGAACGGTTAATTTAATAAGTTGTGGTGCACTCAAACACGGTGTTTCATGTAGCGCAAGCTATTGAATTACTTTAATGAGATAACATACTATGAAATCTTGGGGTGTTACATTCTACCCTCCTTCAATAAATTTCGTCCTTGCAATTTGAAATTGTTCTTCAAAAATAAATGGTTAAAAATAGAAAAAAATACCTTTATGGAAAACCCACATCGGAAATTGGTTTAATAAAATTTACTCTTAATAAGAGGGAAAGGGAAATGAAAAAGTCACAACCAAATTATGATCTCGATTAGGAGAACATTGGTGGAAATTAGAGACACATAATTGGAGAAAAAACGTAAATATTTATAGGGAGTGATTGATGTCATCAATCACAAACAAGTGTAAAATTGAGGATCTCAAAGCCATCAATATATGATGATTTAAAATATCGTTAGTCCAAAAAAACATAAGGTATTAGGATAACACAATTTTGGTTTTAAGATACCTTCCTTAAAGTTTAAGAATTAATTTATTCATTGAATAATAGGAAAAAAATATATTTGACAAGTATAATTTCATCCTTCAACTAATTCCTACCACAAAATCATATTTCACTCAAAAGATAATAGAATTCAAAAACATTATATTTATCCTAATCGTATAGGGTTACAAAAATAATGAATTTATAATTCATTTTTTATACTATTTGAAAAAAAAATACATTATACAAACCAATAAATCACGTATTCCAGTGGTAGGTGATCCACCCTTGTCGCCCTTCATTTGTGGGTTCAAGTCTTGCAGCCTTTCCGGACGCGACGGGTTGTCACAAGACCTCTGGGTTTTCCTTTTTATGAAAATCTAAAAATAAACTCAAGAAATGATTTATCTTTTAAAAATAGTATCCAATGCCAAACTTAATCGATTCCAACCTTTAGACTTATCCAAAATACTTCTGTCCAAACTCACAGTCCAAAATTTATAAAGCAAACACAATGAAGATCCTTTTTTCCAAGTAATAACACATGAATACCTTCATCATGTATTTTTTTAAAACACAATAACACCCTGAATTATCATATAACCATATTGGTTACATTCGTGCTCCCTTATTCATTATAGAATACTGGATACCCTCCTTATATCAAAAAATTTTGTAAACTCCAACAATGATGAAATAAAAAAACCATTAACCAGTTCTAAGGATGTCAATAATATCCAATATAATTTATCAAAATAAACCATATATTATTCAAAAATCAATACCTCAGTATCAGGACCATATTAAAGTTTTTTTCCTTTAACCATGTATTTTCCAAAAAGTTTAACTAGACATTGAGTCACTTTTGTTGGTTCTACACAATCTCAAGTCCTTAATGAAATAGTTCAACAGTACCATCCTTATATACTCTATATATCTTATAACATGTACATCATTAATACAATACTCAAATGACATAATACTTTAATAACAACATAATAACTCTTAATCATTCTTCTTTATCTTCGGTAGTATCATAACTTGATTATTATCCAATAGCATCATTTGGGGTATACTCTAAAGATTTGGACATTGATTCGCGTAGTGTCCCAACTCCTTGCAGATGAAGTATTGTACATTTGAAACCTTTTTCTCACCCTTGAAATCACGTACCTTGTGTCCTATTTCTCCACAATTATAACAAACTCCCTTTCCTTTCAAGCATTTACCAAGGTGATTCTTTCCACAGTTATCACATATGGGAAAATCCTTCTTTTTCTTATTCCCTTTATCTATCATTCTCTCTAAAATCCTTTTTTTAAGGCTTCCCTTCAAAGCCATAGGACTTAGAAAATTCTTTACTTATCTTATTAACACCTGATACTATTTCTTCATATGATGATAATACGTGGGAGACTATTTCCTTTATAAATGTTGTCTTAATACCATGAAAGATATGATCTTTCTTACTTATTGGATCATGCGTATTGCTGGAGGTCTCATTCCATTTACTAGGAACCATTTCTAAGCAATGGCATACACTACGTTAGTTTATGAATCACAATGCATAATTCCAAACTTGTAAAACAGTTAACATAAATTGAACAGTGCATGGATATAATCCATAATCATAAAAATGTTTTCTTTGAGGAAGTATATACTCATAAACCCTTTATAGTGGTTTGTAAAAAAATGATAATTATCCTAAGAATATCCCCCGAGAGTGTTGTAACCAAAAGTGAAGCAAGGCCCATTTTCGGGCACCGATTCCCGTTTGAGTCTAGCTCAAAGCGGTGTTTTCGGGTTTTACCCCTAGGTACATTTGTACCAGAGAAACCTCTACCTGATCGTCTCCAGACATGGATGTATTGCTTGGAAAACTCACAAAATCTCTACAGTACCAAATTTTTAAGAAGTTCTTCTATACTAATTATCGAAGTATATCTTAGGGTAGTGTTCTCTAATTAGAGTTTTTCTAAATCTAGTTTCCAAGGTTATTGCTAAACTTCCTCTGATACCAATTGTAACTCCCCATCCCCAGAATCCTAGAGTCAGTGAATTATCTTAATACATTGGCATGATTACAAGGAATCAAGTCCTGAAAGACTGATCAGTTTAGCAGTCTTGGAAAATAGATTACATACATGAATGTTACATTACAGATTTAAAAATAAAACACAACATAAATGATCCTTTGAGAACTCCATTAATCCCCTATCTTAACCCTTCTTATCAATCATAATACACTTCTTGGAATCCTAGAAAAATTAAAACATAGAAAGGGGTGAGCTCATATGCTCAGTAAGGATATCAATATAGAATAAACTTTCATAAATAATCATAAACATTTAAGGCAATGTATAAGACTAAAACAGAAGCTTTTTAAACTTAAACTTTAGTATAATTTGGAAAAGATACAATAAAATAATTACATTTACTTATTCACATGGATATTATACCAGTCGAATAATCACATGCAATATCAATAGCCACTTTCATAATGATGGAATGCATAATGCCAGAATTCATAACCACATAGTCAAGGCCATGTTCCAAGACTACAAATAAGATTTTGTCAAGGCCTTATGCCAAGACACTAGTTTTTCTCATTAGAACTACTGATGCATCAAGGAGTTATAGCAGGCTCCACTTGTCACTTACTAATTCCAATGAATTCCTCATATAAAAGGGTTTAAACATAACATAAACATTTATATTAAAACTAGCATACAAAATGTCAATACTTTATCCATAAACCATGAATGGTATAAAAATAACACATCCATAGTCAAACATATCACAAAACCTTCAATACATTATGGAAGATTTGTATCATAATAAATTAACCTTAAACAAGTTTCAAATCCATCAAAGGATGTTGACATAGATGAAAATGATTTGTAAAACTCTTTGAGATAAATATCCCTTTTTCATGAAAACATTTAAAAGTCACACAATTTATAAAGGAAGACATTTAAATACATTTTTGAATCAATGTGTCCCATACCACTTGGAAAATTTTAAAAGGAATTAAAATTTTAAAAACATTCATGTTCGTATAGATAAATCCTTAAAAACCATTTTTGAAAACATGGACATTAATGAGAATGATTTAGAAGAATAAATATGTAAAACATTTAAGATGATGTTTTAGTAAAAAAGTCCCTTAAAATAATCGCTTTGAAAAATATTTGATGAAACATGGAAATAGATAATAAATATTTCCCAGTCGATACTTATGTAAAAACAACCTCAGCTAATAAATAGATTGTGAAATTAACCCTTACCTTCCACTTTCTTTAGTCAAGGGTATGTTTTATGACATCCTGCCTTTTTAATACATAACTTTTCATTACATTTTACAAACAGATGATCTTTAAAGTCTAGTGTCATTGAAATCAGGAAAATAATACATGAAAACAATATAAAAAATTCTTCTAAACCATTTGTAAGGCTCCATTATAGGTTCATACTATGTAAAATTACTGCATCTCATATCCTGGAGACATACATCAAAGGAAAGGGTGAGAAGAAGGCCCAGTAAGGGTAAACAAGGGAATCAATGTACTTGTGATATCAATAAGAACTTGAATAAAAATATAAAGACATGAGAAATGAAAGTATAGGAATATCATAATGAAAATAACTTTAAACATAACTTGAATACGTGGCTAAAACATTTCATTTAGACATTCATGAACATATCACCAAGGTCCATCCCCAAGCCGTCAAAGAAAATTACCAAGGTTATTCACCAAGGTATCATACAACTTATCATCTCTAGAGATTAATTCTTTACCCAATGCATTAGAGCGCTATCATGGCGTACCCTTAATATTTATTCAATTTCATGTGATCCACATATATCATAATCAAACATTTCATAAATAACCCATAGATAATAAAATAAATGGGTTTCATTTCAAAATCGTGACGTTTTAAAAGTTCTTAAAAATAAGATCATTATATCATTTATAACCCATGGAAATGGAGTGAGGCTTATATGTATGTCAATTCCAGAATAAAATATAAACTTTTTATATATTTTAGAACACCCATATAAACGAAATAGGTTTGGTTATTTACATAAATAAACAAGAGAATTTCTTGAGAGAAAGAGATAGAAATTTTGAGACGAAATATCTATAGCATAATGGCTATATAACATGGTTTTAGAAAACATTGAAAAGAGAGGAGACAAGGGCCCACCACTCATAAATAATTCAAAATACAGTATAGATACTGAATAATATCATGGTATGGATCTTTGAATGACATACCACATGAAAAGGAAACATGAAAGAAAAGAGAAGATGCGATTTCTTTTACGAGAAATTCGACAGCCTAACGACGTCACTTAAAAATTCAGAAAACAAATTGATGAGAGCGTAAAGGGTCTCTCAAAAATTAGACATGAAATGGAAAGAAATTAGAACATATAAGAAGATACCCTCAACATAAATAGAAAAAAATTAGAAGACACAACATAAGGGAAGTCATGACTTAAAAGAGGAGGGTGAAAAGATCCATTACCTTAAAGAGTAACTTCAAAAGCTTGATGTTCGAGACCTTGGGAGGCTTGAAGGAACCTTGGGAGGCCTCCTTGTGAGGTATGAAGACCATAAATTTTCTAAGGAGGATTTGGAAATGAAATTAATGATGTAATGTCTTGATATTTATAGAAGAAGTGAGGGGACAATTCATTAATGGCCAAGGGACACCTCATCAGTGGTATTGGAAAAACCATGGGCTTTCCCATGGTATTTTTCCACGGTATTGTCCACTTGGGACACCTCATACCTTATATTACTATTCATAAGTCGACCATAATTATTACATAATTATTACATTTTTAATGATGTCATTAAACACCCGAAACTAAAAACTGTATTTTCACTATTCACCAAAAATTCATTTTTTCAGAAAAATCCCCAAAAATCACTTTAACCTGATATCGATGATCTGAATTCAAAAATGAAATCAATTTTATAAAAATAATTTTTTAAATATTTTGAATTTAATATTTAATTAAAAAACTATTCACCCGAAAAAACTAATACTTGACTAATAATTTCTGAAATAGTTATTTACCTATTTTATTGAATCACATTACTTAGTCAAGGTGACTAAATTATATCAATACTTTATTAAGAGAGGTTACTTAATCCATTTGGTCACATTACTAATCATAAGGGTAAAATCACTATTCATAATTTACTATTCACCAAAAATTAAGTTGATCTTATTAGACTCTAAATTTCTTACTGAACATAACTATAGAAGACCATTTTTTGAAAATCATTAAACATTATTAATTATTTAAGGTTTACTTAAATATTTTAAAATATCCATTTTTCTTCTAAACATCAATAATATACATCCTTTATTTATCCGGACATTTGAAAATTGACAAACTTCACCATAAGAAGAAATGGAAATTTTTATTTATATCAAAGGATTACATAAGGCAGGTAAGGTCTCGTTACATATCCCCTTATAACACCAGCATAGGACCTAAGTGTAAGGTGTGCTAAGGTGATAGAATCCTGGGGCGGCTCGACCAACACTTCCCGAGTGGTGATTTCTATCAGCTTGAACTTCTCCCGAAGGCGATTCCGTTCCAGCTTCACACGATGAAGTTTGGCTTGGGTTTGGTCCAGAGCAAAGGCCAGTGGTGCTACCTCCTTCCTAAGTTCCATCATATGGGCTTCGATCAGCCCCAGACTACTGGATGAGGCCATCGAATCTTCTTTCTATATTAATTAACCAATATCACTTGTATTTATAGACAATAATCGCAATATTTTGTTTCTGATGGTCATATTGACCAATGGTCATATAACAGTCGAAACCCAACTGTATCATTTTAATTATACTCATTTCATCAAATGAAATAGTTTTGTTGAGTATAAAATAAAATAACACACAAAATTAGGAAACAAAAATTATTAAAAAGTTTGGTCGTTACATTCTTCCCCCCTTAAGAAATTTCGTACCTGAAATTTTTAACTCGTACCCTCATAAGAGAAAAGATGTGGGTACTTATGCCTCATAGACTCCTCTAGTTCCCACATGGCTTCTTCATATTTGTTGTTCCTCCACAACACCTTAACAAGGTGGGTAGTCTTGTTGCGTAGAAACTTGTCTCTACGATCTAATATCTCCCCCGACTGCTCCTCATAAGAGAGGTCATATTCCAGTTGTACCACCTCTAGGTTTAGTACATGTAAAGGGCCAGGTATATACTTCCTCAAGAGGGATACGTGGAAGAAATCCTGAACTTGTGCTAGATTTGGAGGAAGTGAAAGATGATAGGCCACTACTCCCATACAATCAAGGATTTCATAGGGGCCAATGTACCTAGGGATGAGCTTCCCTTTCTTCCCAAACCTCATGACTCTCTTTTAAGGTGATATTCAAATAAAGGCCTTATCACCGACATCAAACTCCAAGTATCTTAGACGGTTGTCGACATAGCTCTTTTGTCGAATATGAGTAGCCTTAATGTTTTGTTAGATGGAATGGAATTTCTATGTCATTTCTTGTACAAGATCAGGACCAAGAAGCTTTCTCTCACCAGCTTCATTGCAACAAGTAGGAGTTCTACATCGCTTCTCATATAGAGATTCATAGGGTTCCATTTGAATGCTCGAGTGGAAGTTGTTGTTGTAAGAGAAATCAACTAAAGGGATATGTTGATCCCACCAACCCTTAAATTCCATTGAGCACGTTCTCAGCATGTCCACGAGTGTTTGAATAGTCCTTTCAGATTGGAATTCAGTTTGGGGGTGATAGGCCATACTGAAATTCAATTCAATGCTCAGATCATGTTGAATAATTCTCCAGAATTTTGATGTAAAACTTTGATCACGATCAGATAAGATAGAAAGTGGAACTCCATGCAGCCTTACCACTTCCTTCACGTAACTCCTGGCAAGTTGATCAAGAGAGAAATCTTCCCGAATAGAGATAAAATGGGTAGTATTTGTGAGACGGTTTACAATAACACATATCGCATTGTTTTATTTGGAAGTTCTCGGAAGATCAGTGACAAAGTCCATAGTGATATTGTCCCACTTTCATGCTAGTATGGGTAGTGGTTGCAATACCCCTTTCAGAAGTTGTCTCTTTGCCTTCACTTGCTGACATACTAGGCTCCTTGAAGTGTAGTCAGCAATCTCCCTTTTCATATTATCCCACCAATAATGATCATGAAGGTCCCTACACATTTTTTTGCTTCCATGATGTAATCTATGAGCTTCATCCATTAGCTCCTTCTTTATTTCTGGAATAGATGGAACACATAGTCTTGTATGAAATTTCAATACACCTTTTTGATTAATATTGAACTGAGGAAAATTCCCATCCTTTATACCCTCAAACTTCTTCTGTAACAAAGGATATTCTTTCTGTTCTTTCTTGAGCTTCTCTAGTAATGATGGTTGAGAAATCATTTGGGTTAGGGTTGATGATATCCCTTCCCTTATAATTACCATGTCCAAATTTACTAGGTCACCGATCAATGGATCCCTTTGAATCCACATCATTGAAAGAACAACCAGGTCTTTCCTGCTTAATGCATCAACGACTTTGTTTTCTATTCCAGGATGATAATTAATTGAACAATCATAGTCTTTAATAAGTTCCAACCACCTCCTTTGTCTCATGTTTAATCCCTTTTGTGTTAAAATATACTTCAAACATTGATGGTCTGTGTATATATCACATTTCTCCCCATAAAGATAGTTCCACTATATCTTCATAGAAAAAATGACCGCAGCCAGCTCCAGATCATGCGTAGGATAATTATGCTCATGATTCTTCAACTGTTGAGATGCATAAGCAATGACTTTGTCATTTTTTATGAGGACGCACCCAAGCCCTTTTACAGATGCATCACTAAAAATAACGAATCCTTCTCCACTTGAGGGAAGATTTAACACGGGTGTAGTAACCAATCTCTTCTTCAGCTCTTGGAAATATTCCTCACGCTCTTTTGTCCAGATGAACTTGACCCCTTTTCAAGTTAACTTGGTTAATGGATTAGAAATTCGTGAAATGTTTTTCAAAAACCTCTTATAATATCCTGCTAATCAAAGGAAACTTCTAATCTCAGTTATTTTTGTAGGTTGAGGCCACTCCTCTACAACTTTTGTCTTTGCGGGGTCAACTGTGATTCCTTCATTGGTAACAATGTGCCCTAAGAAAGCAACTTTTTGTAACCATAATTCACATTTACTGAACTTCCCAAAAATCCTATCCTTCCATAGTGTTTTTAAAATAGCCCATAGATGATCCTCATGCTCCTCGTGACTTTTGGAATATATCAGAATTTCATCAATAAAAACTACCACAAAGTTATCAAGGTAGTCCTTAAAGACTCTATTCATCAAATCCATAAAAATAACAAGTGCATTAGTCAATCTGAAGGGCATAACAACATAATCATAATGCCCATATCTTGATCAGAAGGCAGTTTTTGGAATATCTTCTTTCTTCACCCTCAATTGATGATAACCAGATCGAAGATCAATCTTAGAGAAGAATTGAGCCCCACAAAGTTGGTCAAATAAGTCATCAATTTTTGGAAGAGGGTATTTGTTCTTTACTGTGATCTCGTTCAGTTCTCTATAATCAATGCATAGTCACATCGATCCATCCTTCTTCTCTACAAAGAGATCAGGTGCTCCCCAATGAGACACACTCAGTCGGATAAACCCCTTCTCCAAAAGATCTTGGAGTTTTTTCTTTAATTCTTCCAGCTCCACATTTTCCATCCTATATGGGGTCTTTGATATCAGATGAGATCCAGGTATGAGTTCGATGGAGAAATCTACCTCTCTTTCTGGGGGAGGTCCAGGCAACTCCTCAGGAAATATATCAACGTATTCCTGGATGATGGGGACAATTTCTATCCTCAAACTCTCATATCCTTATTCTTCTTCACTGATCAACTCCATAAAAAAGGATATAGGGGGTTCTTTTAGACAAATATCAGGTTGAGATATCTCTCCTTGGAAGATAACTTTAGGTTTTCCATTCAAGACTACTGATATTTCCTTACTTCTACAATTGATCTTAGCATTATACTTTGATAGCCAGTCCATCCCTAGTATATTGTCGAATTCCATCATGGGAATGACTACTATATTTGTGATAAGATTTTTCTCACTAAAGTAAATACTAGAGTTTCTAAACACTGACAATGCTTGGATAGTCCCACCAAGAGTCTTGACTAATAACTCTACTTTTAGAAAATCAGAGGTTGATTTTAAATTCTTTGAAAACTTGGAGGAAATAAAGGAATGTATAGAACCAGAATCAAACAAAGTACTTTCTAGCTTTGAGAGGAAAAAAAGAGAACCCTCTACCACATAATTCGGAGCTTCAACTTTAGCTATCGTGATAGCAAAAGCACGACCTTGATCCCTTGGCCTTTGTTGATGCTGGTGGTGGTTCCCCTCCACTGCCCTCTAATTTGGACAATGATTGGAAAAGTGCCCACGTTGTCCAAACTTAAAGCACTAGACACCAAGTAGGGCCTGCACCATCTTCCCCTTATCGTTAGTGTTTGTAAGTTAAGGTTTCACCTCACTATGACAATTCCTCACAATATGGCCATCTCTTCCACACGTGTAGAATTTCCCACTCCCGAGAAGGCAGTTCCCAGAATGCTTCTTCCCACATTTGTTACACGTGGAAAGTTGCACTTTCTTGCCTCCTCTTCCCTGATCTAAGGTCCTACCTAAGCTAGGATCCGTCAATATCTTCTTGTCATTGGATTTATGAGACCGCTATGTCTCACCAAATTCTAGATCAACTTTCATCGCACTCTGCATGAACTCATAATAGCTATCATAGTCTCGATTGGCAAGATTCTTCTATAGATGAGGTCTCAGTACACCGAAGAATCTATCAAACTTACCATTTAGATCCATGAAAAAGCTAGAGGTATATCGTGAAATTCTTGTGAATTTCATTTCATAGCTTCCCACAAATTCATTCTTCTTCTTCTTCAACTCAATAAACTCCTCCATTCTTGTTCTCATGGAACGAGGGAAATACTTACTGAAAAAGATCCATATGAACTCTTCCCACTATATAGCTTCAACTTCCACTCTTTTCCTCGTGTTTTTGATAAGTTCCCACCACTGATCAGCTTCTCCCTCTAAGAGATAGACAACCAGGGTGACCTTCTCTTGTTTTGAACAATATAGCACAGAAAAGATCTTCTCTATAGAGCTGATCCATTGTTCCACAATCAATGGGTCAGTCGATCCACTGAAGTTTGGTGGTCGTTGACGCATAAAGGACTCAACAAAATGTTTTTCCCTTCATGGTGAGATCGTTCTCTCAGCATGATTCAAGTTATTTCCCATAACTTGAGTCAGTTGGTTCATCATTCGCATGGATGTTTCCATTCCGTCTTCCATCGGAGGGCCATCAGTGCATGGTCCATTGTGGTCACCATTTGCACGGTTCGTCCTATTACCCGCCATTTTCTAAAAGAATAAAATCTCAGTGAGAAACTTATTTCATTTACGAATCTTTTAACTATAAAGGATTCTATGTCTTAAAACTTCATGCTTAAACAATTACATTTTTCTATAATTTCTTCATAATGATTCATAAAAAGCTTGTGATTAACCAAACATATACCCCAGGAGTGTCATAACCAAGAGTGCAGCAAGGCCCATTTTTGTGTACCAGTTCTTGTTGAGTCTAGATCAAAGCGGTGTTTTCAGGTTTTACCCCTATGTACATCTGTTCTAGAGCCACCTCTACCTGCTCGTATCCAGACATGGATGTATTTTCTTGATAAACCACTTACTCAATACTCACCAAAATACCAAAAATATTTTCTATATTTAAACTTTTCTATAGGGTTATTCCAAAAGTTTTCATATCCTAATTTTCATAAATAACTAAACTATCCTTTGATACCAACTATGGCATCCTGTATTTTTAATACACAACTTTTCATTACATTTTAAAAACAGATGATCTTTAAAGTCTAGTGTCTTCGAAATCAGGAACATAATACATGAAAACAAAATAAAAAATTCTTCAAAACAACTTTTAAGTCTTCATAATAGTTTCATCCTATGTAAAATTACTGCATCTCATATCCTGGAGACATACATCAAAGGAAAGGGTGAGAAGAAGGCCCAGTAAGAGTAAATAAGGGAATCAATGTACTTGTGATATCAATAAGAACTTGAATAAAAACATAAAGACATGAGAAATAGAAGTATAGGAATATCATAATGAAAATAAATTGAAACATAACATGAATATGTGGATACAAAATTTCACTTATACATTCATTAACATATCACCAAGGTCCATCCCCAAGGTGTCATAAACAATTACCAAGGTTATTCACCAAGGTATCGTAAAACTTGTCATCTATAGAGATTAATTATTTACCCAATGCATTGAAGCGCTATCATGACACACCCTTAATATGTATTTACTTTTATGTGAGCCACATAGATCATAATCAAACATTTTATAAATAACCCATAGAAAATAAAAGAAATGGGTTTCAATTCAAAATCGTGGCGTTTTAAAAGTTCTTAAAAATAAGATCATTATATCATTTATAACCCATGGAAAGGGAGTGAGGGTTATATGTATGTAAATTCCATAATAAAATATACCCTTTTTCTATATTTATGAACACCCATAGAAACTAAATAGTTCTGTTTATTCACATAAATAAACAAGAGAATATCTTGAGAGAAGAAGATAGAAATTTTGAGACGAAATTTCTGTAGCATAATGGCTATATAAAATATTTTTAGAAAACATTAAAAAGAAAGGGGACAAGGGACAAACACTCATAAATAATTCATAATATAGTATAGATACTGAATAAGATCACAGTATGGATTTTTCATGATATACCACATGAAAAGGAAATATGAAAGAAAAGAGAAGATGGGATTTCTTTTACGAGAAATTCGGCAGCCTAACGACGTCACTTAAAAATTCAGAAAACAAATTGATGAGAGTGGAAAGGGTATCTCAAAAATTAGACATTAAATGGAAATAAATGATAACATATACGAACATACCCTAAACATAAAGAGATGGAAATTAGAAGACACAACATAAGGGAATTCATGACTTAAAAGAGGAGGGTGAAAGGATCCCTTACCTTGAAGAGTAACTTCAAAATCTTGATGTTCGAGACCTTGGGAGGCTTTAGGGCACATTGGGAGGACTACTTGGGAGGTAAAGAGACCATTACTTCGTTGAAGAGGATTTGGAAATTAAATGAATGAGGGAATGGCTTTTTTATTTATAGGATAAATGAGGGGACAAGTCATTAATGGACAAGGGACACCTCATCCGTGGTATTGGAAAATCCATGGGCTTTCCCATGGTATTTTCCCATGGTATTGGCCACTTGGGACACCTCATACCTTTTCTTACTATTCATAAGTCAACCAGAATTATTACATAATTATTACATCCTTAATTATGTCATTAATCACCCAAACTAAAAACTGTATTTTCACTATTCACCAAAAATTCATTTTTTCAGAAAAATCCCCAGAAGTCACTTTAACCTAATATCGATGCTCTGAATTAAAAAATGAACTCCATTTTATAAAAATAATTTTCTAAATATTTTCAATTTAATTTTTAATTAAGATACACTATTCACCTTAAAAAACTAATACTTGACTAATAATTTCTGAAACAGTTATTTACCTATTTTATTGAATCACATTACTTAATCAAGGTACCTAAATTATATCAATAATTTCTTAAGTGAGGTTACTTAATAAATTTGGTCACATTACTAATAATAAGCGTAAAATGACTATTCACAATTTACTATTCACCAAAAATTAAGTTGATCTTATTAGACTCTAAATTTCTCACTGAACATAACTGTAGAAGACCATTTTTTGAAAATCATTACACATTATTAATTATTTATGGTTTACATAAATATTTTAAAATATCCCTTTTTTTTTCTAAACATCAATAATATACATCCTATATTTATCCGGACATTTGAAAATTAAAAAACTTCACCATAAAAATAAATAACAATTTTTATTTATATCAAAGGATTACATAAGGCAGCTAAGGTATCGTTACATAGCCCCTTATAACACCAGCATAAGACCTAAGTGTAAGGTGTGCTAAGGTGATGAAATCCTGGGGCGGCTCGACCAGCATTGCCCGAGTGGTGATTTCTATCAGCTTGAACTTATCCCGAAGGTGATTTCGTTCCAGCTTCACACGATGAAGTTCGGCTTGGGTTTGGTCCAGAGCAAAGCCCAGTGGTTCTACCTTCTTCTCAAGTTCCATCAGATGGGATTCGATCGGCCCAAGACTACTGGATGAGGCCATAAAATCTTCTTTCTATATCAATTAACCAAGATCACTTGTATTTATAGACAATTATCGCAATATTTATTTTCCAACGGTCATATTGACCAATGGTCATATAACAGTCGAAACCCAAAAATGTCATTTTAATTATAATCATTTTATCAAATGAAATAGTTTTGTTGAGTATAAAATAAAATAACACACAAAATTAAGAAACAAAATTATTAAAAAGTTAGGGTCATTACATGTTTAACCTCCTATATAATGACCGTAGTATATTATTAAATTATACCAGAACCATATTAATATTCATGATATCATATATTATTCTTTTATGACTTTATATACAACCCCTTTAATAATAATTTCTATGTTAAATTAACATTTCGGGTAATAATTGCTTTCATTATTGTACGTGTTTTAACTTGTTACTCTTGATTGTATCACTTATATCATGATTTAAATACTTTACAGAATATAAAGCATGATTTATATATCATATATATTTATAATATAAATATGTATAATATACATATATATATGAAATGGAAAACACCATTTATTGAGACGGTAGGATGTACGTACGCGTAAATGCTGTTTTCGTTTTCATATCGTATTAAACGGAACTAAGTGAATAAGATATATGTAAGTACATATAAATATATATATATATCCAGTATCATTATTATTTCATATATTAAATACTTATTAATGATATATATTATATAATCATTGTTGAATGGTGAACGTGGAAATGAATCTCATCGCGTCGTGGAGACGGTAATCCGTACGTACGCACGAGCAGCAATATCATTATATTGATGGAGAAATCGTATGTAATTGGATGTTATATCATATATACAGAATAATTAACATGTTATATTTATTATTTACATCATTTTTACTCATTATTATACCCATCCAATTTATGAATTGTCTGAATAACAAACTACACCACGACGTGGAGACGGTAATTCGTACGTACGCACGTGTGGTGACCTTTTCATTTATAGGATAGATAGAATAATAAATATGGTTATACCATTTTTATAATAACATCACAATATATATAAGAAATTGGACTTATTATTTTAGAATGGAAACAACAAAGAAATGGGCAGTGGAAGAAGAAAAGACCATGAAAGAGGTGATGAAATATTGACCTCTTCTTCGGGTTCTTCCTTTTGATTTGATCAAAAGGGATCCTTAGGTTGGATTTATGACAAACGTAAGGCCTCTAGGATGAAGGGAGGAAAGTTGGGAGGATATTTGGGCAGGGTTTGGCTGAGCCAAAAGGCTTTGGAGGTGTGAAATTAAGAGAAGGGAAAGTTCCCTTTTATAAGAGGGGTGAGGTTTACTTTAGGAAAAGATTAAAAGGTTAATTTACTATACAATCATATTCGGTTTATAATAGCTCCAAATAAATTTATTTATAGACTTAGGTGGTTATGGGTCGAAATAATCCCAACCAATTGGTTTTAGACAAGTTTAGGTTACCATTTTCACCTTACCTTTTAGATTTAACTCTTAGTTAAATAGTTTAACTTTTACCGTGTCTTATTGTATTCTTACACTATATCATTAATAAAATTACTATAAACTTACAAAAGAATCTAAAGTTGTTCATTAATGACTTATATAATATTATTTAAGCCCTTTCTCCAATACTTATATTTTTAGGAATATTATATCAACCAATAATATAGTATTTGTTTTAAAAAACTCAATTATGTCGATTTCGACATTATTTATTAAATGATTTTTTAAGTCCTAAAAACATTATTACTTCTAAATAAATTCATATGTTCAATCCTAACATGTCATATTAACATATAAAATTATTTTAATTCATCAAAAGTCTCATATTACATTTATTTGATATTTATATTATCAATTATTTTAATATTTCATTATTAAGGTAATTACTGCGTCATCATTGTGTCATAAATAAATTAAATTATTTAATGTTTAAAAATTATAAATAAAATATAATTATGTAAGAAATAATTTATATATTTCTAATGAATAATTATATTCAACTTTATATTATGTATAAACTTATATTAAAAATGGTTTAGTTATAAAACTTTGAATTTAACTCTTTTAACTCTTTTTTAAATAAAATAACAATAAATGTCCTAATCTAATACAAGTGGACCAAAGTGAAGCATATTTTATTCCCAAGTTTGTTTTCGGTCGAATTATACTTATCCAATATAATTAGGACTTGTGTTAGGGTAATAATAATATCATTTTTACCCTTAATTATTGTATTTACTTTTAACTGTGGTAAATAAAAGTCAAAAGTTACTATTCACCAAAAATTATTTTCATCTTATTGAACCAATTTTTTCTTACTGATGTCAACTTTATCTCTCGTATTTTATAATTTCAAATCACAGAAGCGGTAAAATTAAGTTTTATGAAAATTTGCAAATGCTCCTAGAATGTGGGTAAAAAACGTTAAAAAGTTCGATAAAATTTTATATATCTAAACATATTATAAAATGACTCTAATGAATTATGTTAAACATATATAGGTATTATGTATCTATTTTTACCTAAAATAAATTAATATAAAATAACTATTTATTTAAATAAAAAGTTGGTTTTAACCAATAACGCAGTGTTTTTTTTCATTATTCATAAAAAATTGAAAGTTTTCAGAAAAATACCAAAAAATCACCCTAAGATAATTTCTATATTCTGATTTCAAAATTGAATTCTATTTTTCCAAATTAAAATCATATATGTTTCATTTATTAATTAAAAATTTATTCCCGTTGTCAAAACCAAAATGCGGGTTTTTTAAAAAGTAAAAACTATCAAAAGATTGACATGTGTTTATGTCAAATTTAACGGTGAAATTACTTATAATGAACTAAATTGTATTAAATGATAAAAATATAATCTAATTATACTTCCAAATCATTCAAATTTATAATTTTTCACTATTAATTATTTCGATTAAAAAAGTTGTTTTTATTTAAAATTTAGTAATTTTCACTATTCATCAAAATATGAAAGTTATCAGAAAAGTACCAAAAATTTATCCAAACTAAATTTTTATGTCCTTATTCTAAAGAATAATTTAATTTCATTAAATTTAATATATAAAACTGTCAAATATTGGTTTGAAAAAGGGTTCTCCCTTAAAAGGCGGTAAAATTGCATTTTTTTGAAAAATACTTATTTTATCCGAAAAAATGATTTTTTTCTTATATTATGTATTTGAAACACATAATATGGATGTTAAAATTATATAGAGTATATAAGATTCAAATTTAATTTAATACTATTCATAACCACTTTTTGAACTGTTAGTTTAATAAGTTGTGGTGCGCTCGAACTCAGTGTTGCATGTAGCGCAAGCTATTGAATTACTTTAATGAGATAACATACTATGAAATATTGGGGGTGTTACATCCACAGTTAGTTAAGAATGATGATTCACCCTATAGTTCCCAAAAGTTTATCTCTGATTCCTAGCATGATGCTTAACTACACAAGAATCACGTGGAGGGCCCGTATATCGTCACTATGGTCCACAACCAGAGCACTAACTCTATTGGAGGACCCTCTCCTCGTTAGAGATAGAAGATAGGGGAGTATGACTCTATAGAAATAGTAAATGTTCCATTTTATAGTATGGGGGATTATGGATTCTTCTGGTGTAAATATTATATGGGAAATGTGCTCTGGTGTGAAAGGGGAGTGCTGAACCTTACATCTCATTGATGATCCAACCCAATCACTATGATTGGTTGAGCTTCACTGAAAGAAGTACCCACTCAAAAAACCTTATTTTGTATATATAATGAAAAAATGTCCCCTAATGCATTCTACATATAAAACATCTTAGGATATGTCACTCATATACCCAAATTTGAGTAACAAAAGAGGATATACACAAGGTAGATTTATCATAGAAAAGTACACGACGTGTACATAGGATCACATGATGTGTGGCCTCTCCTCGATAACTAGGTTTTTCCTCACCTTTAAATTTATTTTTATGGACATGTGGATGTACATGTCATGTAAATGGAGTATAGGGTGTATCTTTCTAGCCTGGGGCATTCCTATGTCCTCTAGGTACATGCCCATGTACTTTGGCCTATGTTGGTGTACTATCATCGTGAATGTGTACCTGGCCCATGCCTACACACTCTGGTCATTCCATTGTACTAGGTCATGTCTTTTCCCATATAACCCTAGGGTATACACCAAGCCTCCATCATTAGGTCACTCTCTATGGGTGGATCCCACATGGCATGTGGTAATTAACCTTGCATGGAACCCTAGGCACTATAGGAAGTGGACTAAGTGGTGTGTGTTCTCCGAAGCACATTTTGTGTATGTTGGGATTTTCTAGAAATCTAATAACTTTTCATGCATCTCAACCATGAATCTAATGATACTAGATACACTATTAATCCCACTAAGGAACTCATATTTGGGTTGACCATACCAAATCCATTTTTGGTGGTAGGATTCTAGTCACCTGATCTAATCACGATTTGGTCCCATCGTGTCGCCCTGCTGAAAAACAAAAACTGTGAATGAATAATCCCAATATATTATCAATATATTCCTAATCTATCATATAAACGTTTTATGCCTAAAATCCACTGTCAATCACTAATCCAAACCTATGGAAATGATTCATTTCACCAAAGATCAACTGTTCAATGATCGATTTCTAGATATTTTTTGGTCCAACGGCTAAGAGAAATACCAGTGATGATCGTATGAAAAAGATGAGGGGATAAGTATGAAACATAAAAGTGATAAATGAATGTTTTCTATTATTCAGGTTAGATCCCATTCATAGAAAATGGAATTGGAAAATGTAATGGATAATTTGAATATCATCAAATCATAAAATCAAGGATAAAAAGTCATAAAAAATAATCAATATTAAAACTAAGAACCAATTTTTTAGGAGGATTGATTCACATTCAACATGAAATAAACATATATAGTATTAAAATAATAAAAAATAATTATCTTGAGTTTGGATCCATCACTTATGAATAACGGTTCTACATCGTTATTGTTGGTGTGATACATGAAATCCATGGCACACCAATCATTTCCCCATGATCCATTGTAATCCATAAAAGGATATCTTATAAAAGCTTCTCTCAAATCTCTGAGGGTTATCCAGATAACACTAGTAATTATTCATTATAAAACATTTATAGAGGATGGATATGGATTATTGTATAAAATAAAATAAATAAAATTATTTATTTATTTTATTTAATGTACCGCCAAAGGCCTCCTCCAACCAAAAACCCAACAATGACTAAATTTATATATCTAATATGGTAAATCCTACATTAAGTAAATAACCACACTCTCCGATTTACCATATGATGTTCAGATCAATTAGAAAAATATTTATTCCAAAAATATGTGTGTGGATGATTTAATATATGTTAATATTTTTTATATATTAATTTGTCGACCCTAAGACACCCATGCACAACACAAAATCTAAGGGAAAATATAGTGATATATACAAAAATATTAAAAAAATCAAACTAAAAAAACTAGAGTTATTATGATTTTTCAAATAACAGGCCTTCATATTCTTCAATAATTTGAGTACAGTGCATTCAAATTCAGGTGATAGTTATAAAGTAAGAGTCATAATGAGTCTTCTATAAAGTTTTAAACATGAAATATGATATTATATATTTTAGTAAAAGGGTACATCACTATATGTATGATACTTGAATTTATCCCAGTATGGGTGAACTAATTAAATTTTCTTGTGTCTCATTTTTATTTATCGAGTATATATTTATTAAGAGAAAGAGAGTTATGATTTGACTAATCCTGAAATAATATCATTAGAATGGTATATATAAAATTATAATACTATAATTACACCTCTTAAATTATCCTTCCTTTTATGTGACTAATAAGTGGAGTTATAGTATAATATTTAGTTTGAGTGGGTTTTTCTCTTTTAAAGACATGTTAGACTTTGTGAATCAAAAATTAGTTTTGATCTTATATGGATAAAAAATATAAATTTAAATGAATAAAATAAATAATTACATTTTATCATTATACATGGATGTGTATAAGGATACCTTTCATGAAATTTTGATGAATATGGAAATTTTAGCACTATCAGAGAAAGATCTTGAGATTTTTAATTCTAATGCTAAAAGAATTCTCATTTTAGGTGGAGAATTAACCAATTCACTCTACAAAAAAATTATGTCATTTAAATCATTGTTTCCCTTAGATATTTACGTTCACCCGATGGTTGATTTCAAGGGTTTGAGTTTTGTGTGATCATTCATGTTGGGTTCACTATTTCTGAATGGTTTCTAATGGGTTTTTGTGTGGAACTAGAAACATCTAACAATTTTGTATCCATAGGTACCTTATTTCCAAATGAAGTTAATCATCGGGTAATTTGGAAAATGGTGATTAATAACTCACATTGGTTGAGAGAATGTGAGTTTTGAAACATCACACACTTTTGGTGGGAATTATTGCATTATCCAGGACTCTCTTATATGTTTAAAATATATTCACAAATCCTTCATTAATTTCCAAGTATGAAATGAATCATCCTTGAATTAACAATCAATTATTATCATGTATGGAGTATATAATAATTTGTATGTATCTGAGGTTCTTCATCAATGGACATATCTGAATGTATTGATTAGAGATTCTTTGGTCCTTATTACGACAATGTTGGTTTTCTAGCCATACAGTGGGGCACTATGGAGTGTATCATCATCCAGGGAGAGAAGAGTTGTTTTAGTATCAAGACCAGACCCATAAAATAGGCTTTCTATGTATCCTCATTAAAGGAATTATAATCCACATAGTTAGGTTCCACTTAATGGGGTACATCATACTTTATAAGGTCATGTGATGAGGACCAAACCATGTAGTTTAGAATCATGCAACAGGGTTGTTTAGGTGAAATGTTCCTAGTCAAAGTTTTGTGTGGGACTTATGCTGAAGTGGCCTAGGGAACTTCTAAGGGATATGAACTTCCATGTTGAATTTGAACCTACTAGGAATGTGTCCCAAAAAGAGAGTATAATTGATTTGGGATATTTGATTTGAACTACATCAAGGCTTCCTACTTATCCCATTTGGATGGGAATGAAAAGCCTCATAGTTTGGTTATAAGGACCTGAACCTATGGAGGCCCTTGGATTTGTCTCATGGTGGATTATAGACCTTTAAAAGGATTAGTATGGGGCATACTCATAAAAATTATTCCATGGTGAATGAGAGTTTTGATTGGGGATTAATTCTAAGAAGCATTCCCGTAGATTGGTTTGATTTGGGGCTTACTCTTGAGAAGGATGCCAATTGTTTGGTTTGGTTTTTGGTTTACTCCTATGAAGGATTACCATGGATGGGTCAGGGATTACTCCTGAGGAATATTCCCTTGATTGGTTGGGGATTACAATTGTAATGTGGCCCATAAGGTTTGGGGATCATGTGGATGTCATGACCACTGCCTACCTCTAAGCCCACATGAGTCATAATCAGTGTGAGAAACAAGAGGAAACATAAGATTCGGGGAACTAAAAAATACACTTTTCCCTGTGGTTGGATACATAGACATGGGGACTCATGCTTATGGGGGTACCCTGAAGGAAGGTTAGAGGAAGATCTGAAGGAATATTCTCATCAAAAATATGCATCTAATTGTGTGGATGTCGTGATCATGGATATCCCCTAAGCCCCTGAGTCATTATGTTTCATGATTGAATGTGGGAAACAAGAGTTGGTGTAAGATACAAAAAACTACACACTTCTCATAATTTTGTGGAGGAGGCTGAGGGTATGGGAGTAAAAATGGGAATTGGATGTGGCTATTCCCTACCTTGATTCATATCTAGTATAGTCACATCATACATACCATATGAACAAAACCTAGGGGGTGAAGAGGAGTAAGAGTGAAACCTCCTGCAATAAAGGTTGTGGGATTACTCTAGGAGGGATTCCCTAGATTTGGGTCCATAAAAAGGGAGGAGGATCTAATTCTTTGTTGAATGGAAAAGTAAGCATGATACTTATCCTCCCTACCCAGAACCGGAAGCTCTGGGTCTTAGAGATGAAAAGGGCAGGATCTGGTCCTAACCTTAGTATCTGAGCCTAAGAACTCCCCAACACCAACACTTGGGTTAGGGTTTCCATGACTGTGGGGATGAAATTCTGCATTCATCCCAAAGAACCTAATCTTCTGGAAGGAAAGTTTGTGAAACCTCTAACTGAAAAAATTAAAATACATATAGGAGACATGATGGGGTTCCCATATTCATGGTATTCAATGTCTATAGGATTTAGTGGAGGTTTCAAATTAGTCCTCCTTGGGGGAGGGATCCAAAGGGAGAGGAGCCCTACCATTGGTGGCTTGGAAGAGGGATCCGAGGTAGGATCACACTTGTCCTAACTTAGAGGGAAAATGTTCCTCACACAGAGCCTGGGAGGCACTTGAATTACTTCACACAAGGGCTATAGGATTGCACAAGCTTGGTATGACATGGGAAATGGATTGCTTGTGTAGAAAAACATGGGAGAGGCTTTATCCTAGGCACAAATGGTTATCCTAGGGTGTCCTTTTATGGGTCTCTCATAGGTCCCTGGAAAGAGAAGGGGCTTTATGTAGGTGGAAGTCTACTAGGGGAGATGGGGTAATCATGCAGATGTCTTTTGTTTCAGACCCTGAAGGTACTTTGATCTTACTTATCCCCTTTTACTCTCTCTTCTCTTTGGTTTTGGAGAGATACTTGAAGAATTTTTGAGACCTAGGAGAAGGGGCTACATGAATAGATCTTGAAGGATTTTTTTGAATTTTAATCTCTAAAATGAGGCTCCCTAGGGTTCTATTTATAGGAAAAAAAGGAGAACCTAGTAAAATGAGGCTTTCCGCATAGGTCCTATGAACATGTTCTCATTACAGGGGCTCCACGTAGGGGTGACCTTACTTTTAGTGTTGTATAAGGGGATTAGGACAACCTTCTGATGCGTAGCTATGAATGCATAGGATTATTTGGTAAATTCCATTTGATTCTACTTGTGGATTTTTAGAACTTGAACATTATTAAGTTTTTCTTCATAATATTTTACTCCACTTGAAAAAATGGAGTGTCAATAAATTCCTCCCCTCAAGATTTGACCTGATTAAAAGAGGAGGGTATAGTACTGAGGTAGAACGGGGAGAAGATTATAATGGGTGTGTCAAAGAATCATGCAACACTTCCACATAGGGAAATGGCATAGGTCCTGTGTGTAGGTTTATATCATAGGAAAGGTGTGTAGATCTACAGTGGAAGTTAGCAGCGTCTATAAATACTACTAGCCCTATTTTCATTTTCCTTGAATTCTAAGTTTATTATTTTAATTATCATCACACAGGTCATCCACCCATATTTTCCACACTTCTCTTTCCACAATGTTATCCTGAAGAATTTCTCAAGGTATGACCACTTGAGTGATGGTGCTGTGTGAAATCACCTTAGTTTGGATCCTAGATGAGGCATCTTTTCTAGGGACATCCATGAAAATCTTTGTTGAAAGGGATCTGTGGGGAACCTTATTGAAGGGACTGTGTGCATTTTTTACTTTTCCAAAATTTTGGATCCTTTTAATTCAAAATTTAACTTTTTCATATAAATATTTTAACATAATGGGAGAACTTAGTGTTTTATGTAGGTTTTCAATGGATTCTTTGTTGAATTCACCTAAGAAAGTTGATACACATTATTTTGAGATGATCAAAGTTGTTGTGACAGATTACTAAAACATGGTTGATTCTACTCTTTCATATATAGAAAATCATTTGGAAGTGTAACAAATCCAGTACCCATAAAGTGATTACCTACCCTTGTATGATCAGTAGATTTTGAGGAATGCCTTTATCCCCAGGGTTCAGAGTTACTTCCTGAAATCTTTGTTTGTAAAGCATATCAACATCCCTTCTACCAACATTTTCTCCAAAGGTGTTTATATTAAGAAAGGAATAGTTCCCATTTGTTTTATTATGAATCAAAGTGGTTGAACTCCATATCTAAATCTGATAATCCCATAATTGAGGCCTTATTATTATGACTCAACCTTCTACGCTTCACATACAAATTAGATGTTGTGTTGGAAGGAGGACTGGGATTTTCATTCTGGAGGGGAAGTGAGGTATGGGTGGATGTAGGCATACTGTGTGAACCATACTTGTGAAAAACTAAAAAAACAGCAACAAGATGTCTATATATATATATGAGTTAATTTTTGTAGGAAAAAGTTACATCTATAAGAACCTAGATATCATCCCCAAATTGTTGATCTAATAGATTCTGCTAACAAATTATATTCACTTGAAACATGGTGAAGTTGGAAGCAGCCTATGGTATGTATACCAAATATATGGAGCTCCCATTTTTTGGGAAATGTATGATGCGTTCATCCCACAAAATGCAACATGGGATGAAGTTGAAAGGAAACAATCATTGGACCATGAACTTTTTCAGATGGTGATGAAATTGAAGAACAAAGATCTTCACCCCAGGGGCGACATCCAGGTCGAAACATGGATGAATGATTCTCTTAAGATAGTGGGGGAGGGTCTCACTAGTAGGATCCCTACACTATACCCTTCTATAGAGAATCTGGGTAGTCTTGGAATATTCTGGCCTACATTGGAGAAACATTGATATACTTGTTTGGTTTAAAAGGTAAATCCTCTGGTTAATGTGAATAATTGCTTGGACGAATTCCTTACTATTTGGATAATCATCTATCTGATTCTGGACCGTAAGTTCAATAGTGGTGGGAGGCTAGGGACTTTTGTTATAGTGGCCAAACTATTACAGGGGAGGTATACAGGGTCAGCTTCCCCTGTCCTAGAAATAATTTACTATTGTGTTCTATATACAAACAATAAGAAGGCCCCATTTAGAATTCAAGTCCCCTTCAATGTGATGTTGGTGTGGATCAAAAAATACTTAAAGTTCATATATGATGATGAGTTGAGTTAAAATCCTTGACAACTAATTCCTCCCATTCATTCAAGCTGTCTCTAGAATCTAGCCTCTGAACCTAAATTATGATGAAGTGCTGGCGATGCTGAATGTGTTTTAAGAATTATACTTCTTTCCACATGTTGACCCACCATCTGGGAGGGTTTTCAATGATTGAATGAATAATAATTACAAACTGAGGTCTTACATAATAGCATTCAGAGTTAGAGTACTAGCGACTCACATTGAAAGTGATATCACCTACAAGGCTTATGCTCTGTATCGATTTTACTACCAGTTTAAATATCTTCAAAAAATAGATCATCTGTTCTCCTTTTCATGTTAGGCTTGAGAATCATGTGATGGTATCTTGAAAGCTTTGGATCATGATGAACATGGAGGTAGCCAAAATTTCAATCACACTTCCTCTTTGAGATGTATCAATCGGGTTCAAGGCCGAGTATTCCAAGTCATTGATCTCCTCATACCATCACGGGTACTAGTGAAGGGTGTTTACCAGTTCAAGTCCATGAAAACTACTGGTCATGGTATGTGTGGGTAAAAAGGGTTAAGTTAAGATGACGATGTTGAAGCTCTAGAGCCTTTGAAGCAATCTCAGGTAAAGACCATGAGGCATTCTAGGGCTAAGAAGAACACACATTCTACACCAAGGTGGTATAGTCATCATCATCAAAAGGAGACATGTTCTCCATCCCCTAGTTCTCACATTGAAGTAAAGAGGCCTAAAAAGGATTCCATTTTGAAGTGTGTCGAGTCTTCCTCATAGCCAACCACATCAGAGTCAAATCATGTGAGACCCTTAGTAGTCAGAGTATGGGAGATAATAACTCAGTATTTCATAGATGCATGGATGCTTTTTCAGGTCATATTACAAATCCTAGAGATGGATGATATCAAATAACCCTCTGGTCTCCACCTTTAATGTGATTTGGCTAAGCTTATAATGCATCTTTAGGATTTGGAGGCTTCGATATAGTCAACAGATGATCAGATCCCAGTCACAAAGTGATTGTTTTACGTACTAGACCAAAGAATGCTTAGGGGCGGGGGGTTCTATTCATCTGGAGGAGGAATATGACATGTAATTTAACCCTACTAATGTATTTTTAATTTCCCCTCCCTTTTTTTATCTTTCTTCCATCATCATTAATATTTATGGGATTTTATTTTTTTTGTTCATAAGAGAAGAATACGAATAAGAATTGTTTGAAGAAGGAGTATAAATAATGATGCTTAGGTCAACGAATTATGGGCCCATGGGAACTCATATCGGGTCAGTGGATGAGGCCCTTGGGTCCCCTAGACTATCTCTAAACCAGATAACCATGATGGGGGAGATAGAAGTAGGAACTCCTCAACCATTTCCTCATGTATCGGTTGCATGAAGACTGAGATGGTCCCTTCTTCATATCGAGTTAAGAAGTTAAGGGTGGGAATTAAAGTTGGCCTAACACATGTGTCGCTGTAAGTCTCTATTCCATAATTTGATATCATTAATTTCTTAACATAAACTTTTAACCATGCTTTCATTTTTAAAATCAGTGTCACTTCTATACCTTAAGGGATATGACACTGTTCCTTCATGGATTGAGGAGGATACCGTAGGGAAATCATAGATCCATGTTGATGAATATGTCATTATGATAGATGAAGCATCAAGAGATGTGGCTATGTATAACCATAATTCTATGGAGAGTGGATAGGGATATGGTAACATCATACCTACTCCCTCATGTGTCATGTATTATTTATGACTTTCCTATCATCATGATATTTCAGATCCATTACCTACAGTAGAGGATTATATAGTAGTCAATGTTGATCCCATTTTCACCCTAGAAGGGGCTAATAGGGATCTCGAATGGTCCAATAAATGTGATGATACTAACCATTACTCCATGAGGCTTGAAGATGTTGAGCCTTATGATAATTCAACAGATGGAATCGACGGCGGAGCCAATTCGGGTTTTAAGAAACACATCTCATATATCCCTATTGGTGAGTATGTTTTGAGACTTGAGGCTACGTATCATGAATTGATGGATCTAATTATTCTAGAAATTTATATTCCAGGTTCCCTGAGGGATTACAGGGACTTATATAGGGAATTCGATGAACGTGAGTTTTGTAGTTCTTTCATTAAACATTGTAGTTTTTTTTTCACATGATGCTTCACATTCAAGCTCAACATGTGAATCTTTTTTTGGCCTAAAATGTTTAAAAGTCACTTCATGAATGAGGCATCAAAGTCTACCCTACTACCATTTCTAAGGGAGAGATGGATAAGAATACCAATGTGGGGGATTCTTGAGAGGCTATGATCCCAGTTTATAAGAAAACTTGGGGGCATGTTCCTCATCATGAGGTTCTTGATCTGATAATTGAGGCCTAGGGAGTTGGAGAGGTATCAATCCCAATGGTTGATCAATCAACGGGTGAGTTTCATAAATTGTTTTCATCAATTCACTTCCTTTTATATTTTTTGAACTTATATGTTGATGAGATGTATCACCTATTATTCAGTGCCATCATCTCCGATGACTGGGCTTGAAAAGGGGGCTTCTGTGGAAACTCCACCATAATCATTAGGTGAAGTTGAAGCTATTTTGGAGGAAGTGGAATAAAGAATATCACTGAGTGAACTGGTTCCGTGTTATGTATCTACCTTAGATAGAATCTCTGAGTCTGATATAGAGACACTAAAGGATTTAAAAAGTACACACCTTTTGGTCTAATAGGATATCTTTAAAATAATTGGGGAGACACTTCTTGAATTCATTCCATCATAACTTCACTGACTCTTGTTTAATATTTATATACTGGGATATAAAGAATTTAATTACCATGATATCCATTATGCAGTGAAGTTGATCATCTAGAAAATGGAGGAGGATTGAATATCACAACAATATGATACACAATCATAAGTCTAATTTTCGGAAATTAGAGATTCAATAATATAATATGTGGCCAGTCACTCCAAAAATGAGGAGGATAAATATGATCACCATGATGAGAAGTCTATCCAAATAGTTCACCTAGAAGAGGAATTACATGCTTCCAAGGATGAGGTAATCCAAATCCACAGATTATTGGTAAAGGATTTGGGACAAATAATAGATTCCATTGGTGTATTGAAGGAGAAGCTTTTTAATGATAAGGAGACTGATGCTACAAAAATGGACAAGATTTATCAAGCTATGGAAATTTCTCAGGGTCTAGTTGAACTTACCAAAGCATTTTTTGTGAAAACTAATTAAATCTAGTAGAGAGGCTCCATCATGTGGAGGTTCCTATGCATTTTGAAACATAAATGAAAATTATTTTTGTTCCCAATCACATGTACTTGAATTTTCATCCTTACTATACTAATAATACAATACTAAAAAATGAATCATTTGATTGATTTTCATCATGTTATAATTATAATGGTCAATACAAGAGAGTTATCTAATTTTTTCTTAATCCATGGGGCCTAGAAAGCATAATTATACTATTTATAAGGTAATATGAACAGCCCTGAAAATGTTTCTTCTTTTGTTCCACCACACTGATTTTTTTCCTATGTATGATATATGGAAGACTTAGAAAGAGATAATTGGATTTTTCTTAGACCATCCATTTTCATGCTGTTATCCTAACAAAATTTTTTCCTTTTTATTTCATTGCTCAATTTTTTTCCTAAACCACATTGAGTGTAGGTATAGTGAGTTGAGGATTGATTTTTTCCAAAGTTCCCTTTATGGGTTTTTAATCAGGTGAGAATTGTCTCTTATTGTGGGAAGTTTAAAGTCACGAAAAGTCGGACTAATGAGATTGATTTTTTGGGTTGAACGGATTTGACCAAAACTTTTTAAATGATAACCCAAAAAAGGATTCTGGGTCGAGAATGTTAAAAAATTCTTCATATACCCAATGGGGAATCCTGATCCACAGTTTTATGGTTTTTAAATCTAAAACAAGATATTTAGGAATTGAGGAGGTCTCTCCTATGGATGAACTTACCACCAGTTGAAAAACCTGTTTTTAACTACTTTATGAAAATCCAACTGGGGCGTTTTACTACATAGTCAATAGTGGAATCCTTCAGTTGGCCGACCCATGTTATGGGATAATTTCTGTGAAGAAAATTTGGGTGTGTTATAGTATATCAAGGTAAATGAGTTCTTAAGACATTCCATATTCTATTTTTGATGATCTAAGAGAGTTTACAATGATTTGGATTTCTCAAGACTATGATGAGTGGTTTTTTCAAAAGAAAAATGTCTAAGAATAAGAAGAGAATTTGTATTGGCATTGTTCGTGAATAGGGAACTACTCCTACATCAATTTGGATCGAGTAAAGGAGGGTAAATTTTGCTAAATGAATGATGTTAGGGGAAGGTCCATTCATGAAAATAGTTGAAACATCATGCAACAATGACATTTATAATTCAATTAAACTTACTATGGTGAGGATGTTGTGTTGTGCAGTTAAAAGTCACAAAAAAAAGACATTATTCTATTTAGTTTAAAGTCATACAAAAATAATTATATTCAATATAGTTTAAAGTAATATAGAATGGATTCTATGGGGGTTATAATTTAAGGTATTTAGCTTTGACTGATATGTTAATAATTCTCCCATTCTAGGTAACCTGTTCAGGAATGTACTATCATATTCTGGAATGGGGAGGAGAATGTTAATAGCTATGATCTGTGACTTTTAGATATGAAGATTGGTATGAGTAGAAGTCTTATGGTGATAGAGGAGTGGTCTACTGAGGATGAAGTTACCACTGATTGGAATCCAAGTTTTGTGGGATACTTTATGAAAATAAAATTAGGGCATGTTAAAATATAGTCAATAATGGGATCCTTTTGGTGAAAGGAACATTTTGTGGGATACTTTATGAAAAATTCATCTGGGGCATGTTACAATATAGTCAGGGAAAGAAGTTCTCAGAAATTATGACATTCTACTATGGATGGTTGAAGGAAGTTTATGGAAATTTGGATTTGCATAAGAATATAGTTTGACATGTGGAAAGAAGGTACTTGAATATGAGAGGATAATTTTAAGTCAAAATTACCCTAGAATTGGAGGAAAAGGTTTCCTATTCCAGTCTAAACCAAGAATAGAAAATATGGTTCTTGTAGTTTTAGGTCATACAGTTAGGACCATAGCATTACAAAAACGACAGGTGATATAAGGCCTATCAGACCAAGGTCATTCTGATATAATTTGGACATGTGGGAGGTGATTTTAAACCATAGTTTTTTGGGATCTTGGATTATGAGAAAGGATATGGTAAAAATATGTGAAGGATGGCCACATAATTCTTTGAATCATGGGTCCCAACATAATGTCATCAATTCTTATGATGACAGGATATGTTTCTATCGATGGTGAAGTTACCGATGTTTGAAAAACCCGTTTTGTGAGATATTTTAGGCAAATACAACTGGGGAGTTTTACAAAATAGTCAATAGTGGCATAATTTTTCTAAAAAACTTGTTTTGTGGGATACTTTATGAAAATCCAACTGGGGTGTGTTACAACATAGTCAAGAAAGGGAGTCCTCAGGTATCAGACATTCTGTCACTAGAAGCTGAAGAAATATTATGAAGATCTGAATGTGTCCATGATTAGTAGTATGATGTGTGTAAAGGATATGTCTGATTATAAAGGAAATGTTTGTACTAATATTGGATATGAACTATGGAGTCTCTTCCATAGATCTGGCTCATATATAGAAGGGGTACATATTTGTTTCCTCGATGGACCCCTTAATGAAGGGAACCAAATTAATGGATTCTGCATATATCTTTATTTATACATTAGATAGAGGGTAATATTATTTACCTTGTGGATATAAATAGTAAATTATGACTTGGAATCACTACATATATCATTGGAATGAGAATCAATCCATACGTAGTTCTTGAGGCACCATTCAGTTTCAATTCATGAGGTCAGGATATTAGCTGTACAGTTTAATGTCATGAGGTAAGGATGAAGGTGTCTTTACGTGAAGAGAAAGGTAATACTATGGATAGGCTAGGTCATGGTACCTGAGCATCACTATGTATCATTTCAGAGAAATAATCAATCCACACGTAGTTCTAAAGTAAAGTCCCCACACTGAATGAATTTAGGTGTAAAGGAAATGGTTTTTTTAATGTGGGTTCACATATAGAGTTAGAAATTGTATTTGATCCCCAAATATAGATATTAATTTCACATGGGAGAGAGAGTTAATTTCATATATTATTCTATGAAAGTTCCTAGGATTTAATATTTGAACGTCACTATGTATCTCACTGAAATGAGAATCAATCCACACATAGTTCTTGAAAAAATAGTGTATTTTATTGCCATGTGGTGAGGATATTTGGTGTGCCTCTTAATGTATTGTAACAAAAACCATATTAACCCCAATGTGAATTGATATTCCATAATTATGTAGATAATAGTTTTACCAAAACTCTTAATCTCATGTGAGCTATGCTCGGTGTGTCAAGCAAAGAGTGGAAATTATTTCTTCCTCTTCTGAAAGGAAACACAAGTGAAGGATATGAGTATTTAGAGTATATTGTGGATGGGATAGGATATATAATAAAAGAATCACTTTGTATCTCATTAGGATAAGAATCATTCCATACATAGTTCTTGAAATTACACGTAGATAAACTTCATGCAGTGAGGAGGATAATGAACTGACATGAAAGAACAAAAATGTTACAGATGGGTTAGGGAATAGGACAAGACATTCAATATGTATATTTTTAGAGTAATAATAAATCTAGATATAGTTCTTGGAAGGTTCCATGTGTAGATCTGATCCATATATATGGAGTGGGGGTTATTTTTGTTGCGGCTGGACCCCGGATGGGAGTTCTGGGCATCACTACATATATCCTCAGGGTGAGAATCAAGACACACGTAGTTCTTAAATTTTTTTACCCACATTAATCAATACTTGAAGTGGGAAAAGGTGGATTTAATATTTTCCATAATTATGGTTGGTCCTAAAACATGATGTCTAGGATATACTACACATCTCATTGTAATACAAATTAAGCCATGTGTCATGGAAAAGTTCTCTGTACCAATCTAATTCATACACAGGGAAAAAGAATGGTGTTTTATTCTTCTTTATTGCAGTTGGACATGGGAAGGGAGTCATTAGAATAACTATGTATCTTCTTGGAGTGAGAATCATGCCACATTTAGTTCTTTAAAGGTTCATGTAGTTTATTATCATGCTATGAGGAGATTGGTCATGCAATTTTATGTCGTGCGGTAAGGACGTGATAATGTTTGTACTTATGAACATAAAAGGGTATCAAGTTCCACTATGGAGTAGAAATGATATTGTTGAGACTTATACCTAAGATGGAGGATCATATTTAAGGGACCTACGAGGAGTTTCTCAACTCAAGGTACTTTAGGGGTTTATAAACGTTGACTAATAGGGACATTAACCATGAAGTTTAATGTAATGTGGTGAGGAAAAATGGTGTCTTATAATTTTAGGTCATACGACTAGGATCATATGTCGTGTAGTTTACCATCATGAGACAAGGCTGATGACATTGGGAGGTTTAACATCATGCATAGAAGATGTGTTTTCATTAATTTTAAGGTCATGAGACAGAGACAAACTACACGGTTTAACGTCTTGTATTCAGGATGTTGTATGGTGCTAATCAGTTTAATGTCCTAAATATAGGATTTTTTTTTGTGTGATTACATGAAATATTTATTTACGAACCTTGAATTGGTGGGAGTCATAATGATCTGTTGATCCATTCAGATCAAGTAATAAGCTCTTTTAGAGTAGAATTAATGTATGGAGTAAGCCCCCTCCCACTTTGGTTAAACTTTGGAGGCTTCCTTCCTAGTATCCTCAGAGTTATCAGGAATGGTACTAGTTTTCATTAGAGGATTGAATAAAAGTATACCTTCTTGATAAAGACTCACACTATTTGATTTTGATATAATTATAAGTTTTTCAAGGTGTGAAATCTTTTCTCATCGATTCATTCAAGTTCGTCCTATCATTTCTGGGATTTCTCATCTATGGATTTCTGATCACAGATGGAAACACATAGTGATGAAAACTAGATATCAATGTGAAGGACTTCATATTTTTCATATACTAGTGAGTATGAGGTCACTCGTATAATAGTACTAGTTGTGGTTTGATAATCCCATAAGGAATGAACGCTCTTGTCAAGGAAATGGGTTTTATCTTTATCAACCATTTTCTAGAGTACATTTGACACGATCTTGTTGAAATCCTCCATAGGTTCATTAGCCACTTCATGATATCTATATGATTGGTTAGATTTGATATTGTACTCCTGATATAGGTTTTATACCTTGAAATAACATAAATTAGTTCCGTTTTCCATCGGTATTTTATGAGGGACACCAAATCTAGTAATGAATTTGACTTTTACAAAGCCAAGAATAATTTTGGCCCCAACTTTTTTAAGGGGTATTGCCTCATCCCATTTGGAGAAGAAATCAGTGGAAGTTAAGAAGAATTTGAACTTCTTGGTTGTATCTAGATGGTATAGTCTGACAAAATCCATTCCCCATATGTATAATGGCTAGGGGTATTTGGATATATATAGCAGCTCCGGGGGTTGATGGATGAATTTGGAATGCCCTTGGAAAGAATAAAATTTCTTGGTGAATTACGTGAAATCATGTTCCATTGAAGCCCAGAATTATCCAGGCCTTCAGATTTGATCATAAAGTCTATACCCTGACTTTTGGCCACTATAGTCTACTACATGTACTTCTTCCATAATAGCCACAATCTATTTCTTGTCAACGCATCTGAGAACGAATCTATAAAATATTCATATATAGAGTGATTTCCAGTGATTTGGGCCATCACAAAGATGCATTAACTGATTAATGCTGGATTATCTCCTTCACATCTCTTACTGATAGAATTACTCTTCTTTTTAGGTATTTTATGATTAAAATCATCCACCCTATGGTAGGATCATTTAGTCCAGGGAAAGGGTTGAATATGTTGCTATCTTCCATTATAAGTTGAATGTATGATGATTAAATTCTATGATGGGAAATGATGATTACTATTTCTCTTGGTTTGGATCTTCTAGAGTTGTATCTATGTTCTACAATGCACCTACCTGGGCATTCTGTGATTGCGTGATGTGAGTGAATGTTGGATCTAAGGGGAACTCGACAACTTAACCCTATGACATAGTTAAGCAAGGGGATTAGGTATTCTTTTATAATTGCATAACACCCATTGATCTATTTGATTACCAACACTGAATCACATCTTTCCTCTAGGTGGTACAACAGTATTTTGAGTTCCAGTTTCGGGGATTCAACAAGGGCATGATATTCCACCTCACTATTGTTATATCCTTCTAACAGTATGAATGAGTAACGTAAAATCATCTTTTTTGAGGAAATGAGAATGATCCCTAACCCAAATTTTTTATGTTTAGGTTATTATATTCTCCTACCCATTGGGATCCAGAATGATCCATCAAAAATAAAATTCTCATGTTTGGGTTCCTCCTTGAATGAATAATATCTCTTCATCTTGAAGTTTTGTATTTACTGACTTTTTTTTTCTGCAGATGGATGTTCTTTCAAGAAATATTACAAGGCCAGACCATTCATTCCTTTACGAGGCACAAATTTTATATCAAACTACTTCAGAATAACCACCCATAATACCAAACATCCTATCAACATTGGATGGATAAGGATATATTTGAGTGGGTTATTACAAGAGATAAATTGGACTTTGTGGTGCCATATATAGTGTCTCTGTTTCTAACCTGAAAATATTGAAGCCAAGAAGCTCTTTTGAATATCTAAATAATGGTTATTGGCATCGATCATGGTTTGACTATGATAATAAAGGTTGTTTTCATTCCAAATATTGTTATTTTGTGCAAGGAAGGGTCCTAGTGATCACGCATGGACCGTCACATATACAATGACTGGATTTCCCTCAACAGGTGGCACTAACATTGGTGGGATACAAAGGTAATTTTCTTTAGGTTGTAAAATTATTCTTGAGAGTCACCATTCCACTGATATATAACCTCCTTTATTCATAAGTTTAGTGAAGGGTAAACACTTTTTGCGATATTGGATATGAAGCACCGAATGTAGGCCAAGTGTCCTTAAATTCCTCTTAACTCTTTGAGGTTTAGAGGAGGTGACATGATAAGGATACCCTTTTTTCTCATGGTCAATTTCGATATCATAATGACATATAATGAATCCAACGAACAAGCTCGATGTTACCCCAAAAGAACATTTCAAGGGGTTCATCTTTAGGATATGTTGTCATAGCTTGTTGAGGATGGTCTCTAGGTCAGTCGGGTGGTAAGAAAATTTTTGGGAATTAACCACTAGATCATCAATGCAACAGTAAAAAAATCCCCAAGAAATTTTTGAATATGTTATGCATGGCTCGTTGGCATTTGGTGTTGGCGTTCTTTAAGCCAAAGGGCATTACCCGGTAACAGGATACTTCTAAGGGGGATCTAAAGGTAGTGGATTATCAATCTTATGGGACCATCCAAATTTGGTTGTACCCTGAATAACCATCAATGAAAAGGTTTTCTTGATAACAATTTGTTACATCAATCGAGTTCTATGATTGGAACTGGGAAGTCACCCTTCATACATTGTCGGTTTATATATTTGAATTTGATGAAAACTCCAATTTTCCAAATATTCTTCTTTATAGGGATGATATTAGTTAGCCATTTCAGATACTGTACCTCTTAGTGGAAGTCATCCTTGATGAGTTCACCTACTTCAACCTCAATCTTGGAGGAATGAGTTGGGTGTGTTTTTTTGGATGCCTATTTGTACCCCATATGGTGTTCTGGAAAACCGAAGCTATGGGTGGCCACATCGAGGTTAAGGCCAAGAATATCTATGAAATTACAAGAAAAAACATTCTGATGATGCTTCAAGGAGGAATTATATGACTCATTCTCTTCAGAATTCATGGCCGCACTGATGAAAGTGGGTCATGGATCTTTATGTGTACCTAGATTTATCTCCTTGAGCTCATCAAAAATGGTGGATACACCTTCCCCAAATGCTAGAGCGGGAATCCATGATATCTTCCTATTCTCCATCTTCCTCATACTTCACCTATTTTCCACTTCATAGGAAGTAGGTGATGAAGTAAGTTTCTGAGAGTTAGGGAAGGAGTCAACATTTGAACACTCAGATGATGAAGCAACCATTTCAGGATCTCTTTCTAGTATAAGGACCTTTTGGAGCTCCAGATGGTGTACGAGGGACTAATAGTGATTATATTCATTTCCCGCCATTGAAACAACAACTTATTATAGATTAGATGATTGAATATTGATTAATTGGATCTCAGGGGATGGAATTAAGGTATTTTCATATAGGATTTAATTATTTCTCATAAATTTGACATCTTCTCCAAAACTATCAGGCTCAGCTACCACAATTTAAATCATAGAAGTCATTAGAAGATTTATCTAATTTTAACCCAACTATTTGATTTGGTTAATGGGAATCATGTACTCTATACTAATATATTTAAACGGTTTAGCTGGAATCATCTATAGACCATTATGGGAATTGATCTGAGTGACATTATTAGGCATGGACTACTTACATTCCTTGTAGTAGAACCCTGCTTCAATGTATTGTGACTCACATGATTTGAATGGGGCTTTGTCACCATGAAATTTCCCAATTTGACCATTGTTCAATATTTGAGGCGTTGGTGGTACGATGAGGGAATATCCATGTGTTGATGTATCCAAGGTCTTCCTAAAATAATGTTGAAGGATGCATCCTATGAAACAACCATAAATTATGAGTTATATACGAGATCACTGAACTAAGTCTTGAGTTTGATTTCACTGAGATACTTTTTCTCATTATTTTCATAACCCTATAACATATGAGTTGAAGGGGACAAGTGAGATTCATTGAAACCCAACTGGAGAAGTGCTTGTATTGGAATCAGGTTGAATCCTAAGCCATTATAAATAAAGTCTTATCAGATATCAATTTCATTTATCCTTCCAAATATATACAAGTGTCTCACAAGTCCCTATATTATGGATTCCTTATATCTTTCTATGAAAGAGATGATGGTATGGAATTATATAGGTCCATTCTCTACATGACACAATTTAGCAGCAGAACCCTCAACTTCAAATTTATGAGGGCTTGATAAGGCCTCAATGAGTGCTTCTCAAAGGTCTTTTGATTGACTTAGAGCATTATAGATTTACAAAATGGCTAAAACCAAGGCTAATTACTTCATAACATAATATTTATAGTCCAAAGGAATGTGGTTCCCATCATGGAGATGTTATTTTTTAGGTCCTTTAGGATTTCAAGTACTTGTTGTGGATGAATCATCACATGGAATTGTAGATGAAGGTGCTTTTACTCTTGGTGGATTTGGTCAACTAGGTCTTTCTATACACTAATTTGGATTTTGAGATAACATATATATCCAATATTCTGGGATGATAATGTCCGGAAATACCCTATATTATGTTGGGTAGATTCCTTGCTTCTTTTGAGCTCACTAGAGATATCTACCATGAGTTTTTACTACATAAACAGTTCAATTAGGGGAATGGTTAAAGTAGTGACTCTTGGAATGACCACATCTTCCCTTGTATCCTCTACTCTGGAGGCATCTTCTCCTATTTCCCCAATAAATTTTAGGGAGTCCAGGTTCATAATCACACTCATCATGTGAGAAAATATCCATTAAGTGAATAATGTTAATGGAGATGAAGATCAACTCCTCGTATGATGGAGATGTTATTTGGTGGGTGGACCCATATTATACCATTTAGCCGGACAATGCCCATGATTATAGGACTATAGGCATGAAGTTATATAAAGTCAAAGATACCTTCAAGATTGGTGCAAGATCATATTCCTGTGTTTTCTTATTTCTATTCCATCCATGTCACTTTTTAAAGGACTAACATTTAAAGGATTGAGACACCGAAGAAGTTGGTTGTGTCATAGAGAAAGTGGTCGGAGACACAATCAGCTACTATAACTACACTCAAAGGATAGAATGAGTTTGGTTGATCATCTTTCTAGACATCAAATTACTAAACTTCTATGTACCCTTGATTTTAACATCATTATATTCATCATCATCTTCTGGATTTGTGGAAGAGACATATTCTAAATGAGATGGTGTGTTTTTCAGATTCACTTTCCTAGTGTCTACCATTTTTTATAGGAGGTATTTAAAAAAAACACACATGGATGTTGTACCCCAGTACTTGATGGAAGGGGGAATAATTTGGGATATTTTCATCACATTTTTTGCAAGGCTTCATAGGATTCAACAACTTGATCACATTATTTCCCAATGCCGATATGAAGTAGTCAGGGACTTGGTCATTTCAAAAAGAATAAACCTTTTTTTAATTTCCTCAAACCATTTTCAAATCACCTCATTTTGATCATATTGATGATTCACATGTGGTTTTAGGCGATTGGGAGGTTGACCACACGATATGGTGTATGATTCGAAGTAGGAGTGGGTACAAGGGCATGATTAAGTGTAATAGTGGTAGCATTTTAATTTTCTATTCTCCTTCCCTGAATCGATGGAATTACTCAGGACTTTTGTTTATTCTCTAGGATGGAGTCCTCCACTCTTTGAGAAATTGCGGAAAGGTCCCAAAACCCACATGTGTATTTTACAGGGATTAGTTTCATGCACAACTCGTCAATAAGATTCTATATATATACGAGAAACAATAATTATTGATGGAGTTGTAGGTTCAAAGAGTATGCCAACACTTTCCACATATTAATGAAATATGAGAATCTTTCATATCCATACTACTTACAGTGGGATATATTGAGGAATTCTATCTTCTACAATGTTGAGATGAACTGGAAGAGAAACTTCTAATAGAGGACTTCCCACCCCATAATTGACTGAGCTTGAAAACTCATGTACCATATGAAGGTTGGTCCCTGAAGTGATTACATGAAACACCTGAGTTTCAGTACCTCTTACTGTTAGAGGGTCCCTATAATGGGATCACAGTGGGAGGATAAATGATTCAAATGCTACTATGGGTCTTGTGAGCCATTAAATATTGGAAATGATGGATTGCAAAAGTTCAGTGGGGGAAGAGTCAGATATACCCACTAGGGGTAATGTTTTATTTCTGGTTGTATCAATGTGTGTCATTCCTTCATGGATTTCAATTATTTTTTGAGTTACTGAAGAGCATTAATAAACCCTCAGGGAACATCTAGCTAAGATAGATCTTGAGAAGGTGTCGTGAATGATAGGGCCATTTATGGTGGCACTACTGGTATCTGCTGTGGGTAGCCTATAGGGGAATGCCTGTAAGAATGTGCCTGACCCTGTTCTAGCTATGCACCTAATGAAGGGAACTTCATATATGCTGTCATGTGGTGAAAGTATGTTGTTGGTTGATATCCCGTGTTGAGTGGATGTTCCTGACTCATTTTAGATTCTACTACAAACCCTCTTTATTTAGGTATATTTGTTGGGAGTATGAGTTGAGGATTCTTTTAGAACATACCCAGTAGAAAGGCTCCTTCAGAATATTTCTCCATTGAGTATTTTCAATTCTTTTATATCTTCCTCTTTAGGAGAAAATATTTTCTTATGATAAAGGGGCATAACGTCCCCAGGGGAGAGGTGAGACACAATATGACCCTTACCATTTTCCTTATAGGATGCCTTTCAAGGGGGTAAGGATGGGTTGTCTAAGAGAAAGCCCAAATTTAGGGAAATCCTATGGTTCTGGGTATGCATTCCTCCTTCAATTGTTTCAATGCAGACTATATCATGAACTATATATTCCTTCTATGACTCATCCTCTAAATCATCCTTGGGTTCTATAGGGATTCCAAGGATGGTGTTGATGAAATTTACTGATGCATAATAAATTGCAGGCATTCAGTCAATGTACTTGTGAGACTACCTATTTCAATGTCCACCAAATGGTCTTTTCCTTTTCTTTACCAATTCTCTAGGAGCTGTTTGGTGGTTTGTGATCTAGAGGGAATATCTATAAAGTTTTCTCATGCATGTCCATAATGAGGGTATTGGGTCACGAAATGGGACGAACTAGGAGGATCCATTCTATGAAGTTTCCCATAATCGGGAGAATACTAATATCTATTGAGAATGGTGTTTTTGAGGTGAAAATACTACCATCCTTGGGGGATAGGGCTATTCTCATTCTGCTTTCACAACTCTTAGGGCCTATTTTTATTTCCTTTAAGGTTGAGTTAAAAAAACTCTTAGATCTGTGGGATAGGGTTTCTCCTAAACGGTCATGGATACTACTATAATGCCCCAAAACCACACTTCTGATTTTAGTGCATATTAATGTTGTGTATTTTATATATCTAGTTTCTTCCAAACTACTAAAATTATTATTCCTTTGTGATGTGATCCCTTTTATCTATGACATTGTAATTAAATAACAACCGAATCTAGGCTATTGGGGTTTGGGTTGTTACAACTACTATTGAGGATGCACATTTTATTCTATGGAGTTTTTTTTAACGTGGATTGGGTGAATCATCTAGTATGAACATGGATCACTCACTTCCGAATATAATTACACTCTTTAAAAAATTTGTGTTGTCTGGTGATTGACTTCCTCTAAGAGGGGGGATTGCTTGATATTTTTTAGATGTTTGGCACAAAATTATTTCAACAACCTTCTCTCTTCTTGCCTGATGTCAGGGAGAGTTATTCAGGGCCTATTTTAGTTGGTCATATCTTTTTCCATGAATAGGGTCTATTTTTCAAAGTCATCCTAAAGCTAAAAAATTAAATTATACCACTTTTGGTGGGATCTTCTAGTTATGGATCATAGTGAAATGTAACAATCCATGTTCCCCAATCCCTTGATATGGACACTAGATGGGGTATCTTAAATCAGTTTCCGAAATATTTTTAACATGAAGAGGCATGTGTGTTGAAGGGATCCTTGAAGTTTCACTGGATTCCATGTAGCTAAGAGAGTCGCCATGTACATTTGATGTTTCATCCCTTATATTACAATGAAATGACTTTGATCCTCATCATAGGGTAATATTTTTACTATCAAGTGATTAAGAGTTTCCCATATTTTGAGATGGATGTCGTGCGCACAATGTTTTAACAAAACCTCAAAGATTCTATATTAAGGGGTAGCTAAAAGGTAGAACATGACCGGTATGAAATATTTATCCAGTATTTTCTTAATGATTATCATGTATTCTTCATCTTTTTCTGTAGGATCCTCTACCTAATATGACAAGAGTAGATGATTTCGTACCACTTTATTATGAGTAACAATATTGGTAGGTACTTTCTCTATTATTCTAGAAGGTCAGTGATCCAAAGAAGGTTCAGAGAATGACCATCGTCTTGGGCTATCTTTTGGTGGAGAAAAGATTTCACTTTCTAATGAAAATTAATCATACATGACTAGACTTGTTTTCCCATGTGCCTCAAGGTAGAAGGGATTCCACATTACTATATCGCCAAGGGGATGATTCCCTTGAAAAAATGAAATAATATTATAGAGAGAACTTTGACAGTGAGTTCTATAATAGGGAGGATTACCATGGTGGATTATAGTAAGGGAGAAAACCTCTTACTCCTTGATCTTCTGGACACATAGAGGTTTTTAGTGACCCTCATCAGAAGATGGGATATCGAGATCGACTGGATTTTGATCATAAATAAATTATTCATGATGAAGTTTCCGAGGATTACCTATATAATTACTGCTAATACTTTCATAATTTGGCATTATGAGAGAATTATCTTGAGATGATATTTATAAGCATCTGATGGTTTTAAGAACTCCAAAATTAATTAGATTCGGATCATAGACTAGATATTTATTTTCCATCTATCTTTGGTGAGGATTCTTATTGGATTCACTCTTGCAATCGATAAGGGATACTTAATGGGTGAAGTGTATTTCATAAACAAGGGTTTTTTTCTTCCTTGGAGCATTCATTAGGATAGGCTAATTACCTCTTATTTGTACGGGTGTGTGTTACCAATCCAGTTTTCTATACATCATGGGGGAGTTTTCCCTGCATCCCTCCTGGATGGGAGTAGAGGTATGTGTCTACTCTGAGGTGGCATGCTGATGATCCACCCCATTTATGGGGGTATAGATATGTTTATATCCTTCTAGAACTACTATCATTGCTGTTATGATATCCTAACAAGTCTATATAACATGGGTAGGGATTTGCGTCATCCCTTTCACCACTATCAGGTTATGATTGATGACTTATGAATCTGTAATAGGGATATATACCCATTATGTATTTAGAGAAGGAATAAGTTTCTACACTAGTCCTACCTTTCCTATCATTGGATACTGAAGTACTCATGTGTGTGAATAGTGAGTTGGGTATTCTCCCTATTTGTCACTGGGGCTTACCAACTGAGTTATCTGGGTGCTACCAGATGAAACTTCTGGTGGGATTGATAATTACAGGCAAGTGTGTGCACCAGCTTACGGATGCCACCAGACTTTATTAGTGGGATTCTTTGAGTTCATCGATATGAGTCTTCTTGTAGTCTTGGTTTTTGTAGTCTGGTGTATGTTCCTTATCACAGTGTGACACCATATTTGAATAGTGGGATTCCTTGGTTTCTATCAGGTGAGTCTACTTTCTGGATGAATTAGGGAATGTGGGAGTACGTTCCTGCTAATATTTGACCATTAACTTTTATTGGAGGGATTATTGGAATGATAGAGGGGTGTTTCCTTGCTCCCTAGTGACTAGTGGATGTCCCTGGTAGGCCGTCTTTCATGATGAGATCCGAAAGACCTGGGATGGTCAACCGAGGATGGGTACCTTATCATGTTGAGGGAACACAATCGTGTGATGATGGCGATGATGATTTATAAAAATATACATTTGGAAGGAATCATTTTTCTTCTCTATGATCCTATATGTGGCCTCTTGATCCACCTCCTTATGATATGGTAGGGAATAGTTGTCACATTATTGGTATAAGTTCCCAAAAAGGTTGAATATGGGGGTTGATGGCATCTAATTTTGGACCATCAATCGTCACTGACCGGATGACTGACAGGGTTTGGAAACTATAGGTCCTATTAGGCAGCCTCCAAGGTTGGGATGGTACCATTGTTATGATACTCCTAGACCATTGCGTTAGAGACCTAGAATTGAAGATGTTGGGATGGTGACTGTGTCATCTTCTTGGAGGAAGACCCGAACCAAATAGTTATTGGTACCTATTCTTGAAAAAGCTAAAATGAATCCATTGGATCAAAGGGAATTATGAGAAAATGTGAAAAACATATATGAAAAAAAACAAGGAAACCTCATCCAAGACAAGTCTCATTTGTATGAACACATTATTTATTTAATGTCTTGTTTGGAACTCTTTCAATTTTTGAGGTAAAGGGGACTGCCAGGCTAGTGATACAATCACCTTGGTTAAGGATTCACGTCAAGTTCACCATTTTTTCCCTCTGAGATTCACATTTTTTGGTGATTGATTGTAGTGGTTTGAGTTTTTTACAATCATTCACATCAGGTTCACTATTTCCAAATGGTTTCCAATGGGGGTTTTGATGGAACTAGAAACACCCAACAGTTATTTATTAATAGGGACCTAGTTTTCAATGGAAGGTTCTCATTAGGGAATTTGGAAAATAATTCTTAGGAACTCACATTGGTCAAGAGGATGGGAGGTCAGGCTCATCAAACACTTTTGGGAGGAATTTTTCATACTCCGGGACTCTCTTATAGATTTAAGATTTTTTAATTAATATTTCATTAATTCCCAAGTATGACATGAATAACACTTGAATTAACAATCAATTATTAGAATGTATGGAGTTTAGAATCATCTATATGTTTTTAATGTTCTTTATCAATGGATTTATCTATATTCATTAATTAGATATTCTTTTTTTGTTATTATGATGATGCTAGTTTTCTAGCCATGTAGTGGGGCACTCAAGAGTGTATCATCATCCAAGGAGATGAGAGTTATTTTGGTATTGGGATCAGACCCATAAAATGGTCAATCTATGTATCATCATGAAAGGGATCAAAACCCACATAGTTTGGTGCCACGTGATGGGGGACATCATACCTTTTAAGGTTGTATGACAAGGACCAAATCATGAAGTTTATCATCATGATATTTTTATGTTTAGGTGAAACGAGCCTATTAAGTTTTTGGTGTGGAACTTATGCCAAAGAGGACCAGGGAACCTGAAAGGGATATGAATTTTTAGGTTTAATTAGAAGCTATTGGGAATGTGAACCAGAGGTATAGTAGGGTTGATTTGGGATGTTGTGTTTGAACTAAATGGAGGCTTCATATGTATCCCATTTGGACAAGAATAAAATCCCTAGTAGTTCAGTTATAATAACCTACACCTATGGAGGCCCTTGGACTTGTCTCATTGGGGAGTATGGCCCTTTTAAAGGTTTAATCTATGAATTACTCCAAAAAATAATGCCCATGTTAATGAGGGTTATGATTTGGGTATCACTATTGAGAGGGATTCATGTTTATTGGTTAGATTTTGGGCCTACTCCTGTGAAGGATTCCCATGGGTTGGTTTGGTTGGGGGCTTAATTATGAGAAGAATTCCAATGGATAGGTTGGGGAATACTTCTGAGGAGGATTCCCATCATTGGTTGGGGCTTACACTTGGAATAAGTCCCCTATGGTTTTGGGATCATGTCGATTCCATGACCTCCACCCACCTATAATCCCACATGATCCATGCTCAGTGTGAGAAATAAGAGGAAAAAGAAGATCGTGGGAACTACACAATCTACTTTTCATTGATATTGGATACATGACCTTGAGGACCCATTCCTATGAAGGTACTCTGAACGAAGTTGTGTGGTAGATCCAAAGGAAGATTCTAGGCCAAAACATGCATCCAAATATGTGTATTTCGTGATCATAGATATCCCATAATACCATAAGTCATGAAAAGTCATGCTTGAATGTGTGAAATAAGAGGAAGTGAGATATTTAGCAAACCACACACTAATCCTCCTCCACCACTGGAAGAGGCTGAGGGTATGGGAGAATAAAAAGGGTATTGGATTTACTAATTCCCTCTCCCATTTCATATACAAGATATTTATATCCAACTACCAATACAGAGACAACCTATGGGTGAAGTGGAGGAAGAGTGGAACCTCCTAGAAGATTGTCTAGGGTCTTAATCCCTTAGGGATTCCCTAAAATTGGTTTTATAGCAAGGGAGGAGGATCTCATTAATGTTTAATGGAAAAGAAAGTATGATCCTCACCCTACACACTTGGAACCAATGGATTTGGTTCTTAAAGATGAAAATGGTTGGACATGGTCCTAACCCTATTATCTAAGAACATGAAATCCATAACACCATACCTAGGGTTGGGGTCCTTGTACCCCTGGGAATGAAAATCCACATACTCCCCAAGGACCCTAACCATAGAGTAGGACAAGTGTAGGAAACATCTGACCATAGGAATGGAAATCCAAATGGGAGACACGCTTGTGTTCCCATCTTAATGGTATTTTAATTACAGAGGCTTCGATGGAGGTTTCAAATTTTCTCCCATTGGTTGGGGGATCCAAAGGGAGAGGATCCCTTACATTGGTGGCTTGGAATTGGGATCAAAGGTAGGATCATTTAGGTCTTGTCTTAGAGGTAATAAGCACCTCGTGCACGTACTTGAAGGAATTGTAAGGGATTCACATAGGGGTATAGGCCTGCGCGAGCTAGGTATACCTTGGGAAATGGACTACCTTAGTAAAAACACTTGGGAGAGTCTTTATACTTGAAACCAAAGGTCACCTTAGGTGTCCTATGATGTGACTTATATAGGTCCCTAGTAAGGAAAGGGGCCTCACGTAGGTGGTATTATATTAGGGGAGAAGTGTTCCTTTTGCAGGTGTGTTGTGTTTCAAACCCTAAAGAGACTTTTATCTCACTTATCCCTTTAATTCTCTATTTTCTCTTGTTTTCAAAGGTACCTGAGGAATTTTGGAGACCTAGGTAAAGGAGCTGTGCGGACAGAGCTCAAAGGCTTCATTCAATTTTCCAATCTCTCAAATGAGGTTACCTAGGGCCCTATATATATGAAAATAGGGGATCTTGGTAGAAGGAGGTTTGTTGTGTAGTACCTATGCATAGGTGATCGGCCCAAGTGCTCAGTGTAGGGGAGACATTTCATTCAGTTCCATGAATGGATGTTTTACTGGACTTCTGATGCACATGGGTGAATACATAGGCTGATTTGGTAAAGTCCATTTTATTATCATTGGGGATTTTTATCACTTGAACATGATTAAGTTACACTTTATAATATTTTTACTCCACTTGAAAAAACAAAGTGTCTACAATCATAAAAAATATGTGGGAAACATTATATAAGATATTTTAAAATTAATTAATGGAATAAATAAAAATATATATTTTTTATTGAATAAGTATGAAGGATTTGTGAATTTAGTAAAAGAATATTATAATTTCATTTTTATCTATTTAATGTGTTTTTGTAGAACATGTATAGGCCAAGTGAAATACTTGAAGATTTTAACAATGTTAAGTAAATCTTGAAAGGGTTTCCACGTTAATTATATAATAAAGTTTCATTGATTAATGTAAAGGATCCAATGAATAACAAATAATATGGTTTTCATTTCATACTTGTTACATATGAAATGATGACTAATGAATAAGATCACTTAAAATAGGATATACCACTAAATAGTTTTTAATGTAAATGAAAATTTTCCCCATTAAGGATGATAAAGATAGAGGGTTGTGGATTTGATTTTTTATTCCTTTCCTTGAATATAAAAAGAGTAATGAAAAGTTGAAAGTAAATATTTTACTCACTTTATTTAAATTTGTAAATGTTGTTCACCTTTAATATACGTGTCCTTAAAAGTTCCAATATAGCATGGAAGATTAAGCACCAATGATGAAATTATCAAGATATGTGTAAGGAAATATAAGTTTAGAGTATATTTTCATTTAGAAAAATAACATTATTTTATAAGGGAGAATGAGATCTAGTTTTTTGGAAGTAAATGAGATTATTTATTTTAAATACCTCATTAAAAAATTCCATGTCCCTATTATTGATAAACCAAAACATGACAAGAAAAAGTTATGGTAATAAAATTGATGATTGGGGAATTTTATACCTCAAGGTGGAGTCAGAGATTACACTTGAGAAATTGATCTCTAGACTGAGAAATTAAATAAGTATAATACTATGGTACATGAATCAAAACTCCATATTCAATAGTAATAAAAAGAGATAGATGATTTGAATCCTAAACTTGATAATAAAAAATATAAGCAGTTGGAGACATTAGAGAAATTTATAAAGATAAAATTTAATATTATTGAATTAATTATCATCTGATTGACCGAAATAGTGAAATAAAGTTTCAATATAATTGGGGAACTTATATATGAATCTATAATGATAATATACAATATAGAAGACTAATAAACACTTATGAATCTCAGGATGACATCAGGATGTTGGATAACATAGGTTATATAAATTTTAAATGGAAGATAATGCAATTAATTAAATAAGCTCAAGGAATAAATATAGAAAAAAATATCTCATTGTAAGGGATAAAGAATAATAGGGATGGATCTTAAAAAAATATCATCATGGTTGATGCAAATAAAAATCATCCAATCTTAATAAGAAGATTTATATTGGAGAGTCAAAAAGACCACTAGAGAACTAGTGAAAACACATCATAATACACCAAAAATTATGTGTTTTTTTATTTCAATATGGAACATATATAGAAACTGTATTGAAAATAAAATAGGTACCTAATAGAATAATATAGACAAGGTCATAGAAGTTAAAATAAATACTTTAGGTATGTTTTTTATGGATAATATTTTTTTTAATGTTATAGATACAAATATATTTTTTCCTCCCAACTAATGTGATGGAGTATACCAAGGGAGACTTGAAGTGGAAGTTTATAACCACTCAATGATTCATCAGTCAATATAAAACATAAAATAGGTTTTTAGAATTGAAATATGTGGGGTTTATATCATAAATTGAGAATGAACATATATATAAAGAACTAATTGATATAGAGAAACAATCTGGGATGTAGAAGAAAATATCCAGGTAGAAAATATTGGAAGAAATTGATTTTAAGTCTATAAATCAATCTAGATATTAGATTATTAATAGTGTATACAATTCCCATTTGTTACAAAAACAAGGTTCTAGTCACTTGGAACAAATATGAAATGAAGGTAGTTGTATTATTTTTTAATGATAAAGACTAAAATATTACAATAAACTGGAAGGGAAAAATTATAGTAAAACAAATAAATATAATGGATCTATTGATTATTAAAGGTATTGGACACAATAATCTAAGAATATGTAAATTTATTAAATTGATATATATAATAATAATTATAAGTAATAATTTTAATTTCAATGTAAAATATAGTATAATCATGATTCAAAGAAAGCACAATAATGGTAATCACCACTTAATTAGGGGATAAGAGGATAGGTAATTTCTATCCAAAGAAGATAAAATTAGGGTCTGGTATAAATGCTTAGGTTACATGAAAAAACACTCCATATAATATTAGTAAATTTCTAAAGGTACATGTGATATCCCTTGGAATACATGTGATTGTAATCATACATATGATGTTTTTCAAAATAAAATTAAATATTGGAAGAAATAAAAATTGATAGACAATAAGTTAATTTGGGTGATAAAATTAGTGCATGTAGAAGTTATAGGTTGTTATTTGTAAGATCATGTTTTTTATAGATGTTTCCCACTTTGATTTTTCCATTGAATTTATTCATTTGGGGTTTTAATTGTCTTTAAACTTTGGTGGTTGAGTTTTGTTCAGATATAGAGATCCTTTATTAGGGAAAATTGACTAAAGTTCAGGTATGTATGTTTGTTTAAATTAATTGAGTCTTGACATGAACATGAAAATTGGAATTACGATGGTCTTATATGAGTTTAGATGGATTTAAATGTGGTTTGGAATCATTATTAGAAGCTTGGATGAAAACAATCTAGATGGAATTTAAACACCATGTACATGTTACAAATCATGTAACTGTTCCCAAGAAAAATCTGTGAACCAAGTTCACAAGTGAAGTGAATACATGACTTGAATCCATTACTTGATATGTAATGTTCTAGAAAGCTTAAAAATAAGCCAAGGTGATGGATTTCTTAGCATTACAATTAAATGAGAAATACATGAAGTTAATGTGGGTTACACATTGTCTAATTATCATGATCAGTGGTTTTAAGTAGAATCATACACCTTTTTTCTCATTCAAAATTTTGTACAACCCCTCCTCTAAAGTCCTATGTGACTCCCTATGATTCAGGTTCATTTTTATTACCTCTGGATGTCATATTTTGGTGCTTTGTTCTCTGTTAGGTCCCTTTTCTTTTATATTATGATTATTTTCAACATTCTTCCATGGAAGTGCTATTTTATTTTGATATCTACTATGGAATTTAATTGATATTGAATCTATGTGATATAGGTTCCATATTGTGATCTTCATTGCCTCCATTCTTGTTGGTAGTTCTGGTTAGAAGTGTTTCTCAATCACTAGATAAAGGTAGGGGATATAAAAAATAACCCTATAGCCTATTTAATTATCAAGTATATGAAATATTGAGATTGTAACAATGTAACATGTACTATAATTAATTCATTTAATGATGAATGGTAAATCATAAATTGGAATATTGGTTAGATCCCTTGGATTCAATTTATGTCGTGACCAGGCTTTTGGCAACAGTTGGGTGATTGAAACCTTGAATGATAATGATTTGGATAATGGATTAAAGTTTGTTTAGAAAGACATTATACCTTATTTGATTTATTGAAATATAATCCTTAGGCATTGGTTTATTTCTTATTGATACGACTATTCATCATTTTATATATAAATGAATGGAAAATTGAAAGACAAATGGTAATTTTCCTAATTAACAATTGAGGATTATGATGTGATATTGTGATATCTCAGCTGTTATTACTTATTGATTTGATGATGTAATTATTATATCTAGGAATATTATCAGTGATGCTAAAATTATTATATAGAAGACTTGGCAAAGTTACACATGTTGAAGTGATTATATAGAAGGATTTTCTTGAATTCTAAAATTATTATATGGTGGTCTATGCCTAGTGATACATGCTAAAATGATTATATAGTAGGCTTGGACTAATTTATGTTGAAATACTTGTATATAGTAAATTTTCATAGTGTTTTAAATGCTTATATAGAGGTTTTTTCCTAGTCGTTTGATTATTACATGGTATATGGATATGGTTGGCTTGGTTGTGATACATGCCTAGAGATATTTTAGTAAGGTACTTAAGCAAGTTGATTTACGTATTATTTTAATCAATACACTTATTTATCACTTTACTGTATGTATTTATTATCATATTGGTTTCATTTAGAAATTTTGTGTTGACTTACTGAGTTTTACTCACACATTATTTGGGTTTTCATTTTATACCTAGGTAGATTACATTGATGCAGGTTTGAATATGGGAAAGGGATGTTGTTACTGATTTGTTTATTTCTATATGGGATGGAGTTTAGAGACAGGACATACATGGGGTTTGAGACGGAGGTCCTTTGAGTTAATATGGTGTCAATTGATTTTTTAGATTATATTATTTTCAGTTGGAAATTTTGAAAAATCTCATCTTATCATTACCTGATTCATCATTTTTGGTTTATTGGTTTCTCATTTACATTCCAGTTGAATGATATATGCTTTCATCTATTCTTCATTACTATGATATTTTTATTATTTGATTACTTATCTTTTTTGTAACTATATACCATGGGATATAGTATGTCCACTATATTCTTTACACCATCACTACTAGTTAGCATCCTCTAGAATATGAGGAGTCTCACTTGGGGTCTTGTAACCAAACTATTTTGGCCATGTTAAAGAGTGTTGGATCAGAGGAAAATACAAAGTGGTATCATAAGAGCATGGTTTTATTTTCTATTTCTTTATTATTTGGGAAGTGTACAAAAGATAGTAAGATGTGTTTGGACTTGGAAATGACCTTGTTCATGGGATAAATAACCCGTGTATGGGAAAAAATCTAAGTGCCCGTGGATGAAATTACTGTAAATGATTTTCTCTTGTTACAGTTGATGCTATTTGACCTTGAGTGATTCACATTTAGTGTGATGATATTATTTCTTTAGATTTACAGTCATTGCGTGGTATGGTGTGAGATGAGTATACATGCTTCATGAAAGGAACATAGAAATATATATTGATATGCATTGTTCATGATATGGAAATATATATTTCATGTGTTATATAAATTTCTATAGGAACTATGAATTTAGATATCTATTAAATGAAATGAAATTAACTGATATGTCATGATAAAACACTTTTAATCCAATTTTAGAGACACCAGGAATAACGGATCTCTATTGTTGTCACATATTGAGGTTGACCTTGTTGTGATAGTCAACATTATAAGGAGTGTGTTTGTCTCGTATAGAAAATTCCTCCTTATTGTATCTGATTTGAGCATCAGGAGAGTGGAAGTCAGCATGCTTCAAACACAATTAAGCTGCAGATTCCAATAGCTCCCAAATATCATATAGATGTTCATCATTGTGATATGTTTTTTAGGATCATGTGATCCACGGAAAGGGAGACTGGTCAAACCATGCCTTTTATGTCTAAGATAAAAAAGAGAGTTTCAGCTATATTATCTTCATATGTTCAATGGGGAGGGAGGCCCCTAGGAATCCATGTTCTAGATTATGTTAGTCCAAACTATCCTCAAGAACATCAAGACACCAATTAATAGGATGATGAATATTTCTTGATATATGATATGTGGACCATCCAAGTGTTGGTGGGTCATTTTAGTGAAGGCTATAAAGAAGGAGTAGCTATATTGAAATAACATCAATGTAAAGTTCTTGAGAGACTTCAATCTGTATAACTTGAGGGATGAGAAGTATCACAAGTTCATGAATTTGATAAATGAGGGAATATGAGTGATGGAATATAATAAACATTTCACTGACCTATAGTGATTTTATCTATATTTATCTATTGATGAGATATATATGATGAAGGGTTGTCAAGATGTGCTTATCTTTCAGATCATATCATAGGTGAATGTTTTTCATTAGGGAATATTTTCCAACATGATAAACTAGAAAATCATCATAGAAGGAAATCTGATAGAGTCCCAAAGAATTGTTTAGCCTATTTCAGTAGGGAAAATAAGAAGTTCTTATTCTAGTGGTAAGAAGTGCTTCTTGATAGTTTTTCCAAGGAATTAGTGGTAAGAGAAGTTAGGGATGTGGGAAGACATCTCAAGATCATGTTTTGTTGCAATGTTATTAGTGTGGAATGTTGTTAGGCTACAAACGACCTCGGTGAATGTACATTTATTTAGATTTCCATGACTGCAGTAGGTTAGACCATCTTAATAATTAATGTAGGAACTTATCATAGAGAAGCAGTGTTAAGGGACATAGATAGGCACTAGAGTTTTGGAAGAATCAATTACCCCTTAGCAGTCAGAAATTTAAATTTCCATAGGACATTTAGGTTGAGGTAGGGGACATGGTACCCCAGTGCATGAGTAGTAGTACTAGGCAGAGGGATTACCTTTGGGGAGTCAGACTAGGTCCTAGGGTATAGGGGATAGTCATCTTCACGTTATGCAGACTACTCTGACTATTGTGTATGCATGTCCTTATACCATTATAGGTATGATTATTATATCATCTACAATTTCATTCATTTTGTTTGATAGAGGAAAATTTCATTAATTTTTATGTGTTCCTTTTTCAAACAAGTTGGTTTTGTATTTGGAATGCCTAGATGGTGTTTTTTTCCATCAACACATCAATTGGAATGGGGTTAAAGAATATCAAATGTTGCAAAGAATGTTCTCTAGAAATTTGTGGTTACCATTTCTTATGGGAACCATTTATGATAGAAATGAGTTTTTTTTATTATATTTTTATTATGGATTTGTTAGTTATTTTCCAGGATCATATCGACTATTACCTAAAGAGAGTTACTATTTTTCTCCAGAAGTATAAAGTTATTCTCACCAAGTTTAGTGGGATCTTCAAGCGGGTCATGCATAACAAATTAAATGTGAATTTTATTGTCTCATGCCTTATATAACTATCATATTTTAAGATGATAGTGTAATGTAACATGATTATTTTACTCCAGTGGTAGAATTATTTTAGGATGTATATTCTGATGAGTTTTATGGCTTACAACCCAAGTGAATGGTTGATTTCATGATTGAGTTGTTGCTAAGAGTAGAGCCAGATTATATCATGCCTTATAGGATGGAACCATCAGAGCTTTGGGGGTTGAAATTATAGTTGGGATATATAGATTCTAATGGTTTCATATAGCCAAGTACGTATCCATGGGGTTCTACAGTTATTTTTTCCGTGGATGCTGATGGTACTTTGTTCTTACGTGTGGATTATCGGAGATTGAACCAAATATTGGTCAAGAACTAGTATCCCCTTCTACATATCAACAATATCTTTGATCAATTTTGAGGTTCAAATATATTCTCCAAGATCTATTTGATATTTGGATATCACTAGTTTAGGGTAAGACCATCACAAATACATCAGAGTAATTTTAGGAGTAAGTATGGATTTTATGAGTTTGTAGTAATTTTGTTTGGTTTGTTGAATGCTCTAGCAGTATTCATGGACATGATGAATTAGATATATTATACTTCTCTGGATCATTTTGAGGTATTTTTTATCGGTGAAATCTTAGTGTAATCCAAGTAAATAGATGATCATGCCAAACATCTTGACATTTTCTTGAGTTTATTAAGAGAGCATTGAATTTACACCAAGCTAACCAAATTTAGAATCTAGATTGATAAATTTCAATTATTAGGCCATGTCATCTTAGAGTTTATAGTGTCAGTGGACCCGGGTAAAGGTTTAGCAATGGTATCTTAAAAGAATCCCATGATTTACTTTTATATTTGGAGCTCTCGAGGTTTATTTAGTTATTATTGATTCTTTATCTAGGACTTTTCCCATCTTGAATCACTGATGTGAGGAAAGGCCAAGAAAGGGGTGAAGTTTTTTTGGTCAAATTCTTGTAAAAGTTTTTTTAGTAGGTGGAGAGTAGGATGACCACAATACATATCCTCACTTTACCTATGCTGGGTAAAGCATATAATATACTATGATTCATCCATAGTGGGACTCATATCAGTTCTAATGTAGGAGGATCGAGTGGTTGCTTATGGATCTAGATAGTTGATGCCACATGAGAAGAATTACCCTGCTCATGATCCAGAGTTGGAAACAATCATACATTCACTAAGATACTAGAGACAATGTATTTTGGGAAATATTTTTTTGGTGTACATGGATCACAAGAGATTTAATTACATATGTTCTAATTGGGACATGAACCTTCGACAGAGGATCCGAGTCGATTATATATAGACTTTCAACGTTGATTTGACTTATAAAATAGTCAAGAGAAACTTCATTGATGATTATTTTTGCTAGAATATGTAGATAGAGGAAGTGAGGGAGTCTTGCGATGAGTGGCAGATGATGTCAATATTTATAGGCATGCATATAGATGTTCAAGAGTCTCATGGATGATTAATTATGACTTCAACATATGTTATACCCATGATTTTGGACCAGATCAAGACGGAGAAGTTATCCGATCTATAGATATCATTTATAATATAAAACTTATATGTTGGGGAGACACCATCATGATGGTATCTTGGTAGTGGAAATTATCTTCTTTTCAATGGATGAGTATGGGATTCTATGAGCTTGCGTAAGGAGATGATGAGAGAGTTTCATGCTTTTAGATGGGTGGTACATCATGTTTTGACAAAGATGTATCATGATCTCCATAGATAGTACTTGTGGTTAGGAATGGAGAAGGAGAAAGTAGTATTTTTAGTGAGATATTTAACTTGTCAATAGGTGAAAGCCAAGCATCATAGGCCAGCAGGGATATTGCAGCCTCTAACCATTTCTGAATGGAAATGGGATGACATCACTATGGATTTTTTGATAGTATTACCCATGATACCCTATAAGAATGATGCAGTATGGGTGATCATGGATCTACTAACGAAGGTATCCAACTTCTTTCCTATCAAGGACACCTTCTATTTTGATGATATGGGTATTATTTACATACGTGAGATAGTTTTGTGTCATGGTGTTCTAAGGAGTATCATTTCAAAAATATATTCTTGTTTCACATCAGGGTTATAGAAGGGTCTTCAAAAGGCTCTAGAATCATATGTTATTTTGAGAATAGCCTATCACCCTCAGACTGACAATTAATCTGAGTAGAATATTTATGTTTTATAGGATATGTTACGAGCCTGTGTTTTGGATTCCATTGTTTCATGGGATAAACATTTTGAACTCGTGGATTTTTCAAATAATAATAACTTCCAGGCATCAATATAGATAGAAAATTTCAAGTATTTTATGGAATTTCATGCCTTTGAACACATTTTTTGTTAGAGGTAGGTGAGTCATTGATTGTTGGAACTAGTCTCATGCATGAGACTCCTGAGCAGGTTGAGCTAATAAAGAGGTGTTTGGTGAGCTCACAGAGTAAGAATAAATCCTATTTTGTCTATTAGAGATGACCTCTGGAGTTTTATGTTGGTCATCATGTTTTTATTTCAGGTGTCATTTAGGTTGGGGAACATTGTATTAAGAAATAAGGGAAGCCAGTTCCCAGGTTTGTTAGACCATTGGAGATAGTGGATAGGGGAAATTTAGTGGAGTACCGATTAACCCTTCCATAGTGCTACAGTTCCATTCAAGACATGTTTCATGTATCATATATTTAGAGATATTATCCTGAACCTTCTCATGTGGTAGACATTGAGGACAACAAGATTTTTTTTGATGCATCCTTGGAAGAGTATCTAATACAAATTGTGTACCATAGTGAGAATTATCTCTAAGTTAGGACTATACCTCTAGTTTGAGTGTACCAGAAGAATATATGAGTCTATGAGGATACCTAAAAGAGAGAGAGAGTATGATATCTAAGAATAGTGGCTAGACTTGTTCCTTGAGACACCATAGTGGTGCTTATAGAATCTTGAGGATGAGTTATTATATTGTGGGGAGCTTGTAAGTTCCTGTATTTTTTTTCAGGTATTCCCCTGTTCATGTTTTTTTTATTGAATGTATTTATTTGGATTTTTTTATTTATCTTTAAACCTTGGTTTTTGAGCCTTGTTTGGAGATAGAGAGACTTTTTTAGGGATAATGACCTATTTTTTACTGATTTATATTTATTTTAACTATCAAAATCAATTTATAAATGTTCTAATTGGGATTATTAGGGTCTTTAGTGAGTTTGTAAGGCTTCAAGGGTGATTTGGGATCTTTTATATAAGCTAGTATGGAAACTATATATAATAAATTTACATTACAGGTACATAATATGTGATGTGTAACTATTCCCAGACACAATCCTTGAAAAATTTTCATGATGTGATGTGAATACATTCTAGGAAGCCATTGCATGATGTGTATTGTTTTAAGCAGGGTTTGAATTAAGTTGGGGTGATGGGGTTTTCAGTGTTACTCTTAAATGAGAAATATATGTTGTGAAAGAGGGTTAAACACTATGTACCTCTGAAAATCCATGGTTTTAAGTTGCAACGTATAACTGTTTTCACATTCCTCCATTTTTTCCCATCCTCTTGAGCCCTCAGTGAATGTCACAAATTATAGAGTGTTTTCGTCACCTCTAGATGTCACAGTTTAGTTATTGATCCACGATATGCCCCTTTCCTTTGGAATTCTTCTCTATTTCCTTGTTCTTTTATGTAAGTGGTGTTTTCTTTTGATCTGTGATATGCAATTGAGTTTATCTAAAATCTGTGTGATCTAGGTTCCTTCTTGTGATCCTCATCACCTCAGTTCTTATTGGCAGTTCCTATTAGAAGCTTTTCTAAATCGATGAATAAAGGTAGGGGGTCTAAAACCTAACCATATATCCTATTTAATAGTCATGTATATAAAATATTGATATTTCACTATTGTAACATGTGATCTAACTAATTCATTGAACATTAAATGTTAAATCATGAATTGAAATATTGGTTATATCCCTTATAATAAATTGTTGATATGACATGGCTTTTGGATACTGATGGGTGAGCGGAACCTTGAATGATAATGATTTGGAAAATGGCTTAAATTGTGTTTAACATGACATGATACCTTAAGTGATTACTTGATATAGAATCCCTAAGTATTGGATTATAGCTTAGTGATATGATTTTTGATAATTTGATATACAAATGAAAGGATAATTGAAATAAAAATGGTAATTTTCAAAATTAATCATTGAGTATTATGTTTTGATATTGTGATATCCTTGCTATTATCACTTTTTGAGTTGATGTCATAATGCTCATATATAGAGATATGAATTGTGATACTGAAATTATTATATAGCGGGGTTGTCCAAGTGATACATGATAAAATGCTTATACATAGGGCTTTTCTCAGAGGTTGAAATTATTATATTGAAAGTTATTCCCTGTGATTCATAGTGAAAATATTATAGAGCAGGATTGGATTAGTTGATGATAAAAGTTTTATATATTGGGATTTTAACATATGGTGTAATGATTATACATAAGGTATTTCCCATATTTTTATTATTATACCATGGTATATGGAAATGGTTGGAATAGTTGTGCTCTATTCTCAGAGACATCCTAGCATGGTGTTGAAGAAATATATTTATGTATTGTATCAATTGATTAATTAATACACATGATTATCACTTTAATTCATGAACTTATTATCAGACCAATTTCATTAAGACATTATGGTGTCGACCTACTAAGTTTTAGTCACACCCTATTTGAGCCTCCGTTTAGTGCTCAAGTAGATTACATATATTAACATTTTGATAAGGTCATGGGACCTTGTTACTAATTTGTTGGTTGTGGGATGAGAAGGAGTTTTGAGATGGGACCAACATAGGGTTTCGGGCTGGGGTCTTTTGAGTTTATTTTGTTTCCCTTGATTATTTTATTCATATTGATTTCTATTTGACATTTAGCAACATCTCATATTATTATTACATGATAAATTATTATTGATTTATTGGTTTCTCGATTACATTATTGTTGTATTATATGTAGTTTATTTTTTTTCTTATTAATATAATATTATATTCATTTGATTATTCTACTTTTATGTAACTCTATACCCCAAAGTATATTAACCCCACTATATTCATCACACCCCCATTTCTAGTTGATAGCCTCTGGCATACAGGGAGGCATGATAGAGGTCTCAAAACGAATATATTTTAGCCACATGAGAGAGTTTCAGATTATGGGATTTCAAAATATCACCATAAGATACTTATATATTGTTTTACTACATCATATTCATCAATGACTAAAGAATAATTCCAGGGTTATTTATGATTATTCAAAAAAATTGATCTTTTCAAATATATTTAATTTTATATTAGATTAGGAGAAAATATTATCAGTTAAGAAAATATTGAAAATTTTAACATGAAATGGAATGATGATCACTAATATCAATGTAGATAATTTTATCAAGATGCACATGTTGTGGAATCGTGTTTTCAAAATACATCTTCCACAACAAAATGGTGTACATTAAAGGTAGAACCATATAATTACTAACATGGCTTGAAATATTCTTATTAAAAAAATATCTAGTGGGTATGTTTTATAAAGAAGAAATATTTAAATTGTTCTATATCAGAAATATATCCTTATTATTCTTAAGTTAGTATAAGGATCTATGTGATACGTGTCCTGATAAGAATTCAACAATAAAGTATATTCACATTTTCAAAGGTAAATTTTTTTGTTATCAATATGAAGAAGATCCAATAAATGTATATGTCTCATAGAGAAATGTTAATATTCTTGGACACTCATTAAATGGAAAGGATTACAAATACTATAAAAAATGTGTTTGAAAATTTATTGATAACTAAGATGTCTTTATTGTGAAGAATGAGTATATTTTTCCATTAAATTATGAATAAACTATAAACCAATAATTTTAATATTTGATCAATAGAGTTAGAGAATAAGGGGATAGTGTAAATTCAAAATAATACAAAAATAATGAGTATAATAAAAAAAATTAATTAACTTCAAGGAAGTTTGGGATCATGGATGGTGATATGAAAATTACAATGAAGATAAGAAGAAATAAAATTATACAATAACAATAATTATTATATCAAGGAGAACATTCATGTTTGTATCTAGCTGTATAAAATTATATTTTTCACTAAGGATACAAATGAAGATGTTGATCAATGTTTAAATAATTTTTCATTAATTACTAATTCTTAACTTGAAGAAAAAATCATTTTCAGAATCAAGTGATTTTTCTAGAACAATATGAAAATAGAATGAAAAGAGATTCCAAAAAAAAATATGTCATGCACAAAGTATTCTTTAAAATTTATATAATTTATGTGGATGAGTTATTTTTAATCATGGATATATTTTCAAATAAATTTTTAATAAAAAAGTTCAACAATCCCATGATACAGAACTCACGTTTTAGAACTTCATATGTGGAACGAGTTCCAGATGTTATGAAACTAGGGACAACTAAATTCAATGTCTAGAAAAAGGAAGTACGATTCAAAGACTCATTCCAAATCACATCAATCTTAGAAAATCTAAAATAGAACCCCCCCACACACAAATATAGTAGAAAAAAATTATACCAATACATAATATTAATGTGATTTATGTTGTTTATGAATGGTCTTACTTCATTGGAGAAACACTACTTCTCTTAATTAATAATGAAAGAATAAGAGAATGAATAAAATATTATTGTTCAAGTGACCGATATACATGTATAAATATATTATTCCATCTACTTTTAAGTGTTTCACTAATTCTATATATTAGTAAATGACCCTTATCTCAGTCAAGTCCATTGAAAGCTACGTGTCTCATGCACCACCTCAAATTTAGATCCCCAGTAAATAATGAATAAAACAAGTTTAAAATTCACATATATAATAATATTAAATTATATATCCTTTGAAAGCCATTGAGTTATTATTATTTTTTATTATATTTATTCAAACACATGTTAATTTCATCTTTTATACTTATATATTTCAGAATCATCAATCACTACTGCTGATGACGACTTCCAAACATCACTTTTTCACTAAAACTACTCAGCCTAGTTCTAGTATTGGAACTTATAGAATAATTACCTATATTTATAATACTTATCCTAAATACATATATCACAAAAATTGTAACAATCTACTATATGATAATAGGTTTATCAGATTTAATAAGTCCTCCATGTCGCTAAATAAATTTAAAATTTCATTATATTTTTAGTAACATTTAGTGAATGGAAATTCCTTTATCACTAATCATCCATGCCACAATGAGGTTAATAAACCCCATTAACTTCCCTAGATTGTAACCTTTGTCATTATATCTACCAAATTATAATTTTCCACAATATTGCATAGTTCCATCACTCCATATTACACAATATTACACATGAAGTTATACTTAAAATGAATTTGTTTCATTTATGAGTAAAACTCAAGTTTATTTCTAGTATGTATAACAATCTTAACTACCACAAAATGAAATTAAGTTCTGTTACTTGATCATTAATTCCTCCAACAGGAACCTCAACTATATTATCACTTTCATGGATTTTATTAGCTCAACTTACTCTACTCAAATGGTTGACATTGAATCAACTTATTATAGTCTTGGACTCCATGTTATGATATTTCCCCCCAAGGTAAACACAAAGATAGTGGTACTTAGCCTTGTTCCAACATCTCCTCTAAAGATCGTAATAACATATCCCTACAACCGATCATCCATTTTGGAACATAAAGAATGAACTTTCAAACCATTGAGATATAGAAGTATCTATATTAATAATTCACAATGAATCCTTCTAGATTTTCCTTGAACCTACTAAAATCTACCAATTCATGTGTAATGTTCGGACATATAAAAATCATGGTATATATCGAACTTATGAGTGTTGATGCATAGTGAATATTTTTGATGTATTTACTATCTTATTACCTTTTTTGTCATTTCCATTTAGATAACCTAAATTTTTTAGCTAATATTTTATAGATAAATTTATATATAAACATTATGAAACTTACATGATATTAAATTTACACTCAAACTATGAAATAATAATTTCTTTATTCTTTGAGTCACTTAGTATCATCATCATCAAAATATATTTATCTATCTTAAGATTCTTTATCTAAAACATTCCAAAAAACCCCAATCATAAAATCATCAATCTATTTCTTGTATAGGACTTATAAGAGAATATCATACATTTAAAATATAATTATGATGAAACTATAATCATTAAACACCTTTTATTAATATCAATTATTTGAATTTCACCATTAGAACTTCTGTTTATCCATTAAAGAATCAAACTTCTGGTTTCTTTGCTTAGGTGCTTAATTGACCCCATATGAACTCCAATATTCTTTTACACTAGTCCTTATATTCAATTATTCCTAGAACCTTCCAATTTATTTATAGGGATATCATACTCTAAATTTTCATAAACTAAATCCATATTCACATTTAATTGTTCAAAATATATACTTCCTTCTCTAAATATTTTAATAATCATCCAGATTGTTGTGTACTTAAAAATTAGGAAAAACATTTCTGAGAAATCCATAAAATCCATTTATTTAGATCATTTAAAACTAACCTTACCTTATACTAATTATTACCATTACATTCTCCCTTTAACCAAGAGACCTATTTGGTCTATAGTGCCTTCTTTTCTAGTGGATTTTCATAATTCTATTATGTTTTAGAAGTATGTAAGGAGTTCATTCATCATTTATCACTAACTACCATTATTATGAGTTACTATAAATTTTTATTCTTATATTTTTTAGGTTATCTACCATTCATAATATGTAAATTATTTTGAATGAATCTAAACCACTGAACTAGTCTTATAACCCTTATAGACCTCCTAAACTCCTGAGTTTGTTATTCTTTAAAAATTATATCTTTCAAAACTATCCACTATGATTTCATAGTCTTTGATATTTTTGTTACTTCTCTACTTATATAAACTTCTAAAATATTACATCATTCTAAAACATAATTTTACATAATTTTTTTTATTTTATCATAACATGAGTACTTTTAGATCTATCCATAACTTTTGGTCTTCTAGTAGTAGCAACCTTTGAATGCTCTTATTATTCTTTGTTCTTATTTTCATCTTCCACCATGTTATAATCCTTCCACATGATGCATTCATTAAATTAAACATTATAGATTCTAATTTACTTCTATAGATCATTTTTATAGATCTTAAATCCAACATCAACATTGAAATAAACCATAAATAAACATACACACTTATTTTTCTCTAACATGTCCCATTCACTATCCTCAATATATATATAAGTAATGATGTTGAAAAAAATTTAGTGGTTGGAATATACATTTTATATGAACAATTGTTTTTTCTATAATTACATTTCCCAATTGTATAGAAAGAATATTACTTACAAGGTTTGTTGTGAAATTTACTACATTCACACAAAAACTCCTTGAAATACTAAAAAAGTATCATCATGAATCTAGAAATTTTGCAGTGAATCAAATTTATCCATTATGAAACACAATTATTTTTTGTGTTTCATACATTTCCTTCTAAAAATATATTTCTTTCATTAAAAAAATCACCATAAATTCCCTACTATAGTATTCCCAACTATTATCAAATGTTAATCTTTTTATCTTTAAACCAACCTCTTTTTCTATAATTTCTATTAATCAAATGAAGGTTATAAAATCATTATACTTGTTCTTGTAAAAGAGTATCCTCACCTTTCATGTTACAACCTCAGTGATGGTAAGAATTTATAATAAAATTATGTGATAAGGAACTATTTTCCACCTACATTTATATGAACTAGCTCTAACTCTTGGTTCTTTGGTGTATTTTCTTCGACTTTGAAGAACACCTTCCATTGATTCCCAAGTATGTACTATTCACATGTTATGTACTCCACATGATTTAAATTACATAATATTTTAGAACCAATTATTTTTATATGATTCTCACCTATATAACAAAGATGATCATTCAATAACTTTTTCATTCCACATGTCATTGTTCCTGCAAGTATTTCTCTGTCTAATGTTCTATTAAGGTAATATTCCCACATTTGGGAACCTCCATGGGACTTTGTATTATTATTCATGGTCCTTCCACTGTAAAAAACCACATCAATTACCTTACCAAATGAAATTATATACTTTTATAATCATAGTATGTATTATACTCCTTACAAATCCAAATAATCTTTTGTTCTTGGTTCAGACATTCACTTAACCTTTTCAAAATATCTCTATGAATTCATCATCCATAATAGATACCTTGTTGAATATTTTGGGAAAATATTCCCTAAAGATTCACCTCCCATATATTTATTCAAATGAATACCTCAAATCAATGATCCATGATTCAAATAGACTAATGAAACTTAGAAATAAATTTCTTTCATCATAAGATGTAGTGTTTACAAAATAACTCTAGGAATCAAATCATCAACAATTAGACTTCTAGTATCTACATTAATTACACAAATTACCCTTGTTCACATAATTATAACATATGGTTTTGGCCCCCATAAATTTATATTTGATATTCCCTCTTCTCCATTATTTTATTCTAGCTTTGGTTTTACTTTTTAATAGAACATCACTTACCTTCAAAACTAATTATTATTTCAATAGATAATTAGAAAAACTTCTTCTATATGGAAACATTTAGAACTAGATCTTGGATTTATTCAAAATCAGAGTCACTCATTTCACTAGAATAACTAACGATAGTAACCATCATAACCTATGATTTAAAAAATGATGATGAAATTATCAATGACCATGCTTCTCCCTCAAACATCACTCTCGCCCATTTAGATTTACTCTGAATCCTATTGAAGTCATTGAAATAATTTTTAAACTAATATATTTCAAACAAATTCACACTAAATAGCCATATAATTAGAAAAATAATTCCCTTTGACAATATTATCATATATTCTACTTGGTGTGTTCAATGGTTTTGCAATTATCTTCATCTTTTGGATGTTGAAGTCAATGTTCAAAGCCAACATTGTCTAAAAAACTGTTGAATTTTTTAGTAAAGTTTTTCAAATTCCACTTTTTATATTGCTTCTAGTTTTACCACCCATTAACAGAAACCTGATAACTTCCTAATATATATAATCTTCAATATATAATGTCCAAAATCTGAATTCTATCATATCAATTTTTTTTAATCTAGGCCATGAATTCTTCCAAGAGTATTTTTAAAACATTAAGTATCCTATAAAGTGTAAATCATAAAATATAAGTACCTCACTAAAATTTTACTTCAATCCATTCTATAATAACACATATTATATTGAGAATCACATGCTATAGAACTCGATTTCTTGAACCTCACTTATGGAACATGGTTTGGACAATCCAAAACTAATGGCACTTGATTTCAAAATATATATTAATGAACAATGATTTAACATCTCATAATGGATATCATATATCTCAATAGATATTCTAGAACACATGCGCACACAAATGGAAAAGAAAAACTCACTCCAATTTAGAATGAAAAAATTACTTACATGGTTTGGACTTTGTCCTACTCCACAGGACAAACACTACTACTATTTATTAATAAACAATAATAAGAGGATGATTACATGATTATTAAAAAAGTGATCCAACCCATCTATAAATAGATTAATTTTTTCAGTTGTATTGGTGCCACCATCGTTCGATATTCATGGATGACCCTTCGGTTAATCAATCAAACCAAGATCTGCTCAAATCATCAACCACCTAAACATATACTCCTTAATTAATAGTGAAATATATGCATTTATATCTTATATAACTCTCTAAATAAACATATATATACTTTGAAAACTGATGATGCAATCTTAATTTTTTATAATTGTAATTTCTACACCAGTTCGTTACTTCTTTTGTATTTCCATTATCCAGAATCATTGGTTATAACTACTATTATCTAGTTCAAAAAATCACTAGTTTTTCTAAAACGAATCCACCTAGTTTTCATCTTGGAACTTATAAAACAATATTTAGAATTACCAATACAAAGATATAATACATATATCAAAGTACACCAAACATAATATTTTAATTGTAGTGTAAAATAAATACATGTTCTGCAAATAGATATCATATAAAATTTTCTTATTGTATTCCTTGATGAAGAATTTTATATTGAATAACTAGATGTATTTCCTATTTACAAATTTGCTTGATTTTTTTTCATTTATATAAGTCGCATTATAGGTATAATCAAGCATCAAAAGATTTATATTTATGACTTGATCAATTTTTGGAAAAACCTGGATTCCAACTTAGTGGAGTTGATAATAATATATATTTTAAGTAAGATTATGATTCTTATATATGTATATGACATAATACACTGAGGGAAAAAATTAATCTCAATATAAGAAGTTTTATAAATTGATGAGGTGTTAGTTTCGAGATTTAATGGTTGGTGAGATTTTTTCCCTTAGATTTTAGTTTTTTTTATAATGAAATTATATAACATTTAACTTTTAATTAATATATAAAATTGAGGCACTAAAATGGGTTGGTATGGAGAATAGTAAGGATGTGACAAAACTAGTTTATACTCTGATGAAGTTATTATTATATGTTAATGGAAAAGTGGTTGATATTTCTAAGTATAGTAGAATAATTATAGGTTGATTATAAATAACAACTTCAATATTTTATGTAATGTTTTTTCTGTGTTAAGACAGAATATAAAAATTTATCCCAATGAAAACCATATTCTTAAAGTGAAAAAATTTCAATATATCAATATCACAGTGGATTTCATACTTTTTGACAATTTTTAATAATGGTAGAAATAATTAGGATATACAAATGTTTATTGGGTATATTCAAAGGATTATAAGGATTCTATATCAAATGGTTCATTAAATATTAAATATTTTTATATTTTATGGATGAGAAAAAAGTATGATTGAAATTATTTCATCATTGTAAAATAGAAATACATTCTAAATACTTAGTCATACACAAAACTTCTACGAATGATGGAAAAAATTCAATATATTTGTTTTGAATTAAATGTTGATACATTAATCTAGTGGTATTAATTTAGTGATATAAATCTTATAAAAAACATGGTTCTTCATTTTAGGGTGAAGTACTTTGTGACCATATATAACTTTAACTAGGATAAATTTGAGCATGAATTACTAATATTTCAATACTGGTTTATCTATAGTAAAATTTTTTATATTAAGATAAGGGACCATTACATATAATTTTTTAAGAGACATCATTTGGAGCATAGAGTTTATCCATATCCATAAAAAAATATTTTAGAGAAGTGACCCCAATCCCCCAATGTTATTTTAATTATGCATCTAGTACTCATCTGGTGGTATCAAAAATCTGTTTATGATAAGGTATATTTCTTTCTAAGTCATTAATTAACATTGTTACTAATTATCTTTTATGACATTACAATAATAGCCCTTTAGTTTTTTTTGGAAAAAGGGAGATTTAATCAATATCTTTCAAGACATAGATCTATTATCAAGGAAGGGAAGATATAATTTTCTTTAAAGGGAGATAATTATTTAAAAGATGAATTAAAAAGTATAGAATAAAAAATTAATATATTGTTGGATATAATAGATATATATTGATAATGGAGAGAATTTGATGTTTTAATGATCCAATAGTGATTAGTCATTACAATATGTGGGGTCAAAAAATGAATTATCCTGATAGAAAAATTTTCATTTAACAATTACTTTTCATGATGAGTATAAGTCATGTGGGATTAGAGTGAATGACTATTGATTCAATTAAATACACAATGGTATTAATGGAAGAGGTTATTTACCTAATAATTTGGTAATGTTTTATTTTTTTTATTTAAATAGGTGTTGTCTGTTGTCATAAAAATGAAATGGGAAGATTGTTAATTAAATTAATTATAAGTGTTTTGAATCTTAGAGGAAACACATAGATAATTTGGTTATATATTTTATAAATGACTAAATTCAACCTATGGATATAAGATTTTTACATCATTATTTATATCAATTAAATTAAAAATTTCTAAAATGGGTGAAGTAGACCTCATATTTCATATAAAGGAAAAGAAAAAAAAAGAATGATTATAACACACCATGGTAGATATTAGGGGTTTTTAATGGGGTTTTTGAGGTTTTAATGAAAATAGAATACATGAATTGAAACAGGTGTAGTATAGGGAATTTTATAATAATTGATATATTAGTCATAGTTCAAATAATTTTGATTATTTAGGTTTTGATATTTTTTTTATAAATACCTGTATTCGATAATGAAGTGAGAAACTACCATGGTGATCATCGTGGACTAGGGTGAAATGATGAAGATCGAGTAACTATTTCTATTTAGGCTTTTATTTTTCATATATAATTAACTATTATCAAAACACATCATTTCTTAGTCACTACCATGTCATTCCCTATTCTCAATATGGAAATTCAATGTATGTAAATGTGAAAACTTTATAGGTATAATGCAATAAAAAGATTATTCTTTTAGATCCAATGATTACAATAAAAACAATGTCATGTAATTTTATTTATAATTCTATGGTGGGTTAATCACATCATAAATTATAATTTTGAAATTATTTTCAAATACTAGAAGATTTGATATTCAACTGGTGATTTTTTACATAATAATTTAATATCAAGATATAATAATATTTATATGATTTTATATGTCCAAAGAATAATTTATTTGATAATTTTAAGGAGATTTTATATAAAATTTTATGAAAGAAAATCTCACATAAAGAATAAGGGAAGAAGATGGGATAATAGAGGTGTAATCCTTTGTTCTCGATTAGTGTTTTCAAACATGTTCAACTAAAAGAATAGCATGTTCTTATTCTGTGAGAGAGTAGATAGATCACATCTCTGTGATTTGTTGTACATAAAGAGGGTTATGAGCATACTCAAAATTTATAAAAAAATTAGTATATTTTAGTAAATTTTGGTACATTGGTAATTTATTTTGTGTAATATCCATGGGTCTTGCCCAATGAAAGTGAACCATATAAAATTTCACATATCTCTTTGTGTTTTATCAATTAAATATTAATTTCATTATAGAAATAAGTTTTTTATTAATCATAATATAATATCATTAGAAGGGGTGATTTATATTTAAATACCCTGATCCATCATCTTGTTAGGGTATTATTAAAAATGTGTGAACAATATTCTTTATCATAAAAATCATGTCACAGTAATAAATATATTAATATGAAAAAATATGAAGAAAAAGGGAATGCTAAGATGGATAGTTTATATTCATCAGACATCCATTCCTTTTAATAATTAACATGCGTTCACCCAATGAATAAAAAATACACTCTAAGTTTGATTTGAAGAAAATCAAACCTTTAACTATTTTTACCACCATACTAAAAATAATTATAAAATATTTAAACTCATATGCTAAAATTTTAACCCAAAATATAATATTATATTATGTATCTTCTTCATGTTAAGTATTTATTTAATAACATTTCCAAATAAACAAAATTTAATCCATTAACCTTATAAACATGCTGCATTTTATCCATGAAAAGTATTATTCCTAAAATTTATATTTACCATAACATGATGAAATTTATCATTCATCCTACGCTATCTTGTTATTTATTTTGAAATATTCTATATAAATTAATTATTTTAAAATTTGCACATAGTTTTTCCAAAACATATTCATTCATCCATAAAAATAAAAAAATTTAATTATTTTTATTACCTATTGAGCATCTTTAATTAATCATCATAAAGTTAATAATTCAAATTATTCTTCAATAAAATCACATGAATCATATTGGTATGAAATAATTCCAGAAATTCACTGAAAAATTCATCAAAAAACTTCACCTAATTCAAAATTAATTTTATCATTTGAAACTCCATTTTATAGACCATAATCTTTTTATTTTTTTTAAATGGCCCCAATAACTTAAAAACACTTGAGAATGAAAATACTTGGTTTAGATTATACATCAACACCTATATTAATTTTAAATCTGTTTACCATATTAAAATTATGTCACTAATTGTTTTATGGAAATAAAAAAAGTATAATGTTAATTTAAATAAACACATAATCCCAACATGCTTTCAAATTTTAAAATAATATAATTTATTTTATAAAAATACTTTAAAAAAACCCAAATAAAATAATCCTAAATCATATATAATTATATTAATCCATTTAAAACGAGTTAATAATAAAAAATTAAAAAATATTCATTTAACATGCAACCAAAAAAAAATACTGAATAATATACTATTATTTTCATTTTAACCAAAAATACACATATCATTTCATCAATGAATATTCTATTTATTCACAAAGTTTCTAACAAGTAATCATCATGATTCCCCATATTTTAATCATTACTAAATAAATCATAGCATTAATAAATCATTGAAAAAATGATATAGTCATTGAAATAAATTCTTTACTGATTTTCCATATCATACATATATGGAAATATACCAAAATTTACTACTCTATATATATATTATTGAAATAATCAAATTTACCTTTTATTTATTTGAAAAAATTACAATAATTTACATTAAATTTAATTTCAAACCACTTTATCAAATTTCAATATTTATTATATTTCGTTTCTATTTTCACCTCTTCAGCACATATTAATAATTTTTGATATTCAACTCATAACACATAAACTTAAAGGTATCAATTATCCAAATTAAATTATGCCACCTTAATAATAATATTCACTTGATTTTAGTTATATTATTTATTATTAGTATCCAATTTCAGAAATAAAATGTAAAATTTGTCGATAGAAACTTAATTTAATCAAAAAAAATTATATTCAAATAAAAAATCAAGCACATTCTGATTCCCAAATAATTATTTCTCCCCACTATGTACTTAATTTATTTATTAACACACCAAAATAAACCCTTTGTAGTGGTAAATTTAATACCCTTATATGGAATTTAAAATCATTAAAATATAATCCCACACTTCCCTAAACTTTTGTACTTCTACTACAGTTTTGATTGACACACCTAGAGAAATATATTTTATAACAAATACTAACCTATAAATTTATTTATAGAATTTACCCAGGTTCTATAATAACATAAATTAAATATTCTTGTATAATATATTGTAATGTCCCATTATGAAATGAACACACCATAAAGGTGAGATTCTTCATGACCTTAAGAGGCTAAAGACTAGAACTGCGTGTCTAGAGTATCACATAGAGAGAAATTTAATTTTTAATAGTTAAAAATAAATATAATAAGTTGTAATCAATTAATATTATTTAGAATATATATTTTTACCAAACATTAAAAATTAAACTCTAAGAAACCACATCAATGTTCAATGGAAAACAAGCATCTAAACGAACTACAATAATACACATGTATATATGTCATCAAATAATAAAACTAAAATAACCTTAAAATATCTATACAAATATTTATATGGACCTAAAATCATATATAATTGTATATGTGATATTGATTGAATAAAATTCCATATATTGAATGTCTTTATCCGTACCAATATGAAAATAAGTGTAACATTACCTTTAAGAGTAATGAAGAAACAGAGTGGGAGAAATATATCTTTATAGGATACCATAATAAATCAGAAGTGTCTCATAGTTCATATTATACATAAACACGTTAGTTGAAATGTATAATATTAATTTTCACATATAAAGACAATACACATCAGGAATCCTCTTATGATAACAAATCCACCGAGAAATATTTTTTACCAACGTTGGTTAACACTTGTAGAAACTTAGATTGAGTGTATCAGTATGTCATAGTAAATGAAACATATCCAGAAATATCCATAAAATAAATGGTATAATTCCTTAGTTTCTTAAATCATCGAATACCCAAACTCATGAAATAATCCATAGTTTATAAAATCACAACGTACAAAAATCCTTGTCTATTCTTAGCAAGGCCCAACACAAGATTTATTTCAAGTAAAAAAACCATGGTTATGTTTTTTCCTTACTCAAGTCATTACTTTCAAAGATCAACCCCATACATATAATTATACAAAAACTTTAACATATCCCAATTCTATATAATCACTATAATTATTCGATCACATTTATCAACATCTAAACAAGAATATAATCATAAAAGAGGGCTCCCAAAAGAATTATATCTTTACAAAATACACATTAACATACTTTTTTAATTAAATAGTTTTAATTAATTAAATGATACTTATTTTACATTAATTTCCACACAATTCGAAAAAAATGTCATTTTTAAATCCTTTAAATCTTCCTTAATAATAAACTAGTAATCCAATTTCATTTTAAAATGATAAAATATACTAAATACTTTACAAAAGGTATTTAATTCATTTTTTAGAACATAAAACCATGTTAAATTTCTAATAACCCCCCCCCCAAATGTATCTATCATTTAACAATCTCAAGGAATATTGGAATAATTATATCTATTAAATTTTATAAATAATCATCCTAAATAAAAAAATTACTATAATATATTATATACAATCATTTTTAAATGAAACATTGCTTCTAATTATTTTTTAAATTCCCATATAAAAACATATACAATGGTTCCAATCAATTTATTTCGAAGAATAAATTTGTACACATCTCACATTTCATTTTTTTCAGGCCAATACCCAAACTAATAATTTTCAAACTCATCCCTAGGATTTTATCAATTTAATATATACTTAAGAATTAATAATCTTATTTCAATCTCATTTATTAAAACTAATTCATTTTCTTACCTCTATATTATATTGAAAAATGAAAAATAAATTTACAAAATGTTTTTATAACCTATAAGAGGTCTCAATAAACTAATATGAAATTATAGGATTATAAATTCCATAATTCCAGTACATATATGAAATAAAAAAAGTAATACTCATATAAATGTATCCAATTTATGCACTTATTAGTCAACATCCCATCATTGAATCAATAAAAGATTTAATAATTAAAACTAAAATTATTAAAGAATTATTTATAATTTTCATCCATTCTAGTAGAGTTTGAAACCCAAAATAGTGAAATTGTATATATAAATAGAAGTTCTATATCCACTAACTATTTAATTAATTTACCTAAACCATAATAAATCCATAATGGTTGGAAATTACACAAATAAAATATTTCTTTAATAAATTCAATATATTCAACTGAATTTATGAACAGAACATTTCAAAGATTATTATTTTACTAATTTTAGACAACTACATCTTCTTCAATCTCATTTAATCATAGTACATAGTAATCATACACTCAATAATCATGATATAATAGTAGTTTCAAATATAATAAATCAATAATTATTATTATAATTCACTTAAGAATATTAAATCATCATTAAACCATTTTAGATCATATGATTTAGTATCACCATTTTATTTGTATATAATTTAAAAACTAAATTCAATATAAAAATTCATCATTTGATATTCTATAGCCACTATGAACATTAATTGGTCATAAATATCTTTTTAACCAAAGGTGTACACATCATCAGGTCATGAATTTAAAATTTCATTGTAAATTTTGATGTATTATTCACTAAATTGACCTAAAATCAATCTTTAATTTTTTTTTTCTTAAATTAACATCCAATTTAATGATAAATGAACTCAATGTGGTTAAATTAAAGAATAAAATTATCCTAAATAAATTTAAGATGTGAATTGGGTCCTTAAATAAGGTTTAGACTATTAACCCCACATTAAATCAACAATTTAGAAAATGAATGGATGTAAAAGTACACATATATCATCAAAATTCAAAAAACTAATAAAATCTAGAAGAGAATCCTATTTTTGATTAATATGGGTTATTAAACTTTCACACCATCAAATAATATAATAATTAAGAAAATATAATCACTATTATGATTGTAATTTATCAATTAGTTAACAATTATATCATGAAATGTGGAAGAAATCCCTGGAGGAATCTCATGTAAGGAAGAGAGAGATTTTGGGAGAAAATACTAATTTAATATATTTTTAAAAGGGGAAATGCATTTTAAATATTCAAATATAAATAAAATTAAATGAACAACATTAATAATGTGGTAGTGAAACACCAATAGATTCTTGGTGCATTCCTTTTAGACTTCTGGTGTCTTACTGAGATACTGATGGTGGTCCCCAAACTTTCCAATAATTTACTCAGATATACCCCATTTTTTATAAGTTCATCAGATGCCTAGTGGTGCCAAATAATATATCTATAGATTCCTAAAGTTAAATATTAGGTCACTTAAATTATAAAATTTATTTCCACATTCTCCCTATATTTAAAAATTCAACCTCAAACATATAAAAATAAACAAAAATACATCATAATTAAATTCAAAACCGTATAATAAACTAGGTGTTTCTATACATGGGTTATATGGGATCATATTTTTTAATGAAAATAATTAATCCTTTATTATGGGTAATGGATTGAATTTAATTTTTTTATATTTAGAGATTTTGGGGTGTAAGTTTGGACAAGGAGGTACATGTATATGAATTTTTCATTAGAAGGATTTCATACTATTTTATTATTTAAGAAACATATTTATTTTAAGGTAATAGTTGGTTAAGCTATGAAATGGAATAAAAAGATATTTCACTCATGCATACTACTTATTTAGTTTAATGTTTTGGATTATATAAGAATCATGAATTTATATACATAATAAGAAGAATTGAGATATATGGGACCATGGAGATTGAGACTGGGAATGGGTTCATGGATAATTAAACATTATTTTATTTTGATAATTTATAGGGTAAACTGATTAGATAACATTTTTTTGAATTGGAATCCATATTTTTAAGGGTATATTGGATTTCATATGATGTTTTTGTTGTGCATATATGTTGAGAGTATATGAATTCATGGATTTTTTATTTTTTCATTAGTACTTCTATTGAATAATTGAAAATTTAAAGTGATATAATTTTAGTTTTTGGTGGTATATCTTTGAGAATATGGATTATATTCATTCATGTATTGTTAACTAACACATAATATGTTTTTATAGGATAAATTTTTTTTTAGAAAAATGATATCATAGAATTATCAAAAAATTTAATCACCAATGAGTTTTTAAGTAAAGAATGGTTAACAAGCATGGTTATAGAAACCATTATTTTACAGTTATAGTGACCAGTGGGAAAACATGCTTAGAAATAATTTTTTTTCTTATTGTTAGACAAGGGGATAAGAAACATTTTTTACTATTGTTTGTAAAATATATAATTTTAAATGGTTTGGTGTAAAATTTACAAACAATGAAAAGCTAAAATATATTTTCTTCTAAATATTTTGTTTTGGGTATATAACCACTTATTAATGGGTTTTGGTTGTGGGGGAATTATCCATGTGGTAAAGGCTCCCAATAATTATGCATCAAATCTGGGTTCAAATCTAGGCGGGTGAAGGTACTATTATAGAACTATGAAGGTGATGACATAGATGATGGAATAGATAGGCAGTGATGTAGACATGATATAGGTAGGCAGTGACACATACATAATGTAAACCAGTGATACATAAAAGATGATATAGGCATGACGCTGTATTAGGATTTTTGGTCATGTTATGAGATTAATGCCCACTGGGCCTATGGTCCATGTACTAAATAAATATGGATTGATGGGTAGGATATTCCCTTGGGGGGATTAAATCCTTCCTTTATGATCTGTGTGTGTGGTGTGTGTGTTTGAATGTAATTGTACACCCAAGAACCTAATATATATAAATGGGTTTTGATCTCACAAAGTAGTTGTGGATGATTTATATGTTTGTATTTTTTTGAAAAATATTGGAGATCATTTATAAATATAAGTTATTATTAAAATTTTGTCTAGTTATAAAATTATAGTTTTTAAATTTAGAGAATCACCCAATGAAAATGAGGCATTGTGACTTCAATATAGAGAATACAATTTATTATCCTCGGATAAATGTTAGTGATTTTGAGACTTGGTAACATATAGTGATGTATATTTTGGTTTGGATCATGTCAATATTTATTTATCTCCAATGATTTATAGGATGGTATATCTAATAAAGGGATGGTTAGCTATAGTGTTTTGATAGGAGTGACATCCTTATTATGGGAATACTGGGTGAGAGGGTTTGGGATTGAGTAACTATTGACCACATTAGGGCTCAAAATATTTAATTATTAGATTATTAGTTGTGTTTTCTTAGTTATTATTTAATACTTCTTAAAAAATAAAAAGAGATTAAATATTTGGAGGATTTAACCCATGATTTTTATGCTAATAAAAATAATATTTTACTAAAATAAATATAAATTTTAAATTTTAACATATTAGTTTTTTTATTTAATTTGATAATTAGGGATACCATGTTTTTGAAAATTATATGGTCAATTACCTTTGGCTTCAAAATTTTTTTATTGACAATAAAATTGTGGTGGTAAATAATATGGTAAAGTTAAATGTGAGCTTAATTTATGATATTGAGTAATAAAATAAGGGATATACTGATTATTTAGGGGATTGATGGATTCCCTCTATGTGTCTTATATAGGGTGACCCTATATTTAGTTTATAGGAAAATATCCATATTTTTACTTGAGTTAACTGAGAATTTCATAGAAGGATACTAACTACCTTATGGACAGAAACCAGATACCTGATAGAATTTTAAGCAACTTATTCTTGGGTTGCAATAACCATGTAAAAATGTTAGGGGTTATTGGGTAACTGAGGAGATTCATGATATTTATTTTGTAAAGGTATGGTGGTTGTTTTAAATATAGAAAATTATTTTAAACATATCGACCCTTCTCATCTCAAGCTATTAAATGAGAAATGGCCCCTTCTTTATTTGATATACACCCCTATTTTATCCCATCTTGTTTCCTCTATCCCATATTTATTTTACTTTTCATTTATCATATTGGCTTCTTTAGAGAAAGGATAATGTATTCTTTTTTTAGATTTTGAGTTTTTTCATTCATATTATTACCATGGATTATGAATGGAAAATAGTGGACACATTTTCCCTTTTTTTAAAAAAATCAATAAAACTATACTATTTTAGATCATAACATTCATTTATCCATAATTAGATCTCATTACAGGTACATTACCACAATCTATTTTCAATGTCTTGTATTTATACACAAATCATGTTGAATAATATTTTCAAATAAGTACAAACATCCTTAAGGTATAACCAAGATGATATAATTAAAAAACTATTAGAATACAACTTACAGGGAAATAAAAACATATCACATGTGGTAAGATAATTTAATTTGAGTAGTAGAGAATTTAATCCCTATAATGTATGTTTTTAAAATTTAATAATGGTTAATACTTAAAATATTTCTCTAAAATTAACAATTTTATATTGACTATATTACTTATGATTTAGCATAATATAAATTAAATCCTAATTATTTTATAAGTATATAGAAATTGATTATTAATAAATTTATCTAAAAAATGGTCATATATAATTTTTATATGGTTATGGACATAATAATATTTCAAATGTTTATTATTCATAGGACTAAATTATTAATGAATAATATGTGAAGAACATATAGTGAAACAAAATAATTATAAATATAGGCATGAGTTATCTTTCTAGGTTGTATTGATTAAAGTTGCGATTACTATATATGGATTATTTAATAACGACAAATAAATTTATGATTTTATTAAAAATATCATTGGTAATTTACACATGGTGATTTAAATTATAATATTTATTTACATTTTGAATTTTTGAAATGAAATATTATTTTCCCAATTTTAAATGATGATATATGTGAATTTAGCATGAAATATATCATGTTTATAGTTCTTATGATTTGTATATATTATAATTTAGTTATTTCTTATAGTAGAATATAACTCATGGTCAGGTATGATGGGGTGCCTAGATTGATATATCAGACACTGATATTTTATCTTTATTTCTTAGGGGGTATAGAATAGATCACATAAGTGAGGTTGATTAACCCCAAAAGGATAATGATAATATAAATAATTAATCTCTATGTAAGGATTATATTATGGTTCTTTTAAATATATATGAATATGGTAGTTTTGTTTGTTACCCTATACTTAACGATGATTATACATTTCATTACCCTCCATTGAGGGATTATAGTGTGGCTCATTACTATTTACATGAGAATAATTGTTCATTTCATCAACATTTATATATTGATAATGTATAAGTTCATTTCCCTATGAATCATCATAAAAATAGATTCCATATCAAGATAGTGGTTCGTGACACCATGCCTTATGTTCGAGTAAAGTTTCTTAGGAAACTCAATAACTTGGTGGATAATATTCTCATGATAATTAAATTCTTAAATAAAATTTCCATTAATATCTTTAACATAGTTTTTTTAATTTTTATAGAAATAAATATAAAATAAATATATGTAAAAATATTATATCTAAACTCTCTAAAGATAATTTTTTTCATAATTTTTTTTATGAAAACATTCAATTTTTCAAATGAATGGTTTTTTCTCAAATGATCAACTTGTTTTTCACTTGTTTTATTTCTATAAACAATAATTTGTGATCATAAGGAAAAATTAATTTATTTTCTATCACAGTATATATTTTAACCCACCCCCTCATTGATAACAAAATTCAAAACAATCTCTTATAATGAATGTTTATTAAGTTTCATACATTTAGTGGTTAATGTAATTCACTTTGAAAATTAATTTCAAGTAACCAAATTAATTGTTTATAATGACTTAGTCAAATATTTTCCACTTGTTTCTTAGTGGAAACATTATAAAATTACAACACACATTAAAAAACATTTCTAAAATCAATAGAAATTTTATATGAAAATTTTGTTGACTTGGAGAGGTAAAATGAATTCATGGACAAATTTATTGATAAATTAATTTTTCTAAATTCGATTAAAGGGTATTTTATATCAATATTCACTCTCATATCTTAAACTTGATACTTCATTCACGTCATTTTAATGGTTTCATGAATTATTTCCAAAAAACACACTATATTTTTGATTTCTTCTTGAGGTGAAATTTTAGGCACCCCCCACTTTGAATGAAATTTCCACCTGATGTAAGGTTTTATCTTCAATTTTTTCCTCCAATTTGTTATAATGTATCCATTCAAATACAATTCACATTATATATGATACATAAGACCATAGTAAACTATATATTCCATAGATAAATTTATTACTCATAATAATTTATGATGATATTTATTGGATTTGCATTATATTATCACACATAATGTCACAAGAGAAGAAATGTCAAGAAAAGATATTGTAAAACAAACCAGATTTCAAATCAATCACTTATATTATTTCTAATTTACTAATATTACTTTATTTAAATTGGATAAATTTAACCCACCATATATGTTAGTTGATAAAGACATAGAATTTTACATCCTAAAATATTTTTCAAGTAACAAACATAATTATATTGTGAATGTTAAATAATTTAAAAATATTATCTGTCTTTTAAAGATAAAAAATTTATCTCAAAAAGCACTAATATAAAAATTATTTCTTAATTTATATTAAAAAATATTCACACACTTTTACTATATCAGAAAATAATATTATGTTATATAAATATAAAATCACAATGAGTGAGATTTTATATTTTTCTTTTTCATATATTTTTTCATATAAATTTTCTTTATAAAAAGTATTAATTTTGAAATAAATTTATGATTTAAATTAAAAAACTTATTTAAAAATCTTTAAAAAAGAAACTTTAAACTATTTTTTTTATTAAATATGACCAATTGTTCAATTCCATATGGTATTATATTCTTTTTTTTCAAAATAAAATGATATATACTTATAAAAAATTAAAGCATTTTATATTTATTTAGTTACAATCCAACCTTATTTTAACTCTACGTACATAATATAATGGTAAAGACAACTATTTCATCCAAAACCCACCTATAGTAGTCTACTAGGTGGTGATAAGTAATTTGTAACATTCCACTACCCTAGAACACAGAACGGTTCTAGGACTAGTGTACCCACATGAACTCAAGGACACCTCCCCAAATGATAGAGGTTTTTGACTTACAGTGAGAGTCTAAGGATGTATCATTGGGAAGCTATAATCCCTACACCAGAGATTAAAATCATTAAAAAAAATTAAAAAACATTATACAAATCATAGCACATAGAAAGAATAAATAAATTATGCATGATAAAAAAAAATGCAGACATATGTCATACAAACATACCACCCACTGGGCTGGTTACAGATACAGACCAGAAAAAAATGTTGGATACAATACATATATGAGAAACATCACATCCTATGTCCCCAATTTCATATGAGTTAACTATATAACATTAAACATATAAGACATGATTTTCAACCCAACTTATGCATGCATCAAGTAAGTGTCATCTTGGGTACCCATGTTCTTTAGTGGCACGAGAAGAGTGTGAGTATAACTTAGTAGGCCACCACCAATGATGTCCATAAATATAAATAGCTTGTAAATAAGTTCATGTAGAGTTTATACAAGTAAAATATAAAATTACAACCATTTAACAATTAAAAATAACTTTATAAACCAATTTCAGACCCACGGTTCAAGTTCACCACATTAATGGTACATACATACTAAGTCATGTTTTGAGGTTTCTCTGAGCCCATCAAGAATACATTGAAAAAAAATCCTCACCAGTGGTAATATACTCATCCATAGTAAAAAACTAATTGGGGTAATATACACATCCCTAGGTCTGCAACATCCACTCGATTACCATTTTGGCCCCTAGATTAACCAACACATGTGTCCACCAAGAGTTCATGTTCACCCTGGTTTTAACTCAATACCAATAATCCACCAGGGTGTTGTGTATAACTTAGGTTTAACCATTAACCAAGAATACACCCTTGGGAATTGTTCACCCTATTATTAACCATCAAAAGCATAATAAATAAAATAAACATCAAATACTTATCATGAAATAAATATGTTTAAGGAACAATAGATTCTTTTAACCCTTTTAATTCTAAAAAACATTTCCAAATACCATTTCTAAAAACCATTCTAAAAATATTTTAAAAAATAGTCCATTCTACATTCCCATTTAAATAGTGAAAAATATTTTTTCTATTTCTAATTCCCATTTCCAAAATACCATTTATTGTTAAAATTTTATCAAATATATCATTTCTGAGAACAATTTCTAAAAATAAAAAACACCTTCCAACACTATGCTTCACACATCTATTTTAAAATCTAAACCATTTCTAGAAACAAAATCCAAATTAATATTACACATCCTTATTTATTTAATTCAATTCCATTACACATGACTATAATTTTTATTTTAAACTTACTTTTACAATGGATATTCTTAAATTAAAATGGTTGAAACTATTTCCAATTATCTATGGTGGTGAAATTCTATTTCACCACTATCGATTCAACCAATTTCCATTTTTATCCCAAAGAGAAACCATTAGAAAAAATAAGTTTATGAATAAGTTTTATAGATATTAATAACACCTTGGAGTTATACCGTTGAATTCATTTTAAGAAAAGGATAATGGGGGAGGAGAACCCCTGCCTCACGAGGGAAAAATAAGGAGGAGAGAGAGTTTTTCCTCTAAAACCCCAAGGGGTAAAAGGGAAATTTTACTCTTTAATACCCACATTTTATAGATGGTGATCCTAAACAATGATTTTGGCTGCTAGGTGTGTCATTAGTAAATCTATGGCTCACTAGCAACTAGTCGGTGGATAAAAGAGACAACCACCATAAAGACCAACCATCTCGGCCCACTCCCGATGTATCCTAAACCTTAATATTAGCATCTGAGCTCAAATCCACATACAAAAACACTTATTTGAGATTTCCAAACTCTTATAATTTGACTCGAAACCCCAGTTCAAAATTTTTCCCACCCACTATTGAAAAGTCATACTTCCTCTTGAATTTCAATCATCTGTATGATAGTGGGGTATTACATGCTCCCAAATCATATATATGATCTCCAATATGACTTTATGGCCAGAATATTATATATTTTTTACATTCCCAAATCATTGAATCTTGTTGAAATGTTCTCTTTCCAATTTTAAAGGCTAAACACACTTCTAAAGAGAAATAATCAAATTATAGTTCTCAAGAAACTGAATCAGCAGCCAAAGCCCCTAACCATCATAGAAACACCAAAACACTTTACTCAATCATTTATATCTAGATACATGATTATGTTATCACCCAAATAATTATCATTTTTGTGGTGTTCCCCACTATAGGACCTTGATAAAGGAAGCTAATTATGAGATACAATTAATTTCACTTTTAGAATTGTCAATTAAAAAGTACTCCAGCAGTCCACTGACCCTCATGTTATGGTTCCTAACTTAAAACACATGAAAATAAATAAGAACATCATCTAATTTTTTTTTACCATATTCCGTTTTCCAAAATCCCATTTAGATGGAAATGACTCCTCCATCCAAACACAAAATAAGAACCCTAAATTTTCCTAGAAAATCCCCAAATATAGCCCAAAATATTTTCATCATATCCAAAATGACACAACTAATGAATTTTTAGCACTTCATGTATAATTACACACAGAAATGACAATCAAACTTCCTCTGGTCGATTTATCCTAAAAATGATTATCTTAATCTAAAAAATCATCAAAAAATATCACCCAACCATGGTTCATAAAACATATAAGTCACTATATGACCATTCAAACATGATTTCAAGAGTCTATACCTAACCAACATAGTAACTCCATAGTTAGATTCTCATTTTTATATAGATACTATCATTATCTACCAAGAGAACCAACATTATTTGTCCCGATCAAGTTTGAGTAATCATAACCCATCTCGAACTTGGCACTGATGCGTAGACTCTAATCATATTTTTGTTTCAGAAACATCCAATACAAGTGATCATACTCAAGTAGACACCCCTTTATTGTATGTTTACTAACCCAATATTTTCATACCTAAATATTATATCATTTTAAATTAATATTCAATACATAACATTATAATACACTCTAGAACTAGCACTTTTTATTATATTTGGAGACTAGACACATAAAAATATTATTTAGGTACATTCAATATCATATCTCATAAATTTATTATCAAATTGTAACCTTTTTGACATACAATACTTTAGATATTTATTCATAGCCTAGGGAAATAAAACAAAATAAAGGGTTATCTCAGTTTCATAATAAGGGTAAACAAGTGAGATATAAATCAATGATCATATACTAGCATAAGATATGAATAATGGTATGAGATTATGATCATAACTCGAAAAGTTCAAACCCAATTTATCATGGATCATAATCATGAATCACAACATAAATTTTTACCATTTTATAGACATGACTAATTTGGGTGATGAATCAAAACTATTAAATCATGAACCACATATTCAAATAACAAGCATAAAAATCTTTCATAAAAGTGTGGAACTATTATAGGCCTAGAAAAAATTTCATATGACAAAGTTAACTAATGAGACCCTCAAATAATAATAGATTAGGCCTCATAACTTATTTCCCATATCATGATGGATCAAGCATCACCACTTGATTCCCATAGTGTATTAAGAACCATTTATTTTTTCCTCGAGTAGATCGGGAAGGCCTACCTATTTCCTATAGTGGATCGTGCACATTTTCTCATTTATCATGAAAAAATCATGAGATAAAAATATTTTTCCATTGAATTTGATGAATATATAATTTTGGGACCACCCATCACATAATGAAAATATTACATATGGTACCATAATTTCATAAAACATTCATCATATTATCCAAGCATTATCTGTTAATGGAATAATGTTTCATAAATATTTAATCATTTTATCACATCATAACCCATGGAAAAAGAATGAATTTCATAAAAATATCACCATCATAATATTAAAGAAATACATAGGGAGAATAAATATGTTATCATTGGATTAAATCTATAATAAATAATAAATAACATTAAATGGTGTTATTATAGATGAAAATTACTTTAAAATATCACTTGAATATTTCTTGATGAAAATACCCTTTTCATTTTGAATTCAATTTTTTTAAATATGAAAATTTTAAAAATATTAATTAGATAAGTTTATTTTAAAATAACCATACAATATGTTAAAGTAAATATCATATATTTGACTAGTAATAATGGAATAAAGGTTCATTCATGTCCTGTGTGTTAAAATAATGATTCCTTTCAATTTTTTGGTAAAAATTCATAAATATGTTGTTTAGAAAATGAAATAAATATTAATTTGATTTTTTAATTAAAATTAAGACATGAGAAAAAATAAATTTATTATTATTATTAAAATATTGAAATGTTCTGGAAATAATTTTAAATAAATCAAGGACATGAAAGAAAATGATTCCAGAACAAAGATGAAATAAAGTGTATTTTTCTCAAAAACTTATTCCCAATCATTTTATTTACCATAGAGAGGAAACTTATACTATCATATGAAAAATATATGAATAATAATAGGATAAAAAATTTAAATGGATTTATTAAATAAAAATCGTAAAATTTTCCCAATGTAAATTCAATCATAAACAATCCCAATTTAGTGGGATTGAAACATAAATCCCTTACCGCAAGTCTTGTCATTCGCCGTACTCATTTGAACCTCCAATATAATATAAAAAAGTTTATTATAAATTTATTATAAAACTATAATAACACACACACATATATATATATATCATATTATATATTTCTACCTATAACATCATGTCACCCATTTATTAACAATTGTTTATTAAAATCAATGTTCTTAGTGAAAACCGATTCATTTCTCATGCATGTTTATGTTCGGTAGTACAGATCTGGGTAATTTGATCATGGATCCATAAAATCTATAATTTTAGACAAAATTTAAATATAAAATATATTCATTATATATATTTACATTAATCCATAAATTTATAGATATAAAAATGAATTACATCATCTATAAAGATGGTAAGTTGTGCGTATGCATGAATGTTGTTTCCATCTTTCAATGAACAGAATAAAAGAAAGGTAAATAATAATTCTCCTTTACAGAATCATAATAATATCATAAAAACGAATATTTTTATTTAATATATAATTTTATCAATCTAAGTAATGAGATGATAAAAAAAATAACACCGTTTTCTGGAGACAGTATGTCATACGTACACATGAGCGATGTTTTCTCTTTGTACATGTTAGAATGAAGGTGGATAATTATTATTACATAATAATAATAATTAACTATATTTGAGATACCTAATTCATTATTTTATAATGGATATAGTTTATTTATATAATATTGAAGAAGAAATAAAATTGAAAACCCTCGATTAAGAGTTACACCTCTTCGTTGAGAAACATTTTTTTGGCTTACACATTAAGCCATGAAGAGATGGTCTTTTGGAATGAATAGAGGCACTATGATGTGTTTAAGGAATATAGAAAGTTATTATTTTATGAATTATCAAATATATAATGCTCAAAAGGTGTGACTACGATATGAGAAGAGGTTCTATTTTTAAGTGAGGGGAGGGGCACTCTTGGAATTACTTAATATATTAAATTAATATAAAGTAATTTTTATAAAAAAGCGACTCAAAATTATTATATTTATAATATAAGATAAATATAAATCTAGAAAATAAAATTAAATAACATTTTTTCCATTTTACTTGATTTATCGACCCTTATCTATTAGTTTTAAGCCCTCATTAATCCTTTTGAAAATTACTATGATATTAAGGTTTTCTATACATTAAGGGTCGATAATATTACCGTAAAAGGAAAAGTGATCAATAAATGTAACACATTTGATATTTCAAACCATATACCATTAACTTGTCCGAATATATGTTTTTTTAGTTTTAAATAATTTAAATAATATTATTTAGTATAAAATATCAGTAATTTTATTTTTTGAACTATTCACTTACTTTGAATTTAAATGCGTCATGATAGTTATGGAATTACAATATAATACATTCACACAACAATAATATTTTATATTTTTCTAAAAATTCTTAGAAGATAATAATTTATCCAAATTATTTTACTTTTAATGTTTTTAAAATCAATTATTTCAATTTACTATTAATTAAATCAATATCGTGTATGTGTTGCATAAGAATTTGTGTTATTTATTCAATAACTAAAAAGTAAAAATAAATTGCCTTAATAAAAATATTAATTAATATTTCAAATATATATTTATAATTGTATGTAACCTCATTTTATAATTATGATAAAATAGGAGATATATTAATGTCCAAAGAGTGATATTTTGTATTTTTTTTCTTATCTTAAATTAATATAAAGGTCATAATCAGAAAAATATGGCCCAAAGTGGATATATTTTAAAAAATAATATTTCATAAAATTGAAACACCTTATAAATATAAAATTTTTATAAGATTATGTGGTATTTAAAATGTCATAATTTGGTTTAACACCTTAGTTATTTTTATCCTTGACTATGGTAACACATTTTTCTATCTTAAAGGGTTATTTTTTAGGTATAAGGTAAAAATTGGATCATAAATGGAAAATGGATGATATTTTTTAACATTTATCATCTTAATTGTTATATTTTATGATTTTTATAATTTTTTAAAGTTTTAATAAAATATATTTATCATAAAATAATATTATTTTTATTTAATGAACTATTAAACAAATTCACTTTGAAAACAACATGGACTAAATTTAATTATAATATAATAAATTTAACCATAAATAATATATTTTAATTAACTATAAATTCCATATAACATTTTAATTCATCAAAAAATTATTTCTTTTGATGTTTTTAAAGTATTTGTTTCTTTTTCTACTACTTACACGAGCATTATGATAGCGTTGTGTAAGGGTTTAAGTAAATTATACCATAACTAAAAATTAAAAATAAATTTTAATCATAAAAATAAATTTATAATGTTAAAAATAATCTTTCTTATTCATTAAATTTTTATATCTACTCACATCTATGTCATGAAAACTTATTTTATATATTATTTTGACTTTTCAGGCATTGTGCAAGCATTGAATAAGAATTTGGACAAGTCACAAGTTATATAAATCCAAAATTCATATATATAAATAATAATAAATAATAAATAATATTTATTAACCATGTTGATTAAATAATTATTTATTCTCAAATATTATATTTATGACACCAAAATGTTCTTTTCCAGTGTTTTGCAAGCACTGCATCGTCAGTGAAAATGATTTTCATATTTATCATGAAGAAAATTTTATTTTATATGTTTTGAATTATTTTTGTAATATATTTGTACTATATTATCATAATTATTATTTAAAATATTTTAATAAATTATTATATTATATTTAGGTCTTTGTGATATCATAAAATATAATATATTTAAAAAAACTACATTTTTTAAAATTCATCAAAAATTTAACTTCATCAGAAAAATATCATAAATCCTTACTAGGGTAAAGTTTAATTTATAAATAAAAATATGAATCCAATTTAATAAAATAAAATTAATATAATTTAAATAAATTAATTTTAAAATAAATTAATAAAACGTAATGAAAAACAATTAAAAAATGTGTTTTAAAGCCCAAAAATGAACTAATACAAAATTCAAGTACAAATATAATCCCTATGTAATTAATTAGATAAATTAAAAGTAAAGGATATTTATATTAATTTAATATTAAATTGATATCACAATTAATTTTTCAATGTAAATAAATGACAATTTTATAAAAAAAACATTTTCACTATTCAATAGAAAATCAAATTTTCCAAAAAAATCACAAAATTTAATTATAAGATAATTTTGATATGATTATTTAAAAAATTAAATCCTATTTATCAAATAAAATTTCTCAAAATGGTAGAAATTAATTATAATATTTTCTCATTAAAATAAATAAAAAACATTTTTTTGATGAAAACACAATTTTGAAGCATAAATGAAATTACTGAAATGTGAGTACTTATTTACCAAGTATTAATCAATAAAATTATATTTAGTATGGAAGTTATATATATATTTCATAATTTTTATTACTATTTTTACACCAATTTAATGGAAAGGGTATAACGATCATATTTAAATAATAACAGATCACAGTTCATTTTAAGCTTGATGTTGCATGTCAGTCAAGCTATTGAAAACATAAAATTTATTTAATAAAAAATATAATCTAAAATACATAGTTGTTACATTAAAACCCCTTAAATAAATTATTCCCTCATAGTTTTAATCTTTGTTTATAGAGGTTTGAAATTTGGAAATATCATTGTTGAAAAACCACACCCAACAAAGGGATAATAAAACATTCTTTGTAGAGGGGAAGTGGGAAACATAATGGTTACAAAAAATAACACATAATTAGGTTCTCAAATAAGGAGATTTTTTTTGGAATGTTAAAATATAGACATATATGGGAAAACTAGAATCCAAAGAAAAATATAGAGTGATATGGAACATGGTCTTGAGAAACTCAATGACCAAGATATAATAAATCAACGAGGGATTAAAAGACCAAATATTCATAAGAAATTAATCTAAAATGATAAAATTTTAATTCTATGATAATTTTATGAAGGTTGACGGATTATTTTATAGTTAGGATAGAGGATATAATAAAATATTCTTACTTGATTTCATTCCATTCAATAAGCACATTTCTATCCTTTAACTGTGTTTCGATCAATTACATTCCATATCTTACTCAATGAAATGGATATTAAAGATGATTTTTTCATCCCTGAATCACTAAAAGAAACTTTTAATGGATCATAAGATCTATAAAATAATTAAAAATAATTTATTATTACTCTAAATATTTAATGAATCCAAAATTATTAACAAAAGTTATTGAATGAAGATAAATATTAAAAAATTAATCTCAAGAAACTCAATAATAAAACCCATTGTTCAACATAATCTATTCCAGAAATAGTTAACCTTAAGACTATTTAAAAATATATATGACCACATTAAATACACAAAAAAATATAAAAGAGTTGACTACATGTTTTTTGAAGACTAATATTAATATTTATCCCCATAAAAAATGATGTAGCTCATATTTTTACATATCAAGCTTATGAACTCTTTGATTTTATTAAAACATACCAATTACTTGAATCACCATAAAACATCAATGAAAACCTCTATGCTTCAAAATATTAACACCATCTTTACTCCTAAAATAAAATCACATACTATTGCATATATACCAAAATCTAAAAATGAAATAATAATCATCAAGGATGACCTAAATTACTATTTCATCAAATAAGAAACAAATTTCATGGTTACCAATACTATCCCATCTACTTCATAAATTTGAATCGTCTATTAAACATTATTATTAAACATGAAGGATATATTAAGAAAAATAATTCCCTTAACCATGTGTTCTCCAGAAATATCACCTTAACACTAAATCAATTTTCTTGTTTATCAGTACCATTAAACATATGTGTTGAAATACTTAAATAAAAAATAATTTGGGATTATACTTAGATAATTAATAATTCTTAAAAATATATTATCATTTATATAACACTTATAAAACATAAATATTGAATCCTGATTCATAAAAACTTATATCCATTCAATTAAATAAGTGTAATAGAATAGAAAATTCCTTGGTCTATGAGTTAACCCATAGATTAGGGGATTGGATTGCATAATGAACAAGTTTCCCACATATAAAATATTGAATTATTTGGGAATTTGTTTCTTAATTACCTTCATTTTAACATGTAAAACTTATTTCCCTTCCATTGATATGTTATACTAGGTGCTTCTTCCGATATTCTTGACATGAAGGATATTGAACATTCTTACCTCCATGATAATTTACACCTAAACATAAAAAAAGTATATTTACCTCTTATTTTACATGTTTGGAATTTTACATTTGTTTATTTTATTAATCATATCTTTTGATAGATGATTAAGAATAATGCTAAGGATTCCACTTCCAATTCCCATATCATTAAGTTTTTCAGGAGGAAAATCATTGCATTGTCTGTGTCATTCATTATTAGCTGGATTCTTCCTGGTTCTATCCATTGACTAAAACTAACAAAGCATAGTGTGAGAAACAATAGTCATACTGATAATCTAAAAAAACCTAAAAAATTATCTATAGGATTTTTAAATCATTAAACATTATTTTAAATAAATATAACCTTAGGTTTATCCTTGGTAATCTATGATGATCATATATTCAAATCCTTTATAGTGGTTTCTAAAGAAAATTTGAATACACCCAAGAAATATCCCTCAAGAATGTCAAACTATATGTGAAATATAGGAACACTCACCATGAACTAGAGTATTGTTTGACATATACAAGAATAAATCATTTTGGGTTTATTACCCTGAGATTCATCTGTGCCAAGACCCCATCCACTTTTAATTCTCAAACAGAGGTGTTTAACGAGGAAAACAACATATTATTTAACATACCTAAACAATAGAATGTTATCCTATATATATAATTACCACTAGAATTTCCAATAAAGTTATGTAATCCCAATCTATTAACATTAACTAAACCCTACTATGATAATAAATGTAGTGACATAAGATTGGTTTATATAAATATTACATAATTATATATTAATATTTAGTACATAACGTTATAATTCATGCTAGAACTGTAAAGGTTTAATGTATTCAAAGACTAGTAATATAAATATATTATTTAGGTATATTCTATATCATCTCTCATATAGTTAATCTAACTATATACCCTTATTAACGTACCCAACTTAAAACATTTATTTATAACATAGGGAAACAAAACATAAGAAAGGGTGAGCTCAAATGCTCGGTATGGGTAAACAAGAGATATATCATTCACTGATCATATTAAAATGTAAGCTAAGAATAAGGGTGTGAGATTATGAGAATAACTTAAATAGTTCATACCAAAATTTTCATGGATCATAATAGTGAATCATGACATAAATATTTACTATGTTAATGACATGAATCATAAGCATGATAAATCATTACTATTCAATCATAAACCATGAGTTCAAATCAAAAGCATAAAAACATGTCATAAAAGTGTGGCCTCATCCTAAGAATAAAATCCATTTCATATGTTAAGGTTAACTATCGAGACAACCAAATCATACTAGATCTAGAATTGAAATTTTTTCCCATATCACAAAAGATCACGAATCACCACCCATTTACTCTATTTGATAAGGAATCCCTACATGATTCCCATGGTGGATCAGGAACCCCTATCTATTTCCTATAGTAGATCGAGCAAATCAACTAGTTTCCCATTATTATATCATGGGATATAAAACATTTATTAATGCATTATAGAGATATATAATATCAGAACAACCTGCCACATAATGAAAACTACACATATGTAGGGTAAATCATCATAAAACATTCATCAAATCATCAAAACATAGCCCTTTGAAAGAAAACAATTTTTATGAACATTTCACCATTTCATCATAGTATAACCCTTGTAAAATAAATGGGTTTCATAAAAATATCATTATAATTATATTAAAACATCTAGAGTAATAATAAGGATTGTATAATTAGACTATATCCCTATTAAAGCATTATTATCACCAGAGGATGTTATCATAGAAGAATATTCATTTAAAATATCATTTGAATCTTTCTTGTGGGAAATACATTTTTCATTTTCAAATCACTTTCTTAAATTCTAATAATTTATAAAATATTATGGAAAAATTTTTATTTTAGAAGAAACATGGTAATATTTAATGGGAACTTCATAGTATTTAGTAGTCATGAAAGCAGAAATTATGTTCAGGTCTTTTACATTAAAATAATGACTCCTTTCACATCTTTGGAACAATGTAAAAAGTACATCATTTAAAAAATGACAAGAAGATTACTCTAAAAATTATTTATAAAAATTCAAACATGGGTAAAAATTAATTTAAAAATTAATAGGTAAATATTAAAATATTCTTGAAAACATTTTAAATAAATCATGTAAATGGAATAAAAATATTATTGACTAAAGAGAAAATACAGTCTATTTTTATCGAAAAAGATTATGTATCATTTAAACTACCATAGAGATGAAAATGGTAATATTACAAGAAAATTACATGAATAACTAGAGGATAATAAAATTGAATTTATTAATCAGATATTTTTTTTGAAATATCCTGAACATAAATTCAAGCTTAAATATTCCTGATTAAAATGCAATTGAAACATAAATCCCTTACATCTAGTATTTCCTTTAATCATACACATTTAAACATATTGTATAATAAATATAGATTTATAGTAAACTTATTAAATAAATATAATATATATATATATTTCCATATATTATTTACTTATAACTTCTTATCACTTGTTTATTAACATTTTGTTGTTAAAATCTTTGTTTTAGGTGATAACTGCTTCATTTCTCATGCATATTTTGGTTCAGCAAACCCAGTCCTTTTACTATGATCATGGTTCCTTCATATAAATAATTTAAAACATGATATAAATATCATCAATATTTATTATATATATCTTTAGATTCAACCATAAAATATAGATATATAAAAATGAATTACATCATTCAAAGAGATGGTAGGTCTTTCGTATGCATGAACATTTTACCCTTTTTCGAAATATGAAATGAAATAAATAAAAATAATAATTCACCATTAAAAAAAATAATAATATCACAAATAACATATTTTTTATTATATCCATCATTATAAAAATCTAAGTAAAAGTGGTGATGGAAAATAAACTTCACCGCTTTGTGGAGACGATAAGTCATACTTACGAAAGAGCGATGTTTTTGCTTTTTGTAGGATAAAAATAAGATGGATAATGGTTGTTATATAATAATAATAAAAATAAAATATAATTAATATAATTAATTATTTATTTTACATGGGATACCATGGATTTATATAAGGTATAAGAATAAATTAAATTAAAAATGCTCGGTTAAGAGTTTTACCTCTTCATTGAGAAACCATTTTTGGATTACACCTCAATACTTAAAGGGATGGTCTTATGAAAATAAAATATGTGATAGGATGTGTTTAAGGAAGATATAAAGTTATTATTTTTGGGATTGTATGTTATATAAGGATCAAAATGTTTGACTATCAAGGGATAATGAGTTTCCATCTATAAGTGAGGGGTGGAGAAATCTTGGAATTAATTAACATATTAAGTCAATATAAAAATATTTTTATAAAAAAATGACTCAAAATTGATATTTATACAAGTTTATATAATTTTTTAACCCTTGTCTCTTAGTTTTAACCTCCACCCATGTTAATCCATATGACAATTAATGAAATATCAAGGTTTTTTGATCTTTAAGGTTCGCGAATGTTACCATAAAAGAAAAAATGATCCATAAATGGCCCATGGTATATATTTTCAACCACATAACATTACATTGGTCAAATATATTATTTTTACATATTCTAAATCATTTAATTTTTTTTATTAAAAAATATCATCAATGCCTTTTTAAACAATTCATTTGGTTTGAATTTAAGGTCATCAATATAGTTATATATTTTGAATCAAAACCTTTAAAAATCATTAATATGTTATATTCTAGGAAAATTTTTGAACACAATAATTAATCAAAATTTTATTACTTTAGTATTTTGAAAACCATTAATTTGATTTTCTATTGATTGAATAAATACTATGTCAGAGTTATGTGGGAATGAAAGGTAATTATTAAATTAATAAAAAATTAAAATAAATTTCAATGAATTTTTTTATATATATTTAAAATAAGCATTTAAAACCAAACATAAATTTTTTTTATCTGTATGAAAAAATATTAGAGATTTGAAATTCAAGAGAGTGACATTTTGCATTTATCATTTTTTAAATTAATATAATGGTCATAATCAAAGAAAAATGTAACCAAGTGGCCATATTTTCTGGTTTAAATAACATCAAAGTATAATTTGTTTACATGTTTATGTGTTATTTTAAGACTTATAATTTTGTTTAACCCTATACTTTACTAATTTTATCCATAATAGTAGTTAACTAATTTTATCCATAATTTTGGTAATAATGTTTTCAATATCAAAGGGTTATAATTATACTTATAAGTTAAAAATTGGATAATAAAGGTGAAAGGGATGATATTTTAGAAAATTTATAATCTTACATATCATATTTATTATTTTTTATTATTTTTAAATGTTTTAATAAAATATATATTGCATAAAAATATTATTAATTTGATTTTAAAAATTATTCAGATAATACAGATTTAAAACAATATGAAAGAAATAAAATTTGAATATAATAATTTTAACAAAAAAATATTATAATATTTAATATAAAATTATCCTCACACCATAAGTCATACAAAAAATATTACTTTTTATTTTTTACAAATCATCTAGTTTATTTTTCTACTACTTGCATAAACTCAATGCCAACATTGCGTTAGAATTTAAGGTAATTATATCATAACTAAAAGTTTTAAATAAATTAAAATCATAAACATAAATTAATAAAGTTTACAATATTCATTTATATTCCTTAAATACATATATTTTCTCACTTATATTCAATGAAAAAAATTTAATAGGTTATTTTGATTTTTCTATCCTTGCACAAGCATAACTCAAGCATTTGGATAACTCACTTGTTATATAACTCCAAAATTCACATATATATATATATATATCACTCAAAATGATTAATAATACTTTATAATTATTAAAAAAGTTAATAAAATATTTCTTTATTCTAGAATATTATAATTAGGACACTAAAGTTTACTATTTCAAAGCTACGCAAGCACTATATCCACACTAACAATGACCTTTATAGTTATCATTAAATAATTTATAATTTATATGTTTTGAATTATTTTTTGTAAGATTTTTAAATTATATTATTATAATTTATTTTTTTACCCAATTTTAATATATTTTAATATCAAAATTGTTTATTGAAGATATCATAAAATATAATGTATTTCATAAAAGTTGTATTTTTTACTAGTCACCAAAACTTTAACTTCCTCAGAAAAATTGAAAAAATACATAAAAGGATAAACATGAATTTATAAATATTAAAATGAATTATATTTTATAAAATTCACTTTCTATAAGTGATATAAATTACCTTTAATCTAAATGTGTAATATGAAAAAAAGTCATTTTTTTAGAAAAATGACCTTTTAAGCCTAGAAATGAATAAATACCAAAATAAATTAAAAATATGATTCCTATTTAATTATTTTTATTATTTATAAATAAATGGGAATTATATTAATTTAAGATAAAATTAAATTAAGAAGTATACTTTTCAATGTAAAAAATGTATGTTTTACAAAAGAGCATTAATTTTCACTATTTAATGGTAAATTAATCTTTTCAGAAAAATACCAAAATTTTACCCTATGATAATTTTGATATGTTGATTGAAAAAATTAAAACCACTTTAATAAATAAAATTTACATAATTTTAAGAAAATAATTATAATATTTACTTGGAAAAAGAAATAAAAAACATTTTTTGAGGAAAACATATTTTTGATGCATAAAATGACTTTTTTAAAAATTGAGTGCATATTTACTAAGAATTAATCTATAAATTTGTAGAGAGTAAGTACTATATATATGTATTTATAATAAAGTTATTCCTACACATATCTTCCAATTTAATGGGTACGTTATAATGGTAATATTTAAATAATAATATATAACAATTTGTTTCAAGTTCTATATTGAATGTCAAGAAATCTATTGAACATTTAAAAAAAATTAATGAGAAATATATTAAAAAAGGTTATTATAGTCCAAAATACATCACTAAATTAATTACCTGATCCTTGGAGAGATCCCCAAGTCAGATCCTCTAACAACCAAAACCACTGACACTACCTATTGCTAGCTCTGAGGTAAACCTGATACAACACAACTATATTTTCACAACCTCTATTAGCCCGATCCACATGGTAAAAATCTTCCCAACACTATAACAAAAATTTTACTTGAAATTCACTAAGGAATCTATAATTAATTGAGTTTATTTATCCACTAGAATCAAAAATTCTAAATGTCCATCCAATGAATGATCCCCCAAACCATTACCATACTTGCACATAGTCATATATCCCATGAACAACATGACACTACCCACTATAAGAGTTCCCCATGTGATCATCACAGTTTATTAAAACCTAAACACCATATCCCATGTATTATTCATCCCTAAATATGATGACTAGATGTTTCCAACCAACACATTATTTACCACCAAACCAAAATGTATATCATTACCCATTCTCAATACATAGAGAATTAATCCCTGGGAATCATCAAAATCAGATTCATAATGAGGTTCACCACCCTAAAATGGAAAATTAAGTACTTCCCACCTTACAACTTCCCTTATGTCTCTCCACGATAACCAGTATAAATTTTTATCACCAAAACCTAATTTATGACACTCCTCCCAAGCCACACTCACATCATTTTAGGAACCACTTATCTTTAACAAACTATTTTATTGTATGTGTCACTACAAACAATCCATTTCCCAAAAAATCCCATTTTTAGGGGGGAAACTCCTTTATTTCACCATAACCCTCAGGATACCAGGCCCATGGTAAAGTTACTAAAACCCCCTATTCCTCATCTCCCTACAACTACTTTTAGATTCACTATTCAAATAGGTCCCACGTGTGAACTGAGTGTGTCACCCCGATTTCATTATAAGGAAATGGGGTTATGCTTCTATACCACCTGGTTACTAGAAACTAAATAGCTTTAAGATGAGTCATTCCATAACTAAACTATCCTCACAAGAATAATTCAATATAATAACATGTCTCCATCATGTCAGTTTCATCTATCCAGGAGTTCCCATAATACTCCTCTTCAAAATCAGGCATTTCACCCATGACCATGTTTTCCACATGATCACCCACTACATATGTGTAATTACTAAACCATAGGTTTCCATAGAAACCCCAAGGTGTTACAATATCATCCACATTCATATCCTTCACTCAGCGTCATACCATGTCATGAGGGTCTACTCATTCTCTGACCAAGCTGCTAAAAGTAAATCCATAACATATCTAAACCAAATAGGGCTAGGAATGTGATGGACCTATCATTATAATAATGAAATAATTCCTAGTCACTAGCACTCAGGGTGATTTCACATTCATGTCCAATCAAATCATCACCATGAAAATGTTGTATACATGATCTCACCTTATGTGCACCAGTCTCATACCTCAAAGCACTTACCTGTGATTACTACTTCAAAACACCATTAGACCCAATAAAACCCTTCTTATTACTTTCCATTAAACATCATCATCCACTACCCAAATAATGACTAATAGAAAATAGAGGTCTTTAGTTCATTGAACTATACCTATCAGTTAGGTATCACGACAAGTTCACTAGGTCGTACCACCTTTCCCAATGCCAAAACCTACTGAAAGTCACAGTTCACAGGGCGTCATCCATGACCTAGTACCACACCAAAACAACACACATGGCCAAAGATTGACTCATGGGTCCCAAAAACATAACACAATAAGAATCTCATTCTCAAACCATCTACAATCAGGCATATATCCTAAAATTCATTCACATAATAGAATACCCCATGATATTCACAACTCACCGATTAACACTTCGATAACCAACAATAACATCCTAGATGACCCGTATTAACCAAATCAAACCAAAAAGATTAGTTATAAAAACTTTTATTCTAATTTATATGGGAAAATTTCATATAGGTTTCTTATAAAACTTTAAATAATTGAACCTAAATATAAACCCACATAAGGGGATATTTAGTAGGGAACATAATTCCCTTATTGATCTCTTAGAGTTTATACTCATCCATTTATGAAGGGACTATTTCACCATTTTCACATGAGGTTCCATAAAACCTTCCAATAGAATAAAACATACATATACAATTCAGTAAAAATGAGTAGAATTACACCATATAATTATATGGTAAAATGAAGTTTGAGTAGTTCCCGACACATTAAACTGTTAAACCTCTTTTTGTGTGTGAAAATAGTCACACTAGAAGTCTTGTATCATGAGGATCCTTTGTACTTTATATAATGCATGGGAACCAATTGCCCCTATATTCCAAGATAAAAAATAAACACTTGGTATCTTAATAATGGGATAAGATCCCATAATCTATATCGACCCACTTTCTAATGGGACAAGGGACAAAAACATAGTCATACAAAAAACCATAAACATAACACTACATGTGAATCATAATAAGTGAAAATAATATTGATAATAATAATGTAGACCAATAAAATATATCACATACCCATGGTAACCAAGAATTTCACTAGAAAAGGTGTTCATGATGAACTATTCTAGGTTAAATCATGGGGTCCAAAATATTCTATTTTCTCTTATTTACCAAATACTTAAATATTAATAAAAAATAAAAAAAATCTATCATACAAAATTTTGAGGTCTTTCCACATCAGAACACTAACTAGTTACCAAATTTATGATATCTCCATGATATTAGGCACACCTCCTCAAATTTTTGTAGGTTGGTGATAAGCCACAATGGTGTAAGGAGTTATCGTGGGGAGGTTATACCCTTTGTATCAGTGTATGTATTCATAGATAAAATAAATAAACATCATACAAATTAGAGTTTATAGAAAGAATAAATAAACTATATATGATAAAAAAAATGATAACATAAGGAATACAAATATTATATCTACAAGGATTGTTATAGATACTAACCAGAAATAAAGAATAAAAAACCTTTTCTCCATGAAAACTCTATGCCATATAACAACACATGCTACCAAAATCATCCATGTTAACTTTCTAAACATCTAACTTCTAAGAAGCATGCCTAAGCCCAACTTTTACCTATATCAATTGAATGTCGTTTCGGGTACCCATGATCTATAGTGTCTTAATGCGGGTGTGAGTATAACTTAGTAGGGTACCACCAAAGATGTACCTAAATATATCTGGTTAATAAATATGTTCACAAAGAGATGATCCAAGTAAATAGATATAATTATAACAATTTTACATTTAAATCTAAATTCATAAAAATGATAAAACCGGGGGCCAAGTTTATACCGATAGTGATACATACCTTATTCGGCCAGTGTTAGGTTTTCTTTAAGAACATCGTGAATAATTTTCTAACCATCTCCTGACTAGGGGTAATATACCCATCCCTAGTCAAAACAAGCGTCACTCAATGCTAATATATACTTCTCTAGCACCCCAACATCCACCTGAGGGTCGTGGTTACCCAAGGTTAACCATAAAACAAGCATCCACCTGATGTTTTTTTACCCTAGGATTAATATTCAATACAAATCATCCACATGGGGACTTTTTTCACCATGGATTTAACCATAAACAATATATACACCCATCATATATGGTCATCTCATTTTTAATTATTAACCAAGAATCCACACTAGGTCTATGATCACCCTAGGTTCAACCATCAAGACTATAAGAAAAAAATAATTCATCAAATCCATATCTGAGAATAAATTAGAACACATCATTATAGTTTTTAAATCATTTTTCTCTTTTGTAAACATTTCCAAATACCACTTCCCAAAACCATTCTAAAATCCATTTTCAAAACATTTCATTCCGCATTCCCATTTTAATAAACAAAAACCAGTATCCAATTTGTTATTTCCATTTAAAAAATACCCTTTTAGGTTAACACGCCAAGAAATATAGCATTTACAGGACCAATTTCCTAAAATAACAAACACTTACCAACAATAATTTTTACACTTACATTTCAAAAATGAAAACTGTTTAATAATAACAACAAACAATTACTCATCTACACCCCCATTTCATTAATTCCATTCTATCACACATGCCCATAATTTTAAATTCTAACATAATTTTACATTGGATCAGTTTCAACTAAAAAAATATGAAACTATTTACAATTATTGAAGGTTGTGAAATTATTTTTCACAAATATTGATTCAACTAATTTCCATATTTATCCCAAAAGAATGTGATTATAATTTTTTAACATCAAGTATATAATTTTAAAATGGTTCAATAATGATTAAAATGGTATTACCACACTATGAACACACTAAAAATCCTAAAATACAATTGGTTAAATTAAAGGTACAACCTACATCATATTTAAAACGTTTCATTATTTAAAGTTCCATGGGTCGACGGTTCATCCATGGCCTCTCCAAATCCATCTCATTTACAATCAATACTAGATCATTTTATAAGCTCTTTCTTAAATACACACAATATAAATAAATAATTATAACCAATTAGGATTATTGAATTAACCTAAGAAGGTATCATAACTGACAAATGAATCATTGGGCATCCAATGATCATTGGTTCTTCGGGAAATGGGGTTCCATCCATCCCCAAAACAATCCCAAAACTACGCTGATCCAAATCCTTAATCGAAAACACTAATTCTATAAGAAATTCAATTTAAAATTTTGAGATAAAATAATATAATTCAAAAAAACAACATACCTTGTGGAATCACTAAGAAACTAGGCTCAAATGATTTTTTGAAATACCTTTATCTTAGGTTATATAAAAGAAGCCTGATAATCGGTAAATTCCACATTGATTCGGTGGAATCTCTAAAGAAAAACTTAGAACGATATGTGGATGATTAGATTAGAGGGAGGAGGGGATCAATGGGGTCCAACTAAGATAGAGGAATACATTGGATCAAAATTAAAACTTCTTTAGGAATACCAACCATGAAGGGGTTTTATAATAGGGACAAAGGGGGTGCATAACTATTTCCATGTGAGGGAAAACCTGGAGGAGAGTGGGTTTCCCCATCTAAAAAACACAATAAGAGGGTCATGTTTACCCTTTAATAACCCCACCGACTACCCAGTACAATACCAACAACTAGGTGATGATCCCAGGGAGTGATCCTAGCCATTTTCCTACCACCGACTTATTAGTGGATCCCAAGTTGCTGGAAAATGCTTAGAAGCTATGAACGTTGTGTAGCCAAACCACCTAGATGCTTCCCCAATGATTCTTGAACCATTATCTTAGCTTCCGATCTCCAATCCATATCTATTTTTCTGTTCTACCCAAACTCTCTAAATTTGATTCAAAACCCTAGTTTAAAATTTTGCTATCCCACCAATGGGAATTAAAACTTCCCTTTAAATTTCAAACTTTCATATGATCATCCGGCATTACATAAAGAGTTTCATACACTAAAGCTAATAGAAATTTCCACAAAAACCTATATAAAATAAATATTTACCATGAACGAGATAATATGAAATAAATATATATTATTTTATATAATCATGTGAAAAATTAATATATGCATGTATAATACTTAAACCAGATAAATAATCATATTAAAATTCCTAAACAAAATATACATTATGTCTATAATTAAAACCTAAATTAATCATTTATTCAAGGAATTTAAATCATAATTAATGGAACTCCTTGAAGGAACACTGTTTATTCCTCCCTACAAGCCCAATTAACCTATATTAAAATGTTCATGATCACTAAAAAAATTAATGTTTATTACATAGGCACACGTAACTCACTATACAAGAATATGTGTAGGAGTAAATATAAAAATACATGGTATGAAATCCCAAGTAATTAAAAATAATTGGTCAAACTCATGTTTTTATAATAATAATTAAATAAACAATAACATTGAGTTGTAATATAAATACTCAGTGGAACCCAAATATTATTTAAGAGTCACGTGAATATCCATACCTAAACTCATCCAATGAAAATTAAGGCTATAAACCCACATAATGTAACATTGATGAATATATTGACGAAATATGGGGAATCAAAGACCAAAAATAATATTAAATTATATATATATATATTAATAACTCAATCATAAAGGATTATATAATGAAAATTATTGTATCACTCTGAATATTTCACAAAATCAATGTTTTATTTTATATAGTATCACACACTACTAAGTATAAGTATCGAATAAATTATTGCCTAAAATAAATGGAAACTAATCCTATAAAGATATATACTTGAAATATATTCTATTATTCCATACTTTTCATGATTAATATAATGGTTTGGTTAATTGAAACACTATTATTGAAATAACATTCAAATAATCAAGGAAACTCACATTTTACAACCATTATAATCATTATAATTAGAGAGTAATATAAAAATTTCAATGGATAAAATTATGATTCCATTAAATGAAAAGACTCATAATATGCTTGTTTCCCTTAGTTTGAGAAAGTTTTAATAGTAATGAGAGAAATAATTGAAACTGTTCTCTATTATACTATATCTATACATTATAAAACTACATTCCAAGAATGATAATATATGAATATTCCATAAAATTATATCATTTGTAATATTTTTATGATTGAAGTGTATATTTTATTTTTTTATTGTATAGGGTTAAGACCGAGAGATCTTTCCTACTACTTGATATCAATACCAGTTATTTTGTTTAACCACTATGGTTAAACATACATAATTTTTTTTTTAAAAATGATTCATTTTATAGATCCTAAAAATTCAAAAGTCGATACCATCATGTATTTATTTTAAAAATCAAATAAATAGTGGGTTTAAGGACCCACTAAGTCCCCCACATGGTTCTATGTATTACCTATCACTCATTAAAAATGATGGATTCCATATGAAATCTATAAATTCTTTGATGGAATTAAATTATGATATATTTATTATCAATAATATGATTTAATATATGATATCTAATTATTTATTCGATGGACTAAATCTCCCTTTATTTCTATACCCATGATATGTGATAGGTGTATGTGTTATGCACTATATTCATGTCCATATAATGATATGTTTTTTTTAATTTTGTGTTCTTCATCAATTTTTTACCATAATTTATCTCAAGGAAATTTGAAGCTAGGATCATAGTATATAAGTTATATAACATAATTAGACTCATTAAACACTATCTTCATTCATGGTTTGGATTCCACTATGTTTCATGATGAAATGGTCACTACTATATCCTTCATGAAAATCTATCTACCCTGTGACACCCAATTAATGGGATATGTGATACCCTTTCAAGTAAAGTGAAGCTTGTATAATGTAAATGATATCTTAATGGACTTTATCAACTTATAAATTTCCAATATATTTTAGAGTGTTTCCATACTACCACTAGGACCCAAGAAACCAAAATCGATCACTTGGATGTTTGAAAGGGAGGATGTATATTTTTAAAACTAATGGGGGATAATAGTAACTAGTCATAGGTTATATATGAATTGGTTATCCTATAATATATATATGATCTTTAGGGTAAGAATTGATATTGCTTCTACTACTAATTTATTTATTTTTGTATTCATCAAATTCCCCTTTTTACTTTGTTGAGGGGGAAATTATATAATCCACATCCCTCAATTTTTTATGGAAAATAGGGGAAACTATATAATATAAGACCCAACGTTGTTGGCCTCATGTACTAGTTACACAAAATCTTGATAGAGTAAGACCCATTTCCATTCCAATGAATGTTCATTTAAGGTAATGTTTCCACTTGGATCAAAATAGTTATTCATCTATGAATGCTTGAAAGTGAAATTGTGTACCATGGACACCACATCCATGTCATTCACTCTGTGTATGAGTGACCATATGTGATCCTCCTCACCCACCCATGATCCTTGTTACATGTTCTAGAATCTCCATACCTAACATCACAACCGTGCATCATCGTTAGAAGTCACCACCACCAAAATGAATGAAAAATAATAAAATTTTGGGTATTCCAAAGATCAATCCCAGGTTTTAAATCCACCCAAGTGAGATGTTTGGTATAATAAAGCAGCTTGACCATGGAATTATCTACATAATCTTAAATACTATTAGACTTGAATTCCCATCCATATCATGGATCTAACCTCCTTTCTCTAGGAAATCCCCTCAAGGAAGTGGTTGAGACCCAATAAGTCTATTGGTCAAATATCATTTATATCATTCTATTATTTTGATATCCAAATTACATGCATTAATATATGGTGCATTTTATTAGTGATTTCATGGATTCTAGAAAAGTAGACATTTAAAAATTAATAAAGAATAATAGTTCTACAACTGGACAGAATGAAGAAGGAGATCATTGAACACCTTGATTCTTCTCTCATAGAATATATTATTAATCAAAATATGTAAAAATTTAATAAATTTTATTTCAAGTTACATTTTTTTAGTAATAGTATAATTAATATTCATATAAAAATAAAACCAAATGAGTTTCAATAAGAATACCTCAAGTGGGACAGTCTTCACTCCTCTTTCCCACCAAATTTTACAATATCTATGAAAATATATTAAAGATCACAATTAAAATAAAGAATGTTATTTATTGAATTTTTTTGTATCTTTGAGTTTTGGTACACTTATAATTTTCATTATATGGATAAAAAATATATTAATCCATCTTAAATATTGTGTTTATAGTTTTATAGTCCATTAACTTTCCCTAAAGTGATTTCTTATTCACAAAAATATTAATTAATTATATACACTTCTTTACAATAACTAAATTTTACTCCAAAAAAATTACAATATTTATTAGATATCAAAGAGAATACACATCATCATTTAGATAAAAATATGATCTCAATTATAATAATTAAATTCAAATTCCCTAAAAAAACATATGATGTTATTATTTTCAATGTTTCTACCCCAATATAATTTTTAAGTTCCCTTACCTAAATGAATGAAGTAAGATCCTAGGAATATCAGGGTTTACATGTCAAAACAAAGTTTATTAGAGGTCAGATCATCCCATTAAGTATATTATGGTTTATTTTGGGACTCTGTCATAAATTTAAGTCATTTTCATAGAACCCTTAATTGTAACAATACTAGTTTATTTAAATTGCATACCATCTTAGTGAGGAAGGAACTATATATTAAAAATGGTTCATTATTATAAATTTTAAATAACATCTCATGAATTTTTTTCATCCTATATTGAGGGTAATAAATATCTATATCTTATCACATGATACCTTTTTCATTTTTACACTATTCTTTAAATACCTATATAAAGTCACTCTATAATTTATTAACATCCTGGATGGTGTGGATAATAATACACTATATTCTTATTCCTAAAGGGAAGGTTTGAAGGTTATTTGGTAGTATAAATCCATAATGTAAGGAATAAAGGTCACACGTTATTTTAAATTTATATAGGATGTAATGAATATTATCATTTTATTTTTTGATGTCTTTGAAAACTAAAAGGATATACAATGGAGTGTTATGTTTGTTTAGAAAGGGAAAATAAGTTATTCTAGTGTTTTATTCCATAAAGTTAGGTAAAAATATTTCTATATTATGTTTTGTGATTTCTAATAGGGTAAATTGGTCTACATTGGATTTTTATAAAATCCATGAAAATTTAAAAAATACATTGTAGTTTTGTACTATCCTAAAAGATGAAGTTGTTTACTATAGGGTTTTGTATCATAAAGAAAAAATGATTTATGATCATGTTTTATTTATTACAAGATGGTAAAATGGTTTATATATGAGTTTTTCACAATATAAGTTGGTAAAAGGAATATATTGGTTTTTTGATCTTTCTAAAAAATAAAAATGTTTTACACTAGATTTTTGTGGAATCTAAGAAGGTATAAGTTTCAGAATTAGATTTTGATCCTTCCGTGATAGAAAAAATTACACCAATGATTTTTTCACCATCTAAGAAGAACAATGGTTTATAAGAGGGTTAGAAGATTCTATACTAGAATTAATGATACCATATAGGGATTCATATATATATATATATAATATAATTAACAAAAAGCATCATTTTGTATCATATTTTAAATCTTTATGAAAATACATAACATCCAACTTGCTAATACGAGGACAATAATTAATTATCAAATGGGAAAGTACAAAATTTATTTTTGTTCCATTTAAGGAGATAATTTAATATTGTTTATATATATATGGAGACTCATAGCCTGTATTATTCAATGTCATATGTCAATGACCAATATTTTTCCATTTATATTTTTACAACAAGAACTAGTGTATTAGTTTTCCAGGAAAAATTTTGGGGACCAAAGTTGTACCTTTTAATTCCATGCATTGAGGTCCAATGTTTTTCCTTTTATGGTCATGCATCAAATTCCAATGGGACATACCATTTAGGGTTGTGGAATAAAAACCAATTTTCTTTCTATTTTTATTCATACATCTAAAAAAATCTTAGGGTTTTGATCTTAGAAATGTTATTATTGTGAGATATAGATATACACACACACAAAAACAACCATATAAGTTCACATAATTAGAATAACTTAGTGATGTTTTTATATTTAAATAAATGTGTCTACAATATATTAATAAAAGTTTACAGTAGAAAAACTGATAAAATTGTGAGTTTCCCAAATAGAAGAAATTAATAATGTGGGTCATTGAAAGGATACCATGTATGCTCATTAAAATATTTTTGGAATTACACCAAGATTTAATCACTAGAGAGTGGTGTTTCATGCTAATAACAAACCTTTATTACATAAAATTACATCATATCATGAAGTTAATATATTATTATTATTAGTTAGTATATAATTGTTAGTGCCTTGATGACTTATAAGAGAAGATGAATTCCATAAGGGGATACATTATATGGGAATAGGAATATTTTTTATCGAGGTTAACATGATCACATAGGATATTTATAATCATAGAGTTATACTTATGTAAAAATGAATCAACATTGGAATACACATACTCATAGAAGTACACTAACTAGGGTACATGGTTAGAAGCATTTGATATCATAGAGATATTTAATATGATATAAGTTTTTGTGAATGGTATGGTTATTGGGTATGTGGTCACATTTACCTTTGGAGAGTGGTATATGGTTTCCTGATCTATATTCATGGAATGAATACAAAAGGAAATAATAGATTCTTCCATAAATAGGGTTGTATATAGTGGTTATACAACATCGAATAATCTTTACATTAGATGTAATTGTTGGCCTCCGCATAAGGAGTGGCCTAAAATAATGTTTTGGGGGAATTTATTATGTTAAATATGTCGAGGTAAATTTAAATAAACCCCTTACATCACGAAATCTTGCCCTGTGGGACTATCTACTAATGAAAATTAATTCCTTATAGGGATACATGATTCTCATAGGTGGTGCATCATTTAAACATCTTTTAAAAAAATAAGATCCTAAATGATAGATAACATAATTATTGAAATAAAATATATCTAAATAATTATAATTATAGGGGAAAACTATTTTATGGGAATAACTGGTAGCCTAGGTTATACAAATCCATGTTATTAGTATATTCCAAAAAAATTATTCATTAATTAAAAAGTTTTGAAAAAAAAACGGTCATAAATTCTCATATAGGTGTTTATTTTAGCTTTGATATATGATAAACTAAATCTAATAGAATGAATTATATTGTAAATACTATGTATAAAAATCACTATTATTTTTTTGTCCAAATTAATATTGTAATACCTTCTCAAATGTACTCAAATATTTATGAAATCTATTGTTCAAGGGTTTTAGTACCTTTTTAAAGAATATTTATTCCTTATTGTGGAGGAAAAATTAAGTGCATGTTGAACCAATTTTTTTATTCCTCATGGAGTGAGGTACTCCATCTTGAGCTCAAATTATATCATACAAGAGAGTTTTATGTCATGGTATTTAAAATAATGTGGGCATAAAATTATTTATATAAACAAATATATCCTCCCTACATTCAATTTTTTATCCAAAAAAAATTTCAATGAATTTTGTGTTCGTCCGGTGCCCACTTATGGGATACATACTCCTTGTATCTCACTTAAATTCCACTATGGAACCTATACAAGTGAAATCATACACTAAAAAACCCTATCATGGGGGGTTATTTATCACCACAAAATTTCCAATGATGTTTACAACATACTATATTCACATAACTCCAAATTGATGACATTATTCTAACAATAGAAATACATCCTATGTTGTAAAATATTGATGATGTCACATAATCACTCTATCAGGTGGAACCACATGATGGTAAGGAATTTCACCTAAATTACTCAGGATCTATAATAGAATCATAAAATTTACAGAGGGAATTATTGATTGAATAAATATTCTCATATATTGATATTAATAAAACTCCAACAATATATGATCCCCAATTACAAATTCTAAATGTGTTATCCAATGATATATATCAGACTTAAGAAGTCTATTTCATATATAAATATAACCATGGATCAGATATTTTCTCATGTTTAATGGACTTAATTATTACCAATTACTATCATCTCTTCAAAATCTATATAGTATAGTGATAACCTTTAAGGTTTCCTATATAATTTATTATAAAGTTAAAATTCTACCTTAGAGTATATTTGGTTGAAAACTCCATAAAAATTATATTATTTGACCAATAACCTCTAAAATATAACATATAAATTCATAACATATCCTCAATAACCAAAATATTTTGTTCTGTCTATCGATCCATACCAGTGATGAATTTTTTAATCAAATGTCATTATATCCAAAAAACAATCTTAAAAATTCAACTATATTTAATAATTTTACTACATATCCTAATAAGAAATGAAAATTTATGGTACTATATTAAATTAAATAATATTATCCAAAAATAAGACTTGTAGACTCTCTAATAGAATTTTATCTCAAATGGTTTAGATGTGAGTATACTTATTTAATTGATTAATGATCAACAATATAGTTTTTTGACTCTTCATAATATATGGAAGTCAGGTTATGATTTCTATTGATGTATCATATACCTTACACTATGGGACTACCAACAATGGTTTGTTAACTTATATGACTTGATACTCAACCATCACATGATGAAATATAATAATTCTAACATTGAAATCAATAGTAAACCACTTAATATTAGGACACATATATGATATTTTTACATTTTTATATCAATTTTATATTATAGTAATGGGGGAATATATAATTCTATGATCCACATTATACACTCATATTTCATGCAAATTTTTTAAAAAATTCTAATGAGTTGAAATGGTTCTTAATGGAAACAAATATATAATTCAATGTTTTAATCAAAATTGGGAATTTAAAAATGATTAGTTTAAATTGGTTTAAATGAACCAATAATGTTTATTTTTGGGTTTGATATTTATATTTAGTATTATGATTAATTTCACTTGATTATTTTTAAATGATTTTTTTTTAAAATGTGTCCAGCCCCAGAAGGCCCATAGTCAATAGCCTAAAGCAATATATCCAGCCTATTAAAGGGTTGGCTGACCAGGAATACCTTGAGGAGAGACTTCATGGGCTAGTGATATTGTTAATGCATGGGGGAATCAGGACCGTGCAGCGTGTGAGCCCAAAAATTACTAAAGGCATGGGTTGGGCCAAGGCGCACTCAGGCCACAATACATGAAACCCATGTACATGTGCAAATGGTTATTAGTGCCCACCAAAGTACAACATTTTGGAAAGTATTAGTTGTCGATTACATGATATATTATGACCAAAACCTGTTTCAAAATCAACATGGGATGACCTTATATTGAGTACTATTCCTACTTAACAAAAATTGTATCATTTTTCTTTAAATCCGTAGCCTAATGCTCAGACACCCCACACTACTATCCTCCACCAATACTTCCACCCCTCGACATCATTGACCACTGCTAAAATACCCACAAATCTTCATGGTAGAACTGGGAAAACATGAGATTAAGCTCGATATCCACAACCAAAACAACCAAACACTATGGACCATCTCATGAAGTTGAGTCAGTCCCCTTGAAAGGCATGTGAAATTCATATGGACACTGTTAAGGATGGAAGAAGATGATGAAGCCACTATTACCCACCATTTTTGTACCACCATGATTTTGAACCCTTTTCACTGTCTTTCCTACTTTGAAGAATCATAATCATTTCCACATCTCCCATGCACCCCATTCACTTTGAAATCCTTTTGTACTGGAAGAGGCCCCTATGATGCTTACTATTTATAATGAAAAAAAAGAAAAATTTGAATTTCTTTGGTGTAAATTAGAATACACCAGGTCTTATAGATTTTATTTGGATGATTTTTATTTTTAAGACCAAAGGATGAAAGTCCCTTAGACTATATAAGGAGGAGTTTCCCTAATGGAAAATTGATCGAAGTCAAAACCCACAAAGGTAGCTAAGGGATTCTTGGATGAAGATTATTTGTTTATTTATAGTTTTATCATTCTATATTTTAGTTCGGTTTAGTTTTATTTTAATTTCTTTTATTAAAATAAAAATTCATGAATGATTGATTCTATTTTAAGTATTTTTCCACCCAATTTATCACCATCATCTTCTAATACTTATTCTTTTTATTCTTCCTCTTCTTATTTCTTATTATAATTTTCTTATTTTAAATAATTTTAATTTATTTTATTTTATAATATCATTTTATATTATTTTTATTATTATTTTTTTTCTCTCCCTTATTCTTCATTTTTTATTCTTTTAATTTCATTTGTTTTGTTTTTTATTCCTTTCTCATTCTATTTTATTTTATTTTCTTATTATATCTCTTCTACATCTATTATTTTTATTTTTTTTCTATTTTCTTCTTCCCTTATATCTATCCCCCAAAGTGATCTCTTTCCCACGATAATGAGGGGATGAATCAAATCTTGTCCATGTAGAGGTTACGTTGTTCATAAACCCTTTCTTAAAATTTAATTTTTGTTTTCAATATATGTGAATGGAATGCACATATGTGGAAATTTTTCCCGATGACATGCAACTCAAATATTTTTCTATTCTTTTATTTCATTTTTCCTTCTATTCCGTTGATTAATAATTCACATTATAAGGTTGATATGATCAATGGATGAAACAAAATATGATGGATCCAAGTCCTGCAAGATTTCAAAATCTCAACTAAGGTGTTCCATCAACCTTGATTACAAGAGAATTTTATTTTAGATTTCTTAAGGCATTCAATATTTTAAAAAAACAAAACAAAAGTATAATGATTTATATATGAGATTTTATAACTGAGTTATCAAACTAAATTTAAACAAATAATGTAAAATAATGATATAACCAAAAATTGAACCTATGACTAAGTAATTTCTTTCTAATCACATTATTATAGTATTTTATTTTAGTTTATGTTTAAATTATCATTACTCATGACTTTTAATTATTTAGAAAATAATCAAAAACCAAAATTTATGCTAATGTTTTTTTGATAAATAATAGAAAACAAAAAAAAATTAGTTTAGGTGAATTAGATTAAGTATGTAGAAAAATTTAGAAGCTTCTAAAGTTATACAACCCTGGTAAACCACTATATTTTAGTAGGAAATAATTAAAAAAAATTCCCATGCCCTGAAAAAGAACTATTCCATGAAAAATAGAACCAATTTCAGGGAGATGATTATTATTTTGATTTCTTTTTTTATTTTCATATTGTAAATAGTTTTTCATTGTTTCTTAAAATATATAAAAAAATATTTAAATCGTCTTGATCAATAGAATATTGTGTTTCCTTGTTTTATAGATAGATCATCAGATCGTGGAGCCAAATTATTAAAGATAAGTAATTTAAAGACATCATCTAGTATCATAAAGAGACCCTCTAACAACCAGTGGTTGAATAAAAATCCAGGGAGTTAACTAAACCCCATGAGTACTTCCTTGAGTTTTATCAAGGAAGAGACAATCCACAAGAAGGGACCTCCTTGTTTCCTCCCATTATTTTGAAAAAAAATTCCCTAGGTGAAATACCAAGAACTAGTGGCTAACAATGACATAAAATATGTGATTTAATAGCCAGAAGAGATGGTAAAAGATTTATAAGGAAAAAATTATTCTTTAATTAAGTACTTTAAAGCATCCCTCAAGAAACCTGAATATGAACCAGATAAAGTTACCTTAGTATTCCTTGATTCATTTTAGTAAATCCAAAAATTTGAGTCCATAATGTGGGATTATCCTCATCTCATCCATCTAAAATCTCATATATAATATGCATATGATGATTTATAATAGATTCATGGTATGGAATACTCTTATAGTGAGTTACTTCTGGGAGATCAACATGATCTGTATAATTTATGGAATGATTATGAGTTTCATAATGATCTCCCTAGTACCTACGAAGTAAAGGATACATCCCCATTTTATAAGTCTATATATATAGAAGAATACACCCCCCATGGGGTGTAATTTGAAGAAAATATATTGGATCCCAAATACCTACCTCCACTTGCTACCATATACCTTCAAGAGGCACTCACCACTGAAGAAGAGATTAATACTGAACCAAACAAGGGAGTTGATATTTTCTCAAACTATATTTAATATAATTTTATTCAATCTGAATTGAGTATTAATTCCCACTATGTTTAATTTTCATATTCATAAAATATTTTTTCCTTAGGGGAAGATAAATAAACAACATATGCACCTGTTGAGGAACACATGGATCTCCATAATTTAATTAAACATGAATATGAGGAATCCCATGAGGAATTAAAAGTTGTTGATCTTGAGGAAACCAATATAAAATATTCTCACATTGAAAGGGTGAATTTTAATTTCAATTTAAATTTAATTCAAAAAAAACATCTATTCACATTCTATTTCATAATTCAAATCACACAGATCCATTTGAGCTTGCACTAGAAAATAAGGAGTGGGTTTCACAAGTATAAACCATGAATAAGGATTATCCATACATAATCCTAACCTTTTCATGAAATCTATACCTAATTTTGAAGAGTATGGGTTTGTTATACTATATACATGGTCTATTCCTCACCAAGAAGGAAGAAGGGAAAGCTAATAAAATTCACATGTGGTGGTTCAAATCTAAGAAGCTCTAACCACCATTAGACTGTGGATAACATATGTTACTACCCTCTAGAGGTAATACAAATCTAGGGCCCATTTTGGGGATCATTACAAGATTTATATTAACTATATTTCTAGAAAATTCAATTTCATTCTTAGGACTAGTTTACCCTTCATCCCCACTCCCTATTTATTTTTAAAATTTATTTAAATGATTATTATAATTAATTTATTAATTATATTTTGTAGCACCAAGATGGAAAAAGGAATCCTCTAAAAAGAGGAATAAGAAGACAATAGATTCAAGATAATCAGGATTTAACCTTTATATTTATTATGTTTAAAATCCAAATTTTTTTCTTCTGAAACCATTTTTAAGCTTATACTAGAAAATTGCATCCCCATGCTTGAATTATTCATTTACTTGACTTATATAGGATACATGAATTCCTTAGGAATCTTGTGATACCAAGTATCAGATTTTGATGTTAATGAAATTGAATGAGTAAAATAAAGAATTTAATTATTAAAGTGGTGCAGGGATATTAAAATTAGGACTCATGAATTTAAGGAATTAGTTTATTCCTAAAAATGAAATTTACCTACAATTTTTCATGTTTGAATTTATGAAATTCTTGTAAATTGATTTTTTACTAGTATTAATGACTTGAGTGATTTTAAAAAATCATAAGTCCCATTCGTATGATTATTTATTGAATAAATACTTTCTATTTTATATTGATCATATTTATTTAGTGATATTGGGACATCTCACCTACTAGAAATTACATTTGAACTTATCAAATAAATGACTGTGCAAAACCACATTTTAAATGATTGAGAAATATTTCAAAAATCCTTTATCCATGAAGACCACCTTTACATTAATCATTATTTATCTCATATAGACCATGAATGAACTTATTAGGGATGATCCATGTTTCAATCGCTTTTTATTCATTCCTACCATCCTCTTAGAATTTTCTTGATATATTAATGTTAAGGTGTGGTGTTGAAGGGATTCATGGTGGAAGGTATTAAATAAAATGTAAGTAATAGTGTGGGTGGTTTTATTTGTGGGATTTGGGAAACGTTTTTGAGTCATTCATTGTAATTTATTTTTTTCCATTCATGAAAAATACAGAAAAATTATATAAAAAATGGGAATGGGTTGTGATTTGAAAGAAAAAAAATAACCATTTCTAGACTGATGATTTTTATCATGTGTGGTTAGGTGGTTCATGTGAGGTTAATTTTATGCATATATTAAAAAAATGAAAAATTATTTTGAGAAAAAAATTATAAAAGTAGATAAAATTCTAGAAGGTGCACAAATCATTTATTATGCTTAATTTTGATCGTGCAATTAATTTGAGCATGGGAAGTGGGATTTTTTAAAATTTGAATGGGAGAATGTACTCACACTTTTAATTTTGATATAATTTTTAATTCTGTTGAGAATAACCTCATACATGAGCATTTATTTTTAAACATCAATTCCAATTAACCTTATGCCTCAGAAACATTACAACCTTGATTAAAAATTACTCATGATTTAATGTGGTTTCTGTCTTTACAATGTGGATAAAAGAGTTCCCTTACAATCCTATAGATAAGGATAATTTTCTAATGATATGAGCATAACTCTACTTGAATATGTATCTTAGTGATGAGATAAAATATAAAAAATGAGGTAAGTCATGATTTAAAATGTTTAATAATAATGAATTATAGAGCTTGAATAGATGGAAAAAAGAGTTCTGTCATTTTCAGAAGGGGTAAAGTATAATACTTGAGTTGATTGGTTCTTTGAAAATTGAGAAATTTAATTGATATTTTATTTGAAATTTTAAAGTTTTGATTTAACAATTATAATCATTTTGTTTTATTACATTGAAATTTAAATATTAGTAATATTGGGTGCATTTTATTTTCAATGTTGAGATATTATGCTTGAGGAAAATCATATTTTAAGTGCGTGGATATTTGATAAACTCGTATTTCATGCACATTTTTTAAACAAATTATAATGAGATATAATATTTTTTAATGTAAATTTATAAATAATTCAATGTTTTAATCAAAATTTGGAATTTAAAAATGAAGAGTTGAAATTGGTTTAAATGATCCAAGAATGTTAAATTTTGGATTTGGTGTTGATTTTAATATTATAAAGAATTTTAATTTTTTATTTTAATTTTATTTTAAGGTAAAAATGTTTCCAAGCTCTCAATAAATGGCCCACAACCACATAACCTACCTTATTAAATGTATGGTGAGCCAAGAATTCCACTAAGAGAGCTTGTATGGGATGGTGAGATAGTGGCCACATAGGGGAATTAGTCCCATGTATCATGTGTTCCCTTGAATTAGAATAAGAATGGGTTGGTTCAAGGCCCACTTAGGCTATGTAGTACACATAGTCCACATACATGTGCAAGTGGTTCAAGGTGTCCACCCTAGTGTGGGCTTCTGTTGAGAAGCATCCACCAATTACATGATATGCGGTCAACCCAACCAGCTTCAAAACTGATGTGAGACTGACTTGTATTGAGTATTGTTCATATTTAGAAAAAACATTAGTTTTTCTCTCTCATAGTACTACCTCATTCTCAAACACCTAGTTCCATGTTTTACACACATTTTACCACCCCTGGATGTCACCAACCACCACTACAACACACGCAAACATCCATGGTTGTTCCAAGAGAGCTCAAGATTGAGTTTGATATACAATACTAAAACACCTGAACTTAATGGAACATATCAGGAGGTTCATTCGATCTCCATGACATACATGTGATCTTTATCCAATGATTGTTTAGGTTAGATGAATATTATGGATCCACTACTAATTTCTATTATCTTTCCACCATGCTTCTGCATGCTTTCTCCTACTGCTCCTATTATAAGGAAGAACAGTCATTTACACATCACCCATGCGCCCCTTGCACCAAAAAAACGTTATACATTGGAGGAGGACCCTATGAGTCTTGTTTTACACAATGAAAAAGTAAAAACACCATGTTTTCTCAGGTGTAACTTTGATGATGTTGGGGATCAGGGATTTGATTTGGAGGATCTTGATTTTGATGAATGAAGCATGCCACTCTATTATCCAATATAAGAAAAAGTTTCCTTTGAAGAAAATGGATTTAAGTCCACACCCATATATGAGGCCGATGGATTCTTGGACAAATATGCATTTTTTATTTTTACTTTTCTTATACTATATTTTGGCATGATTTGGTTTTATTTTAATTTTTTTTATTAAAATAGATATTCATGCATGATTGTTTTTAAGCATTTCTTGCATCAAATTATTACTCTTATTATTATTTTTCTTATTATTTTAATTGTCTTATTTTTTCAAATTTAATTTATTTTATTTTATCAATTTATTTTATTTTATTTCAATTATCTCTCTCTCTTCTAATTATCTTTTTATTTTTATTATTTCATGTGTTTTCTTTATTATTACTTTCTTATTTTCTTTTATTTTATTTTCTTATTATCTCTCTCTCTTTCATATATTCTTTTTATTTTTATTTCCCTTTTCTTATTCAATTTTTTCTTTCCACTTAGTAGTATCTTACCCTCAACAATGAGGGGTTGAACCAAGGCATCACCTATGGGAGGTTAATATGTTCTTTAATTATTTATCAAAGTTTATTTTATGTTTATGATATATTTGAGTAGAATGTATGTGTTTATATATTTTTTCTCCTGGAATGTAACCCAAATCTATTTTAATTCTTTTATTTTATTTCTTTTTCCTCCATTCAATTGATTAGTTCTTCATATGATGAAGTTGAGCTAATTAATAGATGAAACAATATATGATGGAGCTAGGTCCTGGAATATATCATTATCAACTGAGGTATTCCATCAATCTTGATAATATGAAGAGGTGAAATTTGGTTTTCTTAATGATTTTTTTAATTCATAAAACTAAATAAAATTATAGTGATTCATGTATGAGATTTCATAGATAATTTATCAAAATAATTTTTTTAAAAAATAAATCTGAATAATGATGTAGCCCATAACTGAAACTAGGATAAGTTCATTCTTTCTAATCAAATTATTTTAGTTTTGGTTGTCAGTTTTTGTTTAATTTTCATTCTGCATTTATTTTCAGTATTTAGAAAATAAAAAAACCCAAATACATATTTCATTTCTTTGATAAATAATAAAAAACAACAAAAAGAAGTATTTTAGGTGAATTATATTAAGTAGACAAACTAATAATATCCACAAGTGTGACAACTCTATTTAGAAACTGTGTTACACTAGGAAACAATTTAGAAAGTTCCTTTTTCCACACCATGAAATAAGTGTTTTATTAACACTCCTCTCAATGTTCATTGAATATTATAACTCACCCTTGGGAGATACTATCACACATCATAAATTTTATGTGTTTCATATGAGAAATACATGTTAGTAATGGATATTGATATACCATATAGTAAATATAATCAATTTATTAATATTTCACTCGATGAAGGTCTTTTGGATGAACTATTATCACGGTCAAGTAAGAAATATATCCACCATACACCATATCATGGTATATTTCTACATGGTGTTCTATTATTAACCATTATAAAGGCACTTACTTTACTAGTTATATCGTCAAATTTTTGCATAATGTAGATACCACCACATTAACATTGTTAGGGGAATAAGAAAATCACAAAATCACAGTCATTTATTAGAAGAAACAACATAATTTATTTTATATTCATATCAATTATGAAAAATATATAACTAAATATTTTTTGGAAAATGTAGGAAAAATATTATTCCTCAAACTTATAATGTCTCTGGGTATTTAATAAAATGACGCCACCACTATATTTAATTATTAGGGTTTATATTATTCTCATGGAACTCAAATATCACAATATATATGGAATCAAAACCCTTTAATACATTAAGATGCATCCTAAAAATTTCCAATATGCATAATAAAACACCATGTACTCAAGTATCTATAAATGAAATTAAGAAATATATTAATGATAATACATTAATTAAAACCATAGAAAAATTTATATTATTATTATAACCTTATAAATAGATACCATAATTTTTTAAGAGAATTATGAGAAGCTGAAATTGGGGAGAAATATAGAAAAACCCATTGTGATAACCTGATTAATCTACAAGAAACGGTGAACCTTGATGTATTTTTTATTTGGTTCTAAAATATGACTAACTAAAAAAGTTATAAGGTCTATTTAGATTTTATATCATAAATTAAATATATACAATAATGGAATGCTCAAATATAATATTGAAAATTCAAAAAAATTCTGTTAAATTGGAAATATCTTAGGGTTATCCTTGTATTTTCAATGTGATTCCCTTATGTTTGGGAATATAAAAGAATTTAAACCACGAATACTAACATGAATTAATTTATAAATGGTCAAAATATTTTGGAAATGAGATCCATGAACTTTACATGGGATCCTTCACACCAAATTGAATCAAGGTAAATTTTGTTTGTAAATAAATGATAACCCCCTAAAATAATGATGATGAAGACCCATTCAACGAGCTAACAAATTAAGGCATATTATGTCAATAAATATGGTCCCACTGTAGGTAGGATTGTTGAGTCTCTAAGTTAATTAATTTAATTCATAAAGATAATTACATTTAATATATATATATATATATTTAATAAGTATTAAAACGATATAAAATAATTCTAAAAACCACTTTATTACTTTAATATTTATACTATAGATAAATGTAAGGCACCAAAAATTTCACCACCTTAATCCACGGTAAAGGATTTCTTTAACCCCACAACTTACCATCTCATATGTCTAACCATTTCCTCACTATTCTTCGAGATCAGTGGTCCAATTGATATGCTCGTATACAACATATCTATCATTATTGAGACTATAGAGGTGGATAATAATGGAAAATAGGGTGCACATATAAACTCAATTTGTGGTTGGGGTTTAATAGGTTTTATATTAACATAGTGATATGGATATTCTAATTTGAATTATCAGCTAATGTTTATGATGGGGATGTTTGATAAAGAAATGATAGTAATTGAATGAGGTATTTATGACTAATTGTTTTTACATAGGGAAGTGGGGAGGAATAATATAGAAGATACCTATAATTAAATAGATTTTAAGGGTTATCTAATGTTGGATTCTATATCCACGGACCACATGGTGTTCAAGGATTCGTTTTATATAATTATTTCTCTCAATGTGATATATTATTGTTATTATCTATGTTCAATGATGCAAGATGAGAGAGAGACTGGTGTTACAACTGAAGTAAAATTACTAATATGGAACCATAGTAAGAGCACCAGATGACATCAAATTCACCTATCTATAAACCTAAGGTAGTTTTCTAGTGGAGAGAGTCTTTAACTGACATGGTAGGACTATAATCAAATTATCATAACATATGGTAATAAATAAATATCATAAGGGAGCTAACATTAGGGTAAGCACAGGGGTTTACAATTAATAATCAACTGGAAATCATATAAAATATCAACATGTTGTAACTGAGTGATACACATTCTCAATAAACACACATACATGAAAAGGATATATCATTTGGTAAACAAAAAGAAAATATTTATAAGGTATAATATATGAGTAGATTCTTCTATAAAACATTGGTTCCCTTCTTGAAAAAGTTTCTAAAATCTATATTTTTCTACTCCTACTCAATATTTTATTCAACCATTTACCTGAAAGTGAAACATGATGATCAACACATGCATTGGGATTCTTGTATAGGGAATCTGAAATAAATATCTGTAGGGAACCCCAACAGGGTTCCTTGGATATTTTGTAATATGATATCTATATATACATGTAAGATAAAATCATATTACACAACCATTTGTTCTAGGTATTTTTGAACCAACCAAACCACCATGATGTTTGACTACACCTATTTTGGTCAATGATGATGGAAGAAGTTATCTACAAGAATAACTAAACCCTTTTCCCTATCACCCCTTAAATTTACATAAGATTTAGTCTCTACTACTAACCTCTTATTCAAGATAGGGTCTCATACCAAATTCCTATTTCATGTACAATTTGATACCACCACCCTCTCACTTTGGGTGAGGTATCAAACTGTATCTTATATCACCACACACTCACTTAGTGTGAGTTATCATAACTATATCGTATATCAAAAACCTCTCACTCAAGGTATCCTATGACAACATCATCTCACTTATGGTTATAAATCATCATAAATTTCTATACCAACACACTCTTACTTTGGGTGACTTTATCATGCACCATATCAATTAGGTGTTGTCCTCATAAACATATTCAAGAAAAATTCACTCTCACTCAGGGTGGTTCATGCCAATACACTCTCACACAACGAGAGTACACACTTAAAATATCATCATCAACTACAATATCATAGTTAGGGAATAAGAACACATTATGAAGAATGAAATCATAACCCAAGGACTATCCCTAAATCAGCCACTAATCAACACCTAGAACACCAGTATAGAATACACTTTAAATAATAATATTATTAATTTCCCATAAAATATTTTCAATAATTAATTAATAAACACAAACCTAAAACTATAAAACTTCCCTTAATAATTCCAATGTTCATATATTAAAACACATTTATAATGTATTTCACTGATCACACTCAGTAATATCCATGCACAACATGTAACATCCTAAGTTATTACGTGAATTTTATTGAATAAATAAAATTAATTTTATGTCTTGAATTGCATGTTACAACATGTTTTTATTTCCTTGTATGCTACACCATGTTAATATTTCACTACATGAAACACGGTCTTAGATTGTGTTACACACAACACTGAGTTTCAATGAAACATCATCTTATTAATATAATAATTTAGACAGGACAGTTATAACATGATCACTTAAATTATTCATATTAATATTAATTAATAGTTTTTAATATAATGGTTTCATAAAAATAAATCATATTTATAACAAAATACATACATTTTGGAAAAGTCTTTATATGTTTTCAAAATACAATTTTATCAAAACAATTGCATTTTATGTCTCTTAGTGAAAAATAAAAAATTTAAATTTTGAAATTTTTTTAAATTTAATTTGATAAAATAAAACTAATTTTGGAATTAATAATTTCCAAATTTTCTTTGAGTCAAATTTTGGGATCTTTCTAGAAAATTTCATTTTTGGATGAATAATGAAAATACTTAATTTTAATTGAAAATTGAATTTTCTTCTGATTCAATTATATTGGAAAATTACATTTTAATTCTATTTTAAAGTATAATTAGTTTCAATATATATCAGGTAATATAATTTTGGTCATGTTAACCAATTTTTCATTAAAATTTGACTTAAAAACATTTCAATGTTTTGAACTTCTTCACATAAAAAACCCATCGTCTCAACCCGTATGCGAGGATATTTTTAAATTAATTTTCAAATGTGTTGTGATTATAATTTGGAAAAATAGATATAATATTTTGAATAATCATATTTTATAATTTATAATAAATTATATTATTTTTTTACCAATGTTATTAGTGAAAGAAATTAAAATTAATTACAGTGATTAAGGTAAAAACAAAATTTTTAAGTGGTTAAATTGAAAACATAAGGTGAAAAAATGAGAATACACTATTCTAAAACCAATTGTATGGAAATATTTAGTCCATAAAACTTATTTCATAAAAAATAGTAACTTATTTTTGGAACATGATGTAAGGGGGACCTCTCAATAGTGTTTACCTTTTTGATATTTACAAGAATGCCAATCCTCCTCCACTATAAAAGGGGACTCACCCCCACCCTTATACAAACCTCTCTAGCCATATTTATCATCAAAAACCTATCCAAATATATTTCCATCACCCCTACCTTAATCCTATAATCCTTCCCTTTGGAATAAATGAAACCAAATATGTACGTTAGTACAAAACAAAAGGAGTTACCTGAAGAAGAGGTAACGTTCATTAATGAACATATTTGTTTTATTTATTTCATAAACCAATTATTTCCTTATTATAAAGATTATATAATTAAATAATTACTTTAAATATTCATATATGTTGTTATGTTAAGTGTATTACTAACAATCACACACACTTCCATCAACTGGGATACCCAATCATCATTCGTGTGTATGGCGAACTACCGCCTCACGAACCTCTGTCATTCTTTATTCCATGACCACATTTAAACATTGGGAATAATGATGGATTTATAGTTTATATATTATATTTATTATTTTAATAATTTATTTATTCTTATATAAATATTTTATGACACATACCTTCATTCTTTCCATTTTTTGGAAATACGATAACATCGTTTGTGGACGTGTAGACTACCACCTATCCAAAGCGACGTGATTCGTTCATGATTTACATAGAATGTATTAATGATGGGTTTAAAGTATTTGATATATATAAAATAATAATTAATCTATAATGATAATATATATATATATATATGTCATTTAATTTATTTATTTTAATTTGAAAGTAAAACAAAAACAACATTTATGCGTACATATGACCTACCATCTCCATGAATGGTGTACTTAGTTTCCTATCACAAAATATTATGGGTTACTATAAATACTTATATAATGATTATGTATGATATTTATAGAATTATTGATATTATAAAATTATAATCTAAGTTGGAGGACTAATAATAACAAGTGAAATCATGTATGAAAAACTATGTGGTTAATACCTGAAACGTAACTTTAACATAGAATTGATAATAAACGAGTAATATAAAGTCATAAGTAAATCATACATGGTATTATATAAATGAATATGGTTATTTTATATATTTATAATAAAATTATATTTATTATAAAGTAGGTTTTAACGAGTACGATGAGAGTCAATACTTAAGGTAAGGGATTTCCTTCTCGTTTTTTTACTTTTGTGGGACACATGCTATATTAACCTCCTCCTTAATCAATGTGGTTTATATAATTAATATTAAAGTATTTTATGGTTATTATAATCAAATTTATTTTTATTTAAATATAAATTTGTGTAACTATATTTCATGGGGCTTACGGTTAAAGAATTACCAAAGTACTAAGGAAATTTTTGTCTCAATTTACCTTATTTTAGACGTACGTTATGTTATGAACCTATATTGTTTCATGAGATGTATATAAATACAATTTTACATTTAATATCATAAATTTTTATCCTAATGGTATTTTAAGGTTCATTTAATGTTCTATGCTCATGAGGATTATGATTCAAAGTTCACAAAGTTGTAAGAGTTTATTTCTACAATCTCAATGTTTATCATGATTATTTTTTATTATGCTTCAATTGATGAAATATTTTAATCCATATCTCAAGAAATCAGATGAATTTTATTATCCTATAGTTATTAGTTATATATTCATATCTGAATTTATTTATATCTTCAGTCAGAAATATATTTTCATTAAAAAAATGTTTTTTAAAAAAGTTTTCTAAAATGTATTTATATTATATTTTAAACTTATTTCCAAAGAAAATGATTTTTAGAATGTATTATGTTTAAATAACAGTTTTAAATTATATCAAAATTATCTTTTATAAGCTTTCAAATATATTTTAAAGATAAATGTTTTCACAATATATTATATTTTAAAAAGTATTTTTTGAATAAGAAAGGATATTTTACTCAATAAGTGTTTTTAAAATATCATTAGAATTATTTTCCATTTAATATGACATACTTTGGTGTTACTCATTCCTTATATGGAATATGATCCAAGGGTTCCATTCATATTATTTCTCTGAATGGTTTATGTTTTAATGGCATGATGTTTATGAAACTTGTTTCTATTTCACTGGTTATATGTCTATGGAACCCATTTATCTTTCAAGGGTTATATGATTGTGTAAATCATTTCTCTTTCAAACTTTATTTGTTTATGGAACCTACTTCTCTTTCAGGGGTTATAAACATATGGGACGTGATTCTCTTTAACAGGTTATATATTTATGGAACCCATTTCAATTTCACAGTTTATATACTTATGGAATCCTTTTATATTTTATAGGTTATATTCTTATGAAACCTTATTCTTTTCATGGGTTATTCTTGGATTAAATGATTGTGAAACCTATATATTTTCTATAGGTTATGATATGATTAAATTTTTATGATACCCATTTAATTTCATATGTTATTATATGATGATTATTTATGATCTTGTGTAAAATGTATATATGATTTATTTTTTTAATGGGTGGGACCTATATCTCCATGAAATTCATTGGGTAAATATTTATATATCATGAGATATACATGGCTGGAATGGATAGTGAACTTTTTTTAGTAATAGACTTTTTCTGCTAAGATGGTATTGGGTGCGAACCTTGACTACTAAGATAGTTTGTGGAGTGAAACCATTCTAATAAGATATCCTTGGTTGTGATACTTGACTATTGTGGAAATAATTTTATATGTTTATGTGTCTACCATAATTCCATTTTTATATCCCAATGTTATGCTCTAATAGATTATGTTCTTGATTTCCTTTTGATTATTGTCTTATGAACTGCCAATATTTATACCATGACTCTTGATTATGATCTATGATAGGAAAGGTATAATATTATAATGTTATGATCATGTTCTAATACCATTATTCTAATGATTAAGAATACATATCTCCATTTTTTACACTTACTGAGCATCTGATATCACCCTTTATTATGTTTTCTTTCCCTAGGTTATGAATACATGTATAATGTAGGATGTTTCTAATAAGGGTGATACTCATGGAGAACGTAGTGGGAGATAATATGTATCACTTATGTAATGTTGTTTATGTTTCCAAGTATCCAAAGTCACTAAAATAATACGGTCCTAGGGTGTGTGTTTGTGTAATGAAATAAGTATTCCAAAAAAATGATGTAATGTCCATATATGAGAAATGAGGGTACCTATAGTTGGTATCAGAGAAAAATTTTAGATAAAATTTTGAAACCAGTATGAGAAAAAATTAGTGGGATCCCTAAGTATATGTGTAATGAAATGTCTAAGGATAAGTCTAAGTATGATTCAAAGAATTGGAAAATGTTCTAGATTTTTGGTAAGGGATAGAGAGATTAGTTTCCTAGAAATACATGCTTTTATGGATTCTGCAAGTGGATGTGCCTTTAGCATAGATATACCTGGGGTCAATGACCCCAAAAATAATGTTTTGATCTTGACTCGATCGAGAACCGATGCACAACAATATGACTTACTGCACAACTGGTTTGACACTCCTAGGGGATATTATTTTATAATTCAAAAACTATTTATGAACAATCATAAAAAATTTAAATAGAAGTTGGTTATGAATATACTATAGTGTCATAGTTTAAATAAGGTTTAATAAATTAGAAATCATATAATTGGGTTATCCTGATTATATAATTTTCCACTATGATTATTGTTTATTACTCTATGTTTTTTGGTCCTATTCAATGGCTAGAACTCAAAGAAACAACATAAATGTTGCGTTTTATGGGAAATGAAATGATTGTCCTCATGAGAATCCAAATTTTATGGGATATATAATGAAAAACCTCATTTTTATTCCGACATATCTTTCTCAAGATATGAATCATATTAAACTTCAAAATGAGAAAATGAGGGAATATTTTTATATTTATTCATTCTTGAGGAAACTTCCACCTTATTTTAGCGGTTCTTTTGGTATACATGTTACTTAATAATGGATTGAAACCATTGAAAATACATTTCTTGTTCTTATGTGTTCATAACATGAAAAAGTCATTTTGGATTCTTATTGTTTAGAAGGTGAAGCGAACCAATGGTGTAATATAATAAAGAATATGAGGCAACAAGATGAAATTGAATCCATGGATTGCGTTGAGTTAATAAAAATATTTTTTCAATAACTAATTTCATTGTGATATTCATACAAATATTTATAAGGAGTTTATTGAGTTAAATAAAAGGAATTATGAATATTTGGGTACCTAAAAGGCTAATTTTATAAGACTTGTGAGGTACACTTTTGGTATTATCATCCAACCAAAAAGTAAGTTTGATAGATTATTTAGTATCTTAAAACAAATAATCTAAATATTGTAATACATAAGTGACTTAAATATCTATGATGATATTTTTCATAGTAATATCAAGGTGTAAATATTAGTTGGAGTTACATACAAATATCATTGTTTTGAAAACAAAAGGAATTTGGATTTGAAGGAAAATCTAAAATTCATGGAGAGAAGAAGATGATATTTCTTTTATGCTATAAGTGTGATAAGAATAGTGGAGGAAATTTTCTTATGAGTTATAATAATTTTTTTAAGTGTGTAATGTAAGGTCGTCAGGAATTTGATTGCCAAAGTAATGGGAATAAGTTAGATAACAATGCGAATAGAGAGAAAGATGCATAGAATTCACCTCTTCGGTGCTTCAGGTGAAAAGATAATGGGAATTATACTAAAAAATTATCAAACCCAAGGGTTAATAATGATGATAAAATTTATCAACATCTTAAGTTGAGGTACAAGGGAAAATATCATGTGATCACTATTTCTAACAAGGGGTGTGATAATGACTTGGTGAAAGGTGAAAATACCATATACTCTAGAATAGATAATGCCATATTTTATTCTGTATATACCCAATATTTATTATCTAAATAATTTTAAGGGTATTAAGATTCCTCCAAAATGATTAAATATGGAATTATAACTAAAAACATCTAATGGTATGATGATCACATCTCATGTGTATGATTCCTCTCTAGTTGAGGTTTGTGGGAATGTGCTTCTTAAAAAAAATTTCATTCTTTATCTAGTTGAATTTGATGTCGTCTTAGGAATGGATTGGATTTATTTACATAAATTACACATTAATTTTTGAGTAAAATAAGTTATGTTAAATATTTCAAACAAATCTATGAAGTTTTATCAGCACGATGATAAGTATGAACTCCCTATAGAGATGATATCCAGTGAATGAGTCTTAATTCCCATTTAGAAATTATTTTTTATCTAAAATGGTTGGGGAAAAACACAACATTGATGATATGACTATTTTTTAGGAATTTTTATGTATTTATAGAATATTTTCATATCCTTCCACTAAAATGAGAATTCTAGTTCTCAGTAGAACTCATTCCTATTTCAAAACCCATTTTTAAGACTCCCTATAGAATGGATCCAATTGAGTTGTAGGAATTGAAGAAGAAACTCTAGGAGAATATTTAAAAGGGATTCATTCAACCAAGTGTTTTACCTTAGTGTCCGCCTATCATATTTTTAAGAATAATTTTGAATTAATGAGACTCTAAAATGATTTTAGAGTGTTGAAAAAGTTTAAGGTTAAGAAAAATTATCCTCTTTCCCATATTGATGACATGTTTGATCAACTACATAGATCTCAATACTTTTCTAATATTGAACTTCATTTTGGATATCATAAAAAGAGGGATAAGAAAGAGGATACACCCAATATAAAATTACTTATAAGGTATAGACACTGTGAATATATAGTGATACCTTTCGGTCTTACTAATTCCACAACTATCTTAATGGATTTGATGAATAGAGTATTTAGAGATTGACTTGATCAGTATATGTTAGTCTTTATAGATGACATTATTATCTACTCTAAGTGGAAGGAAGAGCAAGAAGACCACTTTAGAATTTTACTAAAGACCATAAATAAGGATAAACTATATGATAAATTTTAAAAGTTGGAATTTTTCTTCAAAAGGTTTCATTTTTGGATCACATAATCTACAGAGAGGGTATAACAGTAGATCCATCAAATATAGAGGCTATTGAGTGTTTTCCTAAACCAACCATGGTGATTGAGATCCATTTTTCGTATCTTAGATAGATAATATCAATAGTTTGTGTAGAATTTCTTGTGAATATCTAATCCTATGACTAAGTTAACTTGAAAGAAAAATAAGTTTATATGGACAGATGAATGTGAGGAAAATTTCAAGGAACTGAAGAGAAGGTTAGTCAGCACACATGTGCTTACATTACTCTGTAGTGGATAAGGGTTTCTAATCTATAATAATGCATACAAGAAGGTATTGTGAAGTATTATTATAAAAAATAAAAATATTATATACTATTCCACATGACAATTGAAGATTCATGAGAAAAAAAATACCTGAATCATTGTTCAGAGTTAGTCACAGTAATTTTTTCATTAAAGATATAGAGGCATTAACTTTATGCAGAAAAGTGTGATATATATACTGATCAAAAAAATTTCAAGTGTATATTCACAAAGAAGGATTTTACCATGTTCCAATGATGATGGTTAGAGATGATTAATTATTATGACTACTCAAAAAATTATCATCCTTGGAAAATGAACAAGGTGGTCGATGGCTTGAGTTGAAAGGATCATGCTAGATATCCATGATGAGGATCCCCAAATATCCAATATTTATGGATTTTTATAGGATGAATATGTAAATCTTGAATAAATGGGAACAATATTATCTTCCTTAATTGAATTTTAAACCATCTATCCAAGTGAATATTAAAGAGGTCCATAAGTAATATATTGAGATGTAAAAGAAGGTTATAAATGTTCCAAAGTCTAACCTTGATTAGGATAGAATAATAGGGTTTATAAACCGTGTATGTGTTCTGTACATACCAGATTTTAATATGAAGTTGTTAGAGGAAGCTCATAGTTTTTCATTATACAGTTATCCTATCAATAAAAAATATGTATATAGATTTGAAAGAATACTTCTGGTGGGATGGCATGAAGATAGATATCATAGAGTTTATATCTTGGTTCTTGGAATTCTAGAAAGGTAAGGATGGAATACAAAGGTATAATGGGATGTTTCATCCATTACCCATAACATAATGGAAATGGGAGAACACCACTATGAATTTTTTCAATAAAATCCTCCCAAAACCTCTAAAGATAACAATGTTATTTTGGTGTTAGTCAATCACCTTACTAAGTCAGCGCACTTTGTCACTGTCAGAGAGGAATTTTCTCTAGATCATCATTCCAGGATATACATTAAGAAAGTGGAGAGGTTTCATAGAGTACCACATTTTATTATATCTAATCGGGATCTGAGGTTTACCTCAATGTTTTGGTGAAGTATTGAGAAAAACCTTGGTATAGATTTGAGTTTTAATGTTGCTTATCATTATCATATGGATTCTCTTTCTAAAAGGATAATTCAAACCCCAGAGAATATATTTAGATATTTTTTTTCTGGATTTATAAGGTGGTTGGATCAACACCCTCCTCTAGTGGAGTTTTCATAGAACAATAGCTTCCACTCAAGAATTTATATTGATCTTTATGAAGACCTCTATAGAAAGAAGTGTAGAGAGCCAAAATGGTAGAATAAAGTGGGAAAAATAATGTTATTGGGACCTGAGATGGCTGAGAAAATTGTAGATAAGGTTAGAGTCATTTAGAAACACATCAAGGGAGATCAAATTCAGTTAAAAAGTTATGATGATAATCGCCAGCGTAATCTAGATTTGGAAGTTGGTGAGAAGGTTCTAATATGAATTTCTCATTGGAATAAGGTTATGAGATTCAAGAAGAAAAGGGAATCTAAGCCCTAGGAATATCAGTATCCTTGAAATTATAGATCATCTTGAGATGGTAGCCTATCATTTTTAACTTCCACCAAATCTCTCTCAAGTTCATGATGTATTCTATTTAACTATCTCGAGGAAGTACATACCATACCCTTCACATATACTGAACTCCGAGGAAATACTGCTGGAGCATGATCTTTCTTATGAGGAACAACATGTTGAAATTCTGGATCATATAGAGAAAGTTCTAAAAAACATGATCACTCACCTATTAAATGTTTTGAATAGAAACATATAGTTATAATAATCTTCATGGGAACTTTAGGATATGATGAGGCAGAATTATCATCATGTTTTTGTATCTTAGTAACAAATTTTGAGGTAGAAGTTCATTTTAAGGGGTGTCGAATGTAACACCCAGAGTTTTGTTGAACATTTCATTGAATAAATTAATTTTAATTGATTTCTAGAATTTCCCTCTAAACTAATTTAAGATTTAGTTATATTATATATTGTGTTAAGCTTGTACTACATGCAAAACCGACTTAGCTTGCGTTACACACAACACTAAGTTTCTACAAAATAGAATTTCATTATTATAATTATGTAAGTAATATAATTATAACCTAGACCTTAAAGCGAGAAGTGTGAATATGAATAATTAAATTTTAAATATAATGGTTTTATATAAATAAAACATATTCATAATGAAATACATAATTTTTGAAAAAGTTATTATATGTTTTGAAAATACTATTCTGTCAATAATGTTTCATTTTATGTCTCTTGAAAAACAATAATTAAATTATTTTTAAAAAAATTTAGAAATTTTATTTTATAAAATAAACTTATTTTTTTAATTCATAATTTTAAAATTATCTTAGGGTTAATTTTTGGGATTTTTTTTGAAATACATCATTTCTAGATGAATAGTGAAAAATATTGAATTTTAATTCAAAATTTCGTTTTTGTATAATTTAATTATATAGTTAAATTATATTTTAATTTGGTTTAAAATTATAATAAATTTAATTATACCTAAATTAATCTGTTTTTTTTTCATTTTAACTAATTTCACTTTGAAATTGGATATAAAAACATTTCAAACTTTTTTACTTTAAAAATAAGTCGTCTCGTATCGTTTGGGGGATTAATTTTAAATAAATTTCTAGAAATTATAAGATTATAATTTGGTAAAATGGATTCAATATATGTAATAATAATAATTCATAATTTATAATAAGGTCAAATTTATTTTTTATCAAATTAATTAGTGAAATTAATTAAAATTAATTATAATGATTAAGGTAAAAACAAGATTATTTAGTTGTTAGACATAAATCTTATGGTTCAAAAATGACCCAAAACATTTCCAAAACCCATTGGATGGAAATATTTTTCCATAACCCCTGTTTTATAGAAAATGGGTTTTTATTTGGGGAAGAGGTTGTAAGGGTGACCTCCCAATAGTGTTTTCCTTTTTGTTATTTAGGAGAATTCCACTCACCCACTATAAAAGGGGCACTCACCCCCATAACATATTTACACCAATAAATCTTTTTATATCCTCCAAAAAAAGAAAAAATATACTCCCAAAACCCCTAAATTAATCCTTGAATCCTTCCTTTGTGAATAAAGACAACCAAATTAGTCTTTTGGTGTGAACCAAAAAGAGTTACCTGAAGAAGAGGTAACGTTCATCAATGAACATATTTATTTTAGTTCATCTATAAACCCCTTATTTTATTTTTATATCATACTTATATAATGGCCTTATTATATTAAATATTCTAAGATTTTTTTTATTTTATGTTTTTGACCTATACTCACACACATTTCCATCAAATGAGATACACAATCATCATTGGTGTGTACGACGGACTACCGCCACTCAAACATATGTCATTCGTTCTTCCGTTACCACCTTTCAAGGATGATAATAATGATGGATTTATAGTTTATATATGATATTTATTATTTTTATAATGTAATTATGCTTCTTTTAATATTATATAAGACATAACTTCATTATTTCCATTTTTTGGGAATACAATAACGTTGTTTGTGGATGTGTGGACTACCACATTTTTAAAGTGAATAGATTTGTTCACACTTTAAAAGGAATATATTAAGGATGAGTTTAATAAACATGTATGATATATATGACATAATAATTTTACTTTAATGATAATATATATATATTTCATTTACTTTCTTTCTATCAATTCAACAAGAGAATGGAAACAATGTTTATGTGTATGTACGACTTACTGTCTCCATGAATGGTGTATTTAATTTCCTATAACTAAATTTAATAGGTTACTATAAATAAATATATATTTAATATGTGTGATATTTATATCATTGTTAAATTTTTGATATTATGAAATCATGATCTTTGCAAGAGGACCAAAAACAAAAAGTCAAAAACATGTATGAGAAACAATGCAGTTATTACCTGAAAAGTAACTCTAAATTGGAATTGTTAATAAAAAAGAAATATAAAGTAATAAGTAAATAATATATGGAATTATATACATTAATATTGTTCTTTTATATATTTAAAATAAACTACTATTTATTATACATGATTTTTTTATGAGTACGATGAGAGTCAAGACTTAAGGTAAGGAATTTTTGTCTCTCTTTTTACTTTTCTGAGACACATGCAATATTCACCACATATTTCTTTTATGTGGTGTATATATATCTCATAAACATAATTTATAGTTATTAAATTAATTTTATTGGTATTTAGATATCAATTTTAGGATCAAATATTCATGGGGTTTATGGTTAAAACGTTACCGAAGTAGAAAGGAGATTTTTGTCTCAGAATTCATTCTTTGAGACGTACGTTATGTTATGCACATATATTCTTTCAATAGGTGTATATACGACCCATTAGACATGTAATATCATGAATATTTTTCATACTCATTTTATTCTAAAATTCAATTAATGTTATTCTCCCAAGGGTATTATGATTCAATTTTACCAAAGTTATAAGAGTTTATTGCTACAATCTCATTGTTTATCTAGATTGTTTACAATTATGTTTCCATTAACAAAATATTATGATCTATATCTCAAGAAATATCATTAATTTTACTATCCTATATTTATTCATGATATATTCATGTAATGGTACCATTTTTACAATCTTTTTTACTTAATATAATTAAGAAATCTCTTTTAATAAAATCTGACTTTATTTCCCTCTTTGATCGAAAATCTATTTTCTTTCAAAACCATATTTTTTAAAATGTTTTATAAAATGTTCTCAAAATATAAAATAATATTATTTTCAAATAAAAGTATTTTTAAAATGTTTTATATTTTAAAATATTTTTTAAATGACTTAAATATTCATTTATAAGATTTCAAATATAGTTTCAAAGAAAAATATTTTCAAAATATATTATGTTTTAAAAATAAATTTTCAAAGGATAATGGATATTTTACTCCAGAATTTTTTTAAAAAGATATTTCAAAATTATTTTCTATCTAATATGAAATTCATTGGTGTTACTCATGACTTACTAGGGATATTATCCAAGGGTTCCCTTCACATTCGTTCTCTAAATGGTTTATGTTTTAATGGCATGATATTTATGAAACTCTTTTCTCTTTCATGAGTTATAAGTTTATGGAACCTGCTTCTCTATCACGAATTATATGCTTATGGAACCAATTTATCTTTCATTGGATATATGGTTATGGAACCTATTTCTATTTCACAGGCTATATGCTTATGGAACCTATTTATCCTTCATGAGTTATATGTTTATGTAACTCATATATATTTCATGGGTTATATGCTTATGGAACCCATTACTATTTTTTGTGTTATATACTTATGAAACCTTCTTATTTTCATAGGTTATTATTTTGTTAAATAATTATGAAAACTATCTCTTTTCCACATATTATGATATGATGACATGTTTATGATACCCATTTCATTCATGTGTTATGATATGAGGAGTGTTTATGATATTGTGAAACATGTATGCATGATTTAATTATGTGACTAGTAGGACCTATAACTCCCTCTAATGAATTGGGTAAATATTTATATATCATGAGATATACATGGATATATCAAGGAATAAAATCGGTTCAGTAAATGATTTTTTTCTATGATAGTCCTAAGAGTGAACCTTTACTACTAAGATCGTTTGGGGAGTGAAACCATTCTACTAATATTTCCCTCGAAGTGATCATTAAACATTATAGAAATCATTTAATATGATTATGTGTCTACTATAATTCCTTGTTTTTTCCTAAGTTTTGATTTTATGGATTATTCTATTGATTCCCTTTTTATTCATGTCTTATAAATTTCCAATATTTATTCTATGACTATTGATTATGATCTTTGATTTGTAGGGTATGATCCTATAATGCTATGATAATGTTCTCATAACCCCACTCTTATGATTATGCATACATATCTACATTGTTTACCCTTACTGAGCATATGAGATCAACATTTATTATGTTTCATTTCCCTAGGTTATGAAGATATGTATTATATATGATGTGTTGAAGAAGGTTATTATTCATGGAAAACCTAGTGAGAGAAAATATAGCTCACTTATGTACCAGTGTTTATGTTTCCAAGTTTCTAAAAGTACTAAAATAATATGTTCTTTTGGCATGTGTAATTCCCCGACCCCAGTTACCCAGAGTCGGTGTATTATTACATAACATTGGCATGATCACAAAAGATCAAGTCTCAAAAGACCGATTAGTTTAGTAGCCTTGGAATCACTAGATACATTCCTTAAGTTTACATTACATTATAAGGTAAAAAACTACAATAACATCTTGTCTCCATATACCACACTCATATCCCCTCATACTATCCCTGCAGGTCATTCATAAAATATTTCTTCACATCATGGAAAAATAAAACATAGAAAGGGGTGAGCTCAGATGCTCAGTAAGGATAACAATATAGAAGAAACTTTAATAAGTACGAATAAACATTTAAGGAAATGTATAACTAAAACAAAAGCCTTTTAAACTTGAACTTCAATATAATATGGAAAAATAAAATGAAATAATGCCATTTACTTATTCACGTGGATATTTTACTAGTCGAATAATCACATGAAATTTCAATAACCACTTTCATAATGAGAGAATTCATAATTCCAGACTATCATAACCACATAGTCAAGGCCTTGTGCCAAGACAAAAAAAATATTTTGTCAAGACTTTGTGCCAAGACACTAGTTTTTCTCATGATACATACTGATGCATCGAGGATCTATAGCGGGCTCCACCCGTCACTAATTAAGTCCAATGCATTCCTCATATGAATAGTTTTAAACATAACATAAACATTCGTATTAAAACTAGCATACGAAATGTCAATACATTCTTCATAAACCATGAATGGTATAAAAATAACACATCCACATTCAAACATACCAAAAAACCTTCAATAAAATCTGGAAGTTTTGTATCATTATAAATCAACTTATAATAAACTTAAAATCCATCAAAGGATGTTGACATAGATGAAATCAAAACTATTTGAGAGAAATATCTCTTTTTTGAAATCATTTAAAATTCATATAATTATAAAAGAAAATATTTAATTTGAAAATATTATTATAAGCTATTAAGGGATGATTCGACAATTTTATAATGGCGTAAAATAGTCTCACCAGCCGTATAAGTTAAAAAAGACATTCTTACCTTAATTTTGTCAAAAAGGTTAAAAAGGACCCTATTTTGAAAACGATGAAAAAATTCCTTTATAAACATCTTATAAAAAGTCAAACAAGGGTATAAATGACTTTAACCCATAGTATATAAAATAGTAAGATTATTTTGAAATACATTTTTAAGAAACATGGATGTGGTTGATAAAGAGGTCCTAGTAGATACTTTCGTAAAAACAACCTCAGATAATAAAGAGATTGTGAAATTAACCCTTAACTTGTACTTTTCCTTAGTTGAGGGTAGGTTAACCTCATTTATAATGGTTAAATAATTGTTATTAAATTATACAAGAATCATATATATTAATATGATATCATATATGATCTTTTAACATTGATTTGTTAATAATATCTTAGTATTATCGTCGTTTCGGGTGTTAACAGATTCATTTTCTTTTATATTAATTGTTATGTGAGACATATTTTTTATGTATGGGATGTATCTTATTCATATCCAGAATGATATCATGTCTCTAAGAATTATTTTTAATCATAAAATGAAATTTAGTCTTGAATGGATACGATGGGGAATGAATCTAATCGCGTTCGTGGAGACGGTAGTCTGTACGTACGCACGAGCGACAATATCATTCTTTTGATATTAAAATAATATATAATTGGATGTTTTATCATATATAAAGAATCATTATAATGTTATATTTATTATTTACTTCAATTACACATCATTATCATAACCATCCAAATAATAATGTTTTGAATAATAATTACACCACGACGTGGAGACGGTAAGCTGTATATACACACGTATGGTGACATGTCATTCAAAGGATGGATAGAATGCTGAATATGGTTGTACCATATTTTTAATAACATAATAGTATATAGAAGATACTGGATTTATTATTTTAGAATGTAAATAACAAATAAAGAAGAAGTGTAAGAAGAAAAGAACTTGAAAGAGGGTCGTGAAATCATTACATCTTCTTCGGGTTCTTTCTTTTGATTTGATCTAAATGGATCCTTAGAATGGCTTTCTGATAAAAATAAGGCCCCTAGGATTAATTGATGGAAGTTTTTAGGATATATGGGCAGGGGTTGACTGATCCAAAAGGCTATTAAGGTATGAATTTGAGAGAAGGGGGAGTTCCCTTTTATAAGAGGGGTGAGGGGAACCTTAGGAAAAGCTAGAAATATTATGTTATAATAAATTAATATTCGGTTTCTAATGGTTAAAAAGTGATTTATTTCGAGGATAAGCTGGTTATGGGTCTAAATCCACTCAAACGATTGATTTTAGACAGGTTTGGGTCACTATATTAACCTTATCTTTTATATTTAACTCTTAGTTAATTAGTTTAACATTTACCATGTCTCTTTGTATTTTTTTATTATTTGGTTAATAAGCTTACTATAAACTGACAAGAGAACCCAAAGTGGTTCATTAATGACATATCTATCATCATATAAGTCCTTTGACTGAACCTTATATTTTTAGGAATATTATATCAATTAATAATATAATATTTGATTTAAAAACTCCTTTATGTCAATTTTGACACTATTTAATAATTGATTTTTGTTAAAGTCTTAAAAACATTATTAATTAGAAAAAAATTCATTTAAGTAATCCTAAAATGGAATATTAACCAATAAAATTTGTGTATTTCATCAAAACTTTCAAATTTTATTTATTTTAATATTTATAATACCAATTATTGGATTCTTTCATTAATAAGGAAAATACTGCATCATTATTGTGTCATAAATAAATTTAATTATGAAATGTCTAAAAATTATAAATAAAATCTAATTATGTAGGAAAGTTCTTTATATTTCTAATTAATATTTACAGTTTAAAATATAACATATGTAACCCGATGTAAAAATTGTTTTTCTAAAAGATATATGCTTATGTCATTTTTGTATTTACATTAACTTAATTAATATAAAGTGTCATTATCACTTACAAGTGGCTCCATGGGGTCCCAAAATCGACCCAAAAATGAAAATGGTAGGAAATGTATCAACCAATAGGGTTAGGACATGTTTTAGGGTAATTTAATATTATTATAATATTATTTGTTTACCCTTATTTACTGGATTTACCCTTTAACCATGTTAAATAAAATATTTACCAAAGTAATTATTCAAAATGTCTAAAAATAAATGTTAACTATTTACATAATTTGGACCTCCCAAATCCAAATATAGAATCCATTTTTTTAAATTCAAAACACAGAAGTGGAAGAAATTAATTTAAAATTAATTCCTGTTGTCAAAACAAAAAGCGTGTTTTTATGAAATAATAACTATCAAAAGATTGACACTTGTTTATGTCAAATTTAAATGTGAAATTACATATAATGACCTAAATTGTATTAAATGAAAAAAATATAATCTAATTATACTTCCAAACCATTCAAATACATAATTTATAACTATTAATTATTTCGATTAAAAAAGTTGTTTTTAATTAAAATTTTGTAATTTTCACTATTCATCAAACACTGAAAGTTTTCAGAAAAATACCAAAAATTTACTCTAAGCAAATTTCGATATGCCGAATCAAAAAATGAAGTCCATTTTGAAATATAAAATTAATAAAATTTTAAAAAGTGGGTATTACTATTCATAATAGCTACTTTGATTGGTCGCGGTGTGTTAGAATCGTGAAGTTGCGTACAATGCAAGCTATTGAATTATTCAAAGGGAAACGTACTGTGGAAGCTTGGGGTGTTACATTCTATCCTCCTTCAAATAATTTCATCCTCAAAATTTCTAGAATATTACTGTATAAAAAGAATCAGGTGGTTCTTCATCATATGTTCCTCGGGTTCCCACGTTGCATCTTCCATCTTATGGTTTCTCCATAAAACTTTTACCAGACGAGTCGTCCGGTTTCTCAGTGCTTGTTCTATGGTATCAGGAATTTTTATGGGATCTTCGCAATAAGACAGATCAGGTTCTAGTTCTGCTTCCTCATAAGTGATTATATGCGTTGGGTCAGAAATTTATTTTCTCAAAAGTGATACGTGAAACACATCGTGAACTTTGGAGAGATTTGGCGGCATTGCCAAATGGTAAGCTACAACCCCATTTCGTTCTAGAATTTCGAAAGGTCCTATGTACCTTGGACTCAATTTATCTTTCTTACCAAAACATATAACTCCCTTCCATGGAGATACCTTTAAGAAAACATGACCTCCTACCTGAAATTCCAAATCCTTCCTTCGGTTATCGGCAATGCTCTTCTGCCTACTTTGAGCTGCTTTGATGTAGTTTTGGATTACCTTTACCTTTTCCATTGTTTCCTCCACTAGTTCTGGGCCTACGAGTTTTCTTTCACCAACATCATCCCAACAGGTTGGCGTGCGACATCTCTTTTTTGTATAATGCTTCATACGGTGCTATCTGAATACTCGAATGGAAGCTATTGTTATAGGAAAATTTTACCATAGGTAAATATTGATCCCACATACCCTAAAAGTCAAGTGAGAAAGATCTCAACATGTATTATAAGGTTGGAATAGTCCGTTCTGATTGTCCATCTATTTGAGGGTGGTAGGCAGTGCTCAAATGAAGTTCAGTATCCAAGGCCTTCTGAGGACTCTTCTAGAATCTTAAAGTAAAACGGGGATCTCGATCAGAAGCAATCGATAGGGGTACTGCATGAAGCCTCGCAACTTCATTAATATATAGTCTTTCTAGACGTTCAAGTGGTAAATCTTCCCTTATAGCAAGAAAATGTGCTGACTTGGTAAGATGGTCAACAATGAAACATATTTCATTGTTCCTTCTAGGAGTCGTTGGTAGTCCCATGACAAAGTCCATCGTGATATTATCCCATTTACATTGAGGTATGGGAAGAGGTTTCATGACTCCTCCAGGCTGTTTCCTTCAAGCTTTCACTTGTTGAAAAACCATACATCATGACACAAAATCAGCAATCTCCCTCTTGATGTTGTCCCACCAAAAATGTTCCTTCAAATATCTATACATTTTGGTGCTCCCAGAGTGTATAAAGAAATTGGAACTATGAGCATAATCCAACAATTCCCTTTTTAGATTAGGTATATCGGGAACACAAAGTCTCTTCCCAAATTTCAGAATTCCTTCTTCATACACAGAGTCACTCAATCTCCCATCATTCACAGCTTTAATCTTCTTTTGAAATTTTTCATCATCGTTCTGAGAACTCTTAATCCTTTCTAGTAATGATGGTTTAACAACCATTTGAAAAAGTATCGATGTTTCACCTTCCATGGTTATTCCCATATCCAACTTTACTAGTTCCACGAAAATTGGATCCCTTTCAACTCTCATCTTGTTCAAAACTCCATGATCCTTTTTGCTCAAGGCATCTGCCACCTTATTTTCTATCCTCGGGTGGTAGTGTATCGTGCAATCATAATCCTTGATTAGTTCAAGCCATCAACTTTGCCTCATGTTGGGTTTTTTCTATGAGAAAATATACTTCAAACTATTGTGATCGGTATATATCTCACATTTTTCACCATAGAGATAATTTCTCCATATCTTCAAAGCAAATATTGCAGCAGCTAACTCAAGATCATGAGAGGGATAGTTTTTCTCATGAATTTTTAGCTGTCATGATGCATAGGCAATAACCCTATCATTCTGTATAAGGAAACAACCAAGTCCTTTCTTCGATGCATCACTATAAATAACAAACCCATAATTCCCCGATGGTAGAGTCAATATAGGAGAATTGACTAATCTTCTCTTTAGTCCTTTGAAACATTCTTCACACTCTTTTTTCCAAACAAATTTAATCCCTTTACGAGTGAGCTTCATTAATGGTTTATCCAATCGGGAAAAATTCAGGAGGAAACGTCGATAATAACCTGCTAAACCAATAAAACTGTGTACCTCATTTATACTCATTGGTGCTGGCGATTCTTGGATTGATATTGTCTTAGAAGGATCAATGGTGATTCCATCCTTAGAGACAATATGGACAAGAAAAGAAATCTCCTGAAGCCTGAATTAAAACTTTCTAAACTTTCCATATAATTCATGTCTTCTCAGAGTCTTCAGGATAATGCGAAGGTGATTTTCATGATCTTTGTATATTTTTGAGTATACCAAGATATCATCAATAAATACCACTACAAATTCATCAAGATATTCCTTGAAAAATCTATTCCTTATATCCATGAAAATAGAGGGTGCATTAGTCAGTCCAAAAGGAATTACTGTAAACTCGTAATGCCCGTACCTGGTTTGAAATGTTGTCTTCGGAATGTATTCCTTCTTCACACAAAACTGATGATATCTAGATCGAAGGTCAATCTTTGAAAAGTATTAAGCTTCATGCAGTTGTTCAAATAAATCATCAATACGGGGTAGGAGATACTTGTTCTTTATTGTTATAGCACTGATTTCCCTATAGTCGATACATAACCTCATAGATCCATCTTTCTTCTTAACAAAAAGGACAGGGGATACCCATAGAGAAACACTAGGGAGAATAAATCCCTTATTACTCAATTCCTCTAGTTTTTTCTTTAGTTCCACTAATTCCACAGTGGACATTCTATAAGGGGTCTTTGATATGGGCCTTGATCCAGGAATTAAATCAATGGAAAACTCAATTTCTCGTTCTAGAGGATGTCCAGTTAAATCTTCCAGAAACACATATACATATTCTTTCACAATAGGTACATCCTCTATTTGAACATTAAGTTCCTCACCAACAGTTATTTCATTCTCTTCCTCCCCAATAATTGAATTTATTTGAGCTACTAGGGGTGGATCTAGATAAGAATCAAGTGGTGATAATTCTACTCTAAAGTTAAGGTGTTTTTTATCATCATCATCAAAAATCATAACCTCCTTCTTCTTACAATAAATATTCACATCATGGTTCGAAAGAAAATCCATACCGAGGATTATATCAAATTCAATCATGGGTATAATGATGAGATCAGTAGATAAAGAACATGTATGTGCTCTAATGGGGACTGATTCACAAAACTTTGTTGCAATGATACTTCCCTTAGGAGTTTTGACTAACAACTCCCTTGTTAAATCAAATTGGAAATATCTAATTTTATTTGAAAACTAGGAATATATGAAACAATGTGATGATCCAGAATCAAATAAAGCATTTTCTAAACTTGAGGAAACCATTAAATTATCTTCTACCACGTCTTTCAGAGATTCTACCTCAGTAGTAGTGATTGCATAAGCTTGTCCTTGATCCCTTGGCCTTTTCTGAGGTAAGTCCCCCTGACTCTTAGGACATTTATTTGCATAATGTCCCATCATCCTACAATTGTATCATTGAACATTGGTAGCTTCTTTCTTCCCCATGAAATCATGAGCTTGGTGGCCTTTTTCACCACACTCGTAACAGACTCACATTCCCTTCATGCAAGTACCATGGTTTTTATTCCCACATTTACTACAGGATGGATAGTAAAATTTTCCCTTCTTCAACTTGTTTCCATTTCTAGTGTGATCAGTAGATCTCTTCTTCTCTTTCTTTGCTTTCAAGTCATAAGACATAGAGAATTATTTTTCTGTCTTGATAGCACATGAGACAGTATCTTCGTACGACGAGAAGGATTGTGAGACTAATACTCGATGGAGAAATGGTTTTAACCCATAAAAGAAATGATCAATCTTACTCCTTGGGTTATATATATAATCTGATGCATTCCTCACTGACCTTGTAAAGTTAGCCTCATACTTTGCGACATTCTCATCCTCCTTTTGTCTCAAACTCAGATATTGCCTTTCCATATATGCTCGATGGTCACGAGGAAAATATTTTTTTAATAAAAGCTCTTTGAACTCCCTCCATTCCATATTTGATACTTCATCATCCTCCTTTGTGTTTTGAATCAATGACCACCATTGATCAGCATCTCCAGTGAGGCGGTAAACTGCCATGATAACTTTTTCCCTTTCACAACTCCCCAAGGCATAGAATATTTTCTATATGGAATTTATCCATTTCTTAGCTACTAATGTATTTGTACACCCATTGAATGTTGTTGGTTGTTTCCTCATGAAGCTATCTAACATTGATCCTCCACGTTGCGGATCTGGGTGCTCCATACGGGTAAGGTTATTATTCATAACCTGAGTGAGTTTTCCCAGTATGGTGATTAGCTGATCAGCACCAGTTGTATCACCAGCTCCTCTATAATTGTCTTGAGCAGGAGGGAAATCCCAACATAGAGTGCGTGCATTGATACAGTTTCCATTTCTTCTACTAGGTTCCATTTCTAAACAATGGCATAAACTAGATTAGTTTATGAATCACAATACATAAATCCAAACATGTAAAACGCTTAACATAAATTGAAAAGTTTATGGATATAATCCATAATCATAAAAATGTTTTCTTTGAGGAATTATATACTCATAAACCCTTCATAATGGTTTGTAAATAAAATCAGAATTATCCTAAGCATATCCCTCGGGAGTGTCGTAACCAAGAGTGCAGCAAGGCCTGTTGTTGTGCACCATTTCCTGTTCGAGTCTAGCACAAAGCGGTGTTTTCATGTTTTACCCCTAGGAACATCTGTTCCAGAGCCGCCTCTAACTTCTCGTATCCAGACAGGGATGTATTGCTCAGAAAACTCACAAAATCTCTACAATACCAAAATTCTATGAAGTTATTCTATACTAATCCTCCAAGTATATCTTAGGTCATTGTGCTCTAATCAGAGTTTATATAAATCTAGTTTCCAAGGTTTGTACTAAACTTTTTCTGATACCAACTTTAATGCCCAGACCCCAGTTACCCAGTGTCGGTGCATTATTACATAACATTGTCATGATCACAAAAGATCAAGTCTCAAAATAACGATAAGTTTAGTAGCCTTGGAATCACTAGATACATTCATAATGTTTACATTATATCATAAAGTGAAAAACTACAACAAAATATTATCTCCATAGACCACACTCATATCCACTCATACTGTCCCTATAGGTCATTCATAAAATACTTATTCACATCCTAGTAAAAATAAAACATAAAAAGGGGTGAGCTCATATGCTCAGTAAGGATAACAATATAGTGGAAACTTTCATAAATAAGCATAAACATTTAAGGCAATGTATAACTAAAACAAAAGCCTTTTCCACTTGAACTTCAACATAATATGGAAAAATAAAATGAAATAATTCCATTTACTTATTCACATGCATATTCTACTTGTCAAATAATCACATTCAATATCAATAACCACTTTCATAATGATGGAATGCATAATGCCAGACTATCATAACCACATAGTCAAGTCCTTGTTCCAAGACTACAAATAAGATTTTGTCAAGGCCTTGTGCCAAGAAACTAGTTTGTCACATGAGATCTACCGATGCATCGAGGAGCTATATCGGGCTCCACCCGTCACTTATTAAGTCCAATTCATTCCTCATATGAACAAGTTTAAACATAACATAAACATTCGTATTAAAACTAGTATACGAAATGTCAATACATTCTCCATAAACCATGAATGGTATAAAAATAACACATCCACAGTCAAACATATCACAAAACCTTCAATACAATATGGAAGTTTTTTATTACAATAAATCCACTTCAAATAAACTTAAAATCCATCAAAGGATGTTGACATAGATGAAATAAAAACTATTTGAGAGAAATATCTCTTTTTCTTGAAATAAATTAGAATTCACATAATTATAAAAGAAAACATTTAATTTGAAAATATTATTATAAGATTTTAAGGGAAGATTTGATGATTTTATAATGGTGTAAAATAGCCACACCAGCCGTATAAGTTAAAAAAGACATTCTTACCTTAATTTTGTCGAAAAGGTTAAAAAGGACCCTATTTTGAAAATGACAGAAAGATTCCTTTATAAAAATCTTATAAAATTTCAAAAAGGGTATAAATGACTTTAACCCATAGTCTATAAAATAGTAATAATCTTTTAAAATACATTTTTAAGAAACATGGATGTGGTTGATAAAGAGGTCCCAGTAGATACTTACGTAAAAACAACCTCAGATAATAAAGAGATTGTGAAATTAACTCTTACCTTATAATTTTCCTTGGTTGAGGGTAGGTTAACCTCCTGTATAATGGTGAAATAATTTTTATTAAATTATAAAATAATCATATACATTAATATGATATTATATATGAACTTTTAACATTGATTTGTTTATAATATCTTAGTATTATCGTCATTTCGGGTGTTAACGGATTCATTTTCCTTTATATTATTTGTTATATGAGACATATTTGTTATGTATGCGATGTACATTATTCATATCCAGAATGATATAACGTCTCTAAACATTATTTTTAATCATCAAATGAAATTTATTCTTGAATGGATAAGATGGGTAATGAATCTCATCGCGTTCGTGGAGACGGTAGTCCGTATGTACACACGAGCGACAATATCATTATTTTGATATTAAAATAATATATAATTGGATGGTTTATCATATATAAAGAATCATTATAATGTTATATTTATTATTTAATTCAATTACACATCATTATCACAGCCATGCAAATAATAATGTTTTGAATAACAATTACACCACGACGTGGAGACGGTAAGCTGTACGTACGCATGTATGGTGACATGTCATTCAAAGGATGGATAGAATAATGAATATGTTTGTACCATATTTTTAATAACATCACAGTATATATAAGATACTGGATTTATTATTTTATAATGGAAATAACAAAGAAAGAAGAAGTGGAAGAAGAAAGGAACTTGAAAGAGGGTGGTGAAATCATTACCTCTTCTTCGGATTCTTCCTTTGGATTTGATCAGAAGAGCTCCTTAGGTTGGCTTCTTTTATCAAACTAAGGCCTCTAGGATGGATTTAGGGAAGTTTGGGGGATATTTGGGTAGGGTTTGGATGAGACAAAAGTCTTTGAAGGTGTGGATTTGAGAGAATGGGGAGTTCACTTTTATAATAGGGGTGAGGGGCACCTTAGGAATTGCTAGAAATATTATTTTATAATAAATCAATATTCGGTTTCTAATGGTTCCAAAGTAATTTATTTTGAGTATAAGGTGGTTATGGGTCTAAATAAACTTAACCAATAGATTTTAGATAGGTTTGGGTCACTGTATTAACCTTAGCTTTAAGATTTAACTCTTAGTTAATTAGTTTGACATTTACCATGTCCCTTTGTTTTTTTATATTATTTGGTTAATAAACTTACTATAAACTACCAAGTGAACCCCAAGTGGTTCATTAATTACATACCTATTATAATATAAGTATTTTGGCCGAACCTAATATTTTTAGGAATATTATATCAATTAATAATATAGTATTTGTTTTAAAAACTCCTTTATGTCAATTTTGACACTATTTAATAATTGATTTTTGTTAAAGTCTTAAAAACTTTATTAATTCGAAACAAATTCATTTAAGTAATTGCAACATTTCATATTAACCAATATGATTTGTGGATGTCATCAAAAATTTTAAATTGTATTTATTTTAACATTTATAATACCAAGTATTTGATTCTTTCATTAATAAAGAAAATACTGCATCATTATTGTGTCATAAATAAATTTATATATTCAATGTCTAAAAATTATAAATAAAATACAATTATGTAAAAAATCTATTTATCTTTATAATTAATATTTATAGTCGAAAATAGAACATATATAACCCTATGTAATAATTTTTTTCCAAAAAGATATATGCTTATGTCATTTTTGTATTTACTTTAACTTAATTAATATAAAGTGTCATTATCACTTAAAAGTGGCTCCATGGGGTCCCAAAATCGAACCAAAGATGCCCATGTTCAAACATGTATCAACCAATAGGGTTAGGACACGTTTCAGGGTAATTTATTATTATTATAAAATTATTTTTTACCCTTATTTACAAGATTTACCCTTTAACCATGGTAAATAAAATATTTACCGAAACAATTATTCAAAATGTCTAAAAATAAGAGTTACATATTTACAAAATTTGGACCTCCTAATTCCAAATATGTAATCCATTTTTCTAAATTCAAAACATAGAAGTGGAAGAAATTAATTTAAAATTAATTCTCGTTGTCAAAACCAAAAGCTTGTTTTTATGAAATAATAACTATCAAAAGATTGACACTTGTTTATATCAAATTTAAATGTGAAATTACTTATAATGACCTAAATTGTATTAAATGATAAAAATATAATATAATTATACTTCGAAACCATTCAAATTAATAATTTATCACTATTAATTATTTCGATTAAAAAAGTTGTTTTTAATTAATATTTAGTAATTGTCACTGTTCATCAAAAATTGAAAGTTTTTAGAAAAATACCAAAAATTCACCCTAAGCTAATTTTGATACTATGAGTCCAAAATTTAAGTCCATTTTGAGAGGTAAAATTCCAAAAAATTTAAAAAGTGGGTATTACTATTCATAATGGCTACATTGATTGGTCGCGGTGTGTTAAAATCTCGAAGTTGCGTACAATGAAAGATATTGCATTATTCCAAGGGAAACATACCGTGGAAGCGTGGGGTATTACAGAATGTGTTTGTGTAATGAAATAAGTATTCTGAAAAAATGATGTAATGTTTATGTATGAGGATCGATGGTCACTATACAACATCCCTATCATGTGATACATGAACCGTAATGCTACAAGGAACCAATTTCCTCATTTCTATTACATTACATGCTCCCATGATATCATTTGTAGGCACACTAGGACCTAATACCACTTTTAGAACTTACCATACCTCAATTTTATAATTGATATAAATGATTTTATACATAAATTACCCAATGGTGTCACATAATTTATGATACCTAAGTCAAGACAAGAACCACCATTCCATTAGACATTACTCACATAGGTCACCATTTAATTTTTTAAAGGTTACTCATATCTAGTACCCACCAAGGCATAAAATATTAACACTTAAAAAACAACCCTATATCATCTATATCTAAGTATATAAAACCCTAACATAAGGAAATTAATTATCCATAGATTCTATAAGACTACCACTCTTCGTCCACCAATGAGGTTATAGTATCCATAAGTTATTTGGTGACAATTTCTATATAATTAATCTAAATTACCACTAATAAAATACTCTATCATATTCCATAATCTACAAAGACACCATAATCATTATTATATATCATCAAACCAGGCCATTCATCACTAATAATATGTGTTCCAATCACAATAATTCATTTTGGACCTTGATAGATTTTTTACCCCTTGTCAGCAAAGCCACCAAACCACCATTAAATCACTAAAATAAAAAAACCCTTAAGTCATATTAAAGAGGTTCCTCCCTAGCCTATCACACACCCTGTGATAGAAATCATTCCCATTATAGAAATCATAAACCTAGAACCCATAACAGACACAAGTATGACTCCTACAAAAAAAATGAAATATAATGAAATATTTAGGGAACCACCTATTTTAACATTTATTAGAGTTAACTCACTCTATTTTTTTTCTTTATTCCACTCTGTTTTTCCAAAATTAATAAATTAAACCAATAAAACAAAAACGTGTTTTTTTCAAAAAAAATTAAAATTTGAGAAAAATTAGGAAGGAACCTAGAGTTTTCCATAGGATTTATGAGAGGAAACTCCTTCTTCAAATGGAACTTTAATCTATGAGACAACCTACTTGTAGGATCCAATAGAAAAAATTATGATTGGGGGTAAAGGAGTTGGAGAGAAGATATGAGGGTGGATGGTCAATAGAAAATGGATATAGGGTTACACCTTTAAATTTTATTTCATAAAATATTAAATAAAACCATATAATGGTGTATAATAGTTTTATAAAATAATTCATTATGAAATTCCCCCCTCTAGGGACACATGACGACCTAAAAAATTGGTTGATGAAAAAATGATTCTCATTAAGTAAGAACTTAGGAATATTGGTCTACCTTTGTAGCTTGACTGAGTACCTTATTTTATAACTCTCCCCATAATATAATACCAACACTCCCCCATGTATCCTTCATAGTGGAACCCCCTGGTTTTTTATGGAATTAATCATTGGGTAACATTCCTTGTATACCCACATTTTGTGGTGAAAAAATCTACCTTAAAGAACAATTCATCCTAAAACACTATTTTGGGGAATTATATTTCTATACTTACATTCCCTCAATGAAAAATTCATTAGTCTACAATGTGATGTTCCACTTGCAGCATAATTTCTTATTCATCACCGAGCAAAATTCCTCCAAACATGACCAAATACCCCCAAATCACAAAAACACATGTATAAAAACAAAAATAGGGATTTAAAAACCCATAAATTCCAATTCAAAATGTAACACCCGATTTTTTATGACATATTTTTTTCAAATAAATTTATTTTTTTTGATTTCTTGCATTACATGCAACAATTATTTTTAACGAATTTTGACAAACAATTAATATTATTATTTAAAAACATTCATCATTACCTAATAGTTAACCATGGATGAATGTATATGAATAACCATATTTCAAACACTATTACAATTATTTTATATAAATAATTAATTTTGATAAAAAATACTTAATTTTTAGTAATGTATATATATGCTTCAAAAAATAATTTTTTTCTCAGAAAAAAGATTCTTATTGCTTTTAATAAAAAAAATAAAAATAAAATTTTAAATTATATAAAAAATATTACATAAAATTAACATAATATTGGGAATCAATATGTAAAAATTATCTTATAGTAAATTTTTGGGATTTTTCTAAAAAAATTAATCCTTTCGATGAATGGTGAAAAATACTAGTTTTTATCGAAAACTATCTTTTCATTTAAAGAATTTATAAGGTTTTGTTATACTTAAAAATGGTTAAAAAGTAATATTAGATCAATTATATTATAATTAATACAAATTATTTAATTGGAATAAATTTCATATTTTATTTTGATATAAACACTTTTTAAACTTTTTTCTCTGAAAAACAGCTTTTTTTTTCAAATATACAGGTTTAATTTTAAATTAAAATTTTCCAATTATGTGAATAGAATTTATAAAATGGATTTAATAATTTTAATTTTAGGAATTAATATTATATAATAATTTCAACTTATTTTTTTGAAATAAATAGTAATAATTATTATTATTATTAATTACTGTTATTAGGGTTAAAGTGAGATTGTCGAGGGTTAAACTAAAACGATAAGGATTGAAATAACTTAAAAACATTCAAATTTTCCATTTTAATGACATATTTATACCTTATAACATCTATGGTTTGAGAATTACACATTTTTTATCCTTTTGGTATGTGAAAAAATGGGTAAATATTATTCTTTTAAACAATTCCATGTGTTCCCACTCCCTAATTTATAAAAGTCACCCCTCTCATATCCTCTTTACACTTATAAAACTATTTAGTTTGGAAAATAACTACCAAAATATCTTGTTTACATCCCTCTAAAATTCCAATATTAATTAGAATTATTATTAAACCCTCCTAGGAAGAATTTAGTTATACACCAAAAGAGGTTCTCTAAATAAGAGGTAAATTTTTTAAACGTGTATTGTTGTTTTATTTCATCTTCCTGCTCATTAAAATATTCTTAAAATTTGATAATATAATTAAAACAGTATCTCCCATATACTAGTATTTAATTATGTTAATTTCATTATCTATATCTATGTCATATTCCATCAAATGGAAACGAAACCATCGATTGTGTGTATAGCGGACTACCGCCTCACGAGTCAATGTTATTCATTTCCCATTACAACCTTCACGAATGGATATAATGTTTGATTTAATTTTTATATATGATATTTATAATATTATTATAATTATTTAATTATATTATCACATATAACTTCTTATATTCAATTTTTTGTGAATATGATAACATCGCTAGTGTGTACAACGAACTACCACCTCACAAAGAAATGTTATTCATTTTTCACATAAGATTTAATTGGAAGGTAATATGGGTTAATTTAGTGAATATATATGATATATATGAAATAAAAATGATTATATAATTGTAATATATTATTTTTCTTCCTATCATTTCATCCCTAAAAAAATGGAAATTGTGTCATGTGTATATACTGTATATAGTCTCCATCAACGGTGTAATTCATTTTATATATATATAAGTAATAAAAAAATATAAATACTTATATAATGAAAAAATATTATATTTATATATGGATAAATAAAATTATATTATGTAAACATGATCAAAATTAAAGGAACTAAGATACCAAACCAAAACATAGAAGAAAAACAAAGGAGTTGTTACTAAAAAATAAACGAGTTATAAAAGGGCATAATTAAATCATATGTGGAATGATAAAATTTATTATAATTCTATAATATATTAATAATCAAACTATATTTATTATATATTTGGTTCAAATGTGTATGAAGGAAGTCGAGACTTAAGGTAACATATTTTTATCTCAATTTTTCTTCTTTGGGACATACACTTTGTTATGCACATATCTTATTTTATGAGGTGTATATATAACACATTTTAAATGTTATATCATGAATTTATTTATTTTCATAATATTTGAAGTTTAATTTTGTGTTATTATTTCATGGGGCTTAAGACTCAAAAGTTACCAAATCACATAAGGGAATTTTGTCTCAAATTACCTTCATTGGGATATATATTATATTATGCACCTATCTTCTTTTATGAGGTTTTTATAAAAAAACTATTAAATGTTATATCATGAATATATTTTTTCTCATTATATTTAATGTTTGATTTAAATTTATTCTTTCATTGGTCTTATGATTCAGAATATACCCCTATAGTAAAAGTTTTATCTAACAATATAATTATTTATCATGTTTGTTTATTATTATGTTTTTGATGATGTAATATTATGACCTATCTATTAAAAAACTCACTAAAATTATTATCCAATTTTTATTTCATGAAAATAAATTTTTTTCCTTTCATTTTTCTCTCTTTATGTATTTAGTACTTCAAAATAATTTTTTTTTAAATCAACTTCATTTCCATATTTGATGAAAATCCTTTTTGTTCTATATCCTTGTTTTATAATAATTTTTTAAAGGGAATTTTTAATATTTTCAAATTATTTTTTAATTGAATTATTACCCATGTATTACTTTTTTACCAAATTTTTTTAAATTAATATTCTTGTCATTTTTTAAACTAGGTACCTTTGACTTTTTACCAAAAATATGAATACAATCTTTGTTTTAACATACATGGAATGTAAATAATTTTCCACTGTCAAGAACAATAAATTATTTTATGATTCCATTAAAAGTTTAAAATTTAATATTCAAAGAAATTGTTTTATTTATATTTTTTTAAATTTCTAGATTTTAAATAGGTTATTTCAAAATGGAAAGGGTATTTTCCTCAATAAATGTTTCAGGTGATATTTTCAAGGCATTTTATATCTACGATGAAATCCATTTATGTTACCTATGATTTAATGGGGATATAATCTAGTTGTACCATCTTCATTATATGTCCAGATGGTTTATGTCTATGATGAAAATATTTTTATAAAAATAATTCCTTTTCCAAGTGTTATGCTATGATGAAATGATGAAATGTTTATGAAACTAATTTATTTTCCATGGGTTATGTTATATTTAAATGTTTATAAAAACATTTATGGGTTAATATATGATAATTTTTTTATGATATTATAGGAAAAAAATTATAGTTTATGTGATGTGTGGGACCTATATAATTGTCCAATGAATTCGGTAATGATTAATTTTATCTTGGCTTATAGATTAAATTGGAGGTTATCCCAATAAAAAGGTACACCAGAGGTTATCCCAAGACTGAAATAGGGTATAAGTGATTTTATCCCAAGCCCAAAGAAGGTACACATGTTATTATCCCATGTCTAACATCTTATGAATGTCTTGGTGGATAGTTTGATGTAAGTTTTTCTATTCTTGTGTGTATGCCAAAAATCTATATCTTATGCCAATTTTATGATATAATGGATCATGTTATTTGATTAATTTATGATTCATGTCATATTTACTCCCAAGAGTGTTTGCATGACTCAAGGTTATGATCTATGATATGTATGGTATGGTTTTTTAAATGTTATTCTCATGTTTTCATAACCTTATGCTCATGTTATGTTTATATCTCCATTTTTTACCCTTATTAAGCCACCATAAGACCCCCAAGGGACAAAAAATATAAGTTAAATAGGGGAACTAATCACTTAGTTGAAAACCATCAGGCTCTCAGTGTTAGGGTATTTTATCTTTCTTCACTTCCCACCCCATCGTACATTTGTTCCATATTTACCAGGATATTTCTATAGTATACCACCAAGACTAGGCCCCTAATCAATGCCTTTAAATTTTATATAGGTTATTTTATACCTTCTATTCCACCTATAAATCCTCTACTTTGCTAAAACATTATTTATTGGGTATGATTTCCAAATATTTTAATTCACTCAGATCTTGATCATATGAGACCTGGATTTTACAAACGTTTTAAAAAGTGTAACAACTTGTATTGTTACATTATGAAGTATATAATATCAAATTTAAATGATAAAACATAATGAAAATTCTTATAATTCTTATTTAAAATTAGAACATAGATGAAAAATTATATTAAATAATTAGTGACTAATATAGAAAGATACATCATAACTTAATAATACACCAACATAACTCTAAAGGTCAAAAAAACTCAATCTTTATGTGACATAAGTTCATTCCTCACATGTCATAACTCATATATCTACAAAAAAACTATGATGTATTAGAAATAATGAGGAAGGCCTCCATTAACCCATGTTATGAGAATGGAGGTCTATATACACTAAAAAATGTCTGTATATAGGGGGTGAGTATAAACCAAGTAGAATTACTTTAATGAACTTATGTATTTTCATTTTCCATGGAAAAAAAATTTAGTTTGAATGAAAATAACATAACACATGATTTGATAAAAAAAGTAACATTAGAAACTAAAATAATAGTTTTTATTAATTTCCATAAAATAAATAAGGATCTCAAATCCATTGAAATTCATATAAAAATAAATGAAAAAAATAAAAATAGTTTCCGAAAAATAAATGTCATCCTGAAGTAAACCATTTCTCTCAAAAGGTTTTATCCAGGACTTGACTCAATAGAACTATACAAAAAGATTTAATGTGATCCTAGTAGTAGACCTTGACTTTCATGATCAAAATAATCCTTGGGTATCCCAAACAAGCATGACAGTAGTTCTAAACTAGTGTAGTGCCTATAAATATCATTCCCATAAATACTCTTAAATAAGACAAAGATATGTCAACAACATAATTAATGGAATCAAATATGTAATTTTATTATATTAATAATGTGATTTAAGTAGTCTCTATATCATAGAATCAAACTTAGTTTGGTCCATAAATTATAATTTTATTCCCTAAATGTTCAATATTTTCAAAATAATTTATTTCTATATCCCATGGGTTATTCATATAGTTGTAAAAATTAAAATGAATTTACATTTGAACGAAGAGATTCCTTATCCTTTAAAATATAATTTCAAACATATCAAATTATTTTTTCAAAAATTAACCCCAAATATGTAAACAAATTTAAAAATTATATATGGTACAATGAAACTCAATCTATCTATATTTATACATTTAACACCCAAAATTTTCCCATGAGACTATTTTAGGCATAATATAAAAGGAATGTATTGAGGTAAGAAGTATTAATTAAATAATAAAGTTATTTTTATTAATAATAAATTTATATTATGAGATTATGTGTCATTTTTTTATATTACCATAATAAAACACATGTGAATTTAAGGATATTATAATGAATGGAAGAGAGTCACCTAGTAAAAAAAATACAAGAACAAACACAATATTATAGTTGATTAGGAAATATTAATAAATATAAATTACTCATTATTTAAAATTCCCTTATTCCAGAGTAACCCCTATGAAATATACTCACCAGGGGATATTATGGAAAATAATAGTGAATATATGTGAAAAAAGGGGGAGCAATGGAAGAAATTCCATAGACATCAAATTTCACTAAGGAAATGCCATGAATGAATCCATAATAGAGGGGTAAAGTTAGAGGATTATTTGATATCCTTTTAGAAAAAATTTGAATTTCCTAGAATAAATAGGGAGGTGGAAATTGAAAAACATTTCAAGGAAAATTATTAAAAGACTTTTAAATTATTTCATGACCTGGATCTCCTTCCAACGTTTCCCCGCATATCACTCACCCCGAAGGTCCTAGATTTGTTGGATGGATACCCTAATCTTCCTATCTTGACTGTGGAGTTCGTGGAATCTTCATCTCTCTTGAAGTTTCCCTTGGTTGATAGGTTTAAGAAGCGGTGCCCATTGGTGGATATGTTCGATAGGTACATCTTTGATTCTTGGTATTTACAGGAAAGAGCTACAGTGGGTCTTCTAGACCGACACCAGATACTGATTCATTTTTTCTCAGAGGCTGATCTTATCAAAGCATGGTCAAGTTCCCATCACATCTGCAATAAATATAGATTTTACCTATTAAGATGGTCTTTCTACCTTCATATGAAGCGGGATCCCCCCTACAATGTCAACTTGGGTAAGTTTTCCCAACCTTCCCTTACCATTTCAAAATCCTACTGTTATTAGGATGCTCCAGAACCTTATTGGTAGATATCTTTGTTCGGATAGCCACACTGAGTCCCTTTGTCATCCTATTAATACGTGTGTGTGTGTGTCGAAATGGATGTATCAAAGGTTCCATTTGAATATGTTTGGATTGTTGTTGGCGAGGAGTACTGATGTAAGCAACGCGTGGTCTACGAATCCTCAATTGATTTTTTCTCTGTCTGCAAGCATCTGGTACACTCGAGGGAGTATTGTCGATGGGGGTCTCAAGAAAAGTAGAGGCTCATCCAACTAGTATGGAAGGCAGTGCTCGGGGGGTTCAATATCCTAGGGGTCCGCTGCAGTTTTCACTGCTGGCTTCTGGGGGGATAGAGGGGCCTACGGAGGAGGAAAGACCTGATAGTTCTGAGGTATGAGATGGCTTGGTTCATAGTGTTGGCGAGTTTTCAGAATTGAGTAGGCCGTACATGGTTAAAGGGAAACATCCAGTGGAGTTTCAGGATAACCCGAAAGTCTCTACGGTTTTTAACATATTAAGACAAGATTTGGTTGGTCCTGACATGTGGTACAAATTAAAAGAAAATGGCATTGGCATAGGCATAGGAGTTGGTCTGGTTGATATTTCTTGAATTGAACCTCAAAAGGAGGTTAGTAATGATGCTATGGTCCAAATGGCAGGTGTTGAAGAAGATGTTATTAATGCCTCTTTTGTAGAGGCTTCGCGGGATAATGATGTTCTGCCCAAGGGAAATCAGTCACTGGTTATGGATAACCTAAGCTTAGCCCGTAAAAAAGGGGGTTCCACTACAAGGAAGCAGTACTCAATTCATATGAGAAATAGATTTGAAGGTCTTGAAATAGAAGGTCTGAACACTGAACAATAAGACTAGGACTGTGAAAACAGGGTCTGTGTGGAGGATTCCAGTGAAATCAGTGAGAGTTTTTCTGAGAGGAAACAAGCCTGAGAAGTAGGAGGAGGAATAGATGAAGGAAGGGTATGAAGGATTACTCATCCTTGCCACCTCCCTTGGAGACTTGTTCGGCAAAAAAGAAATACAATGAGAAGTCGATCAGCAAGACCATGTGTCAACCGAAATCAAGCGGTCTGTGTGAACAACAATTGGATTTGCTTATGAGTTTGGAAGATGAGGTGACAGAACAAGTCCTAATACTCAATTCTTCTGACGAGGAAACAGCCGAAATGATGGGATGGTCTATGGAAGTGGTTATGAATGAGGAGAAATACACATGGATTGTCAAGCAGGACACAATCTTGGTTGGGGGATTCAACAAGGGGAAGATCATCATCGAGGTGTATATACAGACATGGGATAAGCTCTCCTCTGCATTTGAAGATATGATAAGGGATAAACCGAGCACTCAGGTAACCTCTATTTCTTGGAACTTGTTTAGGGATATTGAGTCTTGTAGAATTAAGTTTCATTTCAATGACTATACTTTATCTTTATGTGGTTGACTCTTGGTTTCTCACTTTTCCTCAAAAGAGTTTGAAATAAAAAATTTAATTTTCAGTAATGGGTAAAAGAGACGTGGGAAATAAAAAATTCATAAACACAGACAAATATAAAATAGGGTAGAGATAAGTAATCCCCAATACCATATAATTCAATTTTTTAGATACACATATTTCTAAATATAGAAAATACATTATTTCTTCCCAAAGTAATAGGAGTGTGTGATAACTGGATAAAAAATGTATTAGTATAATGTACATGTAGTACCAACATAAAAAAACTAATTGTAACATGAAATTATTAGAATGGTTATTTTAATTGGTGAAAAATATTTATAAAGTTGTTGAATATTTATGTTATTTTGAAGATATTATAAAACAAATATATGTGGAACATGGTAATGGAATAATAAAAAATAATGATAAAAATCACTAACTCATTGGAAATTTCTTAGAGAAAATTTGAGACCATTAAATGGTATATTCATTTTTTATATTATCTTTGATGTGTTTATAATTATATCCTTCTATAATAATTAAAAATTTGTTAAAGTATTATATCACTTTATCTTTAATTAATAATATTCTCATTAATTGAGACTAACTTTGGAATTTTGATATCCCTATAATTTTAATTTTAATTTTTGTTTTAATTATCATCGAATATAGTGTTTGTAAAATTTAATAAATTTAAAAGAACCATAAGGTTAACAATGTATTTTTTATTTTTTTGACACATTCCCTATGGTGAGGCTGTGTGTCTACACATGGTAGCGTGTGCTGGTTATTCTTGTTTCCCCACATTCACACTTTACAAGTATGGGCTACATTCATAACATTCAATAGTGATGTATACTCCTTAATCTAAAAAGGATGATGTGACATTGGTTTCTCCTTCAATTAATTCCTCTTTTTAATTTTTATCCTAGTCCAGGTATCACTTATATAGTTAAGTATGTTTATAAAACTCATTCCTAGTTCCAGGTCTTTGTGGACACTAGTAAATTGTACTGGTTCTATCTGGACATTCCAAGGGGTCTTGATAGGGAAACAACCCTCGGTCCATAGAATAGTAATGTTGGGAATCCATAGTATGTCGGTAATCTAGGAACATTGGTCACTAATATTCTTACTCATAAGAGGGCTTCACATTGAGGAATCTCAGGTGTGGATCCTGAGGCATCCCATATCGATCATGGGGTATCTGATTCCAAAGGCATATCTTCCAAGGCATTCACCTCAAGTATCCCAAGTTTAGTATGAGTTAGAATTTTGAAACATGATTAGGGTTTAATTCCTTGTAGATATAGAAACTAATTAGAACATCCCATGGAGGTGTATTAAGTAGGTACATCCCAAGGAGGGGGCACCTAGGAGGTTTACTGATAGATAAATCAGAATTCCCTATAGAAGTGGATCCATGAGGTGTGTCCCATAAAGGGAGGATGTCACACTGTGAAGGTTGATGCATCATAATTACCTATGGAGGAGGATCCCATAGGTTCACCCCATGAAGGGGGCACTATGGTTTACCATTGTTTGGGATTGATCATCACAAAGGCATCCTATATACCATGTTTATACGTTAGGGATTAGAACCCACATAGTTTGATAGATGGTGTGGGGATTATTCATGCGAGATACCCATCACAAGAGAATTTATCTTGGTCTTATTTTGTGAGTGTTATGCGTGTGAGATACCCTGGTGCTTTCAGAACCAGTGATGGAGCAGATGGGTCTTACACATAGAAGTGGCCCAGGTGGATGGAACGATCTCACTAGGATGTGGTGGCCCAGGTAATAATTAGTATGAATTATGGTAGGATTGGATGGAGTGGACAAATTATTGGGTTTGTTGGGTTTTTAATTTAGAGAGGCTTCCTACACACCCATGTTATTGGGAATCAAATCCCATGTAGTTTGAGAAGGGGGGATTAGGGCTTACACCCGAGGAGGTGGACCATTGATGTAGAGTGTGCGGTTGGTGCTTACACATGGGGGGTTCTCGGGGAACATGAGTATGGTTGGAGCTTATACCTAAAAAGGAGGCCTGTTTAATGGGAAATTTTATGGATTATGCATATAAGTGGACCAAAGAAATAGTGGTTGGATTCCATGGTCACTGCAAACCTCTAATCCCACGTCAGTCATTCTTGGTGTGAGAAACAAGTGAAATAAGTAAACCTGACAATCGTTTCATGAAATATGTGCTAACAAGTATAGGTGTGAGGATTATTCATGGAATCTACATGATAAGGATCCCATTAACAGTGAGTAAGATCTCATTCCATGTCACTCAAACATTGAACATATCGTGCCTTTCACATGGGGTAAGTTCATAGTTTAACATCAAGTGTGGAGGAAGATGTTTATTGTAATTTTTAAATAATACATCATAGACGAGGGGGACTCACTCCTTACTCCTTATTCTTACATAAAATCATCCTCTTGTGCCTTTGGTAGGGGCATGGATTTATCAATTCTAGGTTGGAATGGTGTACAGGAGTGGTCAGTCACGAGGTCCATGTTAGCATCTCTATGCTGAGAAGAAAGGGTGTTAGTGTACCTATGATGAGAAGAAAAAACCAGAGTAATTCATACACAAGGTTCATAGGGAGTGACTCATGAGGGACCATGAAGTTGCCGCATGCAAGAATGGAGGGCTTCACACAAGAGGTGCATGAAAGGAATGAGGGTTGTACACAAGAGGGGAAAGGACATGGTGTTTTGACACATATGAAAGCCATGGAGAATGAAAGAGGGGCTGTGTTCAAAACAGGGTGGTTGACCGCATGTCCAAACATGCACAAAACATTGGAGTGTTGCATACAAGGTCAAGGTTTCATGCAGAAAAGTCCATTGCATGATTCTGACTTAGGCTGAAATAGGTTTAGGTGATGATCACACAATTGTGGACCATGCAAGGGAGGACCCATAGGGAACGTATCATGAAATATATCCAACTTGATAATTCCATGCCTTTCATGATGTCACTAAAGATGGGACTTACATGAAACAGTTCAGTGGTTTGAATTTTGATTGATGACCTTGAAGAAGGGGGTGCCCTTCAATATATAGAGGAATCCTTCATTGATGGAATGCATGATTCTAGTCAGGGAAGATGACTTCCATGTATATGTGATCCTTTACTACGGTGGAAGAGTATGAAAGGTTCAGTTTAATGATGTATTGTGAATGTATAAATTTTCTGCACAGATTCAAGTCTTCTGCGCAACACGAGTATCTTGTGTGTGTCTGACATGGCCAATTTGAGTGTCATGTGTGGAGGGTGATGTTTGATGTTGCATTGGGAACACAAGAGTCTTGTGCTTGGATTTTAATCTAGTACACACACCATAAAAATTGGACATTTCTTCCTTGGTTTTCCCAAAATTTTCCATTGAGTCGAATGGTCGATTTGAGTTACTCATAGATGGATGTTTTCAATTTCATGTAGAATTGGACACAAAAAATGACCCTCTTAGAATCTAGGTTGAAAGAGGACTAGAGGGTAACATTTTGAGGGAAACACCGAAGCTCTAGGTTTATTTCAACAGGTACACACAAAAACCATTTGGGGGTGCATAAGATGTATTATGTGTGAGTGGTAGTCTTGGTCCACACATATAAATATTAATGGTCCCATGCACAATACCTTGACTTTCTGTTCAATAAGAAACTCACTCTTGTGTGCGTAATTTTGATGTTTTTTTGGGAAAAACCAAGCTTTGAATGCTTCATTCACTCATCAATAATTTCTTCATGAATTTTAATTTTCCTAAAGATATGAATTTTGTACATCCATGTCCTGATATTCTGTGAAAACTCACACCTTACGCACAAATTTCCAAGTCTTATGAAAACCTGCCTTAAGGTTTCCAGACCCGTTCGAAATTGATAACCCGCAGGGTGCTGTTCAAACTGAGGCCACTGTCGCTACTTAGAGAGTTTAAATCACTAGGAACCCTTTGATATTTCCTTTTAGGAGGGTTTTATTATATAACTATATACTTATATTCATGATGAAGCAATCACATAAGTACTATACTTTGATAGAATATCTCCCCTTTTGGAACTTTATATTGATAGATGATGTGAACATTATAGCCCTTGTGATTGATTCACCATAGTTGTGGTTCATGCATGAAGATGATATCCCACACTAAAACATCACTATGAATATCCATGTTTCTATGGAACATAGAGACATAAATTTCTATGTACTAAATAGAAGGACTGGTATGGTCACATGGGATGATCTGTAGGCTGAAGTTTTCCTTGATCACTACGCCACTACCATACAGATTAGTATCATGGACAACAAATTAAGATGGCATAAGGAATGGGACCTGTGATCTGGTATAAACTTCTCTAGTTAGTGGGCATGGGCGTACAAGGTGCATTTCACGTGCTAGGAGTACGAGTAGGAACTGTGCAACATTGGGCTGTACGAAGAATTGTGGACACAACAATTCTATTTCTACGATTAACAAGATCTAGTTCCATATATCCTTAACTGATGGTCCTTAGACACATAAAAATTACATCTCCACTATAGGGAATTGATATTTAGTCTATGGGACATCCATTTCATTGGTGGAATCTCAATAGATGGATTTTAGTATGATGAATTCGTACCACCAGAGAATAATTGGGATGATAGTGAGCCAACTCCTATACTAGTGCAACATATTTTAGAGGTGGTGTAGAATATGTTGAAAATCATTCCCAACTCCTTAAAGGATATCTTCTTCTAGGAATGGTTCGACATGTTCCTTGAGAAGGACCCTAAGGTGAGAATGTCAGGCCGAGAAAAACAATGTCTAATTGCATTATAGATGGGGAAGGAAGGATCCTACTGGTTTATCATAGAGTAAGAACAATACATTAAGTGGGGGTACAACATGGTAGGAGGATATGACCTATTAGTTCTCTATACTACATTCTTATCCACCTTTCTAAGTGGATGGTTTCCACGATCTAGGGACATGAGGATGACAATCTGCCCAAGAAAACTGGTGATGGTGGCAATTCTAGAAGCTAGAAGCAGGTTTAACCTAGGAGTACCCATGATGTCTAGACTCAACGTATACTAGGCCTTGTTTCACGGGGAATCACACCCAGAAGGATTTTTGGATCATTTCAGTTCATATATGGAATTATTTCAGTGTATTTTAGGAGCTACAAATTCCCGAATTATATGAGGCCTCCGAATTCCAGTCTACGACCATCATTGTTGAACATTGCTCGTGTCCGTTCGATGAAGATTAATGTGTATGGGGTTGTGGTTGGGATCAGAAACCAAAACAATTTCATCTTTATCCCCTTTATAACTGCGATTGTTCTAATGGTGTACAATCTGCACGAATCATGAGAGAAAAGTGAGTACCTAAAAAGTTTCTAGGTTGGATTTCTCATATATTGGATCAATGTAAAGTCTTTTATGATCTGTACATGCCGTCTCTCTTTGTCAAGTTGTAGAAATTCCTTCAAAGGGTGGTAACTATAGTATACATGGGGGTAGGAACCTCGATATCCTTTTCTAGCTATGGTTAATGCTGATGACAGCGGGCTATGGAAAAACCATCATGCTACCCCAACCAACATTGACATGGGTATGTCGATGGAGTATACCAACAACTAGGTGGAAGAATATTTGGAGGTGATCGTGTGTATACATATTAAGAATATTGGACCAGAAGGCGAGGTGCAATATCAGTGGGAAAGTCAAAAGAATACTTCCCAAGGGGTGAGTCTGACTTATAGGGAGACCCAAGATGGGACTACAGTAGTGGGTACATTTCAAGGTGTGGATAAACCCCTACCTCTTGGAGGGGATTGTTCTTGGAAGAAACCTTAGGGATTAGAAAAATATTCCCTTAGAAAGAAGTTGTGGTATCTTCTACAACTAGTTACTGACATTGTATTACATTCCCTGTGGTCTACCCTGGGGATGATGCAATAATCGATGTCATCTAAAGACCTATGGTGGAAGCTAAATTGGGATGGGATCAAACTGCTAGATGTTAAGTACATTCAATTTGTGTAAATGAGGAACTTACATTAGAGATATGCATATCTAACAGCCATAGAAGATTATGCATGTCAACATGGACAGTACGAAGAACCCCCCACCCTGGTAAAGGTGATTCTTGGTCAAGAGACATATTTGAAAGAGACACTACTAGAGGAATAAACTGAAGAAGAAGAAGAATAAGAGTAATTATATGACATGAAATCCCAATGGATGGTTGTTTATTTGGGGAGTCCCTAGGAAGTCGGTGATATCATAGGATCCTAAGAAAAGTTGGATGAATATCTTATGACAAGTTAAATTTCTCACATATATCTTTGATCTTTCTATATACGACCAAGTTTCAAAAACTGAGTCTTGTCATGAATAAGAGAACCTCGATAAATCGCAACGGTCCCTCACTATAGAAGGTGAAGGTGTGACAACTAGTAAGGAAGACCACATCATGGGACCTTCTCTTGAGTCTGAAGTGGATAGTGGTGGGCTGGTCGAAGAGGTTGAGGTGGAAACCTCATAACCCCAGGCCCTTCTTATCATCTATGGGTTGCCACACCCTGGAATCCACACAGAGGCACCCAGTTCTGGGGAACCAACACACTCGAGGAGGCTTATCATAGAAATTAATCCTTCTAAAGGTAAGTGAAGATTTTTAATCACCTAACCTTAATCAGAATTTAATGGAGATTTAGCATCAATGTGTTTTCCAATTCTATGCATATTCTACCCAACCAACAAAAGGATAACTAGTGTCGATCAATGAAATAACTAGTTCTGAAGGGTATCCTATAGTGTAATTCCTTAATATAACCTATGATTATAACATGTAATCTCTCATCTTCTATAAGTATCTCATCTCACAAAGTCACACTCATAGTTTTCTGATCAGATTGACTGAGGTGTATTCATTCCACACAGTGCTCAGAAGACTGTAAAGTTGGAGAGTGGACGAGGCAGGGGAATCAGGGTAATTTCTTTTGATATCAAATCCTATTCATGATGAGACTATTTTCTAGGATAGTGTCATGGAAATAAAGGATAATTGATGACTATATTTAAAACATAGAATATGGATTGTTAGTATGAAATGGGGACAAACAAGTTAAGTTCTTCCACTGACCATTTTCAAAACATGGAACATATCTAAAACTTTCATCCAAACTCTTTAGGATTCTTGTGCTAGGACATTAGGTGATCCCAAGTAGAATGATACCATCCCGTAGGGGTTCCCTACATACATGGAATAGGAAGATGATCTAAATAAGGACCACACAAATCGTGGAAGTGGAGTGATGGAATGTTATATTGAATTCCAACACTCTTGAAAATATGCCACCATGACTAATAGAAAATTGGTGTATGGGTATTGGTATGAATAAATATCAAACCCATTTTCTAGGGGATATTCATCTAGAAAATGAATAAATAGAAAAAAATGTGAACATTGTTGTAGATGACCAGCATTGGGAAAGGAACTCTTAGGAAAGAACCTGTGACATTTTGTAGTCTCACATCATGAAAATAAGGAAAATATATATAGTTTAACGCCATATAGTGAGGAAAATTCATGGTGAAGTTTAACTTCATGTGACCAAGATGTTTCCCACAGTTTAACATCATGTGACATGGATGTTACACATAGTTCATGGTCATACTTCTTGGACCCTGGCCAACAGTTTAATGTTTTGTTGCATAGACTATATAAATGTATGTTCGCAGCATGTTTTTTTTGTAATGGAGGAAATAAACTCCATGTAAATGAACCAAAAGTGGCTTTCATACCACACAAGTATTATGAAACTAATGTATGTTGATTCAAATGAGGATCCAGGGGCCCATGCCACACCACAAAACCCTAAAAAGGGATTAATATGTAGTTTAATGTCATGCCTAGATATATAATTCTTATTTAAGGATGTAGAGTTTTGGACCAAAGTGATGGATTTTTCCAAAAATTGGATTTTTTGGAATGGTGGAGTAAAAAACTCATCGTGAATGAGGCCTTAGGAGGTCCAGTACCACACCAAAAATTTCTAGTGAAGCATTTATTTTAAGTTTATAGATTTTGGACCAAGAATCCCTTATGTGGTTCAACCACTTCTGTACCCACCATACGAGGGATCTTTCTCCCACATGATCCATGCTCATTGTGTGATACAGGGAATGGTATATGGGGTCTTCTTAACATGTGAGAGTGCACATTAGGGGTGATACCAAGGGTAGAACTCCACCACGATATTGTAGAGTGGAAAGGAGGCAAGTCAATAATTTGAAGGTATGGCTGAAGGGGTGAGTGGTGAGTAGGGATTGACTGTTAACCCTTATTGAAAAACATGAACAAAAATCCTACTAGTCAATAATGGGGAATGAAAACACAAGATCAACCATTGACCAAGTTGAAAACAAAATATTAGTTTTTTAATGCCAAATGTCCATTTGGGAATTGTCCCAACATGGGAGGTGAGCCATAAAAGACATAAGACCATCACTGTTAGGGGGTCTGTCTAGATTTGAATGGTGATGGGAATCCTAACTGAGAAAGACTAAAATTTTGGAATGTGTGTACTGTGGAGTGATATTCAAAACCAAGTGTTTCAAATAGTTTAAATTCATATTTCATGGACTATGGAATATAGTTTAGATTGATATTTCATAGACTGTAGCATCTCAATTTAAGCTCGTGGAGTTCAGACCAAAGGAGTGGTAAGTTTAAAGTCATAACATATGGGCTACATAAAAACATTCACTCTAAGGGTATATGTATGGAACACAAGGGGTAAAACTTGATATAAACCGGTACATGGAGACTCAGGTGCCACATATGCACCTTAAGATATAATTACATATAGTTTATGTTCATGATTCCCAAACCTTAACTAAGGATAGGGGTCTAAATGGTTTATGGAATTCCTACTGGACTCATAGAGAAAAATTCTGGGCATCACTAATTATCCCATATGGATGTGAATCAAGCCAAAAATGGTTTTTAAATGGATCATGGTAGGAGACCAACACTGGTGGGGAAATCCTCTATAGTGAGGAAACCAGCGAATCCCATAGTTATCGTGAGACAGATTGATTTTTTAAGGGTGGGATCATAGTTTAACATCGCACATTGTGGATGTTGGATATTAGTTTAAGGTGGTAGAGTTTAGACCATGTAGGGAGCACACAAAAAGGGATACACATAAAATACTAGACTAATAGTCTGGATTTGAATGAGGGCCAAGGAAGCCCATGCACCACAAACTCATTCTTAAGGAGGCATTTATATAGTTTAAATTCATAATTCTTGGACTAAATAGATGCTAAGGGGCCAAAGGTTTGGTAAACTTGTGGCTAGACCAAAGGAAAAAATGTCTGGGTTTCACTATGTATCCCATAAAGATGGGAATCAAGCCACATGTTGTTCTAGACGGATATATCTTTGCACAGGTCCAACATGTACATAAGGAGGGGGAATTTTTTCATTTTATTGAATGATATATCTAGACAAGGATGTATATTCTATGAATCTCTATGTATCCTGTGTGGATAGGAATCAAGTCATACATAGTTCTCAAAATATGGTATGGAAGATGACCGATACAGGGGAAGTTTCCTCTCATGAGATAATGTGATGGGGTTTTGCTATTTATCATTGTACAGCTAGGATGATGGTTGTTACATAGTTTACAACTATGAAACTAGTATGACAGTGCAATGCAGTTTTTCATCATATGATTAGGATGATATCATCTCAGTTTAACATGATGTTGTGTAGAATATGGAGAAAAAGAATTACAATGGGTGTTTATGGTGTGGTAGATATATCCCAATGTGAATAAGGACCTAAGAGTCCCATCACCACACCACACACCCCCAAAGAAGTTTTGAACATAGTTTAAAGTCATGATGTCTAGAATTGGCCTTTTAGTTTAAGTTCCTAATGCTTGGACCAAAATATGGCAATTAGTTTAAGGTTTTCAAGCTCAGACCAGGTTCTCAGTTTAATGTCATGTTCCTAAGACACTAATTATATATAGTTTAAAGCTATAAAACTTTAACTGTAGGGGATGAAAATAGTTTAATCTCATTATTCTTAGACCTACGGTAAATATTTTAAGGTCACACTGCCTGGACCATGGGCTCTCTATTTAAGGTCATACAGTTTTGACCATGGGAGAAGGAGCTTAAAGAGTATGTGAATAGTGTGGTGTTAGGGAAAAACTGACATGAATGGAGGCCTAGGAGTCTTACCACTATACAACACATTCCAAATAAAAGCTGAATACACTTTAAAGATATGATGCTTGAACTTAGGCTATGCAGTTTAAAGTTTCACAACTCGGAAAATAACAATACCATTTAATGTCATATTACAGGGAAGATGAGAGATCTTTATGTGAAGTATTTCATGAGGAAATTGGAATTGGTTGGAGGATTGATGTGATCTCCATACATGATGATCAAAGAGTACACACCATTGGGATAGAACTTATGAATCATGTATGGTCCTTCCCATTTGGGCTCTATATTTGGCGGGTTTCTACCAGGTATCATTACTGTTCTGATATCCATCACTATATCACCCTGGAGTAAAGATTAGAGGTGAACCTTGATGTTGAACACTCTTTTATCATAATTTGGAACCTATTTAGATTATACAAGGCCTAAATCCTATTTTCTTCATGGAATTCTAGGTCCTCTAGATGAACTTCTGACATTTATTTGTGCTTTATGATCATATATGGATATTCGAAGTGATAGAAACTGAATCTCGATTGGCAGGACTACTTCTGTTACATACACCATGGAATATGGAGTCACTTGGGTAGAATTTCAAGTTGTTGTCTGATAAGACTATAAAGTGTCGGGGAGCATGTCTGGATAAATCATGTTGTTCTAGCCCACTATATTCTATATAATATTGGAGGGTTTTTTGTTGAATGCCTTGATCTATCCATTATTTTGTGCATGGTAGAGATAAGTATGGTTGGATCAGATATTGTACTTGGGGTAAAACTTCTTGATCTCAGAAGCTAAGAATTTTTGTGTCGTTGTTTGTGAGAATAACATGAGGGACTCTGAATTGAGGGATGATATTAGAGATCATGAATTCAATAATCGACCGTCCATTTACTTTCTTGAGGGGACTGCTTCTTCCCACTTGGGAAATAAATTTACCACGGTCAGAATGAACCTACATTGGTGAGATATCCTCTGTGCGTATAGTCCCACAACATCTAGTCCCCGAAATGAAAAGGGTCATGAATAATTTGTAGAATGTAGGGGATCAGGTGATCAATGAACACAATTTTCATGGATCTTAAATATATCAAACCTCTTGGATAACTCTATATATTCATGGACCATGGTGGGATAGAAGTAGCAAAGCTTGTGAATCTGGTGGGAGAGCTTCAACCCTGCCTGATTAGCCCCACAAGACCTGACATAAAATTCTTACATAACATAAGAAATATTTTCTCCATGAATTAAATAGAGAATAATTTCTTAGAACCCACATCTATAGAGAGTCTTCTCAGGGTTAGTTCTACTTTGGAGGGTGAATTATGCTTCAAACTGAAACATTCTCTCACATTAAACTCTATTGGGAAAGAGAACACCATGTGGGAGATACTCGACGAAAGGAGTTATCTAATCAAAGATTCATTTAGATACGAGTGGATCCAAAGGTCTTGATGTGGAAGAACTGATAGTCATGTGGTTTACCTATATGCTATAATCATTTTATAAGGTGATAGGAGCAATGACCTTTTGATGCGCCACATGGATGAACAATTCATCCTAGACAATCTCTTCAAGATAAGTGGCTAGAAAAGATTAGGAATCAAACCTACTATTCTGTGATGAGGTTATATGATCCACTTATAGTTGATAAGGGTACTGGGACATCAAATAGATAATGGATTTAATGGGGGCACAAGTTTCAGCTTACTGACGGTATAGTCACCATTGATCTACTTCTTGACAAACTCAGAGTCTACCTTCACATGAAAGTGGGGAACATAAATCTTAGGGGCCAACACAAGATCAGTAATGAGAACTTGATACTCTGCCATATTTTTGGTGTAGCCTATTGATAATATAAATTAATAGGGTAGAACAACTTATTTAGTTGTGATGAAAAAATCACCAAGACTACTATTTTGAGTTTGAGAGCATTAAGAATTCTATAGGTTAGGCTTTGTGATGAACCATCAAAATGAATCATCCATCAAAAAACATCTTTATCCATTGAAGTGATGGACTCATATGGGAAATCAATATCTAGAGGTGCTTCTTTAGGGGATTAATGTGAAACCATAAAGTACTCCAAAGCCTGGCCCTTAACATCCTTCTTCGGAATTAATCTGATGTCAAACTACTAAAGGATCACTACCCAATATTCTAACCATCATATTAAAATAAATAAATTTAGGATATAATTTACTGTTTCCGCACTAGGAACCATCTATATCTCGTTATGCTGTAAATAGTGCCGCAACTTTTTCACTAAGAAAACCTGCACGAGGAAACACTTCTTGATAGGATAATATATGAACTATTTGTTGAGTAGAATGAAACTGAGAGAGTATAAACTATTATATATCCCTTTGATGTTCTTATATGCAATAATTTCACTGATGGATCATTCTAGGGTGGTCACATAGAGGACAAGAAGATTACCTAGGATATGTGTCACTCGGTGAGGATTCTCTTGGTGAGGCTCTTCTGGTAATAGCTCTAATAGCTCTAGGGCCTCCCCCATTATTTTGGATAAAATATATCCCTTCATGGTTATTCTTTTAGGAGAAATAAGAGGAAACATATATTCCTTCTCAGCCTATTTCAAGGCTTCCTCTTTTAATTGGACAACATCAGAAACTCCTGAAGTCCACCTACACGGTTATGAGTGATGAGGGAGGGGACCAAATTAGTCTTGATGTTTCCCACACACATCATCAAAACCTCATATTGAGTCAGTGGAATGTTGAATAAATATATGTGACCTTTCCATTGGGCGATAAGGTCTGTGATGCACTTATCTAGAAGTTTCTTTCACTTGATGTGGTTAGTAATACTTTTCTAGTAGGTGGTGGAACTGAACTAGTAAAGAAACTATATATAGATTTCTTCCCAGCCATTGATGGACCCAATGGGTAACTAGATGTAACATAAAAATACATTCCCTTCCAATGTATGTATAAAACATCAGACTGTGACATATTTTTGTAGATATGGGGTTCCCAACATGGGTATGCACCTTGATATAATGTACTCTAGATACTGCTATGGATATCTCATCTCGTTGAAGGGAGAAAAGGTAGGACACCAAAAATATGGGAGTGCTCACATATCTTCCACCCATATAGGATAAAAATTTATTTCAGATGATATTTCCACATGTCATGTATCAAGGGCTTCAAGGTGAGCAGTTAGAGTGGCTATCAGATCATCCTAGAAGGGGTTCCTACCTTGATGAGGATCTTTAACCACTAATGCTTTGACAAGCTCATAAACCCTGTAGGAAGGATCGATGTCGTATGGAGAATCTTGACTTGGGTCCCGTGGGAGATTATCATCATCCTTAAGTGGATTGGGTAACACATACCACAGTTCTTTTCCATAAATCATAACCCATGCCCTGTTGGGATGCGTAGGATCACTAAGCTCGATGGGGGGCAATTGGAAAAGAATAAATTGTGATTTCCCATGTTTTCCCAATGGAGGAGGAACATGATCCTACCAAGGAGCTCCATAATCTAGGTGTATCTCAACAAGGATCCCATAAATCATCTTATTTTGATCTACCATTTGCTGATGTAAAGAGGAAATTTTGGGATCATCCTCTATCTTCAATGCAACATCGGAAAGATCAAAAGGCTCGAGTGGTCCCTTGTCCTTTTTGGGATTCTGATTGGGGGTAACGATGTATAGTGTTCCTTGAGACATAGTGTCTTCCTTTGTAGGAAAGTGAAAACACTTGTAGGGTCCACATGATACTACGCTGCCCCAGGGAGAAGGTTATCCTTATTGGACCCTGCACCAGTGTACCCATCCGTAAAAGATATATTGTGGAGAACCATGTTTTCTATGACGGTACCCAGAGGCATATCCTTGATATTACTGTACAGGTTTGGCTGACACAAGATGGGATTGAAGTTTAGAGAAGTGTATTATCCCCAGCACTGGTTCTTCACATGTGGGGATGCCAATTTAATAATTCTATAGATCACTATTAATATATTAATGCATCTTTATTTGAGGGTCTAATAGTAGTTGGGTGATGTAGGGTTCTAATCCACTAAGAACACTTCCAACTCAACCTTTTTGTACTGCTAAATAATGTAATCAAAATTCTCATGGATCTTTTGGTAGACTCACTAACAGTCAAGGAGGTGAAAATACATCACCCATATGGTCCTAAGGAAGCACGTGACCTGGTCCTAGGTAAGGAAATATGGGATGTTAAATCATGAACAACATTCATCAAAAAAACTACTAACAACTAATTGGAAGCCAGAGTATCCAATAGGATTCAATGTTCATCAGTGGAGCCTGTTTCTTGATTATCCCAAGATTTGATCAATGATTTTCAAGAGACTAGTGGAAGAACTGATATAGATCATTGCGGGTTTGGACTGGTCGATGAAAGAAATATTGTTTGAGCAGACTAATCGTTTCACATTGGTTCATCTCTCTAGGGAAGCACCTACCACATCATCACATCCCTATAGGGTTTTTTTCTTACCACTAACTCATGTGAGAGGGTAGTGGTATTTTTCTGCAGGTCTAATGGATTCTCATTGTCTATCAAATCTAATATTTACTCTTCGTGATCTTAGGTATATATTTAGAATGAAACTGGTGATGATATGGATCACTGCACCATAAGAACCTGGAATGGAAACAAATCTTCTTCTAACTACACATAATTGTGAAGGAATTAAATAATCTTGTGGATATCACCCTCTAGAATAAAAAATCTCATCCATATAAATCCTTTCCCAGACTCTGATGTAGAAAACTGGGGTGAATACTCTATCATTGAATCACATTCAGCTTTATAATATGAGAAGATGAGTGGATTGAAAACGATTTGGAGGGTCCCAGTTTTGTAACATTACTGGTGGAAGCTATTCCTTCTTCTCAGGGATGTTTCCTTGGGGATGGGAATTTTTTTTAATTGAGAGGAACTTCTTTCTGGTTGATAATGGTGCTGAGAATACATCTTCTTTGATTAGTTGGGACATGGGTAGGGTCTTCGTATTGATTTTTGTCAGAGCGGGAAAGACCACCCCTATAGGTGTTCATGTTGTAGGGATGACCTCTTCATTGGTCATTATGAATATGGTTTGGAACCCCATGTTGATTGTGACAGTAGGGGGGCCTTCAATTTGGTAGGTCGAAGTGTGAGGAGGGCCTCTATAGTGATAAAACTGGACACGGGAAGGACCTCTTGTTGAGGAGCATGATCACGGGAAGGACCTCTGTATTGGGTGTAATACCCATGGGGGGACCTCCACTATGGCTGGTGGAAACATGGGGAGAGAGTCTATGTTGACTGGGGCTAGAGCAGGGAGGACCTCCTCTTGATCTAGGAATGACATGAGGATGACCTTTGCATTGATGGTCTATTGAATGGTGAGGACCTTTGTACCAAGATCCATAAGTACGGGGACGATATCCACATTGGATATTGATGAAGAGGGGAGGAACTCCACTTTGATCAATACTAGAATATTTGGATGACCTCAATGATGGGCATGAGAGTGGTGAGGACCTCAGCTCTAGTTGGAAATAACATGGGAATGACCTGCATGTTAGCAGGTGGTGATATCATGGGGATGACCTCTATACAAATTGGCTTTGGACTGGGGAGGGCCTCTACTTAATATGTGAATAATTTGAGGAGGGCCTTCACAATAATGGACTATGGAACTTAGAGGACCACCATACCAAGAACAATAAGTATAGAGAAGGCTTCCACACTAGATTTCTATGAAGTAGGGAGGACTTCCAATTTGATCAATGATGGGAACATGGGGAGAACCTCCATGTTGGTTGTGATGTTGGGGAGGAAATCCAATCTAGTTGGTGATAACATGGGGAGGACCTCTGTGTTGGACAATGGTGATTGCGTAGGGAGGACCACCATATAGATCAGTGATGGAGCCGCTTGAGCTGGGAACAACACAGGGAGGACCTTCATGCCGATGTTTTGTCGAATGGAAAGTAACTACATATCGGCAATCATAAGTATGAGGAGGGTCTCCACATGAGATCTAATCATCTTGGACTGTCCCCTGATGGATTTTTATGGTGCCGGTGACTGATAGAGTCAACCCAACCTTCTTGTAGGGTAGATGAGTTCTTGATACCAACCATGCATTGATGGGTCAATGCTCTGCAATGTAAATGATCTGTAGGAATGTGATAGGGGTTTAAGGAGTCACTGGAGTTATAGAAGATGAGGCCCCTTGATAGGAATCCTCTTGAACATGGGCCCGATGTTGATGTTGGGTTATCAGGTCCGAGGCCGGTAGAGTAGGGAGATAATCTACCCATTCGTTTCCCTGAATGACTGGTCATTGTTGTCACTAACAAGTCCTGGTGGGATCCCTATATGGTGGCTCCCAATCTTTAATCGCAGCTAGGGTGACATGAGCCTCCCTCACCTCCTCGGTGTAGGGGAGCGAGTCGTAGGATCTTTTTTTCCCAATTAGGTTAAATACCCTGGGGAGGGGGGATCCAGGAATAATAGATTAAAAAAACTACCCATTCAAATATTTTTTTCATTAAAAAAACACTCTTATCTCCCTTTACCATATAAATATTTGAACAAAATTTAAATCATGGACGATACACAACAATTTTATTGGGTTCACCCTCACTGGGCTATGTCCAAGGAGAATACAACGACTCTATACCGATGTACCAAATAAACTAAAGCTCACTGCCAAATTACAAGGTTTGGGATATATCACTTCTATACCTAGGCTCACTACCTTTAAAAGTTTTATGGTTATCTCACTTCTCTCCTAAGGGTCACTCCATGAGTCTCTTTCTCTTGTTCACTTTCGGTGGAAAGGATCATTGTTTTTGTCTTTTTTTCTCATTGGTCTAGAAGGTATCCACACGTAGTTTATGGACTTGTTGGTCCATTCATATTTAGGAATTCACACATCCAATGTTTTATATATATACTCCATTGAATTTCCACTTTCATCAAACTGATGAATACCACTTGACTACAAATATACTGGGAAATTCATTTTTCAAGACTTTCTCGATGCTCACTGCCTTTGTAAAGCTCGCATGTTTCGTGAAGCTTACTTATCCTTATTGAAGCACCTTACTTTTGTGAATATTAGTTATCCATCATGAATATAATCTATTTTGGTTGTATTTTTATATCCTTCATGAACATCAACACTTTCGCGATGCATATATATGTTAGTTTTCATTTATAACCTCCATGAACTCCCTTCCTTTGCAAATTTTTTTTTGTAACAACCACCTCTATGAACTACCATTGAGAATATGGAGCATTAAGATCCTTTTTAAGTCTCTATTATTTTATGAATTAGATAGAGAATTTTTATTAGGTGTTTCCATAAATTCCAGAATCTTCTAGACACATCATCACCATTTATTGATGCTCCCTCATTTCATTGGTGGTGCTCCCTGTCCTCCAAAGAACAAGGAAAATTCTACATTTGCGATGCTTGACGTAGTCATAAATATTACCATAAAAATATTAGCACCTTTATAACACCCCAACCCCAGAATCCCAGATTCGGTGCATTATTATGTATCATTTGCATGATCACAAAAGATCATGTCTTGAAATACCAATTAGTTTAGTAGCCTTGGAAGTAATAGATACATTCATAAGGTTTACATTACATCATAAAATGGAAAACAAAAACAACATTGTTTCCATAGAAAACACTGAGATCCTACAGACTATCCTTGCAGGTCAGTCATAATATACTTCTTTGCATCCTGGGAAAAATAAAACATAAAAGGGGTGATCTTAGATGCTCAATAAGGATAACAATATAGTGGAAACTTTCATAAATAAGCATAAACATTTAAGTAAATGTATAAGACTAAAACAAAAGCCTTTAAAACATTAACTTAAACATAATATGGAAAATATAAAATCAATTAATTCCATTTACTTACTCACATTGATATTCTGCCGGTTGAATAATCAAATGCAATATCAATAGCCACTTTCATAATGATGGAATGCATAATGCCAGACTTTCATAACCACATAGTCAAGGCCTTGTGCCTAGACTACAAATAATATTTTTGTAAAGGCCTTCTTCCAAGACACTAGTTTCTATAATGAGACCTACTAATGCATTGAGAAGCTATAGCGGGCTCCACCCATCACATACTAAGTCCAATTCATTCCTCATATGAAAAGGTTTAAACATAACATAAACATTCATATTAAAACTAGTATATGAAATGTCAATAATTTATCCATAAACCATGAATGGTATACAAAAAACACATCCACAGTCAAAAATATCACAAAACATTCAATACAATATGTAATTTTTGTATCATAATAAATCAACTTCAAATAAACTTAAAATCCATTAAAGGATGTTGACATAGATGAAATAAATACCTTTTTTAGAGAAATATCTCTTCCTATTTTGAAATCATTTAAAATTAATTTAATTATAAAAAAAACATTTATTTCAGAAATATTCTTATAAGCTTGTAACGGAAGCTTTTATGATGTTATAATAGTGGAAAATAGTCGCACCCATCATATAAGTTAAAAAAGACATTCTTACCTTAATTTTGTCGAAAAGGCTATAAAGAACCTTGTTTGGAAAACAAAAAAAGATTTCTTCATAAACATATTATAGAAAGTAAAACAAGTGTATAAATGAATTTAACCCATAGTCTATAGAATAGTAATAATGCTTTGAAATATATTTTTAAGAAACATGGATGTGGATGATAAAGAGGTCCCAATAGATACTTACATAAAAAAACCTCAGATAATAAAGAGATTGTGAAAATAACCCTTACCTTGTACTTTTCCTTGGTCGAAAGTAGGTTAACATCTTTTATAATGGTAAAATAATTGTTATTAAATTATACAAGAATCTTATACATTAATATGATATCATATATGATCTTTTAACATTGCTTTGTTAATAATATCTTTATTATCGTCGTTTCGGGTGTTAACTGATTCGTTTTCCTTTATATGATTTGTCACATAAGTAATGTTTGTTATGGATAGGATGCATCTTATTCATATTCAGAATGATTTTAAGTCTTTAAACATTATTTTTAATCATCTAATTAAAATTAGTCTTGAATGGATACGATGGGGAATGAATCTCATCGTGTTCGTGGAGACGGTAATTCGTACGTACGCACGGGCGACAATATAATTCTTTTGATATTAAAATAATATAAAATTGGATAGTATATCATATATAAAGAATCATTATCATGATATATTTATTATTTACATCAATTAAACATCATTATTATATCCATCCAAATAATAATGTATCGAATAACAATTACACCACGACGTGGAGATGATAAACCGTACGTACACACGTATGGTGACATGTCATTCAATGGATGGATAGAATAATGAATATGGATGTAAAATATTTATAATAACATTACATTATATAGAATATACTTGAGTTATTATTTTATAATGGAAACAACAATGAAAGAGGAAGTGGAAGAAGAAAATAACTTGAAAGAGGTGATGAAATATTTACCTCTTCTTCGGGTTGTTCCTGTTGATTTGATCAAAAGGGATCCATAGGTTGTCTTTATGACTAAAGGAATGCCTATATGATGAAGGGAGGACAGTTTAGAGGGTATTTTGGAAGATTTTGGCCGATCCAAATGGCTTTGAAGGTGTGAATTTGAGAGAAGGGGAAGTGACATTTTATAAGAGGGGTGAGGGGTACCTTAGGAAAATCTAGAAATATTATTTTATAATAAAATAATTTTCGGTTTCTAATGCCTCCAAAGTGTATTATTTAAAATATAAGGTGGTTATGAATCTAAAAACACTCATATAAAAGGTTTTAGACAGGTTTGGGTCACTATATTAACCTTATCTTTTAGATTTAACTCTTAGTTAAATAGTTTGACATTTACCATGTCTCTTTGTATTTTTATATTATATGATTAATAAACTTACTATATACTTCCAAGAGAACCCCAAGAGGTTAATTAATGATAAAAATATCATTATATAAGTCTTTTTTCTGAACCTTATATTTTTAGGTATAGAATATCAATTAATAATATAATATTTGTTTTAAAAACTCATTTTTGTCAATTTTGACACTATTTGGTATTTTGTTTTTTCTAAATTCATAACAGTATTATTACTTCTAAAAAAATTTATATAACCAACCCTAATATGTCATATTAACCTAGAAAAATAGTTTAATTCATAAAAAGTCTGAAATTACATTTATTTGGATATTTATAATATCAATTATTTTAATATTTCATTAATTAGGTAATTACTGCATCATCATTGTGTCATAGATAAATTAAATTATTTAATGTCTCAAAAATATAAATAAAATAAGATTATGTTGAAAATGTTTTTATCTTTCTAATGAATTTTTATAGCCGAATTTAACTTATGTATAACCCTATATTAAAAATGTTTTAGTTATTAAACTTTGATTTTAACTTTTTTAACTCTTCCTTGAATTAAATAATAATAAATGTCCTAATCTAATCCAAGTGGACCAAAGAGGTTCATATTTTATTCCTAAGGTTGTTTTTGGTCAAATTATACTTATCCAATAGAATTAGTACATGTGTTCGGGTAATAATAATATCATTTTTACCCTTAATTACCCTATTTACTTTTAACTGTGGTAAATAAAAGTAAAAAGTTACCATTCACCAAAAATTATTTTCATCTTATTGAACTACATTTTACTTAATGATATCAAATGTGTCTCTTGGATTTTTTAAATTCCACTCACAGAAGTAGTAAAATTATGTTTTATGTGAATTTTCAAATTCTCTGAGGAGGTTGGTAAAAGACGCTAAAAAGTTTAATAAAATTTTTATATATATTAAATTATTATAAACTGAATCCAATGAATTACATTGAACTTATATAGGTATTATGTATCTATTTTGACCAAAAATAAATTTAAATAAAAATTCGGTTTTAAACAGTAACTCAGTGTTTTTCACTATTCATCAAAAATTGAACGTTTTCAGAAAAATACAAAAAATTCACCCTAAGCTAATTTAAATATTCCGAATCCAAAACTGAATCCATTTTGAATGATAAAATTTATAAAATTTCAAAAAGTGGGTATTACTATTCATAACATCTAGTTTGATTGGTTGTGGTGTGTTAGAACTCGAAGTTGCGTGCAACACACGCTACTGTATTATTCAAAGAGAAGCGTATCATGGAAGCTTGGGGTGTTACATTCTACCCTCCTTGAAATGATATTGTCCTTGAAATTTCTAGAGTATTACTGCGTTAAAAGACTCGAGTGGTTCTTCATCATAAGTTCCTCAGGTTCCCACGTTTTCTCTTCCATATTATGATTTCTCCATAGAACTTTTACCAGACGAGTCGTCCAGTTTCTCAACACTTGTTCTCTTGTATCAAGAGTCTTGACAGACTCTTCACAATAAGACAGATCGGGTTCCAGTTCTAATTCCTCATAGGTGAGTACATGCGTTGGGTCAGGCATGTATTTTCTCAACAATGATACGTGTAATACATCGTGAAATTTGGAGAGACCTGACGACATTGCCAAATGGTAAGATACAACCCCAATTCGTTCTAGAATTTCGAAAGGTCTGATGTACCTGAGACTCAATTTACCCTTATTACCGAAACGTATAACACCCTTCCATGGAGATACCTTCAAGAAAACATGATCTCCTTCCTGAAATTCCAAATTCTTCCTTCGGTTATCAACATATCTCTTCTGCCTACTTTGAGCTGCTTTGATGTGGTTTTCGATTACCTTCACCTTTTCCATCATTTCCTCTAAAAGTTCAGGGCCTATGAGTTTTCTTTCACAAACATCATCCCAACAGGTTGGTGTGCGACATCTCTTTCCATATAATGCTTCATATGGTGCTATCTGAATACTTGAATGGAAGCTATTATTGTAGAAAAACTCTAACAGAGGTAAATATTGATCCCACATACCCAAAAAGTCAAGTGAGCATGATCTCAACATGTCTTATAAGGTTTTAATAGTTCGTTCTGATTGTCCATAAGTTTGGGGGTGGTAGGCAGTGCTTAAATGAAGTTCAGTATCCAGGGCTTTCTGAAGACTTTTCCAGAATCTTGATGTAAAACGGGGATCAAGATAAAAAAAATCGATAGTCTTACTCCATGAAGTCTTAAAACATCATTAATATATAGTCTTGCTAAACGTTCAAGTGTTAAATCTTCTCTTATAGCAAGAAAATGTGCTCAATTGGTAAGGCGATCAACAATGTCCCATATTACATCATTACTTCTAGTAGTATTTGGTACTCCGATGAAAAATTCCATCATATTATTATCTCATTTCCACTCAGGTATGAGGAGAGGTTTCAAAACTCCTCTAGGTTGTTTCCTTTCAGCTTTCACTTGTTGAAAAACCATACATCTTAACACAAAATCAGAAATCTGCCTCTTCTTGTTGTCCCCCCAAAAAATGTTCCTTCAAATCTCTATATATTTTGGTGCTCCCAAGGTGTATAGAGAAATTTTAACTATGAGAATCATACAAAAATTCCCCTTTTAGATCAGGTATATCGGGAACAGGAAGTCTCTTCCCAAATTTCAAAATTCCTTCTTCATACACAAAGTCACTCAATCTCCCATCATTCCAACTTTAATATTCTTTTGAAACTCTTCATCACCAGTCTGAGAACTCTTTATCCTTTATAATAATGATGGTTTGGCAATCATTTGAAAAATTATTGATGTTTCACCTTCTATGGTGATTCCTATATCCATCTATACTAGATCCATGTATATAGGACTCGTTTCAACTCTCATCTTGTTAAAAAATCCATGATACTTTCTTCTCAAAGCATCTTCCAACTTATTTTCCTTCCTCGGGTGGTAGTGTATAGTGAAATCATAATCCTTGAGTAGTTCAAGCCATCTCCTGTGCCTCATGTTGAGTTCTTTCTGTGAAAAAAATATACTTCAATCCCATGTGATCATTATAAATCTCACATTTTCACCATATAGATAATGTATCTATATCTTCAAAGAAAAGATTACAGTAGTTAACTCAAGATCATGAGTATGATAGTTTTGCTCATGAATTTTCAGCTGTCGTGATGCATAGGTAATAACTCTATCATTCTGCATAAGGACACAACCAAGTCCTTTCTTCGAAGCGTCACTATAAATAACAAAACCATCATTTCCCGATGGTAGATTCAAGATAGGATCATTGACTGATCTTCCCTTAAATTATTCAAAACATTATTCACACTCTTTTTTCCAAACAAATTTAACCCCTTTTCGTGTGAAATTTGTTAATGGGTTAGCCAAGAGGGCAAAATTCTAGACGAAACGTCAATAATAACCTGGTAAACTAATAAAACTGCGTACCTCAGTTATACTCTTCAGTACTAGCCATTCTTGGATTTCTTTGGTCTCTGAAGCATTAACTAAGATTACGTCCTTAAAGAAAATATGTCCAAGAAGAGAAATCTCCTGAATCCATGATTCACACATGATAAACTTCCCGTATAATTCATGTCTTCTAAGAGTCTTCAGGATAATGCGCAAGTGATTTTCATGATCTTCGTAGCTTTTGGATTATACCAAGATATCATCAACAAATACTACTAAAAAATTATTGAGATATTCCTTGAAAACTCTATTCATTAGATCCATGAAGACAAAGGGTGCATTAGCCAATCCAAAAGGAATTAATGTAAACTCATAATGCCCGTACCTGGTTCAAAATGTTGTTTTCCAAATGTCTTCCTTCTTGACACACAACTAATGATATCCAGATCGAAGGTCAATCTTTGAAAAGTATTGAGCTCTATGAAGATGGTCAAATAAATCATCAATGCAAGGTAGGGGATACTTTTTCTTTATTGTTATAGCATTGATCTCCCTGTAGTTAATGCACAACCTCATAGATCCATTTTTCTTCTTAACAAAAAGGATAGGGGCTCCCCATGGAGAAACACAAGGGAGAATAAATCCCTTATTACTCAATTACTCTAGTTGTTTCTTTAGTTCTCCTAATTCCACAGTGGCCATTATATAATGGGTCTTCTATATGGGCCTTGATCCAGGAATTAAATCAATGGAAAACTCAATTTCTCATTTTGGAGGATGTCCAGGTAAATCTTCTGGAAACACATCAACATATTCTTTCCCAATAGGTACATCCTCTATTTGAATATTCCTTTCCTCACCCACAATTATTTCATTCTCTTCCTCCCCAAAAATTGAATTTAGTTGAGCTATTGGGGGTGGATCTAGATAAGAATTTGGTGGTGACGTTTCTGCTCTAAAGATAAGGTACTCTTTATCATCATCAAAAATTGTAACATCCTTCTTCTTATAATAAATTTTCGCATCATGGTCTGAAATCCAATCCATACTGAGGATTATATCAAATTCAATCATGCGTATGACGATGAGATCAGAAGATAAAGAACATTTATATTCCCTAATAGGGACTGATTCACAAAACTTTGTTGCAATGATACTTCCCTTAGGAGTTTTGACTGAAAACTCCCTTGTTAAATCAAATGGGAAATATCTAATTTTCTTATCAAACTGGGAAGATATGAAACAATGCAATGATCCAGAATCAAATAAATCATTTTCTAAACTTGAGGAAACCATTAATTACCCTCCACCACGTCTTTTAGAGCTTCAACCTTAGCAGTAGTTATAGAATAATCTAGGCCTTTATCCCTTGGAATTTTCTGAGGTAAGTTACCCTGACTCTTAGGAAAATAATTCTCATAATTCCCCCTTTCTCTAAAATTGTATCATTCAACATTTACAACCTCTTTCTTCCCCTTCAAATCACCCGATTGGTGGCCTTTTTCACCATACTTGTAACAGACTCCCATTCTCTTCAGGCAAGTATTGGTGTGTTTCTTCCCACATTTACTGCAGGATGGATATTCATCTATTCCTTCTTCCCCCTATTTCCATTTCTAGAGTGTTCGACAGATCTCTTCTTCTCTTTTTTTTATTTAATGTCGTATGCCTTGGATAATTCTTTTTCTATCTTGATATCACATGAGACAATATCTTCGTATGATGAGAAGGATTGTGAGACTAATGCTCAACGGAGAAATGGTTTTAACCCATCAAAGAAATGATCAATATTACTTCTTGGGTTACGTATATAATCTACAGCATGCCCTCCTAACCTTGTAAAGTTAGCTTCATACTTTGCGACATTCTCATCCTCCTTTTGCCTCAGACTTATAAATTGCCTTTCCATATCTGCTCGATGGTCACGAGGAAAGTATTTTTCTAAGAAAATTTCTTTAAACTCCCTCCATTCCATATTGTATACTTCATAATATTTATTTGTTTTTTGAATCAACGACCACCATTGATCGGCATCTCCAGTGAGGCGATAAACTACCATGACAACTTTTTTCCTTTCGCTACTCCCCAAGGCGTAGAATATTTTCTCTAAGGAATTTATCCATTGCTCAGCCACTAATGGATTTGAACTCCCATTTAATGTTGGTGGTTGTTTCCTCATGAAGCGATCTAACATTGATCCTCCATGTTTTGGATCAGGGTGCTCTATACGGGTAAGGTTATTATTCATAACTTGAGCGAGTTATCCCAATATGGTGATAAGCAGATCAGCACCAGTTCTATCACCAGCTCCACTATAATTATCTTGAGCAGGAGGGAAATCCCTACATAGAGTGCGTGCATTGATATAGTTTCCATTCCTTCCACTAGGAACCATTTCTAAACAATGGCATAAACTTGACTAGTTTATGAATCGAAATAAATTATTCATAACTTGTAAAACACTTGACATAAACTGAACAGTTTATGGATATAATCCATAATAATATAAAATTTTTCTTTGAGGAAGTATATACTCATAAACCATTCATAATGGTTTGTAATGAAAATGAGAATTATCCTAAGCATGTTCCCGGGAGTGTCGTAACCAAGAGTGCAGCAAGGCCCGTTGTCGTGCAACAGTTCTCGTTCGAGTCTAGCTCAAAGTGGTGTTTTTGGGTTTTACCCCTAGGTACATCTATTCCAGAGCCGCCTCTACCTGCTCATATCTAGAAAGGGATGTATGGCTTGGAAAACTCACAAAATCTCTACAATACCAAAATTCTATGAAGTTCTTCTATACTAATCCTCAAAGTCTATCTTATGGTTATGTTCTCCAATTAGAGTTTATCTAAATCTAGATTCCAATGTTTGTACTAATTTCTTCTAATACCAACTATAACACCCTGACCCCAGAATCCTAGAGTCAGTGCATTATTACGTATCATTGTCATGATCACAAAAGATCAAGTCTCGAAAGACCAATTAGTTTAGTAGCCTTGGAAGTAATAGATACATTCATAAGGTTTACATTACATCATAAAATGGAAAACTACAACAACAATGTTTCCATAGACAACACTGAGATACCATAGACTCTCCCTGCAGGTCAGTTATAATATAATTCTTCACATCCTGGAAAAAATATAACATAGAAAGGGGTGAGCTCAGATTCTCAGTAAGGATAACAATATAGTGGAAACTTTCATAAATAAGCATAAACATTTAAGGCAATGTATAAGACTAAAACAAAAGCCTTTTAAACTTGAACTTCAGCATAATATGGAAAAGTTAAAATCAAATAATTCCATTTACTTACTCACATGGATATTCTAATGGTCGAATATTCACATGCAATATCAATATCCACTTTCATAATTATTGATTGCATAATTCCAGACTTTCATAACCACATAGTCAAGGCCTTGTGCCAAGACTACAAATAAGATTTTTGTCCAGGCCTTGTTCCAAGACACTAGTTTGTCTCATGAGACCTACAGATGCATCGAGGAGCTATAACGTGATCCACCTGTCACATACTAAGTCCAATGCATTCCTCATATGAAAATGTTTAAACATAACATAAACATTCGTATTAAAACTAGCATACGAAAATTCAATACTTTATCCATAAACCATGAATGGTATAAAAATAAAACATCCAAAGTCAAACATATCACAAAACCTTCAATACAATATTGAAGTCTTGTATCATAATAAATAAAATTCAAATAAACTTAAAATCCATCAAAGGATGTTAACATAGATGAAATCAAAACCTTTTTTATAGAAATATCTCTTTCTATTTTAAAATAATTTAAAATTTATATAATTATAAAAAAATAATTTATTTTGGAAATATTATTATAATATTTTAAGGGAAGATTTTGTGATGTTATAATGGCAGAAAATAGCCACACCCGCCGTATAAGTTAAAAAAAGACATTCTTACCTTAAGTTTGTCGAAAATGTTATAAAGGACCTTTTTTGGAAAACAACAGAAAGATTTATTTATAAACATCTTATAAAAAGTAAAACAAGGGTATAAATGACTTTTACCCATAGTCTATAAAATATTAATAATGTTTTGAAATACATTTTTAAGAAACGTGGATGTGGATGATAAAGAGGTCCCCATAGATACTTACATAAAAACAACCTCGAATAATAAAGAGATTGTGAAATTAACCCTTACCTTGTACGTTTCTTTGGTCTAGGGTATGTTAACATCTTATATAATGGTGAAATAATTGTTATTAAATTATACAAGAATCATATACATTAATATGATATCATATATGATCTTTTAACATTGCTTTGTTAATAATATCTTAGTATTATCGTCGTTTCGGGTGTTAACTGATTCATTTTCCTTTGTATGATTTATTACATAAGTAATGTTTTTTATGGATAGGATGTATATTATTAATATTCATAATTATATTAAGTATTTAAACATTTTTTTAATCATCTAATGAAAATTAGTCTTGAATGGATACGATGGATAATGAATCTAATCGCGTTTGTGGAGACGATAATCCGTACATACGCACAAGCTACAATATCATTCTTTTGATATTAAAATAACATATAATTAGATGGTATATCATATATAAATAATAATTATCATGTTATATTTTTTTATTTACATCAACTACACATCATTATTATACCCATCTAAATAATAATGTATTGAATAACAATTATATCACGACATGGAGACAGAATGTCGTAGTACGCACGTATAGTGACATGTCATTCGAAGGATAGATAGGATAATGAATATGGTTGTAACATATTTATAATAACATCACAGAATATAGAAGATAAATGATTTATTATTTTAGAATGGAAACAATAATGAAAGAGGAAGTGGAAGAAGACAGGAACTTGAAAGATGTGATGAAATATTTACCTCTTCTTCGGGTTCTTCCTTTTGATTTGATCAAAAGGGATCTTAGGTTGGTTTTATAACTGAAATAAGGCCTATATGATGAAGGTATGATAGTTGAGAGGGTATTTGGGCACAGTTTGGCCGAGCCGAATGGATTTTATGGTGTAAATTTGAGAGAAGGGGAAGTTCCCTTTTATAAGAGGGGTGAGAGGTATCTTAGAAAAAGCTAGAAATATTATTTTATAAAAAAATAATTTTCGATTTATAATGTTTCCAAAGTATATTATTTAAAAGCTAATTTGGGGATGCATCGAAAACCACTCAACCAATAGGGTTTAGACAGGTTTGGGTCACTATATTAACCTTATCTTTTAGATTTAACTCTTAGTTAAATAGTTTGACATTTACCATGTCTCTTTGTATTTTTATATTATATGGTTAATAAAATTACTATATACTTCCAAGAGAACACCAAGTGGTTAATTAATGATACCAATATAATTATATAAGTCTTTTGGATTAACCTTATATTTTTAGGAATATAATATCAATTAATAATATAATATTTGTTTTAAAAACTCTTTTATGTCAATTTTGACACTATTTGTTATTTTGTTTTTTCTAAATTCATAACAACATTATTACTTCAATAAAAATTCATCTGAGCAACCCTAATATGTCATATTAGCCTATAAAATTAGTGTAATTCATAAAAAATCTAAAATTACATTTATTTGGATATTTATATTATCAATTATTTTAATATTTCATTAATTAGGTAATTAATGCATCCTCATTGTGTCATAAATAAATTAAATTATTTAAAGTATAAAAAATATAAATAAAATACCATTATTTTTTAAATATTTTTAGTTTTCTAATTAATATTTATAGTCGAATTTATCTTATGTGTAACCCTATAATGAAAATGTTTTAGTTATTAAACTTTGATTTTAACTCTTTTAACTCTTCTTTGAATTAAATAATAATAAATGTCCAAATCTAATCCATGCGGACCAAAGAGGTTCATATTTTATTATTAAGGTTGTTTTTGGTCGAATTATATCTATCCAATATAATTAGGACATGTGTTAGGGAAATAATAATATCATTTTTACCCTTAATAACCCTATTTACTTTTAACCGTGGTAAATAAAAGTAAAAAGTTACTATTCACCAAAAATTATTTTTTATCTTATTGAACCACATTTTACTTTCTGATATCAACCATGTCTCTCGGGTTTTTTAAATTCCACTCATAGAAGTGGTAAAATTATGTTTTATGTGAATTTGCAAATTCTCCAAGGAGGTGGGTAAAAGAGGGTAAAAAGTTCAATAAAATTTTTATATATCTAAAATTATTATAAACTGACTCCAATAAATTACATTGAAATTATATAGGTATTATATATCTATTTTTACCTAAAATAAATTTAAATAAAATAAATAATTATTTAAATAAAAATTCGATTTTAAACAATAACTCAGTGTTTTTCACTATTCATCAAAAATTGAAAGTTTTCAAAAAAATACCAAAAATTCACCATAAGCTAATTTTGATATTCCAAATCAAAAAATGAAGTCCATTTTTAAATATAGAATTTATAAAATTTCAAAAATATGGTATTACTATTCATAATGACTAGTTTGATTGGTTGTGGTGTGTTAGAACTCGAAGTTGCGTACAACACACGTTACTCTATTATTCAAAGAGAAGCATACCGTGGAAGATTGGGATGTTAAAAACTTCATGAACCAACCTTTACAAATCCAATTATTTAAAAAAAACTCATGCCTTTTTCATATTTTTATAAGGCCTTCAAGGAAACGGTGTCACCTTGGGTACATAATTTTCAGTACCACTTCCAGGGAATCCATTCCTTTGTCTTGGATATTTGTCAGCATACTATGTCGAAAATCATTTGGGGGTTCTAAAAAATACCTTGGAAACACGATTTTTCAACAAATACAATCAAACCAAGAATGATTCAATGTTTCCTTGAGGAATGTTTTCCCAACAATCTTTCCCTTTGGTTTTATGGAAAACTCTTCACATCTTGATACCTCATTAGTGTTTCTTCCATTTTCTACCAACAATATCCTCCTAAAATTATGATTTTAGTCAAATTTTTACTCAACACACACTCTAGTCCAACATAATCCATGATCATCATGGGAAACAAGGGTATTATGAAATGTTCATCAATGAATCACATTATTCCAAAACCACTCAACTTATTTCATCACAAACCTCGTCTATCATGATATATATACTTTGATTGATCACCTTTATCATTGTCAGATTTAAAACTCACCCTAAATCACTAATTGGTTTTTTTTAATGATTAAATATTCCTAAGATAATCTTTGATAGCTCCACCTACATCACATATTCCCTTTCCATCTTCTCGAAATCTCTCGATCAATACATTTTATCCAATTTTATATCCTCAATTTCCCCCCCTTTTTCAATGAAACTAAAGGTCATTTCATTAAAGCCTCAAATAGGGTAAAGAACAAAGATTATTACATTAATGAAAAAACACATGATACCTTAGGGAGAGGGGGTCACACATCCTCATTTTTCAGGTGTGGGGAATTGATTGAACTCTCAGATCTAGTTTATCTTATTCAAATACTTCTTTGGGTAGGGCTTTTGTCAGAATATTTTCAATCTATAGTTCAATAGGTACATACTCAAACTTGAAAATACCTTGTACTACTATATAAAAAATAATCTGATTGTCTCTTATCTTGAAATAAATTAAAATGTTTCATCAGTTTCGATACCTTTTATCTAGGAGTACCATTTTTACACTAGTCATGATTTGTTTTGAATCACTGCACCATCTTCATTCATATTGTTTCAAAAAATCCATTTAGTCCCAATTTTATTCTTGTATATTGGCCTCAAAACAATCTCCCATGTCTAATTCCTCTCAATTTGGTCAAGCTCTTCATTTATAGCCAGAACCCAATTCTCATATCCAGATGCTTGATCAAAACATTTAGGTTACACCTATGATAAGTATGATGCTTGCGATAGAGTCTTCATTCTCTTTTTCTACACTAGCACTGTCTGATTACCAATAATGTTATTTCTATCAATTTTGGACATTCTCTTTGATCCTTGTACAGATATTGGATTTTGGTCATCATTTTCATTATCTGAGTCTTCTTTTAATTCTTCCTCTGAAACCAGAACATCCCCTGATCTGCTTATCTCTTCATCACTATACTCCTGAGACTGATCATGTATTTTCTGAATATTATGCTCATTCTCTAGTATAGTTACATCATCACCCTCAAAAAACTTTCTCAACCACTTATTGAATCATTTATATGATTTTATTTTCTCTTAATAGCCAATAAATATCTATTTATCTCTACAAGATTCAAACATCATGTGTTTCTACTTATTGATAATGAAACAATTACTTCTGAAGACTTGAATGTACTTTAATGTTGGATTCTTTCCATATCATAGATCATATGTAGTTCTTTATTCTCTTGTACAATCTAATTCTCTATTTGATGCGAAGACTGATTTCATCACTGCTTCTTTCCAAAACATATCTCGAAGGTCTTTCTCAATGAGAATTTTTCTAGAATTGTTGTTGATAATTTGATTTCATCTATATACTACTAACTTATGTTATGGAGTTATTAATATTGAAACTTGGTTTCTTATCCCATGTTTCTCAAGATAATCCTCTACTTGGATATTTGTGAACTTTGTTCCATTATCTGTTCAGATCTTCCAAATTGTTAGTCCCAACATCTTCTCAACTTCCCTTTGATAAGTTTTTATGAAAATGAACACCTCATATTTTTTGAGTGATTACTAAAACCCATATCATTCTGCAGAACACATCGAATTAAGAGAACATAATATATACTACCATCAATAACTCTCAGTGAAATTGTTCTGCACACATCAATATGCACTAACTCAAGAAACTCTTTTGACCATTTATCTTTTTCCATATATGTGTCTTGAATTATTTTTCCCTGTTGAAAAGCATCACATGTATGGGTATGATAACCTGATAATATTTGGAGGTCTCGATTAGGATCATATTTCACTAGATATTCTAATGAAATTTGGATCAAATGACTAAGGTGTTTATTTAATAACTTTTTTTGTTCATCCTTGAAAAAACAAATATCTTCATCTCCATTTAGAAGGTAGAGATTCCCTTTTGTATGATTTCTATAAAAAACCACTACACCACCTTTTTACTTGATGATAAAAAATTTCTTGGAAAAGGTTAGGGAATGTATTGAGTTGCATAGTTGATTGATACTAAGTAAGTTGTGACTTAGACCTTCAACAACTAAGATTTCAACATGTATCATGTCTCTTCCCCCAAACATGGATTTTCTTGATCCAACAATCTTCAGGCATTTATTAGTACCGAATATTGTGATACCTTACTTATCTTACCTGATTCCATTCACCAAATCATTATTTATTATCATATTATAGGTCCACCCACTATGAGTGATCCATATTCTAGTGTGATCGAATGCTTTAGAAGTAATCTCTACCGTTATTGCTTTTTCATCTTTTTTCTTTTTGATCCATGATTTTAACTTCATACCTAGTATGGATTGATAATATTTATCTTCCTCAGTGTATATTAAAATAGCTTCATCTTTAAATTCTATAACTCTAATTTTAATTTTATTCTCATTTTATGATAAATTTAATTGATAATTATGACCACCTTCATTCTGCTTCAACACATTTCTCTACATTATCGATGAGTAAAATCTTTACATGTGGCCAAATCCTCCACAACTTAAACAATAACCATCAAATGATGTTATGGAATATTGAGTCCTATATGGTTTCCTCTATTGGCCTTGTTCTCTTTGGTATCTTTTAACTATTAAACATGCATTTTTTTAGTCTCCCATCCTTCTAAAAAAATTAAACCTAATGTGGGGTGCATTCCCTTATGTCACTTCTACACCACTAGTTGTCCCTTGGGTTATCTAAGTATTCTTTTCCTGATACATACCCATATCAATCTTTAATATTAGATCGGGTGCTTCCTATATGGCATCAATTATTAGAAATTTTTTTTTTTGGTTAAGCCTTATATCAGTCTTATAATTTAAACATGAATGATTATTCTTTTCTATTAATTGAATAATCTAATTTCTCGATAACATATTAGGAGTTAGGATTTTTTATTAATCCTTAACTTTTTTTGCATCAGGATAATGAATTCCTCTTCAAGTTCTTTAATGAATTTAATTTATTCTTTAACTGTGTTATTCAAACCATCAGTAAAAATTTTCTGTTCTTTAACTTTAAGTTTATTCTCACTAACCATTTCCGAGTCCTCTGGAAATGAAGAATTGAGATTCTTAATTTCTTCCATTAGATGAGAGTTCTCTTCTTTCTACTGCTGCACATAGAGTTTTTCATCTCATGCCACTTTGTTGGATTTCTTTTTTTTAGATCTCCAAACATCTATCTCCTCAAGAGAGGCTTCCAATTCAATATGTAGATCAACCCTTCCTTTGTCTTCTTCTTCACCACTACCAGTTTCTTCCCTTTTTGGGGAATTTCCAAAAACTACCACCATAGCATTTGCTTCATGATCCTTACAGACTTATAATTATTCTACCACATATTCTTCTATACTCTCATCTTCTTTTAAAAGAAAAAGCTTCTTTCTGATGAAATTATTCTTAAAATTTTTCTTGCCTTTCATGTAGGCTGAATACTTCTTCATAGTTATTTTAACTTTATCCTCTTCATATTCTTAAAACATTTTAGGGTTCCTTGCTGCAAGATGTCCATCCTTTCCACATCAAAAACATAAAATTGATATTTCCCTTTAATCTTACCTTTACCTATTTGAAGATTTTATGAAAGTAATGACACCACCTCATCCATCTATTCATCTTTCTGAGCATCTTCATTAGTGAGATTCTTCATGGACTTGAATTCCACTTCTTTGGAATTCCATTTTTCTATAGACTCATTATCATCATTTCTAATCTTGTATGCAACAAGAGTATTGTGGATGCTATCCAATTTTAGTTCCTTTGGATATTTATCTTCCCATTGATAAACTTTTGGATTAAACTGAGGTGGTATTTTTCTCACGATGTGCCTAAAAATATTTATATCTTCAATAATTTACCTGAGGCCATGCATTTCTTCCCAATAAATATTCACCTAATAAAATAATGAATCACCATATTCATTATGGTGCATTCCCAGATCCTCATACTTGTTCTATAGAACCTTTATCGTTGCTTCTCTAAATTTTGATACACCCTTATAAATATTCAAAAACTTTTCCCACATAGAATGTTATGAATTATATGACATCAATTTTCTATATATTTCATTGGATAGAGATCCCCCTAAAGCATTGATTCCTTTAGAATCAACATCCAATTCCCTTTAGTCAGCTTTTGATAAAGCACCACTATCGATATTGGCCAAAATTATATGCATTGATACTATAAAAACATCCATTCCTAATAATCTTAAGTATTTTTGAATCTAATTATTCCATAGTTTAAATTTTCTTACTTTGAAGATCATAATCCCTTTGTGATTAACAACCACCATTTCTTTTACTAATAGAGAACCACTAACATTCAAACTCCCTATGATACCAATTGTTATCCTAATCAGGTTAAATAACCTGAGGGGGGGGGTTATATGTGTATGATAGATTAAAACAACTTCCCCTTAGGGACTAGTTTCGTGATTAAACAAAAAAATCTTATATCCCATTCTCTAAGAAATGTATGAACAGAATTCAAATCATGCATGAGACACACAAATTTTACTTGATTCACCCTAACTAGGATATGTCTAAGAAGAATATAATGACTATGTTCTGATGTACCAAATCCACAAAAAGTCACTAAAAATTACAATAATTGGGATATATTACTTCTATGGATAGAATCACTACCTTTATAAGGTTTGGTGTTAGCTCGCTGCTTTCCCATAGGTCACTCCCTGAGTCGCTTTCTCTAGATCACTGCTAGTGGAAAGGAACAACCTCTTCCTCTTCTTTTTCATAGTGATATGAAAATCATCCACACACAATTTATGTACTTGTAGGTACCTTCATTTTCATAAGTTCTCACATCCTCGGTTGTAGATAGATTCTCTATTGAAGTTCCACATTCATCCAACTAATAAATACTAATTTACCACAAATGTACTGGGAAATTCCTTTTTGAAGACTTTTGTGATGATCACTAACTTTATGAATCTCACCTATTTTCTAATTCTCACTTATCCTTCATAGAGAACCTTAATATTTGAAATCTTATCCAGAATTCATGAAGATCATCTCTTTCGATTGTTTTTTTAGCCTTTGAGAACATCAACACTTTCATGATGCATACATATTTTGGTTGGAATTTATAGCCTTCACAAACTCCCTTCCATTGAGAACTTTTTTTCAATAACCACCTTTATGAACCACCTTCATGAATCTGGAGCCTTAATATCTTCGTTAAGACTCACTGCTATTCTAAAGGTAGTACAGACCTATTTATAGGCATTTCCACTGATTCCAAAATCTTTTAGCCACATCATCCCCATTTTTCAACAGTCCCTCATTTTTTCATGGTTCTCCCAATATCATGAAGCTCCAGTAAAATTCTCCATTAGCGATGAATGACATAGTCAAGAAGATTACCATAAAAATATTAGCGCCTTTACAAACCACCCTTCATGAATCCTAGTTTTCTTGAAACTCATTCCTTTGAAATATTTTCAACTTATGTATGTAATTTTATGTACTGATTCCAGGAAATTCATTCCCTTTTCATAGATCTTTTTCAATATACCATGTCAACAATATCTCTGAGGTTCCATATCATACCTTGGAAACCATATTTTTCAACAAACAAAATCAACCCAAAAGTGATTCAATGTTTCCCTAAAGGATTTTCCCAAATAATATTGCTCTGGGGAGAGGATATTGAAGTGGTTCACTATTGGAGTGGGGAGAAATGGATCTCGACACATCCCTAGGGGCTTCCATTTCAAAATGTTACATAAGCCTCCAAAACCTAGTGGGCCATATCCATTGTCGGAATAATCATCTATTTCTCATATGATCATAGAAGAGCGTCTATCACCCTCCTATTAATTATTTATAAGATTGAGACTAGGCATGGGAGCCCGATAACCATATTTTTGGTTGAAGTCATGGTGGAGTTGGTGTCGTGTGGGATTGTCGCATTGACATTTCTCCTATCCTCATGTATGCGGGTGTTTGGAGAATTATTTCCCACAACTTGGGAATAGAAAAGTAAGAATATTAATCCATTAGTATAGATACCAGGACATAAATTCCCAATTCCACATCATCATACAATATTCCATAGTTGGAGAGAGAGATATACACTAATGATGGAACATATCAGAATTCCCAACGTTCAACTACCACAATTTCTGGTGAGTTCCATGTCCAACCCTCTATTTGATTGGTGTTCCCTGGCTCCGTATAACTATATCTAGTGACATTATCATAAATTTATGTCTCAAAGGATAATGGTACCCATGTTCAGAAGAAGTGTTTCAAATTAGGTTCACTGGTTATATTTCTAACACTTTCATTGGAGTGCGACCATGCGTCCACCCATGGTTTCATGTGTTGGATATTCTTGTTTCCTTATATTACCACCTTCCAAGAGTGGGAAACATTCATCACATTCAACGAATATGATTTCTCCTTGATCAAAATGGTATGATAGGATATCATTTTCTCATTCTATGTGTTGCTTCTTGGAATTCATTGCCTAGTCCGAGTCTCCATCATAAATTTAAGTATGTTCATAAAAATCATTTTCAGTGACATATATTTATTGAAACAAATTAATTATGATAATTATGTATAGGCATTCCAAGGTGCCTTGATAGGGCAGAAACCTTCGATTAGGAGTGTAGTCTTGTAGGGCATCACTGGAAGGTCTGGATGCTGGGAACATTGGTAACCTGTATTCTTCCTCATAAGAGGGCATCTCATGGAGATATCCTGGGCATGAAACATGTGGCTTCCCATGTCGATCATGAGCTATCTTATTCCAAAGGAATATATTATAAGTCTTTCACCTCAAAAAACCCATTTTTATCAAGTGGTATAATTTTGAGACAGGCCACGGGTTTTCCATATTTTGTTGATGGAAAATGATAAAAATATCCCATAGAGGAGGATCTGGGAGTTACATCCCGAAGAGGGGGAACTTTGGAGGTTTACCATTGGATGGATCTGAACACCCTATGGAAAATTAACAAGGAGTTGTGTCCCATAAAGGGAATATTCCATGCCGTGGAGGTTGATAGATCATAAATCCCTATGGAAAGAAGATCCGGGAGGTGCAACCTGTGAAGGGGGGCACCACGGTTTACTATTGGTTGGGATTGAACCTTAAGAAGACATCCTACATACCCTGTTTAGTCAACATTGATCAAAAACCATGTAATTATATGGATGGAATGGGTATTATGCATGTGATATTCTTGTCGCAAGAGAATTGATGACGATTGGATTGTGAGGGTCTTATGTATGTGAGATACCCTGGGGTTTCTAAGAGTAGTGATGGAATGGATGGAGATTACATATATGATTGGCCCAGATAGATGGAATGATCTCACTAGGATGTGGCGGCCCAAGTAAGAATAAGGATCGATTTTAGATAGATTGGATGGAGTGTATGTATTATTGGGTTTTTTGGGTTTATACATTAGAGAGGATTCTTTCGTATCCCATGTGTTTGGGAATAAAATCCCATGTAGTTCAATAAGGTAAATTGAGGCGTACACTTTAGGAGGTGGCCCATAGAAGTGGAGCGTGTTGTTGGTGATTACACATGGGGAAACCGGGGAACATGAGTATGGTTGGGGATTATACCTAAGGAGTATATCCATTGAAAGGGAAATGTTGGGTCTTTTGTGAAGAAGTGGCCCATAAAATAGAGGATGGATTCCATGGATAATTCTAACCTCTAATCCCACAGGATCCATGATCAGTGTCAGAAATAAGAGGAAGTAGTGGACATGATGATCATGTCACGAAAGATGAACTAACAAGTGATGGTGTGGGTAATATGCATGGAAGATTCCCGAGAAGGATATCATTCAATGTGAAGAGGATTTCATTCCCTATCACTCATATATAGAACAACCCATTCCTTTCACATGGAGTATGGTCGAAGTTTAACATCATCTATTGGGGATGATATTGCTTGGATGTTTTAAATTATGCATCACAGACATGGGGGAATCACTCCTTACCCCTTTGGCTTACATAATTGTAGCCCATGCACCTTTGGGAGGGGCATGGATTTAGAAATGCCAGGATGGAATGGTGTGGTGGAGTCGTCAGTCATGAGGTCCACACTAGCATCCCTATGTTGAGAAGCAAGGTGTATTATAATACATATGATGAGAAGCAAAAGATTTATCAATGCATGCATAAAGGTAAAAGGGGAAAACTCATGAGGGACCATGTAGTTGATGTGTGTAAGCTTGGAGGGCTTCACTCAAGAGGAAAGAGCAAGGCATGAATGTTTCACACAATAGGGACTTATACATAGTGTTTTGACACAAAGTCAAGACATGGAGCATCAAAGAGGGGGTATACGCAAAATAGGGTGCTTGTACACAAGGCCAGGCTTGTGAAAAAATTTTAAGTGTTGCACAAAAGGTTAGGGTTACACACAAGATGGTCCCTTTCATGAAACTTACTTAGGATGAAAGAGGTTTTTATGGGGATTACAAAACTATGGGAATAGATAAGGGAGAACTCTAAGGGAACCTATCATGAAATATATATTCCTTGGGGATTCCATGCCTTTAGTGATGTCATGGAAGATGGTTCTTAAGCACAACAGAGCGGCAATTCGATTTCCAGATGATCACCCTGAAGATGGGGGAGGGGGCCTTCTATATATAGAGGGAGTCTTCAATAATGGCATAAAATATTCTAGTTTTGAAAGAGGACTTCTATATAGTTGTACTCCATTGCTGTGGAGGACGATCTCACAAGGTTTGGTTTGAAGTTGCATTCGAAACACATGAGTTTTTTTTGTGTAGCTTAGATTCTTCCACATAGTACAAGCATCTTGTGGGCCCCTACCTTGGCCAGTTTGAGTGGACTACAGAATAGGGGACATCTGATATCACATTGGAATAAAAATGTCTTGAGTGTGGATTTAAATCTTTTGTTCACACCTCAAAAACATTCATGTTCCTTCCTTGGTTTTACTAGAATGTCCCATTGAGTCTGATGATGGATTGAGTCTACCCATAGATAGCCATTTGTGACTCCATGTAGAATTCAGCACGAACATGTAAGGAATCAATTTTTTATTTATCTTTAAACTCTATGTATTTTTCAACATACTTTCATTTCCATAATTCTTTAATTTAAACTATTCCAAAATTATTATATTCATTTTTAAAGTGTTAAAAAAATTGATCATTTGAGAAAAACTAACTTCTTTGAATCTAATGAATTTTTTATGTAAAAAATTACAACATGATTAATGATGAACTAAAATTTTCTTTTTGGTAGGATAGGATATGTTAATATATAAATCCATGTTTTTTATAAATATTATCCCTATTTCATAACTAGTTACAAATTAATAAAATATATAAAAAATATATAATATAAATGTTAATATAAAACAAACATCTGTTGTGATTAACTAAAGATTTGGATATTATGGTTGTCCTTTAAAATATGGAACCCAAAAATTTACAATATAGATATGATATGAGGCACACCACACCCGTACTACTAGATAGGGGATAAAAAACATTTTCTAATATGGTATTTGATACCATGTGAGATAAAAATATCATTATTTTACATTATTTCTATTTTCTTAACTTTACATCTCAAAAATACAATATAATACCATAAACTGATGGTTTAGTGTCTTTGATGACCAATAACATGGTAAAATTATTTTAATAAACATGTGAACACATATTTATAATAAAACTATACGATACATTTTTATAGACTTCTCATAAGTTACAATCATCATCATAACCTAAGAAATGGAAACATTAGAAAGGGGTGAGATCAAATGATCAACAAGGGAATATAACTAGTAGATATGTAATTAGAGTTAAATCATAAGAATATGAGAATACATGAGGAGGAGAGAAATATATTACTAAAAAATGGGCAATAATAAGATTTATTCATAGTGATATTAAAATGACATGTCATTTCAAATGACCAAACATATAATATAAAGGTTAGAAATATTTCCAGTCATTCATTTTTCATTTTGGGGATGTCCGGTAGTTCAGGGTCAGTTTCATAAATCATATAAGTTGTTTAATAAATAATTTTTAATTTATAAGTAGTTTAATTTTTTTCAATTTATGGAAGTAATTTTAATCTATTAAACATTTTCTTAAAAATTAATTTATTTTTTTTAAAATAATTCAAAAAAATTTGGAAGGGTTTGATATTTAGAAAGTAATAATAAATAATTTTCATAATTATTTATAGGTTTTGGTAAGTGTAAATTGAGAATTTATAAGGTTATTATTACCCTTACGCAATACCATGCCACTTAATAAGGGTAACTCATGTTTTTAAAGCAATGTGTAATGGTTAAGGGGTGTACTCATGTGTTATATAAAGTTCTTGATAAATTGTGTAAGGGTAATAATTATTTACTGAGGATTGCATAAGGGTCACCTTTATTTTATACTATTATATAAAGGAACAACTAGTCTTTGAACTATTTCATTAGTGTAACCTAAAAGAATCCAATGGTTTATAAGGGAAGTCCTCTTCTATGTAAAGATAGCTTAAGCCTCAAATAAGGGTAAGCTGATTATACAATAGGTTGTTTTAGGTTTGTCATGTCTTGGTGGCGTTATGTAAGGGTATTCACATAATGGTAACCTGAATCACACATAAGGGTAAGGATTGATTTTTAATGTTTCATATAGGTATGTTAAACTTATGTGAGCTTTGGTATAGTGTTATGTATGAATAAGACATGTTACCCTTACCAGACCACTTTCCTTGCATAATAATAATGTTGGATCTTCAGAGCATGAATAAGGGTAAGCATAATATACCCTTACATGAGCCCTTCCAAAGTGATATATAAGGGTAAAATGATTTACCTTTATACATAATCACCCACGTGCGTATTTGTAGCGAAATTTCCCTATTTTTCTGATTTTGCCTTTTTTTTATCTGTAACTACTCGAAATACCTTTTCATTGATCTCAAATTCCCAAAACCATGGGATTAAATATTTTTGACTCATATTTATTAAATAAAATATTTATAAATATTTGAAATTATCATCATTTATGATTTTAGTTATAATAAATTATATTAGATGTTTTGAATGCTTCAGTATTACTATATTCTAAATACCCGTTACTCTGAAATTGGATATACTAAACCCTCATCCCTTCATTATTCCTTCATTTTTTCTCTCATCCAGAGGACCCTCTGACACTCTCTTATGGACATCAAACTTTAATATATTTTTTGGATTATTCCCCTATAATTTCCAGGTGAGGAAAAACCTTCTCTCTCATCCATTACATAGAAATAGAATATTTTAAGGGAAAATACTAGGTAGGGGATCCTTCATCTTTTTTCTAGTTTTATATGCAAGATGGATCCTTATTTTTTTCCCTTAGGGAGTTATTTTTCAATAGCTTGGCAAATATAATAAATTGGATAATTGAAATTCATGGGAATGGGGAGTTTCACCTATATTTTTCCTAGTTTCCTCGTTCTTCATATAATTATTTATATGAATAGTATCATCAAATTAAGAACAGATTATTATTATTTTTATCCCATATTTTGTTAATTTAGTTAATCCAAATAGTATCCTGAAAAGAGAGAGTTATTATTCAAATAAGATAATTATATGGATAATTGAAATTGAAGGGTAAGGAAAATAAGTCACATGTTTTACTACTTTGATGTAATATTCTTTGGGTTTATAATTGTTGGTTCCATTATTGAAAATTATAAATGTTGAGATATTTTTTTGGAGTTATTGTTGATGTGATTTTTGAACCCTTATTATGTGATTATATGATACCACCTTCAATTAAATTGGATAAGAAAGTATATCTTGATAATAAATTGGTTATCAGTGGAAATTTTGGTCTGTGTGAGAATGAAATTAAAAAGTGAAGAAGTAAATATGATGAAAATACCCTTGTTTCAATCTGAACTAATATGTATAAATATGTGGAAATCAGTTGTGATGTGTGATTGAGGTGTTTGAGTAATATGTGATGAGATATGGTTGTGATGGAGAGTGGTGGTGATGTTAAAAAGTGGAAATTCAGGGCTTGTTGTAATTAGAAGGATATTTTGTTCTATGTTACATGGTGTTATTATAGTTTCCTAATAGTGATGATATAAATTTTTAACAATTAAATATAAATGGTATGGGTTGGAATTGATAATGAATTATTTTATTAAAATGGGAATTGTGGCTAATCTGGTTTCTGTTTAATGTGAAAGTGATGTTCTTAATAAATAATTATCATTAATAATGAGGAAAACAAGCAATTTGACTTGACATTAAAATAAAGGTGAAAATTATCTTGGGTTTTTCATCATGTTCATGTGGTCATGTTCATTTATTAGTAGTAGTAAAAGTTGTGGATGTCATGAGGCCCTTGTAGAATTTTTTTGACAGGGATAGTATTCCTATTGAAAACCCATAGGCCAATCTTGTGTGTGTGACTATTTTATATTTTATTTACATTTTTATTTCTATACACACACTGCCCATGCCAATCACTACATACCAATACCCATTTTTTTGGGGGGTATTTTTTATATCTATGATGATGAGGATTGATAGATAGACACCCCGTCTTCCCCACTACCTCTCTTATGAACAAGGTTCATACACACAAGTTGTGATGGATTAGAGACATAATTCATTTTTGGTTGGGTTGATTAGTTTAATTAGGTACCTTATAGAGGGGGGTTGTTCATGGTAGGAGGAGTATATGAGGTTTATGTACTTCATTTTCATGGAACTATACTATTTTTTACTTAGAAGTGGTTGAGATGTTATGTTGTTTCCCATGTGTCTTTGAGTAGTATGAGATAGTTTTACATAGGGTACTTAGCATAATTTATTTTCTTAAGAGTCTTTAGGAATTATTACATTATTGAAGATATGAGAGAACCATGATGTATGATATGGGGGTGTGAGAGCATAATATTACCAGAAAGGTTGTGGGGTTACCCTTTAATTGATATGATTCTTGTTATGTTACTACTTGGATGCGTTTTTTGGTGAGTGCACCTTAGTAAAAATGAGATTTTTTTGTTGAACTATTAGGTGATGTTGATTTTATTGTTTTCTCACTAGCATGTTAGTATGATCTTTACACATGGGCATGATGAAATTTGGGTGTGATCCTACCGAGTGTACATTTATTCTCACCCCATGTATATACAAACTATTTTCAAGTTTTGAGGAAGAATTCATGGACCATGCTAGACATTACTAACTAGGATTTTGGATCAGTTTCTATGTTTCTTCGTTTGGACATTGTTTTGGGTACTTATTTGAAGTCTTGGGGTATTTTTTTACTTTACACATGCATTGCGCGATGATTTTGGTTTTTGTTTTTTATTTCTTGAAGTTACTTGATGGTTTATATACTATCTTCTAAACCTACTCATATTTCTGAGTAATGCTATCCAAATTTGATATTTTTATACACTTAGTTCTAGTCTCCAACCTAGGTCCAACTAGAGGTAGGGATCGGGTGTCATTATCTATCATTATTAATTTATGAGTAAGAAGGTGTACCATTAGAGGGAGGGATAAATTAAAAGTGTTATAAATTTTTTTTGTTTAGTGTTAGGATATATTTTGGAGTTTATCATAATAAGTATAGAATGTTTTGGTATGAAAATGGTGTTAGTTCATCTTGATGTGTGAAAAAGGCTAGATAAAACTATCTAGGACATTAGATTTTAGCCCCGATCCCATCTCCATGATCTATGCAAGGAATCTGAGCTACCAAATAAATAAGTGATGTTTCATCACTTTATGGGTGTGGAGACCTAGGAAAGGCACATGGATCATAATTATTTTCATACTTATCTAAAGTGGGTAATATTAAGAAGTTAAAATTAATAAAATGATACTTAATAAAATTCCTTAAAACTTGTATTATGATATATTTGTTTTCCTGTTTAGGTATGGATCATGGGTATCTTCTTAATATGGTTCAGGCTAGTGAGTTCCAATAGGCTAACCCAATTTATCATTGGATGGTTGATCTAGTTTAGGAGGAGGATTAGTGGTAGAGAAAATTATAGTCCATCTAGTATAAGACTTTAATGAAGTATAAGGAAAATGTCTCTAATTTGGAGAAGGAACTCTAGTTAGAGGATCATGTGATCACCTTTAGTTTTTTATGTTCCTAGGAAGAGTATTGGGTCTCATTGTTTGTTATTCATATGCAAGGGTTGTATGTTAGTTATGGTCACTATATCTTAGTGACCATAGGGAGGACAATGTGTTGTGGCCCAAATTTTAGATGGTTTTCCAGTCGTAGTTTATATCATCGACCATGAAGAAAATGATTAGGTAGAATCTGATCTCTCTTTATCAAGGGAGAAAGTTTCTGTGAGGTTTAGGGATCAAGTTCAATTTTTTTTGTTTAAAATATGATATTTTTCTAGATAATGTGTCTCATGTGTGGAATCTTAAGAAGGCACTACACCATTCTATCCAGTATGAAGTTACTTGTTTTACATTGCAAAGGTAGTTAGGAGTACAGAAGAATGTGAATGTGAATGAGAGTATGAATTGATGAGGAGTTTTACTATTAGAGAGTATCTAGTAGGTTACCTCGAGGGGTAGAGTTTCTAATGGAAGATATCAGGCACTAAAACCTTTAAGGTTTATACTAGTGAAGAGTTGACCTCAAAAGCTTCCTTTCCGGAATTCAAAGTCCAGTGGTTTTTTTACATTCTGGGGGGATTTAGGCTAGTTTTATATGTCTATTTTGTCCATGGTTATCTTAAGAATTAGTTCCCTATAGATCATAAACCTCATCATGATGGAGGTGGTGTGGTTTAGTGTCAGACTTAGAAGAAGCATCCAATGAGTCCATTTTAGTAGTAGGAGAAGTGGGATTATACTCCACCAAGAAGCGATTGGGTAAGAAAAGGTCGACCTTAGGATCTTCTTCATATTCAAGGGAACTAGAGTAAGCATCATCTTGGATGTGGATGTTAGCAGTGAGGTTGGGCATCTAGATGTGGATAATTTCATGATATGAAAATATCAACACTAGAGTTACCAGATATCATTTGAGGTATGATTAACTTGTCATACACCCTTTTTCATACCTATTTTAATCTAGGATAATTTCCCTCCCTTTTTGAATATTATATAGTTTGTTATTTAAGAACATGAATAGAGAGGTTTTGTGTTCCTCTGGTGTTGACTTCACCAGTCGGAGGCAAAACCATCTTTTTTGATGTGTTATGGGAGTGTAGACTTATTATGGGTCACCATATATCAATTGGGGATATTTTATTACAACATATATAGTCGTATGATTCCATCCTCAACATAAAATAGTTGTATAACATGCATACGATTATCTAATGCTTCCACATGAGAGTCATGATATAACGACCCATTCATTACATACATTGTTATTACTTCAGAATTGAAGCACACTTATTACAACATATAACAAAACCAGGAAAGGACCGTATAGGTATAGTGTCTTTAGAAACTCGGAAACATAAACAACTGGTTCATAAATCATCTACGTTGTCTCCCATTTATTTCGTCATATCTAGAGTCCCTTTTGGCATTTCCTACTTAATAACCTTCTTCCTGACCTGGGGAAAGAAAACATACAAAAGGGTGAGCTCAAATGCTCAGCAAGGGTATACAAAAGAAATATCAATCACATCATATTCATAAGAACATAACATTTTGGAAATCTTAACCTGAAAAAGAGATTATAATTTCATAACATGGGATAAATCATAGTAGTGAAATGTAATCCCAATAATCATAACTTAAAATATGAAACTTTTTGGCATACACACATAATCATAGAGAATCATTTCTTAGAAGTCAAGACTCATATCCAATACTATCTTAGCGGAAAAATTCCATTTTTGAACCGAGTTCACTCCTCGTTTCAGTCCTGTTTCACTGAACCGGTTTAACCTGCCGTTCCAGCCATGTCTATATCATGAGATATAAATATTTACCCAATTCATTGGAGGGAGATATAGGTCCCACCCATCTCATAATGATACCATTCTTATGTGTGCCACAAAATCATAAATCGTACATCATTGCATAACCCATGTAATAAAAATGGGATTCTTAAACATCGTGACATCATAAAACAATTCATATAAGATAAAAGAATTCATAAAAATAATTCCATCACAACATAATCAAATCAATGTAATAATATGGATAGAAATAGAACCCTATATTATCTTATATGGAAAATAATTTTGATAAACACTTGAACTCCATTCTTGAGGAAAATATCCTTTCTACTTCAAAAACATTTTTTCCTTTCTTAACATGTCATACAATTTTAAACTAAAAGAAGTTGATTAAAAATAAACTTGAAAACTTGTAAATGAAGATTCCTGGAAATAATGTTTTAAAAATCCATTCATTCCGTATAAGTTAAAAAAACATTCTTCTCGTACTTTTTTTGGAAAAGTCAAAAAGTACATCGTACGAAAAACGACAAAATATTCCTTTCATATCTTTTACTAAAAACTCACCGAAGGGTAAAATTAGATTTAAACAATTTTAGGCGGATGGAAATAATATTACATATTGAGGAAACATGGATTTGGATGATAAAATATACCCCAGTAAATACCAAAGTATAAACAATCTCGGATAAAAATGAGATTGTGATATTTTCCCTTACCTTAGGTCTGATTTGCTTCGTAAGTGTCTGAACCTCCTATATAATTATTTAAATAATGTAATTGACTTATTCCATAATCATACTAATTGTTATGATATCATATATGGTCATATTCTTATCTTCTTATTAGTAATATTTCATTTCTACTTGTTATTCGGGTGTTTATTACTTTTTGTTCTTATGCGTGTTTTGTCGAATAAATTCTTATTATTCTCTTTAGGTTATAGATACCTCATTTCCAGAATGGTATTAATGTAATATATATCATATTCATTCATTCAATTCAATTATATAATCATTATTCAATTAATATCATGTAGAACGAGTCGCATCACATCGTGGAGACGGTATTCCCTACGTACGCATGAGCGATGATATCATTCCCATGATCATGGAATTGTATTGGAGTGTATGTATACTATTTTAGAATCAATATAACTTTACAATAATCATATATAGTTATTATTTACACCATTATACCCATCCAAGTAAGGTGGTGGTGGAAAATAGATTACACCATGGCGTGGAGACGGTATTCCGTACGTACGAACGCGTGGTGATTTCATTTTCCGTAGGATGGATAGATGGTGAAATAGGGTTGTTTCATACTTATAATAACATACCAGTATATGAATGATACTGATGTTATTACTTCATAATAAAACAACTAAAGAAGAATAAGTGGAAGAAGAAATAAAGTTGAAAGAATCGGTAACAGACATTACCTCTTCTTTGAAGCACCTCTTTGAGACCTCCTCTTAGGGAACTAAAATTGGTCTTTGAAGAAGACCAGGACCTCTAGGATGTTTCTAGGGAAGTGGAGAAGAGAACTTGTCAGGGTTTGGCCGAGCTTGAAGGCTCAAAGTGGTGTGAGGAAGAGAGGGAGGAGGTTCCCTTTTATAAGGGAGGAGAGGGGCACCTTTGGAAAAACTAAAAATATTATTTTATTATAAAGTCATATTCAGTTTTTAATAGATCCAAATTGATTTATTTCTAAGATAATGTGTGTATGGGTTGAAATACTCTCATACAATAGAATTTATACAAGTTAAGTCATTATATTAACCTTATCTTTTAGTTTTAACTCTTAGTTAATTAGATTGACATTTACCATGTCACTTTGTATTTTTATATTATATAGTTAATAAACTTACGATATACATCCAAGAGACCCAAAAGTGGTCCATTAATGATACACCTATCATGATATAAGTATCTTGTCCGAACCTTAGATTTTTAGGAATATAATTACAATTAATAATATAATATTTGTTTTAAAAACTATTTTATGTCAATTTTGACACTATTTGGTAATTGATTTTTGTGAAAATCATAACAGAAACATTAGTTCAAAAAAAGTTAATTAAATCAATACTATCATGTCATATTAACCTAGAAAATTAGTTTAATTCATAAAAAGTCTCAAATTAAATTTATATGAGTATTTATAACATTAATTATGTTAATATTTCATTAATAGGATAATTACTACATCATCATTGTGTCATAAATAAATTATATTATTTAATGTCTAAAAATTATAAATAAAATACAATTATGTAGGAAATATTTTGAGATTTATAATGAATATTTATAGTTTAATTTATCGTATGTATAACCCTATATTAAAAATGATTTAGTTATTAAACTTTGATTTTAACTATTTTAACCCTTCTTTAAATAAATTAATAATAAATGTCCTAATCTAATCCAAGTGGGCCTAAATGGTCATATTTTATTCCTAAGGTTGTTTTGGGTCGAATTACACTTATCCAATAGAATTAGGACATGTGTTTGGGTAATAATAATAACATTTTTACCCTTAATTACCCTATTTACTTTTAACTGTGGTAAAAAAAAGTAAAAAGTTACTATTCACCAAAAATTATTTTCATCTCATTGAACCACATTTTAGTCCTTGATATTAATCGTGTCTCTCGGATTTTTGAAATTCCACTCACAGAAGCGGTAAAATTAAGTTTTATGTGAATTTGAAAATTCTCTTAGGAGGTGGGTAAAAGACGGTGAAAAGTTCAATAAAAATTTTATATATCTAAAATTATTATAAAATGACTCCAATGAATTGCATTGAACTTATATAGGTATTATGTATCAATTTTGACCTAAAATAAATTTAAATAAAATAAATAATTATTTAAATAAAAAGTTGGTTTTTAAATAGTAACCTAGAGTTTTCACTATTCATCAAAAATTGGAAGTTTTCAGAAAAATATCAAAATTTCACCCTAGGCTAATTTCGATATTCCGAATCCAAAAATGAAATCCATTTTGAAAAATAAAGTTTACAAAATTTAAAAAAGTGGGTATTACTATTCATAACGGCTAGTTTTAGTAATATTTTAATAGCATATCGTTGTTTAGTGAAACTCGGTATTGCGTACGACACAAGCTATCAAGGGGTGTCGCGATTGCGTATAAAGCAAGCCAAGATAGTGTTGTGTGTAGTGAAAGATTCCTTTGATGATTTATATAAAACAAAATATTTATCATAAAAGTCTCGGGTGTTACATTCTACCCCCCTTAAAATGAATTTCGCCCTCGAAATTCGTCACATTGCAACAAACTGATGAGGATACCTCTCCCTAATCATATCCCCAAGCTCCCATGTAGCTTATTAAAATTGGTGGTTCCTCCATAAAACATTCACCAAGCGAGTGGTCTTGTTCCGTAGGACTTTTTCGCTACGATCCAGAATCTCTATCGGTTGTTCTTCATAAGAAAGATCTTGCTCCAGCGGTACAACTTCTGAGCTGAGTACATGTGAAGGATCAGGTATATACTTTCTTAGGAGAGATACATGGAAGACATCATGAACTTGGGAGTGATTCGGTGGAAGCGCCAATCGGTAAGCTACCTTCCCAACACGATCCAGTATTTCGAAAGGACCGATATACCTAGGGCTCAACTTTCCCTTCTTTCCAAATCTCATTACTCTCTTCCAAGGAGATATTCGTAAGAACACTTTATCACCCACTTCAAACTCTAGGTCTTTTCTTCGGTTGTCGGCATAACTTTTTTGTCGACTCTGAGCTTCTCTTATGTGTTGTTTAATAGATCTGGCATTTTCTTCCATCTCATCAACAAGATCATGTCCTAATAGCTTTCTTTCCCCAACATCATCCCAACAAGTTGGAGTCCTACATTTCTTTCCATAGAGAGCTTCATAAGGAGCCATCTGAATACTAGAGTGAAATATATTATTATAAGAAAATTCCCCCAAAGTTAGGTGTTGATCCCAACCACCTTTGAAATCCATAGAGCAAGCTCTCAACATATCTTCTAGAGTTTGAATTGTTCTCTTAGACTGACCGTCTGTTTGAGGATGATAAGCAGTGCTGAAACTCAACTCTGTATCCAGAGTATGCTAAAGACTTTTCCAAAACATTGAGGTAAACCTCAGATCCCGATCAGATATAATAGAAAGTGGTACTCCATGAAATCTTACCACTTCCTTCACATATATCCCGGCAAGATGATCCAGAGAGAAATCCTATCTAATAGCAATGAAGTGTGCTGACTTTGTAAGACGATCAACTGTGACCCAGATAGCATTATTGCGTTTGGATGTTTTAGGAAGTTTGGTGACAAAGTACATAGTGATGTTTTCCCATTTCCATTCAGGTATGGGTAATGGTTGTAACATCCACTTAGACTTATGTCTCTCAGCTTTAACTTGCTGACAAACCAAGCATCGAGAGACATATTCAGCAACATCTCTTTTCATGCCATCCCACCAGAAGTACTCTTTCAAATCCCTATACATCTTCGTGCTTCCAGTATGAATAGAGAATGAAGAACTACGAGCCTCATCCAGCAGCCCCTTCTTTAATTCTGGTATGGGAGGAACACAAACCCGATTCCTGAATTTTATTATCCCATCACAATCAAGGTTGAATTCAGGAACATTTCTCACCTTCTTTTGTAACTCTACATCTTCTTTCTGTGCCTCTTTAATCTTCACATGTATAGATGGTTGAACATTCATTTGAGAAAGATACGAGTTTCCCCTTCCATTATAATTCCAAGATCCATCCTTTGTAAATCCATAAATATTGGATCTTTTTTCATCCTCATCATGGATAAGCTAGCATGGTCTTGTCGACTTAATGCATCTGCCACCTTGTTTGCTTTCCCAGGGTGGTAATGAATTGATCAATCGTAATATTTAATCAGTTCCAACCATCTTCTTTGGCGCATATTCATCTCCTTTTGTGTGAAAATATACTTTAAACTTTTATGATCAGTATAAATATCACACCTTTCTCTATAAAGTTAATGCCTCCAAATCTTTAATGCAAAGATTACCGTAGCTAACTCCAAATCATGAGTTGGGTAATTTTGCTCATGGATTTTCAACTGTCATGTGGCATAAGCTATCACCATATAGTTTTTCATAAGAACACACCCCAGCCCCTTCTTGGATGTATCACTATAGATCACACACCTTTCTCCACTACAAGGAAGTGTGAGCACAGGTGCACTGGATAACCTTCTTTTCAACTCCTTGAAATTATCTTCACATTCCTCCATCCAAACAAACTTAACTCATTTCCGAGTCAAATTGGTGAGTGGATTAGATAATCGTGAAAAATATTTCACAAAACATCGATAATATCCATCCAAACCAAGAAAACTTCGGATCTCGGTTACTGTTGTTGGTCTCGACCATCTTTCGATAACCTCTGTTTTTGCTGGATCCACAGATATCCCCTCTTTTGAGATTATGTGACCCAAAAATGAAACTTTTTGAAGCCAAAATTCACACTTGGTAAATTTGTCATAAAGATTCTCCTTTCTTAGGGTCTTGAATACAATTCTCAAGTGATCTTCATGTTCTTCCTTGCTCTTTGAATAGACAAGAATATCATCTATAAATACTACCACAAACTGATCAAGATAGTCTCTAAAGACTCTATTCATCAGATCCATGAAGATAGCAGGGGCATTAGTAAGACCAAATGGCATCACTATAAATTCATAGTGTCCATACCTTGTACGGAAAGCCGTATTTGGTATATCCTCTCTTTTGACCATTAATTGATGATTCCCTGAACGAAGATCAATCTTGTAAAAGTATTGAGCTCCACGTATTTGGTCAAATAGGTCATCAATGCGCGATAGAGGATATTTGTTCTTGATAGTGATATTGTTAAGTTCTCGATAATCAATGCAGAGTCTCATTGATCCATCTTTCTTCTTAACAAACAGAACAGGTTCCCCCCAAGGTGACGCACTAGGGCATATGAATACCTTATCAAGATTCTCTTGGAGTTTCTTCTTCAATTCATGCAACTCAATTGGGGCCATTCTATAAGGTGTCTTTGAAATAGGCAAAGCACCCGGTATGAGTTCTATTGAAAACTCTACTTCACGATTTGGTGGAAGACACAGAAATTCCTCCGGAAAGACATTGTCAAACTCCTGTACAATGGGCATATTCTTAATCGTGAGTTCCTCACCAACCATTTGAGATAAATAACCTTTATTTAGTGGAATCAAGACCCATAAGATGGAAGAAATTTCCACTGGAATTTTATGTTCATACTTGCATCGATAGACGATCATATATTGATCTGGAATAAGAAATGTGACTTCCCTTCTTTGGAAATTGATATGAGCTTCATATAAAGAAAGCCAATCCATGCCAAGAATCACATCAAATTCCACTATAGGAAGGATCACAAGATTTGCAGGAAGCACTTTCCCACAAACTTCAATCGGAGAAGAATTATAAACTTTTGATGCAACTGTTGTGCCATTAGGAGTTGTCACAGCTAACTCAACGTCTAATTGTTGAGGTAATACAGTGATACCCTTAGAAAATTCTTCAGAAATAAAAGAGTGGGTGGATCCAGAATGAAATAAAACATTTTCTACTTTATAGTGGCTGGTAAGTGTACCTTTCACCACTTCATTATCGTACTCCACATCGCTGATAGAAATTACATGTGACATTCCTTTGTCTTTAGCCTTAAGAGTTTGTTGACGTCGATCATCATCATCAACCCTTGGTTTAGGGAATTGATTAGCATAATGCCCCATTTCCTTGCACTTGAAACATTGAAGGGTAGTAGGTTCATTCTGCGTATCCCTTCCTTTGTTTGCATCATTAGACATCTTCTTCCCATTATTTCGATATTCAATTTCCCGATGACCTTCTTTTCCACATTTATAACATTTTCTTGTCCCTTTAAGACAATTTCCTCCATGTTTCTTTCCACACTTTGAGCATAAGGGAAAACTCATCTTCTTTTCAGTGTGCTCTTTAGATTTTCCTTTGAATTCCATTTTCCTCTTCTTATCAAACCCATATGACTGATGGGTTACTCCAATATGCATCTCAACTTTGAGAGCACATCGAACAATTTCCTTGTAGCTATTGAAGTACCTTATGTCTAACGCCCTTTGAAGACTTGGTTTTAAGTCACTAAAGAATCAATCGATCTTACTCTCAGGTTGGATAATAATACCAGAAACGTACCTTGCAAGTCTTGTAAAATTTGCTTCGTAGGTACCAACAGAGTCATCATCCTTTTGCTTTAGTTAAAGAAATTCCTTCTCCATCTTTGTTTGGAGAATACGAGGGAAGTACTTATTGAAAAATAAGTTCTTGAACTCGTCCCATTCCATGGACTCAATTTCATCTCTTTGCCTCGTATTCTTGATAAGATTCCACCATTGATCAGCATCTCCTTCTAAACGATACACTGCTAAGATGACTTTATCATGTTCAGAACATTGAAGAACTGAAAATATCTTTTCAGTGGTACTGATCCATTGTTCAGCCACTAATGGATCAGAAGACCCGTTGAATGAAGGTGGATGCTGCCTCATGAAGGATTCAACAGAATGTTTCTCCTTCCTTTGCTCGTTTGGAAGTCCTGCATGATTCATAGCTTGAGAAAGTTGTGTGAGCATGGATACAAGATTTTTCATTCCATCTCCCATAATTTTTAGTTGCTTAGGGGGAAAATCATTTCATTTCCCGTCGCATTCCACATTAACACGGTTCCTTTGGGATCCAGCCATTGACTAAAACCAAGAATAATAGTGTGAGAAACACTAATTATAATAGAAAAAATACATAATCAAGAATAAAATTTCACACTTAAGGTCTTATCATAGGTTGTTCATGGAAATTTCTAAAACACTAAGACTGTTTTCTATGCTTATACTTATCCTTAGGGTTCTTACTAAGGCTTTCACATCATAGTTTCCAAAGGTTGACTATAACCTCCCTCTGATACCAACTATAACGACCCATACATTACAGACATTGTTATTACATCAGAATTGGAGCACACTTATTACAACATATAACAAAACTAGGAAAGGACCGTATAGTTATAGTGTCTTTAGAAACTGGGAAACATAAAAAACTGGTTCATAAATCATCTACATTGTCTCCCATTTATTTCATCATATCTAGAGTCCCTTTTGGAATTTCCTACTTAATAACCTTCTTCCTGACCTAGGGAAAGAAAACATACAAAAGGGTGATCTCAAATTCTTAGTAAGGGTATAAAAAAGAAATACCAGTCACATCATATTCATAAGAACATAAAATTTTGGAAATCTTAACCTGCAAAAGAGATCATAATTTCATAACATGGGTTAAATCATAGTAGTGAAATGTAATCCCAATAATCATAACTTAAAACATGAAACTTTGTGTAATACACAAATAATCATAGATAATCATTTCTTAGTAGTAAATATTCATAGCCAAGAATATCTTAGCGGACAAAGACCATTTCTGAACCGAGTTCACTCCTCGTTTCAGTCCTGTTTCACTGAACCGGTTTAACCTGTCGTTCCAGCCATGTCTATCTCATGAGATATAAATCTTTACCCAATGCATTATAGGGAGATATAGGTCCCACTCATCTCATAATGATACCATTATTATGTTTGCCACAAAATCATAAATAGTACATCATTTCATAACCCATGTAATAAAAATGAGATTCTTAAACATCTTGACATCATAAAACAATTAAAATAAGATAAAATAATTCATAAAAATAATTCCATCACAACATAATCAAATCAATGTAATAATAAGGATAGAAACAGAACCCCATATTATCTTATATGGAAAATAATTTTGATAAACACTTGGACTCCATTCTTGAGGAAAATAACTTTTCTACTTCAAAAACATTTTTCCTTTCTTAACAAGTCATACAATTTTAAACTAAAAGAAGTTGATTAAAAATAAACTTGAAAACTTGTAAAGGAATCTTCTTGGAAATAATGTTTTAAAAATCCATTCATGTCGTATAAGTTAAAAAAACATTATTCTCGTAATTTTGTCGGAAAAGTCAAAAAGTACCTCGTACGAAAAACGACAAAAGATTCCTTTCATATCTTTTACTAAAAACCCACTGAAGGGTAAAATTGGATTTAAACAATTGTAGGTGTATTGAAATAATATTACATATTGAGGAAACATGGATTTGGATGATAAAATACACCCCAGTAAATACCAAAGTATAAACAATCTCGGATAAAAATGAGATTGTGATATTTTCCCTTACCTTAGGTCTGATTTGCTTCGTAAGTTTCCGAACCTCCTGTATAATGATTTAAATAATGTCATTGACTTATTCTATAATCATACTCATTGTTATGATATCATATATGGCCATATTCTTAGCTTCTTATTAGTAATATTTCATTGCTACTTGTTATTCGGGTGTTTATTACTTTTTGTTCTTATGCATGTTTTGTCGAATAAATTCTTATTATTATCTTTAGGTTATAGATACCTCATTTCAAGAATGGTATTAATGTAATATATATCATATTAATTCATTAAATTCATTTGTATAATCATTATGCAATGAATATCATGTAGAACGAGTCGCATCACAACGTGGAGACGATATTCCGTACGTACGCACGAGCGATGATATCGTTCCCATGATCGTGGAATTATATTGGAGTGTATGTATACTATTTCATAATCAATATCACTTTAAAATAATCATATATAGTAATTATTTACACCATTATACCTGTCCAAGTAAGGTGGTGGTGGAAAATAGATTACACCACGGCGTAGAGACGGTATTCTGTACGTACGCACGCGCGATGATTTCGTTTTCCATAGGATGGATAGATGGTGAAATAGGGTTTTTTAATACTTATAATAACATACCAGTATATGAATGATACTGATGTTATTACTTCATAATGAAACAACTAAATAATAAGAAGTGGAAGAAGAAATAAAGTTGAAAGAATCGGTAACGGACATTACCTCTTCTTTGAAGCGCCTCTTTGAGACCAACACTTAGGGCACTAAAATTGGTCTTTGAAGAAAACCAGTACCTCTAGGATTTTTTTAGGTAAGTTCAAAAGAGAATTTGGCAGGGGTTGACCGAGCATGAAGGCTCAAAGTGGTGTGGGGAAGAGAGGGAGGAGGTTCCCTTTTATAAGGGAGGAGAGGGGCACCTTTGGAAAAACTAAAAATATTATTTTATTATAATGTCATATTTGGTTTTTAATAGCTCCAAATTTATTTATTTTTAAGATAAGGTGGATATGGTTCGAAATCCTCTCATCCAATAGAATTTAGACAAGTTTAGGCCATTATATTAACCTTATCTTTTAGTTTTAACTCTTAGTTAATTAGATTGACATTTACCATGTCACTTTGTATTTTTATATTATATAGTTAATAAACTTACGATATACATCCAAGAGACCCCCAAGTGGTCCATTAATGATACACCTATCATGATATAAGTATCTTGGCCGAACCTTAGATTTCTATGAATATAATAACAATTAATAATATAATATTTGTTTTAAAAACTATTTTATGTCAATTTTGACACTATTTGGTAATTGATTTTTGTGAAAATCATAACAGAATGATTAGTTCAAAAAAAAGTTAATTACATCAATAATAACATGTCATATTAACCTATAAAATTAGTGTAATTCATAAAAAGTCTCAAAGTAAATTTATTTGAGTATTTATAACATTAATTATGTTAATATTTCATTAATAGGATAATTACTATATCATCATTGTGTCATAAATAAATTAAATTATTTAATGTCTAAAAATTATAAATAAAATACCATTATGTTGGAAATATTTTTAGATTTATAATGAATATTTATAGTTGAATTTATCTTATGTATAACCCTATATTAAAAATGATTTAGTTATTAAATTTTGATTTTAACCATTTTAACCCTTCTTTAAATAAATTAATAATAAATGTCCTAATCTAATCCAAGTGGGCCTAAATGGTCATATTTTATTCCTAAGGTTGTTTTTGGTCGAATTACACTTATCCAATAGAATTAGGACACGTTTTAGGGTAATAATAATAACATTTTTACCCTTAATTACCCTATTTACTTTTAATCGTGGTAAAAAAAAGTAAAAAGTTACTATTCACCAAAAATTATTTTCATCTCATTGAACCACATTTTAGTCCTTGATATTAATATTGTCTCTCGGATTTTCTAAATTCCTCTCACAGAAGCGGTAAAATTAAGTATTATGTGAATTTGGAAATTCTCCTAAGAGGTGGGTAAAAGACGGTGAAAAGTTCAATAAAATTTTTATATATCTAAAATTATTATAAAATGACTCCAATTAATTGCATTGAACTTATATAGGTATTATGTATCAATTATGACATAACATAAATTTAAATAAAATAAATAATTATTTAAATAAAAAGTCAGTTTTTAAATAGTAACCTAGTGTTTTCACTATTCATCAAAAATTGAAATTTTCAGAAAAATACCAAAATTTCACCCTAGGATAATTTCGATATTCTGAATCCAAAAATGAAGTCCATTTTGAAAAATAAAATTTACAAAATTTCAAAAAGTGGGTATTACTATTCATAACGGCTAGTTTTAGTAATATTTTAATAGCATATCGTTGTTTAGTGAAACTCGGTATTGCGTACGATGCAAGCTATCGAGGAAGGTCACGATTGCATGTAAAGAAATACAAGCTAGTGTTGTGTGTAGTGAAATATTCCTTTGATGATTTATATAAAACAAAATATTTCTCATAAAAGTCTTGGGTGTTACACCTGTTCTCATACATGATGGTCAGTTTGTAGTTTTCATTTGTGAACTGCGTTGTCAGTTAGGCAGTAGAATTTTGGATCCTCTTATTTATTAATTAGATAGTTTTTATAGGAATCAATATTTTCTAGAATGGAGGAGGCTCTAAGGTTTATTAGATAATTTTTGTTTGTTTTTACCGAGGAGGTTATAAAACTACCCCCTCAACATATTATAGAGTTTTAGATTGATTTTCAGCCATACACTTCTTTGATTTCAATGGATCATTATTAAATGTTACCATTGATGTTGTGGGGTTTGGTGGTTCAAATAAATGATCTAATGTTGAAGGGGTTTCATCCATACTATTGTGTCTATATGGAATTCTCTGTTGATATTTTTCAAGAATTTGAATAGTAGTCTAACACTGTTTATAGACTACCAGAGGTTAAATCTTTCCAGGATTAAGAATCACTACCCTCTTTTGGTTATTGATGATATTTACATCGAGTTTGTAAGATATATTTTGTTTTCTAATACTGACTTTTGGTTTGGGTATCAGCACTTGATGATTAAGGTTGAACATATCTAAAAAACTGCATTCTGGTGTAGGTATGGGTTCTTCATGATTCTGGTTATTTTTTCCAGTGTTATGAAACCACTATCCATGTCTACGGGGATCATAAAATCCATGTTATATGTGTTTTTGGATTAGTTTTTAGTCATGTTAATCGATGATATATTGTTTTACTTGAAGTTATAGGTGGAGAATTCTTTTCATCTCATAGTTTTCTTACAGGTCCTTTGATGCCACGAGCTCTATTGAAAATTGTCCAAGTGTATGATTCCCACATGAGAGGTTCATTTCCTTTGGATTTTTTCCCAATAGGGTGTGTTCTTGGGCCCATCAATGATCATTATTTGTTTTTCTTAGGTAGCACAGAAGAATGTTACATTGATTCAAAGTTTTCTCAATATCATGGGCTATTACTGGAGGATCATACCTGATTTCTCATGGACTGTGGACTCATTGACTATATTGATGTTCAAGGACAATGATTTTATCTTGGATGGTCCATGTGAAGAATAATTCGACTTCCTAATGGTAATGATTATCTATACTCTAATGTTGTAGTTCTAGACGGAGGAGTGTGTTTGAGGTGTTCTATGATGCTTCCCATCTAGTCTTGTGATGCGTCTTGATATAGTATAAGATAGTCATATATTATGTGTGTGGGTAGTTACTCCCTAATGAGCATAACTACTATAACTATGATCTCTAGCTATAATAAGTTTCCTTTTCACTGAATCTATGGTGATATTACCTTATTGTATAATGATTTATAGTCTTCACTGATAACAGAATATTGTGGTATATATTTTCTCAAAATTACCTGAATTTATAATAATAGAGTTCAATGTAGAGTCTATATTATTATGAATTTTAGATCTCTTACACCTTAGGAAATTGAAATGTGATGGATGAATATTTGAGTAGGAATCCAGAAATTGATGTTGTTCAGGTGTCTAAAGATTCCTAGAGAGAAATAGAGGAGTTGGCATCCCTACAAATAGATATAAGGATGGTTGATGGAGGATGTTTCTTATTTTAGATGATAGTGAAGTATTATTTATGTAGTTGGTGGAGGAGTCTCAATGGTGAGATTCATGGGTGGAGGTGATGTGTAACTATGTTGGTCATAGTGAAACCACATAGGGATGGTTGTAGGATAGTCCGAACTAGATGTTGTTTATGGGGAGGTTATTTGTTCTGGAGGTTATGTGTGAGGGATTCCTTCATCAGTTTCATAGATAACTTTAAGTAGTACACCCAAGAGTATATAAGATGAATATTGGTTTAAGGAAATAGTTTTAATGGCCTAGGATGAAATGGGAAGTGGTCGGGTTTGTGGCTCAATGTTGGGTTTTTTCAATAGGTAAAGGCTAAGAACCATGTTCCTAGAAGTTTGTTGTATCCCATGGATTTTACTGAGTGGAAGTTGAATGAAATATCAATGGAAATTGTCATAGGATTAACCTGAGCTCAATGAGGGTTTGAAATTATCTATGTAATCATGGATTAACCAATGAAGTCATATCACTTCCTAGAAATCCAGAATTCGAGATTTGAGGATGTCTTATAATGGAAGTATATGGATGAATTTTTGTGGTTACATGGATTTATGGGGAACATTGCCTTAGACCAGGATACTATTTTCCCTCCTAAATTATGAGAGGATTGTATCATTTTTTGGAACTCATATGTGCCTTACCACTTCTTTCCATCATCATATGGGTGGGAATATAGATAAAATCATCTAGACATTGGAGGATATGTTGTGGGTATGATTCTTGGACTTTTGCAGATCTGGGTCAAGATACTTTCCTTTGGTTGTAAGGAAAACTATAACTTATTCACCGATACATACCTTTTTATGGATTTGTATTGGATTCCATGTCATTATACATTGAGTTGGTCCAAGTTTGAAGAGTCGTCAATCCTTATTCCTAACGTGGGTTGGAACATAAAAGGCAATTTTTAGTTTTTTCATGAGAGGATAAAGGTGGAATAATATCGGATGAAGTCTTATATCAATCATAGGAGTAGGACTTTTTAGTTCATAGTGGGGGACCATGTATTCTTAATGTTTTCTATTCATGGTGAAAATTGGAGGTTTGGACATGAGATTAAGCTATCTTCCCAGTTTTTTTGGGCTTTTCAAGGTTTGGGGTTCGTTGAAAAGGTGTCATATCAATTGGTGCTCCCACCATGGCTATGAATGGACCACTACATCTTCAACATCACTTAGCTTTGATGGTATCTTTATGAGGACTCCCTTTTTATTGATTGGGGATATTATGATATCAAAGATGATGATATGTTTATGGAGAGACTTGTATATACCCTAGATCATGGGGAGAAGTTGTTGCATGGATAGAATATTCCCTTCCAAATGTGTGGTGGAGGCATGGTTATCCAGAGTAGAGTACTTGGGACAGTGAGACGTAGATTCATTCCTAGTAATAAGATCTATTTTTATATTGTCTTAATTTTTGTTATAATTTTGTGATTTTGATATATTTTTTGTTAATGAGATATGTACTTTTGTACATGATAATGATGTGTGATAAAGCTTCAATCTTACGAAATGGAAAAACTATTCTTTAATCAAAACATGTTATACTATGACTTTTTAAAAACTATGTGGGTTAATCAGTGTTTCCTAAAGTGGATAATATGTTGATATAGAAAGTGTATTTCTTTAATTTTTGTTCTTAAGGATGAACTATATGTTGGTTGTGATAATTTATGGCATGGGTAGTGTATAGAATGGAAAGTTTGTGAGGATGGTTGTGTAAGGGAGGTGGATCTAGGTTATTATAAGGTAGTGGAAATGTTTTAGGTGTGATGTGATTTCTAAGAGGTGTATCATGGGATGGTAGTTTGGAACTCTTCCCATTTCTACTTTCTTAGGGTTTTTTAATTATTTTAGATGAGAGTAGTTTAAAATGTATCTGATGTAAAGGTCTAGAATATTCAGGATCCTTACTTTGACATTATGGGAAGGTTGGTTGTTTGTGAGAGGTTTCATAAATCCTTGAGGTTATAATAAAATTTTGTTTTAATTTATAAATTAGTTTTAAAAAGGTTTTTCAATTTATGGAAGTAATTTCAGCAAGATAAACGTATATAGGGAATTAATTTTTTTTTTAAACGATTATAAATTTTTTTTAAAAGTGTTTTTGGACTTTGAGAGTAATAATGGACCCCATTCATAAATATTTATAAGTTTTTTTAATTATAAAATGGGAAATTTTAAGGTTATTTTTACCATTATACACGACCATGCCTCTGTGTAAGGGTAACTTATGTCTTTAAAGGGGTCTGTAACAGTAAGGGGCGCTCCCATGTGTTCTATAAAGGTAATAATAGCTTTTGTAAAGGTAATCATGGTTTTTTAAGGCTTGTATAGGGGTCACCTTTATTTTATAATATTACGATAGGTAAGAAAATATTTTGAACTATTTCATATGGGTAACCTAATAGAATCCAATGCATCCACTAGGGTAGTCTTAATCTTTATAATGGTTACTCAGACCTCAAAGGTTAAGCTGGTTATACAATAGGTTGTATAAGGGTAATCACATAAGGGCGTAGTGATGTAGGGTTACTCATGTAAGGGAAACCTAAATCTTGTGTAAAGGTAAACCTCAAATTTAAATGTTTCATACTGGTATGATACCCTTACACGAGCCTTGGTATAGTGGTATATCTGGGTAAAACCAGTTACTATTATGTTGAATACCCACATTGCATAAAGTCAATATAAGATTTTAAAATCATTTGTAAGGGTATGCATAACATATACTTACATGATCCCATCCTTAAAATTATGTAAGGGTAAAATAAGTCACCCTTACATAGAAACCCCCCACTTGCATATGGGTAGTATAATTTCCTTGCAATTCCAATTTTTACCTTATTCATCAATCTGTAACCCCTTAGAAGCCTTTTTTAATGATCTTAAATTCCAAAAAAAGTGGTATTAAATCCTTTAAACTTATTTTAATTAAACCAAATATTTATAAATAATTTAAATACTATTTTTTTAATATTAGAGTTATACTGAATTAAATTCATGGTTTTGAATGCTCTGGTGTTTCTATATTATAAATATGTGTTGTTGTGAAATTGAAAATACTCAAACCCTTATCCATTTAATCTTAATTCATTGTACCTCTCATATGGATGAACTCAAGACACTCTCTTTGGGTCATTAGGCTTCAAACAATTGTATATATTCTTCTCTTGTAATTTTCTGGTATGGGAAATCTTCTCCCTCCTCAATTCCTTGGTAATAGTGTTCTACGAGGGAAATATCATATAATGTATCCTTTTTCTATCTTCTAGTTATACATGTGGGAGTTATCATGTTTTTGTTTCCCTTATGTAGGTATTTTTCATTGTCTTTATTAAGATAATAAACTTTTGGATTAAAATTCAAGTGAATGGGTTATTTTTCCTATATTTTACCTAATTTTTTAATGTTGAAGATAATTGTTTCTGTATAGAATATTATCACATGTGTACCCAATTATTATTCCTAGAATCTTATTTAGTGTTAATTTAGTTAATAAAAATATTTTCCTAAAAAGAGAAAGTGATTATTACATGAATATAATTAAGTTGTTAATTAAAACTTAAGTGGCATGGATAATGAAATTCATGTTTTACCACATTAATGTTATTTTCACTATATTTATACTTTTCGATTACATTGCTAAAAAGAATGGTCATTGGGGGATTTTTTTGTTCTGTAATTGATGTGACTATCGAACTATTGTTGTGTGAATGTTTTGTATCAACTTAAATGAAGTTTTATACAAATGTATAATCAGATAATAAATTGGTTTCCTAGGGATATTATAGTTCATGTGATAATTCCCTTGAAAATTAAATAATTAAATTTGATTAAAATCCCAATATTTAAATTTTAAATATGATATGGAACATATAAACATAATAGTTCTGATGTGTGGATTTGGTGTGTTCAGTGGATGTGATGAGATGTGGTTGTGGTGTGGTGTTTGTGATGGGAATCAGTAGTGATGTAAAATAGTGAATGTGTGGGGATTATTAGCATGATAAGTATGGGTTTTTCTTGTGTTGTGTGTTGTTGTTCTAGTTCCCTAGTAGTGATGAAATAAATTTTAAATAATGAAACTAAAATGGCATAGATAAAATGGATAATGAATACATGAATTAAAATGGGAAGTGTGGTTAAATTTGTAGATGTGTAATTTTTAAATGATGGGATTAATTAATAAATATGTTTTGTTATGGGGAGAACATGGAATTTTACATAACATTAAAATAAAGGTGGAAAGTGGATTTTGGTTTGCATTATGTTCTTTTGGTGTTTTGAATTTATAAGTTTAAGTGAATATGGTGGAGGTCATGAGGCCCTTGTGGTGATGTTGTGAGAGGGATGGTATTCCTATTGAAAACCCATAGGTCTGGATTTTACATGTTACTCTTATATATTTTATTTCCATTATGATTTCTATATACACCCCACTCAAATTTAATGCTATGTTTTGGCACTCAAATATTTTGGGTGATTTTTCCCCAACATTCAATATGGTGAGGATGGATGGATAACTACCCCCTCTTCCCCGCTCTCCCTTCCAGATGAGGTTCTTAGAAACATACTGTGATGGTTTTCTTATATAGTTCATTTATGATTGGGTTTATGAGTTTAATGAGGTTTCTTATAGTGGGGGTTGTATATTCTAGGAAGATGATATGGTTTTTATGTTATTTTTGTTCATGATACCCTACTATTTTAGTTAAGGAAGCAGTAGGGATGTTATGTTGGGATAGGCATCTTAGGGTGGGTTGAGATGGAAAATTTTATTTGAGTTGCTTGAAATGTGATAGTTTCTTAGGTTTATTTAGGAATGATTACATTACTAAAGGTATGGGAGTTCCCAGATATATGATGTTGGGGTGTGACATAGGAAACTCTATTGGAAAGCGGTACGGGGTACCCTTTTGTTGATATGATTCTTATTATGTCACTACTTAGATGAATTATTTGGGGAGTGTTCCACAGTGAGGATGATATTCGTTAGTTAACCTGTTAGGAATTTTTGGTTATATAGTTTTCTCATTAGTTCTGTAGAATTCCATTTTCACATGTGCACAAGCGACATTGGGTGTGATCGTATTGATTATCAAATTTTGCTCAACTTAAATTTATACAAAAAATTTTTAGGTTTCTTGGAGGACTTCTTGGACTATTATGGATATTAATATCTTGGTCTTTAGAGGGATTATTGTTTTACATCCTCAGGTATTTCTTTTGGGTACTTATTTAGAGACTATTGGTATTCTTTTACTTGACACAATTATTGTGGGACGCTTTTCATTTACTTTTTTAATATTATGTCATACAGTTTCTTGATGGTTGGAATCCTATATCTCAATACTAAATCATATTTGATTATAATGCCTTCTATATTATAGATTGTTATATCATCTGTAATAGTTGCTATCTTGAGGCCTACTGGATGTGGGAATCAGGTATCATTATTTCTCTTACTTCATCGCCAACCCTATAGGGGTACCTTTAGAGGAGGAGGGGGTCATGAAATATACCAAGGAACAAGAGTGATGAATAACGAGACAATAAAAATGAAATATAGATAATAATAATATTCATATGGCATGGAAATGTAACATTCCCTTGAATGGCATCATGAAAATATTTTTTTGACTAATATAATCTTTTTTTTAAATCATGCTATCAACATGACATTCACACAACTTATGAACAATGAAAGTCTTATCATTTTCCCAAAAAAAATTGTGAAAAAAGATTACAACAAAACATTTAAACAATAAACTTGTGATTCCATATACAATATCATGTTTATAAAATAAACATATGATCATAGATATTGGCATCATATTCACATAAAAAACTTGTGAACGAATCTTCCCGCATCACTGTCATATCATATTTCATCATGTCATGTGATATGTAAAATTAATGAATGAATTAGAGGGTAATATATGAACCCAACTATCAATAATTTATATATATTTTCTAATTTAAATAAATCATTCAACTAATGACATTCATCCAATGGAAATAAAAATGGGTATTGTACCATTTATTGATGGTATCACCCAAACATACCTCAAGAATTTGAATAGTTGAAATCCCAAATTCAATCAACCCAAAAATGTATTTAATAAAAACATTTAGAATTTTTTTCATGATAAATTATTTCCATAGAAATAAAAATTTTAAAGGTAAAGGGGAAAATTTTAGTGAAATAATATTTTTTAAAAAATTATTTTTACATTGGAAAAAGTGATGAAGTTGAAAGAAACATTAAAAATTCTTGTTTACAAAGGACACTTTTGATAAATTGAAAGGAATTAATGTGGGAAATGAATATTTGGAAATAAATCTCAATAATTATTCCTTAAAAAATATAAATGTTTTAAAAAAGGAAAAGTGAAAATATTTTTGAAAACATTTACTTTTAAGGCGAATCATAATTTATAGAGCATTAAAAAGACATAATGAATTCAAAAAGGTGAAGTGAGAACTTTGTAAAAAAATTATTTTTATAAATTATAATTATAATATATAAATGAAAATATATAAAAATTAACAGAAATAAATGTTGGGTGAAAAATAAAACATTATATTTTGAAATGATGGAAATTTTTTGAATATTTTGAAATGACATTGTTTAAAAAACTATGTAAAAAGAGTAATAAAACATCCTTTTTAGAATTGGAAAAGGGAAATATAAAGGTAAAAAGAGACAAAAAATTAGGTTTATAAATATAACACCCTAATATTTTAATTTAGGGTTACTATTAAATAAGAAAATGTGTTCGATGGCATTCACTATATGCCAAACCAAACTTAAATGAAACTGTGATATATTTTGATATTAATATAAATATTAATTATGATATTTAAAAAAGACATATTTGGATTATTTAGAATGAATATTAGTAACCAAATTATTAAATATACATATAAATAAAATTAATAATACTTTTAATATGAATGAAAATAAAACATCTTTCCTAAAATTACTAATGAGAGAATTTATTTTTTTTAAAGTATTTTTTTCTAAAAATTAAATTTTTATAAGATATGTATTTATATTTCAAGAAAAATATGATTAATTATGATAAATTATAATCACTATTAATAATTTTTCAACTTCAATTTACTTGGTAAATGATAAGAGATATTAATAATAATAGTTAATATTATAAAATTTTATTTTCCAATTAATATTTTTTTTTCAAAATATATTTTAATTTTATCAAAAACAATTTAATTTATATATTTTATAATTTTAATTTAATAAAATAGAATTTATTTTTTAATTCCCCTTATTAAAATTTACAATTTATGAATTTTGATCATTTTCTATAAAGGTTGATTTTTAATAAAAAATATGGGATTTACGAAAATTATAATTTCCATGATTTTATCACTATGTAAACATAACCTAGAATATTCAAAAACTATTAAAGTAATCAAATTATAAATTCATTAATAGCATATTAAAATTTTAAATATCCTTGTTACATTAAAAACCTATGACAAACATTTTTTAAACAAAAGTAAAATGTCACTGTAATATTGTTTTCTCTTTAAATCAAGAATTTTTAAGGTGGCGTTTGGTTTTGTCATTCCTTGTAAGCATAATAACTATTATTCAATTCTCAAAAAATTAATTTATGGTATTAAAATTACTAACCATGACAATTTTATCATATATATAAATTTAAAACATAAAAATATTATTTTTCTATAAAACATTATGTGATTAGGTCTGCTTATTTTAAAAATAATAGTTCAAAAAATTCAAAACTATATTTGAAAAAATTATTTTAAAATTATAAATTTGAATTAACAAATTAGTTACAAAGGAAAAATCTTATTCTTATTTATTAAAATTAATTACTATGTTGGAAATTAATTATCCAGAAAAAAGTAAATTAGGGTAAAAGATAAAAAGTTTAAAAAAAAGAGTTAAAACACAAAAATTTGTCTCAAAAAAGAGTGGATGATATTAATTTAAACTCATACTCCTTTTACTCTCTTAATTTTCCATTTTATGTCCTTTTACACTTGAATAGTGACATTACAGTATTGAAATTGTAATAGTTTCTCCCAAAACTACCTTTTCCTTCACTTAAAAAGAGTAAAATCTTCACTAATTTAAGAAATATATCCCCGTATATTTTTTCCTTAAATATCAACCATTTTACTCACCCTAGAACCCTATCCCATTAATATAATTCACTATTCACTCATTGTTGTCCCATTCCCTTCAAATTGATGGAGACTTAAAAGGAAAATTCAAGTCCCTGATGTGAGTATTATCAATTAATAAACATTCTTCTTAATTATCGTGTTTCAAATTTACACTAAACACCCAAATATAATGATATAAGTATCATTTATACACTTTAATATCACTATATTAAGGATATTATCATTATTTAAACACATAATCCATCCATTAAGAAAAAAACCCCTGTGCTGGCATTGTATAGACTACTGCCTTCGTGACAAAACACGTTTCATTTTTCTTTTATCGCCTTATAAGGTTTGATATAAGGATTATACTAGAAGATAAATATTTTCACAAAAAACCCCAGTTCAACCCCAAACTAGGCACCCAAACTAGACTATGATATGACCTGGGAGGCGTTCGCGATTCTCTAGAACTAGAAACTAGTGTCAGGAATCAAATAGAACACAATTTGTAAAGATTTATCCCGAAAAATGGACAAATACATAGAAACTAAATTCAAGAAAAAACTGACTGAAAAAATAATAATTCCAAACATACCTCCATGTAACCTCTCGGGTTATAACCAAACAAGGAACCATGCTCATTCCATGGGCGATCCAGAACTCAGAGAACCTAACACTGAAAAATGGTAGATAATATAGCCACGAACATTAAAATTTCTCATAGGGATGCAAAGGATAAACAACAACCTGTGCCATAACTATTGTGTAATCTCAACTAGTGAAACATGTGTACCTAGACTCCCACCTAACTACCCAATACTTCCTATGATGTTTAAATATAGGTGAGTTTTATTATGCTATCGTATACATAAATATCATTAATTTTTCAATAGAACAATAACCCACTTCTCACCTCTGATCTTCCCCCTTAAGGGAATCCCCTCCCCATGTCAAGAATCCAAATCACAATCCCCTTCACTAAGATTCTTCACATTTTACAAATATTACATAGACACACCACATTTCCATTTTAAGGGTGATTTTCAAAATATGTTTTTTTTTTCTATTTCTATAAAACACTTTAAAGTGAAAATAGAGCCTCTTCACTTCAAAAGAAACACTTTTACTTTACCAAACACTTTTTTCCAAATCATTTGAATTATAAATCCAAATTTCAGTCTTACAACATATACATCTAGATATATATATATAGAATCACCGTTTATCCATATTCACATATTCCACTCAACATGAATTAATATGTTCAAAGGGGGATCCAAAATTTTTATCCATATATGTATATTTATGTGAGTCACATTCATCCAATCACATGAATAAAAATCCTCTCAAGGATTTCTAGAAAGTTAGAACAAGACATTAAGACCATTATAAAGTGGGGTCAAAATGCAAAAAAAACTTTGTGCATAACTATTTTTCTTAATAAAAAAACATTCATAAAACAAATTTAACTTTAAAAATACCTTTCATAGTCAAAAAAAAGTTGAAGGCATGCTTTAACAAGAAACACACATGTTGTATTATTTGGTAAAATATAAAAAAAAGTGAAAATCCATATGTAAGTGTCAAAACCAATTTTCTTAGAATATACACATCATAAAATATAGAAAACATTATTTATAAACACTCGAAAAATCAAGGAATTTAATTTAATGGATTAGACAAAGGGAACCTAACTCAAAATATGTAACATTTGAGGATGACCAATTTACACATACACACATATGCACCTTCCCACACACTCACATATGTATATATATATATAAATACACCTATCCACATTATATATATTCACACCACCATGGGGGAATATATAAAAAGTGGGTACTAATATATATTCTTATATATTAATATATATGTAAGTCAACTTAAAAGACTCACAAGCCATCACCTTCACCAATGGGGGTCCCAAAACTACCTCAAGGATGTCCAAGGACAACTAGAAAAATAAAAAACCCCAGATGATATGGAATCCCTAATTAAAATTAGGCCAAATTCTAAGAATGGATGAAAAAATACCCAAAAATGATGGCGAACATACAACCTTTAACCATTCTGGTTAGAAATGGCCTAAATCTGACACCATGAACCCTCAGAACCATGAAACTACCAACAATAAGACCCAAATCCGATTAAGGTTTACCCTAGGTCACACAACCCGCAAGGGATTAAGATAATTCCAATAAAAAGAGTAAAAGGATTCGTTATATAAGATGAGAGGCTCACTAGATTTGATCACCCCATGAATCAATAGAAAAATAATCCAAGATTGATGGAGGAGAGGAGGAGGTTGTGTGTAATAGGGAGCCACTCTAGGAAACTGGTGCATTGAACGTGGACATAGGAGGGGGAGGAGGGAAGAGTCATTAGGGGGTTTTAATTTTTTTTCAATTTTTTAAATGTGGGTAGACCACATCGTTTGGTTGCATGACCTTCCAGATTATTCACCCACCATGTGGTCACCTCTATCTGGGGATTCATGGGTAGAAGGGGTTAGAGCATGATCGTGTGCCTGGCCATGCAGCCTAGATTGATCCACTTTATGGGTTGCACGGCTTTCCCTAGGTTAGATCATGTTCTCCCTTAACCATGAAACAACCATATTCTACCATCAAGCCCTCCAAAATATTTCAATTCTAGGAGAAAACACATGGAACTTGAGTCCCGAGACATGAAAAACAAGGAAAAAGAAAGAAATAAAAATAAAACTAGGTTCGTGGGGTGACATTTCTCCCCACCATTGAAAACTTTCTTCTTCTAAAAGCCACCAACTATACAAGTAACAAAACTAAAATCCAAAAACTGAATAAGGAAAAACAATACTGGAAACACCAGTGTGACCTTTAAACTTCATAAGTCACACCTAAATGACTCAATAAATAACAACAAAGATATCCATGGTAGGAAAAAGATAGGGGTCATCCTACCATTAAAACCTGACTATTAGAACTACCAACATTTACATGAGAAGAAAAATACTAATGAAACTCAAACTGAACACTAAACCAAACCATGATTCATAATTTCTATAAGACAAAATAATATCCTATATGATCCACCCAAAACTAAAGCTATATCAAATAAGACAAACTACTCAATAATTAAAATCCACAAGGCACAAACACAAATATTTCTAGGAGATGAGTCCACCCAAAACTCCAAATAAAAATTTTAAAAATAATAGGCCATAGTAAAGGAAATCATAAATGGTTTCCCATTATTTATTTCTAACATTGGAACAAAAATTTGGTTCTACAACCACCCACACATTAACCCCCCCCCCCCCACACACACTTTATAAAAAAGATTCACTCCAATACCTAAGGTTAGTGCCTAATGTCTTAAATAATATACTTCCCCATAGTCAGGAGCTACCAAACAATGACCAAATCTTCTTCTTCTAATAAAGAAACTTAAAAATATTCTCCAAATTACCCAAGAAATGAAATTGATAATAATCCTTTAAGAAATTATGGATATATGGATTAGAATTCCCCAAACCAACCACACTGAGAGAAAATGAATGAATTACACATCAAAAAAATGAATGAAATGATGAAATAAGACACCTCAAGAATAGGTTTCTCTAGTTCAAAACCCAAATAGAATGTGGAACCCTTAATTTAAGAAAGATAAATCATATTTCAAACCACCATAGGCTACCCTATAGAAACCATCTCATCTAGGAACACATTATCCACTAAATTTGCAAACACGTCTTTCCACTATGATATAACTCAATCATTAACCACTTTGTTGATACCCCATATGAAGATATGAACTTCTAGAATATTGTTCAATTCCATTTCTAGGGAAATGAAACTAGTTCATCAAATGATCAGCATACCCCATCGTTGTTTGTTAGCCTCATTGAAAACCCACAAACTATACTACTATATAGGCTCTAATAGTATTCAACCACTATATCAAATAGACAAAAACTAAGAAGAACATGACTACACCACTCCAATGGTATTTTTGATTGAAATAACAGGTGGAAGAGACCCCTCAAGAAACCTTATTGTCCTTTTTTGGTGGTATACTCTAAATAACATAAAAACACAAAACCAATTCATAATCAAACTAATACCCAATAAAAAATTAATCCATGGAAAATTTTAAACCCAAAACAGCAAGATAATAAACCATAACATAAAAAAAACAAAACCACCATTTTTATTAAAAATGCAAAACCATTTTTCACTTCAAAAACTATTTCAAACACCCTATCCAACATTCCAATCCATCCTTCCAAATCCCAATATCCCATTTCTAGTATCTTTGGACAAAAACCAGTTTTTCCATTTCAAAATCCAAAACATCACTTTCAACTTCTATTGAAACCATATATACCATTGGGAAGGAATCCCCTTTTTTAACGAAACCCATTTTTCAAAGTCAGTTTCTTTTCCAAAATATTTTGGACACTTTTAAAACCATTTTTAAAGACCATTTTATTTTCAAAATACAGTCACACCAACCAAAATCAAACCAATATTATTACTATAACCAAAATATCCCAAACAGGGAACTAGTTGTCATGCATGAATTGGTCACATGATTTATCAGACCATACTCTAAGAATGAACCAGCCAATGGAAGCATATTAAAATACAAACTCTAGCCCCACATGGTTTTATATGCCATGTAATCTCAAAATGTGACACCATAACAATTCCATTTCCATCTACCAATATACACTAGCTCATCGAATCAAACAAGAATAAACAATTTGAACCCATAATCAAAATGAAAGGTTCAAAGCCTGACTACACCTATCAACTCAGGTCTTTTCATTAGTAGTGATGATCATGGACCAATAAATAACATACATACTAAGTCTCAATATTCCTAGATACATACTATCAAACATCCCAAAATAACAAGTTTTAATTCCTATTATTCCATTTTTTCATGAACCAACCTGGATCAAAACTAATCCAGGGTCTAAAACCGGACCATGACATGGCCCAATAGGCATTCCTAACCCTCTCAGTCTAGAAACTAGAGTGATGAATCCAATAAAACTCAATTGGGAATAATTTTTCCTAAAAAATAGACAAATACATAGCAATTAAATGGATGAAAAAATGGGTAGTGGTAAGGAAATAAAAACTACTAAACATACCTCCATGTGAACTCCTTCATTTACCCCTATAAATGGAACAAAGCTTGCTCCATGAGTGATCTAGAACTGAGAGAACCTAAAATTGGAAATTAATATAGAATATAGTTGTAAGAAATAAAATTCTAGTGTATGGATTCAATGGATAAAAAATTTTATATGCCTTACCATTAAGTAGAAGTCTATATAATTATAATTTGGAAGTAAAACATATAGAATAAGGATTTTTCTATTATTTTGAAAACAAGTAGAAAGATTCCATTTTAAAGAAAAACAACTGTACAAACGGGTTTCAAAATAGTTTCATAGCATGAAATTCATTCCAAAAGAATTATTTTTATAGGAAACCAGTTCTAAAAAACTCTTCTCTATAAAAAAAGAAAATAGAGATGTCACTTTATAAATAAACTAGAAAATAGGGGAGAGTTGCATACATGTATAACCAATGTCATGGGATTTAGGGTTCTATTTAGGAAGGCCAAGGACTAATATCTATATGTAATGACATAATCAATCACTATTGGTTCTTGTTTTCATTAAAAACTACCCAAACACTTAGAGACACCCTCCATGGCTCAACCGATTGGTACATCCCATAGGAATTTAGGTTATCTACAATGGGCCACTAGCCAGTGCATAATCTCAACTAGTGTATCATGTGTACCTAGAATCCCGCCTAACTTCCCAAGGCTTCCCATGATGTTTAAATGGATTTTATTTTATCAAGATAGAATATAGATAGATATGAATCATTCTCACTAAAATAATAACACAATTCTCACCTTTGATATCCCACCTTAATTGTGGCCCCTTCATAAGTCAAGAAACCAATATACAATCCCCTTCACCATGATTCTTCACATTTCACACATTTTTCACACACACCACATGTCCATTTTAAGGGGGCTTGACATAAGTGGGTTTTTTAGTTTCTATAAAAGTCTTCAAGGTTCCAACTAGCCCTCATCACTTTTAAAGAAAAAATTTTACTTTAGAAAACACATTTTTCCAAATCATTGGAGTTCTAAATCCATATTTCACTCTTACACCATTTACACTTAGATATATATATATATATAATCATTATCGAAATAAACATTTTCCACTCATATTGAGTGAATATATTCAAAGGAGTAACTTAAGTATATATCTATATATGTATATGTATTTAATTTTTCACAACCCAAAATAAATTGGGGTTTGATCTATAGCTACCCCAAGTCTACCTACATTGTCCAGTTGGTATCGATAAACACTAAAAGGGATATCCCAAATGGGAGGCCTTATTCTAATTTATATGTTCACACCCACATGAACATCTCAATTCAGATGTATATAGGTATAATAATAAAATGATGCAACATCTGTAAAATAAACCAAACATGAAAAACCTCAAGGGTTTACAAGAGTACGATAGTGTAAGCTTGATAAGTAAAAGGGAAAATTAAATGCCCAGCATGAAAGATGCACTAATCTAAAATTAATTAAAATTAAAATTTTGAGATAGCTAAACTTTTGATCTCCAAGAGGAGACCACTGTATGTAGTACAAGGCAACATGTATACCTAAGCTCCTCTATAGTCGCTACTAACCTTTTTGTCATATGCATAAGACACAAAATATGTGGGAAAATCCCATAAAGGGGTGAGTATATACATAACCAATAGGCACCAAGAAATATAAAGTGGGAAAGAAAGGGTCACAATAGGAATATATAGTAAACAAGAAATAGTAAACATCTCAACCCAAAGAAAGAAAGTGATATCATCTAAGAATAGGGTGCTCAACACATCATGTAGATGGACTGCACATCGTGTCTCTTACATCCATAAGAATAGAGTATAAAAATACATCAACATGTATAAAGATTTACATATTATTAAACCAAATAAATCAAAATGATAGAGAAGAGGATCTTCATATCACAACCCAGCCTAGGAAAAAGAGTGTCATCTATTCTAGAAATCCACCAATGATGTCCAAAATCTCATGCATCTTCCTACCAGAAAAAATCCAAGTTTATCCACACCTCGTCACTGTGCTATATAGTCGAGGGAAATAAATCACCAGATAGAGGACCCATGCCCTGGTATAACTGGATGGTTTTACTTTTTTGATAGCTATAGGACCCATGTACTAGCTAGCAGCAGGGTACCACTCTGATTGATGAGAAACTATGCCTTATCCCCACAAGAGGGTTCCCCTATGAAGTCAATAGAGGAACCACACCTAGCCTAGTTGGAGGGTGCCTCTCTAGTTTTTAGGACCCACTTTCTTATTATTTGGTAGGTTCCACTCAGAAATCTAATAGAGGACACTTTCCCTGCCCACCATGAGGTTCCACTCCAATAGTCAGTTGAGGAACCATGCTTTTCTCGGCATGTGGGTGACACTTGAGTAGTAGGTAAAGGACCCATGACCATCCCCACTGAAGGGTGGAACTCTATAGATAGGTAGAGGACTGATTCCATATCCTAGTAGAGAGGTGACACTCTAGAAGTCTCAGGTGATCTTACATGATCAAAAACTTCATCAAGAATCACCAAAATATGTATCACACCTAGAAAATTTCACATCATATCTCAAAATACACTATAGATGAATTAATATAATTTTATGTAGAAAATTACTAAATATAGGCTACTCAGGGGACAAAAATTTGAGTCCAAATGAAGAATATATGAGAGTTTGAAATTTCATCAAAAGGAACCAATGGGTATACGACATGTGAAGGGACCCACACAACATGTGGTCCCAATCTATTGCCTAGCCATGTCCCTATAGGTAAATGGATCACCATACATGTGGAAATACATGGTTTGAGGGATTCTATATGGTGTTTACAATCCACTTAAGGTAACTTCTCGTGCAACTTATCCACATTCATGTACTTCGGTACATGGTGTGCACCAGGTCATAACATCTAATTTAGTACATGACATGTTCCTAGTTGTTTCCTCCCACATGGGTTCATTACTATATCTTCCTCTACACAGCTTGACCACCTAGGGAAGGATTCCTGACATGTAGGTGGGATACACACTATTTCATTCTTATAGTTTTTTTTCAAAACTCTAGCTATCACAAACTAGGGGTCACACATCATGTGTTCTTTCAAACTATACGGCGTGTAGTAAGGATTTTTCAAGAACAATAGATATGTTCTCCATGTTCCAGATATGGTGTTTCCCCCTTCATATCCAGCCTCATCTCCTCCCAAAAACATAGGATCTACCTCCGGATGTCATTTTATAGCCCTCTAGTGGAAATAATTGAACTCTCGTTTTTCCTGTATGCACCGTAAACCTCGTACCATGCCAACCCATGTCATTACTCTTGTGGTTTTGATTCATATCAGTTGATCGATCTCCTAAAACTCAAAACACCCCAAATCCATTCCCAATTATCCGTTCAATTTGTCATACATTATTTTTCCACAAAACTAGGGGTTTGATCGGGCTCAGTACCACCGGGAACCATCGAGCCATGGCTCCGTAGCCCAATAGATAATAAAAAATAATCAAAAGGATAAATTCACAAAAAAGATTTAACAATTTTTTTGAAATTTTTATAGGCCAATGATCATGATTGGGGACATTTAGGGTGAGAAAAAAATGAATAATCAAATTAAACTGGTACAAATGTGCATGCCAGGGTTAAATTAGCACAAATAAATGGGGAATAATTGATCATGCACAATCAATTTAATAAAAAATCGTTTAAACCATGAATTGAATAGTCATGTCTAAGTATTTGATCATTTTTCATTGAATAATTTTCTCGCTAATGATTTAGAGGATTCATTAAATTTTTTTTATTAAATCTTCTTTGATCTAGAGTCTCATCGGTATCTGATTTTATTATCTAGTGGAAAGAGAGGAAGAATGATATCAATTATCCGAGGTTTTATATAGATAAACCAAAATAAGTTAAATAGTTGTGTATTTATATAAACAATATTAGGTTAATTTAAATAAAATAAATAAATTTAATTATTTATTTTAACTACACGAACCCTCAAATGGTATCTATTTACAAACACCCAATGAAAAACTATTTCAGGTTGTTCCTAGGGTAAAAAAAACATTCCTGAATCCACTGTGGTGTTTAGTTTATGATCAAATATTCTATTTAATATTTATCCTATTTTATTTAAGAAAATTAGTACGTGTTGTTTATAAAATATTTAATAATTTTATAAAATTAATTTTTGGCACACCGGGCCTCAGAATCAAATTTCATTTTAGATCCTAGACCTGAAAATATATGTATAAATATTCCACAGTAATAAAAAGAAACAACATGGTATCTACATCATTTTCTACTTCATTCTTTTCATCCCTAAAAATAAAAACCAAAGAAAAATGCTTAGGATATTGAGCCTGCATATGGATCTCCCACTCTCAGAAGCTCTCTTGTAAGTTCTCGTGCTTTCAAAACATGAGAACCATGGGGATAGTTCATCCACATATGAAAATATCCTATAAATCCTTGATCACCACTGGGTGCTTCAGAAAATTGGCTCTATACTCGATATCTAGCTCACCCCAGTCAATAACTTTCATGGTGTCATGCACGTATCTCTTCAACTGCGATACATGGAATATTTTTTGCACCTACTCCAATTGTGGGGATAGGGAAAGGAGATAATTAACCTTACTAACCCTATATATGATCTAAAATGGTCCGATGAACATTATGGATAGCTTTCCTCCCTAGATGAAATCTGAAATCATCATTGTGGGTAGACTCTAAGAAAATGTGGTTTCCCTACTCGAACTCCATGGGCCTACGAAAGTGATCTATATAAGTTTTCTGCCTACTCTAGGATATCCTCATCCACTCACGGATGAACTGGACTTGCTCCATCATTTCATATTCTTAATCTTGACCCAAATAAGATGTCTTTCCAATCTATGTTCAGAATAAGGTTGACTTGTTGGTTTTCCCGTACATGAGATAAAATGGTGTCATTCCATTAATAGGGGGGAAGTTATTGTTGCATGCAATCTATACCATGGGAAAGTGATCCTCCCATATCTGAACAAAGTTTAACACACAAGACCTCATCATATCCTCCAACACCTGGATAGTGTTCTTGTATAGCCCATATATGTCTGGGTGAAAGGATATACTCTTCTTCATATGGAGCTTGAATGCCTCTTGTAGGCCTTTCCACAATCGTGATTTAAACCATGCATCATGATCAGAGAAAATTATCAAGGGAACCCCAAGAAGGTGAATAATTTCCCACATGTACATCTATCCCAAAATCTCTTCAAAACACTACCTCTTAATATAAAGGATGTGTGGGGACTTTTTCAGTAAGTCAACTATCACCCAGATGGAGTCATGGACTTTTTCTATCTAAGGAATCCCTATCATGAAGTCTATGGAAATTTCATCCCATTTTCCCTCTGAGATCACAATAAGATGTAACAAAAAATTTTGATCATGGTGCTCATCCTTTTCCTATTGATATGTGGGTTATCGACCGATGAAATCAACCATGATGCATCTAATTTAGGATTACCAAAATAGTCTCTTAAGTTCTCTATACATCTCTCCCACTCCAGGATATACAACTAATAGAGAAATATGGAAACCTCACATCACCTCCTCCCACATCGTGACTGGGAACACCATCCATCCCTAGAAAAGGATGATGTGATTTCATCCTTCATAATATCTATACAGTGAATCTACCATGGATATTTGGTCACAAAAGACCTTAAATTCGATGTCACCTAACTGAGACTGACTCACATGCTAAAAAATTAGATAAGTCAACCCAATAGATTGAATAAAATTTCACCCTCCTGCTCAACCCGGGTTTGGTACAAGGAAGCCAATAGCTTTGAAGCATCTTACACCAAGTGATACTGGGACATCCTATTAAGGGAATCTACTACCACATTGCCCCTCCCTAGAGTATACACTATCTCATATTTAGAGTTATAAGGGAGCTCCAACCATCATTTATGTCTCAAGTTTAAGTCTTTGTATGTGAAGACATACATGAGACTCTAATGGTATGATTAAACAAAAAATATCTCTCCAAGAACATAGTTCTTCCACATAATTTGGTAAAACACTACCGTTTCCAAATATAGGTCATGAGTCAAGTAGTTCTTCTCGTGGAGTGATGTATCTATATTGCATATATATTTTGATGGGATTTTAGATTCTTTTCAATGAATATTAATTGATTTAATATATGATGATGTCTTGATATTTTTTTTGTAGGACTGAAATTTAGATCATATTATGGATAAAAGGGAAATTGAGGAAAATAATGGAACTTCTCACCATGAATGAGGCAAAGTGGTGTGACCCTAGATTTTCGAGTATGATCATGGAGCACTTCTGGAGGCACAAAACTGAAGAATCAGGATAAAATGAAGGTTCCAAATCTGGAAGTTGATGATACACATCATGTAAAATTTTTAGGATGTGAGAATTCTTGCACATTACATGTCGTGTAAAACATTACACTACATGAAATTTCCCAAGAAGATATTAAAACCAAGATTTCACCATATCTTTGATAGTGGATTTATGGGGGTGCTACCCGAACAACCATTGATGGTAGATTTTGACACATAAAACCCAACAGATCACTTATAGGCTCACAAATATGGTTTTTAGACAAGGAATTCTAGGATTCCATCCAAGACTATAGAGGATCGACTACTGAGAGGCTTTCGTAGGGTTCCAACCCAAATTTCATCATAGATAGGTTTTTTCATTTTCTTCATTTCATTCATTGATTTAATCATTGGATGATATCTAGTTTTAATTTATATCTCTTTCCTTTCATCATTATCATCTCATTATTTCTTTATTAATATCTCTCCTATGGTTTTAGATTTAATTGTCATTAGAGATCTTCTAATGATGGTGGGAGAAAACCCATAGGGGGTTCAAAATCAGTTAATGGGGGTATATACCATAATTTTTCTATTTGATTTTTCTTGTAAATATGATTGTATTCAAAAGTATCATGTTGTGCCTATAGGTATATTTTATTCATCAATGATCCATTGACCATATGCCATCAGTAATGAATGAAACCTAATATTATTGAGATGGTTTATTCATGACCATTGAATGGAATTACAATTCTACTTTTGTTAATTTTTACATAATGAAATTCATCTATTTTGAATCATATGACTATGATGAATTGGGATTCTGGGGTAGTATGATAGTGAATGACCATTTTATCTATCGATGAATTTTTTTGGTTGTGTTGCTATTAGATATAATTGTTTTTCAAGTGAAGATGAATTACAATATGTATAGAAACCATACCTAGAAACTGGATCCCCTCCCTTATGTATATCTATTTGAATTCATTTATTTTAGTTTTATAATTATTTTAATAAAATCAAACTGAAATTGGAGCAACCTAACTTTTATTCATGATTTTTCATCAATGTTTTCCCCACTCTATTTGGGTTCAACCCTACAATTATACTATACTATTACTTTTTAGTTAGTATTGTTTGGGATAATATAAATTTCTAATTTTACCCACACTTGGAGGAATTAATGACACCTTTGGGTGCATCATAGAGTCTCAACTACCTCTAATCATATGTGATAACTTCGTACCGCCGCATCAATATATAGCTGATCCTAGATCTTCAGTTATTTTAATACACTATATAATATATAAACTCCTCTGGTAGTCCCAACATAGGATCACCCATCAATATCAACCTCAAATCCTCGATGGATTGGTGGAACTTCTTAGTCCAGGTAAAATTCTACCCTTTCTGCATTATGGAAGCTATATAGGTTTTAATCCTAGATAATTATTTCACAAACCACTTGGAGTACCCTACCAAACAATGAAAAATCCAAACCTATCACACACTCTTGGTTGGATCCCCTGAAATCACTTCATCAATCATCACTAGTTCTATGACCAAACCATGTTCAGAAATGATATGACCTAGAAAATGAATCTTATGAATCCAGGAATGGAACTTTTTGATCTTACCCTAAATATGCTGCTCCCAAATCATGTCTAGAACCATCCTAAAGTGCCCCTCATTCTATAAATATAACACAGAGTATATGAGTATTCCTTCAATGAAGATAAAAAAAATAGTCCAAGTATAACTGTAAGATACAGTTCATTTAATCCACAAACATGATAGGGACATCCATCACACCAAAGGGCATCATCTGGAACTCATAGTATTTATAGAGACATTAGAATGATAGATTCAGAATACCAGCCACATGAACCCTAAAATATTGGTATCCATACATGAGATTAATCTTAAATAACCATCCAACGCCTTGCAACTAGTTGAATATGTCATCAATCCTTGGAAATGGGAACTTTTTCTTTATCAAGGCCTAGTTTAGGTTATGATTATCCATGAAAATCCACCGGATCTTGTACAAATTTTTTACAAAAAATAGTGGAGCTGCCTAGGGGGACACACTAGGCCTGATGAAACCCTTCTCTAAAAGGTCCTCCATCTGCAACTGAAACTCTTGAACCATGGTAGGGGCATCTGAAATTCCACATAAGATATCAAAGTGGTCATGGGATGTAGTCGATAAAAAAATCCATCTCCCTCCTCGGAGGTAGTCCTAGTATTTCATTGGGGAAGAAGTACATATAATACTCCACCCTTAAAGGGATACAGATACCCCAAAAGCCTACTACACCAAGGGATATACTCACAAACTGGTGGTTGATTGGCTGTAGCCTCCTTCTTATATAACCCACTTATCCTGCTATGAGATCTCTCTCTCCTGTAAAGGTAAATATCATACCATCAGTGCGAAAGAATATGAATCTTCTGTGGTGATATTAAATCTTTTCTCAAACCATGAACAACCAATCTATAACCAAGATGACATCATAAGGTTCCATCATGATGACTAAAATGTCCGATGTGAGCCTCTATCTACCATACTAGCTCATAATGCTAACAGATAAAACATTTAGATGAAGTGTTCCATATATGAACCTCAAGAAAAATATGTTAGGCTACTATCACAATTAGGATTTAAAATTCTTGAACTAGGAGTAATGGGATGAATAAATAACTCAAACTTGTGTATAATAATACTAAATCAATATTATAATAAATATATGTCTTTCCTCTGATCATCTCGTGTTCTGTGGGTTCATAAGCATCCGTATCCTGCAGCTGTCCGCGACCACGGTCTCTTGAACCCTAAGCCTAACTTGGTCCACCTAGTGGTGGTGGTAAAAGGATATTATAGTACCATCCACAATCCATATCTTCTCCTCATGGAGCTCCACCTACTCCTCTTCCAACTCCACCTCTCTAGGGGACTCACTGCCCTCTCCTGGGAGATGCCTGATAACTGTGATACCTCTCCTGCGGTGGTCCGTTAGCATCCGGTCGGGCATTCATACACCATGTGAAATATCTCATCACAAGTATAACATCTCCCCTCACCAGGATACCCTAGTCCTATGTGCTTCCCATGACCATGTGCCTGAGCTGGTCCTAGGATGAACTCCTTCCTCAAGATCATGTCGATGGACATCTTCTAGCAGCAACAGAAGACTTGTCACTATGATTCCCACGACTATCTCCAGCTTCACAGATTCCCAATAATTTGAAACTCTATGTCACCAGTGCCTGCTCTAACACCTCTGTATAGGTGGGAATTCATAAGGGCACCACACTAGTATGGATCTATATGTGGAGTCCCTGGTAAAACATCTATTCTCCAAAGTATCCAACACAAATCATGTTAAAGGGGTACCAGATAAGGTCTATTAGCCTCACTTTGTACTATTCCATTGTTCATACCTCCCTTATGTAGCTCCAAAATCTCTTTAATTCTAACTGAGTGCATACACGAGGGATAATACTTCTCACAGAACAACTACTAGAAGTCGGGCCATGAGAGTGTCTACTCATCGTGAATCTTGGTAATAAGACTCTACCAGTGCTCAGTTACTCCTTGGTAAAGTATAACTAACAGTGGAACCACATAATCCATTGGTGTCTAGATAATAATGAAGAAACAGACCACCAACTCTATAAAATCCTCCACTACCTAGGGATCTGGATCGCTATAGAACCTCAATGTCCTTTGTTGTTGGAACTCACAGATTGCGCTAAGACCATGCACATCCTCATCCTACTATGTTAGTATGATCTTCTACTAAATAGGTGGGGGTGTTTCTACATTTCCACCTAGAGGAATGATCTCATGGGATGGACCATGAACTGACTCCTCATCACTCATTGTATAGTCATCACATTCTAGAAAGTGTATCCTTGATGGCTGTCATTGTGGTTGTGTCCTGAAAATATATTCCAGATATACCATAGTCAAATGAGCATATAGATATACAAACAAAAAATTGGGAGATGAATTGATAAGTATAGTCAAAGACTCAATACTTATGAAGATTATACCATTTATCCCTATTACCAATGTCTCAGTATACCGATTCGATAAGAAGGTAGTCCAGGTTCTGGTGAATAACTCTTTAGCCACCCATACCATCACTAGGTTCCCTATCTTGATAACTGCACTCAAGACACTTTGAAGTTGTTTCCCCTAATCCCAACCAAATCCTAATAATAAGACTATACCAAACACCACCCCAAGGAATGAAATTATCCAATTCAAATCTTTCATGAACCGAACCAACCGGGGCTCGAGCCGCAACTACCCTAAGCCTGACCCCATAGGCCAGGGGGTGGGGAAAAGCATCGAGAGGAATCTACAAAATGGGATGGCCTTTTAATAATATACTTATACATACACACTTGAACATATTAATTTAGAGGTTCAAAGGAATAATAATAAAAAGATGCAACTACTGAGAAGTAAACCAAGCATGGAAAACCTCAAGGGTGTATACGAGTATGATAGTATAAACTGGAGAAGTAAAATGGAAAAATACATGCACAACCATAAATATTTCCCAACCTAAAAATAATAAAAATTATAAGTGCTAATGTATTCTAACTCCCGATCTCCATGTTGTGACCATCATACACAGTACAAAGCTATAGGTATCCTGAATCTCCATTGTAGTCACCATCGACATGTTTTCCATCTGCATAAGAAATGACATGCGTGGGAAAATCCCATACATGGGTGAGTATATAAATACCCATTAGGACATCCCAAAATATTAAATGGGTGTAGTAAAAGACAAAATAGAAAGAGACAGTAAAATGGAAAAAGTAAACAACTCAACCGAAAGTAAGAAAGTAACAACATCCAACCACAGGGAGATCAACACGTCGTTTCTCTACCCCCCATAGTAAGAGAGTAGAAAAATCCATAAACATGGATACAGATATATATATATATATAAGATAAAACCAATGAAACCCAAACTTGATACAAGGGGATCTCCATCTCATAACCTAGCCCAATAAAAAGAGCTCGATCAGTTCCATAAATCCATCAATGATGCATACTATCTCGCGTGTCTACCCAAGAGAATACATCCAAATGCATTTATACCTCTTCATTATGCTGCATAGTCTAGGGGAAACAATATATAGATTGAGGGACCATGCCCCATGTAACACCCCAAGATTTTGTGAATTAATTTTTTTCAAATTATTTTAATATTTTGATATTTTCACTTCACATGACATTGAATTTTGGTTTTTTCGAATATATAATAACACTATGTTTTTTTATTATGTCATAAGAAAGACCAAGGTAATCTTGCACTACACACAACAATGACTTGGCTGGCATTACACTCAACACCAAGTTTCTACGAAACAAAACTTTACTATTATAATTATTTAAATTAGATTGTTATAACCAAGCTGTTAAACATGTAATATGAATAGTGATAAAAAATATTTAATTAATAGTTATAATGGTTTTTATAATGAAAAATATAATTTCTGGTAAAGTCTTTATATGTTTGAAACTACTATTTTCTCAAATGAACTCCTTTTGATGTCCTTCTATGAAAAATAATAAAACAAAATTTTGGAACTCATAGAAATTTATTTTGATAAAATGAAAATTATTTTTTAATTTTAATAATCAAAATTATATTAGGGTGAATATTTGGTATTTTTTTGAAAAGTTACATTTTTTGATGAATAGTGAAAAATACTCCATTGTAGTTAAAAAATGACTTTTTATTTAAATAACTTTTTTATTTGAAATTGATTTTAAAATCACTGTAGATAAATAATAAATATATTAATAAAATTTAATTCATTAGAATAATTTTTATAATAGAATTAGATATAATAAATAAGTGAACTTTTGAACGTCTCTTTTACCTGCCATCTAGCCACATTTATGGGATTAGCATTAAAAGTAATTTTACCACTTATATGAATTGAATTCCAAAAAATAGATATATATGGTTATAATAAGTATGAAAAATTTAGTATAATATGATCAAATAAATTTTTGGTGAATAGTAACTTTTGAATTTTATTTACCACAATTAAAGGTTAATATGGTAATTAAAGGTAAAAATAATATCATAATAATATAAAATTACCCTAAAACATGTCCTAATTTAATTGAATAAGTGTTTTTCAACGCAAATAAACCTTATGTCATAGTTAGGATCCCTTTTAATTCACTTTTTTTATTATGACATTTATTATATTTTATTTAAAGAAGGGTTAAAAGTGTCATATTCAAAATTTTATAACAAAATAATTTTTAATATAGGGTCATACATAATATAAATTAAACTATAGTTATTAATTTGAAATATAATAAATTTATATTCATCATGATAATTTATTTTCAATTTTTAAAGAATAAATTACTTAATTAAAGGATTGTATAACAATGATATAGTAATTATTTAATTAATTGAGATATCAAATAAATAATATTAAAAATATTAAAATAAATTTAATTTTAATTAATTAATGACATAAAAAAATTATAGATAAATTAGACATGTTAGTGACATATTGAAATTATTGGTTTGAAGTTATCATGTTGGATTGATTTTTTAAAAAATAAAAAAATTTAATAGAATCAAAATTGTCATAAATGATACCTTAAAATAAATAATATTTTATTAAATGTTATAAAATTAATAAAAAATATAATTCATAAGAATAACATTTATAGTGTTAAATATTTCATAAATGATCCAACTGGGGTTTCTTTGGCATTTAATGGTAACTGTATTAACCCAATAGAATAAAAAGACAAGTTGTCATGGTAAAAGTTAAATTGTTTAACAAAGGATTAAAACCAAAAGATAAGGTTAATTAAATGACTTAAACATGTCTCAAATTCATAGGTTAAGAGGATTTAGATCTATCCTCATCTCAAATTATAAATAACTCACTTTGGATCTTTTTGAAATTGAAAATAAATTTATAATAAATTAATAGTTTTGGAGTTTCCTAAACTTCACCTCCCACTATTATAAAAGGGAACCTCTTATTGTATTTTACTCACACCCCTAAATCCTTTAGGATCAGCCAAACCCTATCAATTTATCCTCCCAACATCCATCCATTCCTTCTAGAAGCCTTCCCTTGGGAAAAAGGCAACTAAAGGAAGCCTTTTGGAACAAACCAAACTGAGTTACCTGATTAAGAGGTAACATCTTTTCTCAAGCTCCTTTCTTAATTTTCTTTCTCCACCCTGTACACTATATTTATTCCATTTTTTTATGAAAAAAAATAGAACCATAAATATATTAGTATTTTTTTTATTATATGGGTTCTATATACACTTACACACACCTCCATTAAATGGATATCAAACATACTATTTCTGTGTACGACAAACTACTTCATCATAAAACAATTATTGTTCATTTTTTCTTTACAATCAATCATGGTGGACATTATGATGGAAGCTCTATCCATATATGTAATATATAATATTTATTTTGTATTTAATCTTTTTATTCCTTTTTACAACACATACCTTTTTTACTTTCCATTGGGTGTTATATAATAATCTTGTTTGAGGATGTTTGGACTACCGCCCCCTCAATGAGATGTGATTCATTCACAAACCACATGGAATTTATTAAGGATGATTTTAGTGAAATTATATTATATATATGATATAATCATGCTAAATTAATAATTATATGTATAAATATATATAATTATTTCATGTACATACTATAATTCAATACGACAATTAAAATGGAAACATCATTCATGCGTACGTACGACTTAAAATCTCCATGAACGGTATATTCCATTTCATAATTATGTATGATATATATTATTATAATAAAAATATACTATATATATATATATATATATATATTATTTCTATATCTTGACTTACATTTTTGAATCATGATATAATTATAAAGACCAATTATATAACAAATTAAGACACATGTGAAGAACAAAGTGAATATTACCTGAAGTGAAACCTTGGGATCGCTAAACAAATGGTAATAAAAGGTCATAATAAAACCATATATGATGTTATATATAATAATATTCTTATATAAATGATGTAAATAAAACTTATATATATTATACAGAAAGCATGTTTGAGTATGAAGAGAGTCAGGACACATGGTAATGGGATTTTTTTCTCACCTTTATTTCTATGAGACACATGCCTCATACACTACATGTTTCTTATAAGTGGTGTATATACTTCCCATGAATTTATTTTATGAGTCTAATCCATAAGATTATGATATTTAAATATTCTTATAAATTCTTTTTCACATAGTTTATATGATTCTGTTTATTAAAAAGTGATTAGAGTTGATTTCACAATCTCTTCTATATTTGGGATAGTTTCATTTTAAGTCTCTATTGGGTAATATTTGTCATCCATGTCCACTGTTTCCAAAAATGTTTTCATAAATTATTTTATTATTCTTCTATAGATTTTTAAAGTCATTTTATCCATCTTTAACTTTTTACTACATGGTTTAAAAGAAATCGTTCATTTATTTTTCAAATGATGTACTTTTTGAATTTTCCGAAAAAAGTATGAGAAGAATATTTTTTAACTTATACAGCATGAATGGATTTCTATGATTTCATGATGCCTTATTATCTTGAAGTATCCCCTACACGATTACATGTTTATTTCAAATAAAATTTTTTATTTTAAAAATTTAAGGCATTTTAAGGAAATAAATCATTTTCGACAAAGATAGGATATTTTCCTCAATAAATAGATTAAATGATTTTCATGATATGATTATATTTTTTCAAAGTGTCTTCAAATAAAAGGGTTTTGAAAATTAATTATTTTTTAAAAATTTATTTTTAAGGCAAATTCATTTCCCTTGTGATCATTGAAAATCCTTCCACTCATATGATGATATTATTTGTCATTGTTTCAAGAATACCATTCATGTTATTTCATTGAATTGTTTATGTTTTGTTGGAATGATGTTTAGGAAAACCTCTTCTTTTCATGGGTTATACTTTTAATGAAATTATTATGAATCCTATCACTTTTTCATAGGTTATTATATGATTACATATTTATGAAACCCATTCCATTCAATTGGTTATGATATGATTATTTATGATCTTATTCCACATGTGTGTATGATTTAATTATGAGATGGGTGGGACCAATATCTCTCTCTGATGCATTGGGTAAAGATGTAAAGATCATGAGGTATATATGTTATGTGTGAACATGATTTCATGTTCATAATTCCATGCATGAAACTGGTTTTAATTTCCATAATTCTATGAGTGGACCTGATTTTTTGGTAAATATGTTTATGAAAGGGCCTAATTTAATTTCCTTAATGAGTGAACCTATTACTATTTATACATGTTCACAAAGTTACAAGTTGATGTGTATGCCACAATTTCTTGGCTTATGTCAATTTTATGATCTTATATATTATGTTATTTGATTTATTTATGATTCATGTTTACCCTTGACATGTAGGGTATTATCTTCTAATGTTATGATCACATTATTATACCCTTTATGCTCATGTTTATGTTTACATAACACCCATGTTTACTCTTACTGAGCATATGGGCTCACCCTTTCTTATCTTTACTTTCCCTAGGTTATGAAGAAAGGTTTTTGGTAGAAGTAATAAAGGTTGAGATCTTTTTGGGAGATATTGAAGATCTATTACTAGGGTAAAAGATTTTTCCCCCATGTTTCCAAAGATACTGAACTATTATGGTTTATGAGAATGTGTTATTGTAATATACTGAATATTCATCTAAAATGATGTAACATCAATGTATGTTAAGCCTTGGGCTACTATAGTTGGTATCAGGGGGAGTTTTAGTCAACTTTTGGAAACTAGGATGAGAAATTTTCAGTGGGATCCCAAGGTACATATCTAAGGATATGTATAGGGTGTTCCTAAGTATAAGTCTAAGTATAGGATAAAATACTTGAATTGTTTACCAATCATGGATTACATAGGATTAAAACTAAGGTGTTATAGATTGAAAGTACATTCCCTTGATTATGTTGTTTTACAGTATGATTAGTGTTTCTCACACTAATATTTTATGTTTAGGTTAATGGATAGAACCTGAAGGAACCATGTTAATGATGAATGCAATGGGAAATACAAAATATTTTCTTCTGAGAAACTAAATTTTATGGGAGATGCAATGCAAAATCTTATCTCTATAATCACACAAGTTATAAATCATCACAGAATTACAATTTATCATGGGAGGGAACAACTTTATATTGATTCCTTGATGAGGAAAAACCCACATTATATTACTGGGTCTTCTAGTCTACTTGTTGTTGAACAATGGATCATTCCCACTGAAAAGATATTTTCCATCATTCTGTGTTCTGAACATGAAAATTCCATTTTAGATATTTATTATCTGGAAGGTGAATCCGCTTAGTGGTGGACTATTATTAAGAACATGAGGGATAAATAAGGAATTTAATATATGGAATGGTAAGAGTTTAAAGGGATATTTTTTAGTAAGTACTTCCCTCAAATTCTACAAATAAATATGGAAAAGGAAATCCTTGATCTTAAGGAAAAGGATGATGAATCTATTGGTACCTATAAAGCTTATTTTACAAGACTTGAATGGTATTGTTCAGGGTTAATAATCAGCCCTCAATGAAAAATGTACCAATTCTTTAGTGGAATAAAACTGAATCTCTGAAAGGATTTATCCATAAGGGACATTAGAAGTTATGAAGAGGTCATTCATTTTGAAAAAAAGTAGAAATAGAATATGGTAACTCACAAGGTTATGGAGATAATAATAGGAATACATAGATTAATGGAAACTCTAGTGGTTTTCCACAAATAAAGAAGAAAATGTCTCAACCTCCTACTTTCCAAAAATATGGAAAAGAGAAATTATGGGAATTCCTATGAGGAACAAGAAGATGATTCAAGTGTGGAAATCCAGTTCATCGATCAAAAGAGTTTCAGAGTGATGTAAAAAAAGGATATTAAAATGATATAAATATCAAGAATATTCACCACCCACACTATAATGCTTCAAGTGCAAGGAAATGTGGCATTATGATAACCAATGCTCTAATATAAGGGTTATCGATGATGATCGATGATAGAAAACTATTAAGGCTAAAGATAAAGGGAAATCACATGAAATCACTATTGGAAATATAGAGTATTACATTGAAGTAGAGGAATGATTTATTTTTTATGTAATTTTTTCCAGAATAGTGTTTTAGAATCACTTTTATGGTATTGGGGATTAATTGGTCCACTGTGATTTTTCCACAAGTATTTAAGTTTTTATGATGAATTGTATCAGTAACCAAGAAAAGCGATAAAGATATTTTTGGAAAACACATGATTAGGGAATGGATCACCCTTAATATGATCATGAAGTTTATATAATGATATTTGGGTAATGATATAATGGATATGAATAAGTAAATTGGATGATACTAGTTTCTTGGGAACTAATTATGGATTTACTTTCATGAGGGTTATGATATAATGGATAAAGTATATAACTTTTCTGGAATTATAGAATATATCCAATAATATTTAGAATAAAGAAAAATATATGTTTTCAGTAAGGATATATGGTAATTCAGGTTATTACCATGTCTTAAGAGAATACATGATGAAGGTGTTCACGTGTTTGGAATGTGAAAACCAAGAAATAGATTTTGATATATTAGAGATAATTGATAAGCTGGTTTAGGGAGATTTTTTTTAATGCTTTGGATTTTTAGATTTTATAAGGATGTAAGGTTATTAATTTATAGTATGTTTATGTTAATATTCAGATATGTTTGTGAGATTAAATTATTATCTCACCATAGGTAGATTTATACATATTTTATAACTTGTGCTAACCATTTTGTTGAACATAGATAGAATGATGTATCGTTCTTGTCATGATTTTCTAATGATTCAAGAATAAAAAATTAAACTTCATTTCTTGGATTAGGATATGAAGTGGAAATTTAACATGGAGTAAAAAAGGGTGTTGTTATACTAAAATCAAGTAAGTATATATTCTTCTAAAAATTATTCAACATTTGGAAAATTTATTGTGATGTAAAAGGTTGTCTTGTTATCATCATTTTGGAGATATCAATAACGTCTTTAATGTTTCTTTAGTTTATGGTTTTTTTATAATTATAATTCTCTGGATTTCCCACTTTCTTGTTATCAGTGATATTTATCAATCTCTATTTACACTTTTCCTCCATACCCAAATCTTCACCTATGTTCTCCAAAATAGAAGCTTAGTTATGATTTACTTTGAGTAACTATTATTTTTCAACTTTTCTTATTTAAAAGGAAGGTTTAGAATTCATTTTTAATGATATGGGTTTCTATGAAAGAAAAATTCAAGTATTAAACCATTGATAACTCAAATGAGTTTTGAGGGTGAAATTCATTTATAGGGGGAAGAATGTAATACCTCAAGATTTTGTGATTTTTTTTTCAAATTAATTTTTTCTTTTGTTATTTTCAATTCACGTGATATTGAATATATATTTTATATATTATATAATTTCACTATGTCTGGGATTATATTATATGCAACACCAAGGGAAGCTTTCACTATACACAACACCGACTTAGCTTGCATTACACACAACACCAAGTTTCTACCGAACAAAACTTTACTATTATAATTATATAAATAAGATAGTTATAACCTAGCTGTTAAAATTGTAATATGAATAATAATAACAACTTATAAAATATATTTTCTAATGGTTTTGAAAATGAAAAATATAATTTATGGTAAATCTTTATATGTTTAAAACTAATATTTTCTCAAATGAATTGCTTTTCATGTCCTTCAATGAAAAATAATAAAATTAATTTTATATACTCATTGAAAATGATATTTATAAAATAAAAATTATTTTTGAATTTGTATTATCAAAATTATCTTACGGTGAATTTTATGTATTTTTCTGAAAATTTTCAATTTTTTATAAATATTGAAAAATACTACATTTTAGTTAAAAAAAATCATTTAAATTATTTTATTAATTTAAATTGATTTTTCAGTTACAATAGATAAATAATAAATATATTTATATAAGGTTGGTCATTGGAATTATTTTTATAATGGAATTAGATATAAAAAATTACTGAAATTTTGAATGCCTCTTTTACCTGTCTTCCAGCCACATTTACAAGATTAGTATTAAATGAAATGTTACCAAATTTTTGAATTTAATTTTGAAAAGTGGTCATATGTTGTAAAAATTATTATGAAAAATTTTCTCTAATAAAATCAAAATTATTTTGGTGAATAGTTACTTTTGAATTTTATTTACCATAGTTACTGGTAAATAAAGTAAATAATTGTAAAAATAATATTAGAATAATATAAAATTACCCATAAACTTGTAAAAAATTAATTGGATAAATGTTTTTATACCAGAATCAACATTAGGTCAAAAATATAAAGCTTTCTAATCCACTTTTGTTTTACTTGGAGATCGATTATATTTTATTTAAAGAAGAGTTAAATGTGTCATATTCAAATTTTTATAACTAAATAATTTTTAATATACAGTTTTATATAAGATGAATTACACTATAATTATTTATTTTAAATATAATAAATAAATATTCATCATGAGAATTTACTTTTAATTTTTAGATAATAAATAACTTAATTAAAGGCTTGTATAATAATGATGCAGTAATTGTTTAATTAATTGATATATGAAATAAATGATATGAATAATTTTAAAATAAATATAATTTTACTTAATTAATGACACCTGAAAATTTTATAGATAACATATAAATGTTAGTGAAATAATGGAATTATTGTTTCTAGGTTATCTTGTTGGTTTTGTTGTTTTAAAAATTAAAATATTAAATAACATCAAAATTGACATAAATGATACTTTAAAATAAATAATAATTTATTAAATGTTAAAAAATCATAAAAATCATTAATTTGGACAAATAACATGGATAGTGTCAAATATGTCATAAATGATCCAATTGGGGTTTGTTTTTTATTTTATTGTAACTATATTAACCCTATAGAATAAAAATATAAGTTTTCGCAGTAAAAGCTAAATTGCATATCTAAGGATTAAAGCCAAAAGATAAGGTTAATTCAATAAACTAAACATGTCTAAAATTCATTGGTTGATATTGTTTCGACCCATCATCATATAAAATTAGAAACAACTCACTTCTGAGCTATTTGATAACAAAAATCAATTTATAATAAATTAATAGTTTTTGGGGTTTCCTAAAGTGACCCTCCCCCCTCTTATAAAAGGGAACCTCTCCTCTTTTTTTCACACCAATAAATCCTTTTGGATCAGCCAAACCCTATAAATTTGTCCAAACAACTTATATCCCGTTATCCTAGAATCCTTCTCTTGGGAATAAGGAATCTCAAGGAATCCTTTTGTCACAAACCCAAAGGAGTTACCCGATTAAGAGGTAACATCATCTCTAAAGATCATTTCCTAATATTCCTTCTCCAACCTCTACACTATCTTTATTCCATTATTTTATGGAAACAAATAATCATCAATACACTAGGATGTTTTTATGATAAGTTTTATACCTACACTAACAAACACCTCCATATAACGGATATCAAACATACTATTTCGTTGTACGGTGAGATACTGCCTCACGAAACAAGGATTGTTCATTTTTTATTTACCACAAACCATGGTGGACATTATGTTGGAAAATCTATATAAATGTTATATATAATATTTATTATGTATTTAATATTTTTTATTCCTTTTTTACAACACATAGCTTTTAATATTCTATTTGGTTTTAATACAATAATCTCATTTGAGGAAGTGTGGACCACCACCCCCTCAAAGTGATGTGATTCATTCAAACACTGCATTGAATGTATTAAGGACGGGTTTAGTAAACTTATATAATATATATGATATAATAATGCTACTTTAATAGTGATATATATATATATACACAAATATTTATACATATATCATTTACAATCATTATTTCAATACAAAAATTAAAACAGAAACAACGTTCATGTGTACATACATATATATAAATATTCATAGACCTAGTTTTCATGTCCATAATTTCATGTGTGGACCTGGTTTTTATGTCCATATTTTTATTCAAGGGCCTTATTTCATGTCCTTAATGAGTGAAGCTTTTACTATTTATAAATGTTCACAAAGTTACAACTTGATGTGTTTGCCACAATTTAATGCCTTATGTCAATTTTATGATCTTATGGATTATGTTCTTTAATTTCATTATGATTAAAGTTTACCTTTGGCATAAAGGGTATGATATTTTAATTTTTTTATCACATTATCAAACCCTTTATTCTCATGTTTATGTTTATATATCACCCTTGTTTACTCTTACTGAGCATCTGAGCACAACATTACTTATGTTTCCTTTCTCGAGGTTATGAAGAAATATTTTAGGTAGAATTACTAATGGTGAAAATAATAATGAGAGATGTTGAAGATTATTCACCAGGATAGAATATTTTTTACATGTTTCCAAATACACTAAACTATTAAGGTCATCGGGCATGGATTATTGAAATGTAGTAAATATTCATATAAAATGATGTAATATCCATGTATGTTAAGCCCTAGGTCACTATGACCTAGTATAATAGGAGGGTTCCACTAAGTAGATAGATAGAGGATTCATGCCTTTCCCAGTAGGAGGGTTCCACTCTGATGATCGAGGACTCTTGTTCTGTATCCATAGGAAGTTGACACTCTAAAGTGGATAGAGGACACATGCCTTACCCAGCGGGAGGGTTTAACTCTAGTATATGAGGACTCATTCCCTACTCAGTAGAAGGTTTCCACATAGAAAGAATATATAGGACCTGTTCCCTTCTCAACAAGAGGGTTCCACTAAAATAGTCAGTTAAGGATCCTTGCACAACTCGACAGGAGGATTCCACTCAATAGGTAGGTATAAGACCCATGACCACCCCCATTGAAGGGTTCAATACTATATATTAGTAGTGGAAACATGCCCCATCTCAGTAGGAGGGTTTCACTATAGAATCCTCTAGTAATTCTACCTGATCACCGCTTTCATGAGGCATTTCATAAATAAGAGTCATTCCTAGAACATCTATATCATATCTCAAAATCCACTATGGAATTCACCATCATATTCTACATGATATGTGAGGGGACTCACACAATGTGTGGTCCCACTCCATTAATTGGTTGTGTCCCTGGAGGTACACTACTCACTAACCATGTAATACTACATAACATGTGGGCAGTATACATGAAATTTGCAAGCCACTCGAGGTCCCTGACTGTGCACCTTGGTTGTTTCTGTGTAATTTAGTACATGGCGTACGCCTGGCCGTGTCAGCGTACTTCAGTTTATGAGGTGCACTTGGACTTGTCCTCCTTTACATGGTCTTTCTCATGTGCTTATCTACATTTAATTTTTAACTAGGGAGGGATACACGATGTGTAGGTGGGATAGAAGTTGTTCCATGCTTATCATTTTCCCAAAACCCTAGGTGATGAAGCATAGGGGCCATACATTGTGTGCTCTTTAGAACTACACAACATGTAGTCAATATTTTTAAATAACTTTATATCCATTCTTATTATGCTAGATATGATTTTTCTGCCTTCGGATATAGCCTCATATCCTCCCAAAAATAGTGGATCTTCTTCTGGTCATCAATTTCCAACCTTTTAGTGGATGAAATCGAACTTAAGGTTTTCCACATGCCTCATACGCCTCATACCACACCAAACTATGAATTAAATCATCTATTTGGGATTATGATCAGCTTATCCCTCACTCAGAACTCAAAAACATTCCAACTACATTCCCAATGCATTGTTATGTTTATAGATCATGATTTTGTTAGGAATTCGGTGGTCTAATTGGGCTCGGTACCCCCTGAAAATGTCGAGACATGGCCCCGTAGCCTGGTTGTGATGAGCAAGAAGAATAAAAGAGAGAAATTAATCATAAAAAGGTTAAATAGTATTTTTCCAATCATTCTTGGCCAATAGTCATAAATGGGGATATCTGCGGTGAGAAAGCTGAGTAATCAAATTAAACTGGCACACATAAGCGTGCAATGGTTTAATTAGCACATACCAAAGGAGAAGAATTTATCATTCTCAATAAATTTAATCAACATGGGAATACACAAAAAATGATGAGTTTTACTTGGATATTGGATCATTCATCTTTGAAGAACGCACTCCATAATTATTGACGTGATTTGTTTTTTATGTGCTTCGATCTACTTCAATATAGAGTTTCATTATCAACAAATTTGATCCACTTATGGAATGAGTTGAAGAAGAATCTCAATTCTACAAGGGATTAAATGGTTAACACCGGATAATTTATATAGCAGTGAGTATATAGAAATTAGATTTGGGTAATTTAATTAAAATTATTAATTTTCATTATTAATTATATTTAAACGCTCCCACCAACAATCAATATTTTCGAACGCTCTGCGTTAACAAATTTTAGTTCACTCCTTGCGTAAATATTGCATTTCGGACTCAACCATGGTCTTATATTTCTTCTGTGACATCTTGTTTAATATTTATCACATTTTCTTTAAGAAACTACGCATAGGTAATTTAAAATATATTTAATATTTTTATAAAATTAATTTTTGGGGACAATGGGCCTCATAATCACATATTGTCTTATTACATAAATCTGAAAATATATATAGGAAAATTATAAAGTCTTTCATTGATAAAATTCTATCTCTGCATAATTCATATTCAACTAGTCATAATATTAGAAACACTTTAAATGATTTCTAGAAAATATAACCAATCCATTAGGACTTTTTAATGCTTGGACAAAATAACCAAACACCTTTTGGAATCCCCATTTTTCTTGATAAAATTCATTTAGAAAACTAATTGAATAATTAAAATACTTTTAAATTCGAAAAAAAGTTGAAATAATTATTTTTTATAAAAGAACTATATTGGAATCTAATATAAAACATATAAAAATTGTTAAAATCAATATCCAAAAGTCACATCCAATTTTCAAAAGAATATAAAGATTATATAATAAAGTTATAATACTTGGGAAGCCCTTAAAAAATTATGTAATTCAATTGAAAGGATTTCAAATAGGAAACCTATTTCAAAACATGTTGCCATTGATGACGGCCTCTTTACACTTAAAAACATATGCACCTTCGTGTATATATATATATAAGGACACCTAGACTCAATATATATATTCACACCACCATGAGTGAATATATACAAAGGGAATTCTTATATATATGACAATATATTTATATATATTTTAGTCACCTTCAAAGATCTAAAAGTCATAACTTTCACCAACGATGGCCCATAACTACCACAAGGTGGTACAATGTTCTCTATGAAAATTTAAGAAACCACAAAGACACAAAATTCATAATCAAAATTGGTCCAATGAATAATAATAGAATAAAACAAACCTAGAAAATATGATGAAATCACTAACTTCCACCACTGGGGCTAGAAGCACCCTTAATGAAACCCCACAATCCCTAAGAACCAAGAAACAACAAAAACCAATGGCCAAATCATATTAGGGTTTACCATAGTGAACATGCACCATAAAAGAGGAAGAAAAACCCAAAAAAAGTAAAATAATGATTATGATGATTAGAGAGGATCACCTGAGTTGATCACACCAAGAATCAAATGGAAAATAATCCAAGAATAGCAGGAGAGTGGAAGAGGTCACACACATAAGGAATCCCCCATTGGCGGTTGGTGTAATGAGTATGCAGAGGGGGGGGATAGAGGAAGGCACCAAGGGGTTAAATTTTTTTAACTTGGGTAGACCGCACAATTTATCAACATGCTCTGCCAGATCCTACACCATCTATGCGATCACCTCTATCTGGGGTTGCATGGGCTTCAAGGGATGGAACACAACTGTGCATCTGAACATGTGACATCAAAAGAGACGCCTTCAAGCCTAAAAAGTTTTCTATAGGATAGAGCATGGTTTTCCAAAATCTTGTGGCAACTATTCTCCACCTTTTCCCCCCAAATGTTTTTAATTCTCTGTAAAAAAAGATAGAACTAGACCTCAGAGCCACATTAAAAAACAAGGACTAAGAAAAAAAATAAACAAAATAAGTTTGGGATTAGGGTTTCAAAAACATGATATATATGATATCATTAATGTTCTGGTATTTCAAATTTAATAACCTATTAACAACATGATCAACAAATGATTATCATTAAATGAATCTTTTAAAATAAGAAAACTAAGTGGTGTTTGAAAAATGTTATTTTTAACCATTCAACTAAAAACCAATATTTTTAGAAAAATCAAAAAAAACTATAAGATAATTTTATCATTTTTAATTATAAAATAATTTTATTTTTACATAATTCAAATTATAAAATTTATAAATCTAGATTCTGAATAAAAATACATAATATAAAGGAGAACTTTTTTTATTGAAATGTAATCTTTGTGAACATTAAGTGTTCTATGTATTATTTTATACTAATTCCTAACATAAATAATATTAGTATAATAGTTCAAATACTGAATTATTACTAATAATAAATATAATATTTTAAATTTTATTATTTAATATAATAGAATAATATAAAGAACACTTAAAAAAATAGTTATATGGGAAAGATAAATACTTTTAATATTAAATCATATTAATTATTTATCCACTAAATGTAAGAAATTTTAATTGAGTAATGTATTTTATTTATTGTAGGTTTTTTTATTATTATAGTTTTATTAATATTGTTCATCTAATATATTATGGCTCACATTAGTTTTGTTTTTCATGTGGATACATCTATCAAATATATTATTAATTTAGAGAAAAAATATATTCCAAAAACTTGATGTGTTACATTATATCCCCAATAAACAAATTATATCCTCACAATTTTTAATTATCATTTACTAGGAAAAAAATATATGGGTATCTAAGCAATAGATATGAATAAAGATATATTTTCTACATATATACCGACCTTATAAACCTAAGAAATATTTTCTTTTCCTATCAAAATATGTCAACCTTAATATTGAGTTTTCATTAATCATTTGAGAAAATAACCACTCTTGATTGGGTATCATAACTCCTATAATAGAATTTTTTTCCATGGAATCTCATAATTATCCTTGCACTCGTATATGATCATAAGTTTTTTTGAAATCTTATTTCCTTATTTTATTAATTTATATAGTGTCTATGTGAATATTGAAAATAAATGTCAAAAATCATATCAAAATAAACTAAATGAATAGTTATTAAGACTTAGATATAGAATTATCACATAAACGTTGAACGATATTCAAGAACCTTAGATATAATAATGAAATAACTGTGAGTTTTTTTATTTATAATTCAATAGATAATAGTTGTTGTGAACTTACACTATATAAGACATCCACAAATCATGCATATAGAACACCTATAACCACTTAATTATCATTATCCACTCCAATAGTATTATTTTCATTTTATTTTTCTTATTCCAATTTTTGTGGAGTTTATTAGTGTTGATTTTCACTGAAATACCTTATGTTAGTGCTATAATTTAAATTGTGCCCAAATTACTCACATCTAAAACATTAAATTTCTATTATATCCTTAAGATGTACACCATTTATCTCCATCATGTTAATTGAAGTATTCATTTACCCTCATAATATTGTTTCTCTGTTCCCTCCTTAACCATAGATAAAACAAATTCCAATTCCTTTGATACATTTCCCATGGTGTCTCTTCCCATTCTTTTGACAAAAAGGAAGTTAAATCTTATATCTTTCATCATATTCATCACCATATCTTCAATGAAACTCCATCATTCTTTTTATTGGGGTGTTTTGATGTTAAAGTAGACTCGTTTTATTAATTATTACATTAGATAGTTCGGTGACCATAACCATAATATTCTGAAAACCACATTTTTTCCCATATAGTTTCTTATTTGGAAAATTACTGCATTGTTTATCACATCCATTATTATCTTGCTTCATTCTAGATCTATTCATATAAATAACCAAAAGTGTTAATAATAATTGGTCATTTTAACATCATATGAAAATTATCATAAATATGAAAATATCCAATTTTAAATATTTTACTCATTGAAAACATCACATTAGATTTTTGTTCAACCTAAGTCGATATTGGTTCAATCTAGGTTTCTTTAGGTTGGTTTTTCTCATATTACATAACTAAATTCCTTAACATAAAAAATCTTTCATAATAGCTTGTAAAGATAATGTGATTAACAAAATCATATCCATAGTTAGTGTATTTAATGATGTGTAGTCTTAAGACCACTCTTCATGCGCTAGATTGAATATTGAGTTGATACTTGACCAACCTTTTTCATGGTGATAAACCCTATTTTTATATATTCCATAGATGTATCCACCTACCATTATACAGAGGGGGATGTAATTTCTAGGAAACCACACAATCTCTACCTTACCAAAAACATCATGATGTTATATTACACATAGTCTTATCCTTAACGTTTTCACTATAGTTCTCTAATCCTACTCCTTAAAAAGAACCAAGATAATCCTAAAAAACAACTAAACCTTTCTCTAATATCAACTATGTCACACAAGACCTGAACTCCCAATTTTGGTGATAAGAACATGTTCTTTAAACACTAGTTTTGATTTAATGTAAGATAAACCTATTCTTAGTTTAAATTATTTCCATATGCTAAGATTTTCATCTCAAAAATAACACATAGTCCCAGAAACTCAATGCTTAGCGTCTTTAAGGACCAGTTACACATGAAACTAATTTTAAGAAACTTGTAAACATTTCTCAATAATTTAACCACACTATAATCCCTTATAGGATTCTCTAAAGTTATTGTAATATTCATAACCTATGGAATGAAAACATAATAAAGGGGTGAACTCAAATTCTCAATAAGGAAACATAAATCATAAAGATACAATAATCATACAGATACAATAATAGTTTAGATCATAAGTATATGATAAAACAAGATCATGGAAAAAATATATTATTAAAAAGATCATGGAGCTTTAAGATTTATCTGTAAGTCATGATAGGACGAAACATAATCTCAAATGAACAAAAATATAACATGAAAAAAGTGTGATGAATCCTAAGATAATAAACAAGATCCATATTTAATAATAATAGTTATATGGAATGTAAATATATAATTCCTTTGAAAAATATCATAAAAAACATTTTCCAAAAAATAACAAAAAAATTTATGTGAACCTAGCTAACTGCATCACATTCACATAAAAACATGTAAACAAAGGAACCAACATCATGTCCACAAAACATATTTGTGAACAATATTACCTACATCACATTCACACAAAAACTTTTGCAAAAGATACTCACATTACATTCATAAAAAAATCTGAAAAAAGATACCAACATCACATTCACACAACAATCTTTTGATCAAAGCCACCTCTATCATGTTCAAATAACATGCTTCTGAACAATGATTCCCACATAATATTCACCCAATATTTCAACAACTTTTGGTATATATAACCATAAACAATTCATTAAAAAGTGATAAATGAAAACACTAATCAGTTATCCACACATATCTGTGACAATTTAAATCAATCATTAAACACATCATAAAGATATAATATAAATAAAAATGGGGTTCATAAATTTTTTAGATGATATCCCAAATATTGACCTCAATATTGTAATGGATTGATACCCAAAAATCAATCAGTCCAGAAGATTATTTCATAAGATAATTTATAAGGTTATTCATGAAAACTAATTTATTAGGAAATAAAATATTTAAATATAAATAGGAAAATGGTTGAGAAATCATAAAAGAGTTTTTAGATTAGGCTTTTAACATAGGCATAAGTGATGAAGTTATATGTCACTTTGAAATGTCATTTATGAAATTGTCACTTTTAAGAAATTGAAAATAGGTAATTTTCAAAATCATTATTTGGAAATAAATACCAATAATAACTCCTTGAAAAAATACATAAAATATTAAATATAGTGAAGTGAAGACTTAATGAAATATTTTACTTTTAATAAAAATAATTAATAATAGAGTACTGAAAGGGTATAATGGTTTAAAAAGATGAATTCTAAATTTGAACAAAAAAATATTTTAGAAATAAAATAAATAATAGGTCCTTTAAAATACATATTTGTTATCAAAAAGAAATGTGGTGTATAAGATCAAACATTTTAATTTAAAAGGATAGAAAACCATTTGAATATTTTGAAATGGATTTATTGAAAACCCACATCATAAATAGAGTAACAAAACTTTTTTTAAAAAATATGAAAATAAAAAGTTTAAATGAGAAAAAAATAATTGGGTTTCTATATATAAATTGGAATATTGATTTTGAAGGGAAATATGGCCCTGGAGGGGAAACCGTCATTAAATAGGATGAGAATTATTATACACAATGATATAAATTTGAGAAAGAAATTAACCATTGTAAATATTTTAAATAAAATTTTCAATTTCCTAAGAGAGATAAATAATTATAGTATCATCATGTTAAATATAGAAATAATCCTGAAAACCCAAAGTAAAAAAGGAAGAATTGTGACTCAAGGAAATAAGTTGAGTCAAGAAGAACACCTTACATTAATGGTAACATAAGAATCAAAATAACATAAGAGGGATTACATGAAATGGACATTAAAATATCATTAAAAGAAATATATTCATTATACTTGAATTAAATGGGTAGTTAATACACTATATAAATAAAATGATGGTGCATAATATTAAACATGTGTCATGGATTTTAAAATGAAATTAAGAAACCCTTACAATATTTTTTGAATTCCAGTAAAGAAATTGAATCTCTACTATAAAAAAATAAAAACTTTAATCATGTATTTTATAACCTTATTCATATATATATATATATACATATATCCTTTTATAAGCATCATTTATAATTAGTGTATGTTTGTATATTTTTTAGTTATTATCTATTTTCAATATTGGGTGTGAGTAATCTTGATTTTTTTGAACTAGTCTCGTAATAGTGGCGTTATCATTCACTATTCACCCAAATGTTATCATTAAAAGTTAATGAAATTTATTATAATTTATGATTTATAATTATTTATAATGTTATAATATCATTCTAAGGGATTTTTTGTTTTGATCCTTAAAGGTTAAACCAGGTATGCACATGTTTTAGTAATTTTTAATGAACATAAATTGGTATATAAATTTATGAGTTTAATGTTAATATTATCATTACAAAACAAAAAATATATAATTATATAATTATTTATATCATATATTATAAGTAATGTTGTTCTCATATCCATCCATGACATTTTTTTATAGAATTGTTCAAGTGGGTGGTTAGATCAATCCAAAAAATGATTTTGTCATAATATTATTATTCTACAGGAATAATGATATTTTATAGTTTATATTAACTTGAAATATATGAATTTAACATAATTAGAATAAGAGGTAATATATATGAAACTATTAACTAGTATAAATAAATTGTTTTCCTCTCAATAGTTGAATTTATAATGATTGTTCACTTCTCATATTTGTAATTGGGTTTCCAATTTATCTAAAATGATTACTAATAGTTTTATAAAAACAATCCTTATACATTAAAATTATTTTTATTATGATTTATGAAAGGTGGTTCTAAAAAAATGAATACAACGTTCCATAGAGGTGGTAGTCTATACATACACAAGGTTGATGATTTCATTTCCAATAGAACAAGAGAAATGTATAATATTTTTTTATTATTTTAATATCACAAAAAATGATATGTATATCACAGTTATTTATTAAATTACACATTAGAACCCACCATGTAAGGTGGCTATGGAAAAAGAAACCCGATATCTCTTAGAGGTGGTAGTTCTTACATATGCATGAATGTCATTTTTCTTTTCCTTAAAATGAAAATTGGAAAGGTGGTTAATGGTAATTACCAAAATATTGAAAATTTTAATATATTATAAATATGTAAGTAATCATATAATATTTGAAAAAAATATTTTAAATAGAATGATATAAATGAAATAATGTTAAGGAAATGTTTGTTCCTGTGTTGCGAACATCGAGCTTCCCTTAGATGATTTCATGGAAAGGGAGGTCTTAAAACAATCTATTATGTCCAAAATATTTAATAATTGAAAAAAATTATATAGAAAGAAAATGGGATATATTTTTAAGAGGATACCAAATTTTTTGAGTGTTCTTGATGGAGTGGTGGGAGGTCTCTTTTATAAGTGGTGAGATTGACATTTTTAAAAACATTTCATATTAATTTTAAAAGAGAACATGTTTCACATGACAAGAAGAATAAAAAATGTACAATAGTAGAGGGAAAATATTTTTTTGTCAATTACAACCTAAAAAATGAAATTAGAATCATATTTCTAACATGTTAGGTCTTTTTCTCCTTTGATTATCCCTTTTACCCGTTTTGACTTTTACCGCGCTAACCAGTTTTAACCCAAGTAATTTATTCATTATACCTAAAAATAAAATGGTCATTATTAACATAATATAGACCTTATAATTCAAAATTTCAAATCCATTTAATTAGAATCACTTTCTAAAAGTGAAGAAAAATAATTTTAAAATAATAAACCAATAACTTTTAAAAAATAATTTTTGAGAAATATATTACTTAAGTTCTAAATTTCTAAATACAGGTTTTTAAATTAAACATAATTTTTCAAATTAAATATTAGTATATATAAAACAAATATCTGGTCCAGAAATAGGTTTATTTTTTTTTCTTATATCATTGTGATGTCCTAAAATTCAAAGAATTTGTAAAAATAGTATTTTTCACTATTCACTTAAAAATCAATCTTTTTAGAAAAATATCAAAATTTTAGCCTACTCTAATTTTAACATGATAAATTAAAAACTAAAGTTAATTTTAAAAAATTACAATTTGAAAATTTATAAGTTTATCTATTAAATAAGAATACAAAATATATCGAAAACTCATTTTTATTGAAAATTGGATTATTAAAATATTAAGTGTTCTTGGTACTATTTCATGTCATTTTAAAACTATAAGAATATATATATATATATATATATATTAGATAATATATTTAAATATTATATATTAATATGATTTTTAAAGTGGTTGATTAAATATATTAGGATAAAATACAGAATACTTTTAAAAATAGATATTTGAGAAAGACCAATCATTTTTAATATTAATTCATGTTAATCATTTATCCTATAAACAAAAGTAATTTTAATTGAGTAACATATTTTTATTTACTAGAGGCATTTTATTCTTATAATTTTAATTATATTATTCATCTAATATTTTTTATCTCACTTTACTTTAGTGTTGTTTCTAAAGAAAGTTATTGGACATAATATTAATTTAGAAAAAAAATATTCTTAAATATGAGTGTGTTACATAATAAATTTGGTTATTTTATTTTATATTATAACTAAAGCTTCTATTTTTAATTTATGATAATTAAAATTTTTGTATAGAAAATTTACTTTAATATGTTTGGTAAATACAAATTTGTTTTAATATCCAAGATATTTATAAATTAAATTAATAGAAATATGAAAAAATATAGAAATTTCATGAGTTAAAATATGGTTGAGGTAAATAATGTTAACTATGAGTTCTTTGATAACCCAAAAATATATCCATGATTTATATTCTGTTTAATGAGAAAAATTCAAGACATCAATTATCTAAATTTGTAAATCAATCCAAGTGCCTTTTTTATTATTATCTTATATAAGGAATTTTGGAAAATATTTATGGTTTGATAGGGTAGAATTGTTGGTTTTGGAAATACCATGAATGTTTATGGAGGAAAAACAATAATGATAGAGAGTATGTAATGTCTCGAGTTTTTTAGAGCAGGTTGAAAACCACTCACTTTTTTGAATTTTTGGAATTTGGTGGGTATGTTAATTTTTTTCTAATTTATTGGAACATTATTCCACGTTTTAAATCAATTGAATATCTTTTTTATTGATGGATTTAGAGGTTTAGCCAATTCATCACGTGTTCGGAAGGGTTTCAGGTGCGTTGGAGAACTGAGGACCATGTTTTCAATGTTGCGGGTCAAGGCGCACAGTTTGGGTAAACCGTACAGCCTCTCTAAGAAAATTGTGCAGCCCAATTTTGAGCTGCCAGATGGTTTAGAAAAAAAATATGGGTTGGGGTGCATGGCCATGTGAGGATGTTTTTATTTTTTGCATAGGGCTTTCACAAAACCTTTACATGGTTCGGAAAGATTGTGCACAAGCCTTACGAGTAGTTCCACGCAGGCGGTACCTCAACACTGTATCCTTTATGACTTTTGCACGGTTTTGAAAACCATTCAAGAAAATCATACTGCCTTTAAAAAGTGTGAAAATATAACATTTTACCTCCCTCTATTAACCTAATCGATCTCTTCTTCTTCTCCCACTCGAGCCGCACAACAGGGGTAAATCATATGTATGTGAAAATCTATTGTGAAATGTGATATATAAACAGGTGCATGTGATGCAATATATATATATATATATATATATAAACTGTTTATGATATGTTATGGGACTGGATCTTATAAAAGTGGGAAGTTATGATTAAATGGGGTGATGTTGATCACTAGGTTAGATGATTAGCTCATCAGTTTGTGGAAATATTGTTTATCAGGATGGTCATGTGCTGGGGTATACAAGATACTTGGCTCTAAGATGGTCAGTTAAGGAGGCCATGAGGATGGGATGCCATGAGGCATGGTTATGATGGGGGAGAGTGTGAGTAGTTAGGATCTTCTACATGTTACTTCATTCCCTATCTGTGATAATAATATATATGTTTTCTAGGGCACCTGACCATTTCATGGTATATGAACTGTACTGTCGTTGAAGTCGGTCAAAGTTTAAAATTTATTTTCCTACTAACTACGGTATATGTGGAAAACAAGGTCGAACCCACATTGAAGGCTATTTTGACCACTAGTCTTCTAAAAACTAAATAAAAGACCCTACTGTTTTGGGCAGAGAGATTGAATTTCTATCATTCTAAATTTTTTTATTTTTTTTATTATAAGGCACAAATGAAACAACACTATCTTTTTAAGTATTTGTTATAAACTATGTCGAAGTAAGAAATAGGCTAAAAACAGTAAGTAACTGAGTAATAATATGCTGAAAAGGGAACAATCTAGAGAAATATGTTTGAAAAAATATCAACTCTATTTGTTTTGGATACATTTCTTCTCACAAAAGTGATTACAACAAACACCACTGAAAAAAATGATTTATTTCCCTCTCCAAGAGATAAATCACTCAAGCCGACAAGTCTTTTAGTTCGCCACTCCTAGATTAATCAACTTGAGAATTCTGGTTTGAAAAAGATTAAAGAACAAACTCACCATATGTTCTGTAGTCTTTTATTTCAATATAAATGTTCAGGAAAATTAATCAACATTCAAACTCACCATATGAATATGGAATTATGAGATTACGAGTAGGTGGTATGTTGCAATTGTATGCAATCAGAATTGATCTCACCGATCAATTCCGATCACATTAAAAATGATAGTGAGGGAAGATAACCAGTAGATTTGATTTTTACCCTGAACTAAAAGTATTTAGCCTAACATCATCTCTATTTCATATACTAAAATCATTCAATTATAGAGCAAAAGAATTATAAGAAAATAGAGGAAGTAAACTCCCTCTACTAGTATGAATTGTTGCTTCTCTTGGCCCTCGGTTCTCTGAAGAATGGATCTCCGAGAAGTGCTTCAGGTTCTCTGATCTACTCCGAGTGAATGATTGAATGAATTCTCCCTCCTTGCGTCTGGTGTGTTTGTGGAATGAATGAGCATCCACAAAAATCTACTGATGCTCTGCTTTAAATATCAACTGTCACCTGCTGTTTGTCACTGCATGCTTCCACCGACATAAGAAGTCCCTCAGTTGTGCACCGCACACTTGTGTTTTTTTTTTCCGACAGGCACGTAGTGCTATTTTTTCTCACATAACTAACTCCGGGTGAGTTAGTTTAGTGTATCTGGACGTTTTCTCATCTCACGAATAAACCTTCACAAGAAAAACATACATAAAAATGAAAAACAAGAAGAAAATAAATTAGTATTTAAAGCCATCGGTTGATTAAATGTTTTAAAAAAATATTCATTTATAAAGTTATTAATGTTAATTTAAAAGTTTATTATTATAAATAAATTAAATTATTTACTAACTTATGTTAATTAGAAAATTTAATTCTAATTTAAATTATTATTAATAATAATTATATTGGTAAATTTAGTTTTATACAATTTTATATATTTAAAAAGTAACATAAAAAATATAGTTTGTTTATTTTAATTTAATTTAGTTTAATTTATGTTTTATTATTAATTATGTTTTATTATTTCATATTTATTATTTATTCATAACTAGAATTATTTAGTATTTAGGTTATGTTATTATTATAACAAATATAGTTTTAAAATGTTTCAATTGAAGTGTACATTTAATTTATATATATATTTTAATAGGCTTTATCTTTTCTCGGTTCCTTCTCCAGGTCTGCGGCTCCCTGCTTAGTCTTCCTCCAACACCAGCGTTGCCTCATCCTCCAACAACGACGCAACTCATTAGTAGGAGGTGCGACGTCTTGGATCCAGTGCTAAGATCCAGTGCAGCGATTCTTCAACGGACGACGACAAAACTCTTCTTCCAAGCTCGGTCTTCGGTCCCTACTCATCCTCACACAGCAACCCCTCCGGCGGAGAATAGGTTTCGGGTGGCTGTTTCTCATTTCTGTAGAGGCACAACTCAACTCCTAGGAACGACCTCCTTTTCTCCTTCCGGCGATGGACTTTAGAAGATGTGGCGACATGATCCTTCTCGGATCCTTTCCAGCAATGTGACGAAGGCGGTGACATCTCCTGGCAACTCCACACAACAACGGAAAGCACAAGCTTCAATCAGCATGACCCGAGTTGGGGCACAATGAGCAGCAACAAGTTTGTCTTACTCCTCCTCGGTGCGGCTTAACTCAATCCATGTCACCTAGAAGTAGAGCAACAGGTCAGTCTTCGGAAAAATAGAATTCTATTAGGGTTTTCATGATTAAATCTGTGTGTGCTCAAGCTATTAAATTGATTCTTCCTTTTTCCATTTTTGGATTTATATGTACTGAAGATCTCTGTTTAGTAATTAGAGTTACAAATTGTATGGAATTTTCTATTTATTGATGAACTGGATTATGCCGTAAGTATCCAAGAACAAATACTTGAAGGGGAGAAAAGGGAAGTGAGGTGCTGTGAAGTTGCGGTGCTAAAAACGGATTGGATAGCAGTGGTCAGGGGTGGCGACGAGGTGCGGGCTGCAGACAACGGTTACGAGCGGCGTCATGGTGGGACAATATGAATAATAGGAAATGGTGCCAAGAGGAAACGGTGACTGTGAGTCCGTGAGCAACCGGTTGAAGGGCTGTGAGACGGTGAAAGTAAGAAATGACCCGGCGCCACCGTAAAGCGCGGTGAGACCGTGAAAGCACCGTGACAGGAAACGGTTGCTGAGGCACCATGACACTGCAAAATAGACAAAGAAAATAAAATAAATTAGTACTTAAATAATATAAGAACAAAATAATTAATAGAAACTAAAACTTAATTAAAACAATTGAAAATTTAATTACAACATAAACTTTAATAAATTTATAAAACCAATTAAACTTAAGTTAAATTATTAATAACTTCAATTCGCATAACTTAAATTATCACTATACTAAAAATTGAATTCAGAAACAATTAAATTATTAAAAGTTAATATTAAATTAAAACAATTATAAAACAAAGAATAATTATGTATAAAAGACTATTGTTTCAAATTAATTTAATTAAAGAAATTAGGAAACTATTATTTTATTAATCAATTTATGATAATTAATTAATTTGATGAAATTAAACAACAGTAGAACATTTATAAAACTAAATTAATAAATATTCAATTGTTAAATGACATTAAATATTTAGATTCTATTAAATTAAATTAATTAATATTTAATACATGAAATGAAAAATTAAAACTTCATTGTCTAAATGAAAATGCAGACTTGATTAATTAATTAATGTTAGATTATTAAAATTTGCAGACAGAAACTACCAAGATAAATAAAAAAATCATTAAACTACAAAATTAAAGTAATAAATAAATCAAATATTTTAAAGATTATAATACACTATTTATTATAAAAATTAATTAATTATTAAAATTAACAATAAAACTACAAAAGAGACATTATTTATTAAAAATTGTTAAAATAAATAATTAAATTGATAAAAATAAATTAAAAAGATGTGGAAAAAACATGTGTTTTTAATACCACATCAAATTCCCCCACACTTAAGAGTTATTTGTCCTCAAAAAATCTTATTTTTTATTATCTTTGAAAATAGAAAAATGTTTTTATTATATTGCTCAAGATGTAACATGTCTAGAACTTCGAAACAAAGGAAAAACATGTTAATAAGACTTTAGAAAATAAATTGCTCATATTAATCTTTCTTAGAACAAATTCTCACTGGTAGTTTTGAAAACTATGAATCATCATGAAATGGAGATGTTATGCCTCATATGTGATACTTCTTAGTGACTAACTTTAATCCAGACAGAAGTCTAAATTCCAAGGGTGAAAAGAGGTTAAATTTATGTGGAATTAAGAACTTAACCAAAATAACGTTGCATTATGACTCATCACTTAGGTTCTAAAAATATATATATATATATTTTGTGAATCACCTCAATGATACAACCTAAATGACTCCCATATAAACCAACTGACCCCTTCTTCATTTGGAGTTCATCATTCCCCTCACCTTAATGAACTCATTTTTGACCCTAGACACTTTATTTATTTATTCCAAGACAAGTATCATATGCTAAGCACTGTGCAATGCACTTATTCAAAGCGTACAGAGGGATTATATTAAACAGAAACACACCCATCATCTAGGGTCTCAGAGACTCATTGTGGGATCCCAGATGCCCAAATTACTCCAGTTTCAAAATATTTTAATGAAAACCCTTTACATTGGATCATTAAGGTGATTAATTTAATAAATAAAAGGAAAAAAACGAGTCACCTATGATCAAAATCAAATTTCCAATTCTAAGAGTTATGATCATAATTCCATTAACAGATTACCCATATCACTCTCAGAAGTAATTCCTAAACAAAACTTTCCATTAGATCACTAAGATAGATCACTTAGCAATCATCCATTATCACTAATTTCATATTCAAAACAAATATTAACTTCCAGAAAGGCCCTTGTCCTAAGGCAAGACTCAATTTAGAACGGAGAAAAGCCTAAAATTATGCGAGAATTTTGAAAACTTTTATCCATTTTTTACAAGAAATTTTGAATTGTAAAAAAAATTGAATTGTAGTGGGGAATGATGGACTTTAAATTAAGAACTGTTTAGTACAATCAAGAATTGACCCTCTCCCCCACACTTAAAACCCAACGTTGTCCCCAAAGATGAATTTCAAAGTAGAGAAGAACAGTTAAACAATTAAAGTTCAAAACAGATTTTCAATTAGTAGATTTATGACATGTATAATGGTCACATTAAAGTTAAAAAATATTGTTCACCATAGGGAACAAATTAACAGTAGGTTCATTGGAAAGTACATGCATTATCATTTATTCCAGTGATAATAATTTTCCATTATAGCTCAAAAGTATCATATAAGGTGTGGGTTCACAGTTAATTGGGTGTAAGAATTTTAATAAAGTATGATTCAAATGGATGTTCAATATAACAGAACGATGCATGTTAAACACCCTATAGACTAATCAGTTTCGATGAAAAACACAACTACCAGCAAGCATGTACCCTACCACACTTAATTTCATGCAGTGAATGGGTTTTAAACAAATAATTTCAGTTCACAGCAACATGCACATGCAGATTTTCTTAATAAAAACAGACTTTTGTAGTGGTAACAAACATGCAACAGAATTTTTTTAAGTAAGAATAATTTATTTTAGAGCCACAACATATAGAGCCGAATTTTTTTATGGAAGACATGTAGTAGATTTTCAGAAAATATGTAGCATAATTTCTTAAACATGCATAATTTTATAGTGAGAAGAATTTTATTAGAAAAAACAGGAGCAGAAATAAATGCAAAAAGTTGAAGTACTTCCCTGACTAAGTTCTTGTCCAAAAATGATCGTGGGAATTCCACTCCTTAAATGACACAACAGAATCATCCTAGAAACACAGATCATGTAAACCAGGACAATTAATCAGCATAAACAGTGCATATGGAAGACAACAAAGAAACACTTTATTCAACACAAAACAGTACAAAAATGAATACAATGAAAGAGCATGAGTTGACTCCCATGAAGCACTGAATTTAAAGTCTTCAGTTAGACTTTATTTAAATACAAATTTTTATTTACTAACACGACAAAGACTATGGGTTTCCTCCCATGCAGCGCAAGGTTCAAAGTCTCGAGCTAGACTTTATTCAAAAATAATTTTCAAGCACAGTGAAGGTAGCTAATCCATTTGGTTGTCCCTCAAAAAAAAGTTTCACCCTCTTCCCATTGACTAACATGGAATTATTCTCTTCACCTACAATTTCAATAGCTCTATTCTTCAGAAATATCACTACATTAAACGGTCCAGACCACTTTCTCTTCAGCTTACCAAGAAAGATTTTATGTATAGAGTTAAAAAGAAGGACCTTCTGTCCAGGTTTTAATTATTTGGTTTGTATGATAGAATCATGAAAAATTTTAGCCCTCTCTTTATAAATTCTTGAATTATCATAACTACCTCTCATAATCTCATCAAGTTCACTCAGATCAAGTAATCTCCTATCACCAGCACTCTTAAAATCAAAGTTTAGAGCCTTAACTGCTTAATAAGACTTATGTTTCAACTCCACAGGTAAATGACAGCATTTCCCAAACAAAATCCTGTAAGGAGACATACCTATTGGGGTTTTGAAAGTAGTTTTATATGCCCATAAAGCTTCATCCAACTCAAGTGACAAGTCTTTCCAAGAGTTTGAAACAGTTTTCTCAAGTATTCTTTTCAGTTCCCTATTTGAAATTTCCACTTATCCACTGGACTGTGGATGACAAGGAGTACCGGTTTTATGAACACAACCATATTTCTCCATCAAATCTTTAAATTCATAATTCATAAAATGTGTTCCATTATCAGTGATAAAATCTCTTGGGACTCCAAATATTGTAAAGATGTTCTTTTTCAGAAATTTTATTACAGAATTGGATTGATTGTTGGGAAGTGCCACTACCTCAACCCATTTTGAAACATAGTCAACAACAACAAGTATATAATCATTCCCATGAGATGATGGAAATGGACCCATGAAATCTAAACCCTAGAAAACAAAAATCTCAACTTTAATAAATCTTTTTTGGGGTAACTCATGCTTCCGACCAACATTACCTAGCCTCTGACATCTATCATAGCCAACCACAAAGCTCCTAGCATCCTTTAAAAGGGTAGGCCAATATAAACCATATTGTAGGACTTTTTAAGCAGTTCTTTCACCAACATGGTGACCTACCCAAGGTGAAGAATGACAACTTTATAATACATGAAACTTTTCTTCCTCAGGTACACATCTCTTAAGAATACCATGAACACATATTCTAAACAGTAGGGGATCGTCCCAAAGATAATATTTATGTTCAAAAATGAATTTCCAAATTTGTTTATTGGACAATTTTTTAGGAAAGACACCTACTTACAGGAAGTTAGAAAAATTTGCAAACCAAGAAGATTTCCTGATAGAAACTATAAGCATCTTTTCATCATGAAAGGAAGAGTTAATCTCCCTAGAATTTTCAAATTCAGATTCATTAAGAGGAAGCCTAGAAAGGTGGTCAGCAACTAAATTTTCAACTCCCTGCTTATCCTTAATTTCTAAATCAAACTCCTGTAGCAACAAAATCAATCTAATCAGCCTGGGTTTAGTTTATTTATTAGATAGAAAGTACTTTAAGGCAGAATGATCAGTGAAAATAATGAATTTTGAACCTAACATATATCGTCTAAACTTCTCTAAAGCAAACACAAAAACATCAATTCTTTTTCAGTAGTGGTGTAATTCTTTTGGACGTCATCTAACAGTATTCTAGCATAATACACCACATGCAGTTTCTTATCTTTCCTCTATCCAAGGATAGCACCTACAACCATATCACTAGCATCACACATTAGTTCAAAAGGTAGTTTCCAGTTAGGTGCAGTGATAACAGGCAATGAAATGAGTTTCTCTTTAAGAAAATTAAATGATTTCAAACAGTTCTCATCAAAATTGAAAGGTGCATCCTTGACCAGAAAAGAACATAAGGGCTTAGTTATTTTAGAAAAATATTTTATGAATCTCCGGTAGAAACCAACATGCCCTAGGAAACTTCTAACACCTTTGACATTAACAAGAGGTGGAAATTTTTTAATAACATCAATCTTAGCAGTATCAAATTCTAGACATCTCTTTGACACTTTATAACCAAGAACAATACCTTCTGTAACCATGAATTGTCATTTATCCCAATTAAGAATAATGTTAGTTTCAATGCATCTTTCCAAGACTAATTTAAGATTTCCAAGACAAGTATCAAATGTACTACCCACAATGGAGAAATCATCCATGAAAACCTCAATAATTATCCCAATCATATCTGAAAAGATAGCCATCATACACCTTTGAAAGGTGGTTGGAGCCCCACATGACCCAAAGGGAATCTTCCTGTAAGAAAATGTTCCAAAGGGGCATGTGAAAGTGGTCTTTTCCTGATCCTATGGATCAAAAAGAATCTGGTTGTAACCAGAATACAAATCCAGAAAATAGAAAAAATCATTTCCCGCAAGCCTCTCATGAATTTGATCCAAGAAGGGCATTGGAAAATGGTCCTTCCTAGTGGCTGAATTAATCTTCCTATAATCTATACAGACTCTCCGTTTTTTGGCTTTCCTATCTTGGAATTCTTCATTTTTTTAATTTTTAACTACAGTGAAACCTCCCTTCTTGGGGACAACCTGAACAGGGCTGACCCAAGAACTATCAGAAATGGGATATATCATTCCAGTATCTAGAAGCTTAATCACTTCTTCTCTCAGAACTTATTGCATGTTTGGATTTAATATTCTTTGACACTCTACCCTGGGCTTATGGTCAGGATCCATAGGTATTTTATGCATATAGAATGAGAGAATAATGCCCTTAATATCATCTATTGTCCAGCCTATGGAAGATTTAAACTTCTTCAAAACATTCAACAGTTTTTCC